>OX451739.1:411034044-412234044 GCA_948472305.1 Vicia faba
CCTTCATCACCTTTTGGAGTAGTAATCGTCCAAGATTCCTTCATCCCCTTTTGGATTAGTAATCGTCCAAGATTCCTTCATCATCTTTTGGAGTAGCAGTCGTCCAAGATTCCTTCATCATCTTGTTGAGTCAAAGTTAATCCAAGACCTTCTCTGGTTTAGTCAGATCGACACTAAGATCTCCATGATTCTTATTCCAGTGGAAGATATTCCAGATTTTGTTATTTCAAGATAAATCTCTCAACGGTTTATTCTGATTCGCTTCCAGGTTTTGCTGTCATAGATCCAGTTCAAACTTTCCGTCAACAATCACCTTTGAATGGTATCTTTAAACCCATTTCCATGCACCTTCAAATCAGCATGTCATTAAGATCCCCAGAGGAGATGAGACTACCAACTACCAATCCCCAACGGAGCTGAAACTATCAACCACAGTGGAAATTATCCGGTTTCTCCAATTCCTCAGCAAGTTATCTTAAAGCCTGGAAATCAACCAGATAACAGTTAACTTTTGTTTTATCCCCAACCAAGGATAATTCCCCAGAAGATTTGCATACACCCAAGCTCCTGATATCCTTAACAGAATGAAGATTCTCATTCTTGAAACCCTAGAAGATTGGCATACACCCAAGCTCCTGATACCCTTAACAGAATGAAGATTCTCATTCTTGAAACCCTAGAAGATTGGCATACACCCAAGCTCCCGATACCCTTAACAGAATGAAGATTCTCATTCTTGAAACCTCAGAAGACTGGCATACACCCAAGCTCTTGATACCCTTAACAGAATGGAGATTCTCATTCTTGAAACCCCAGAAGATTGGCATACACCTAAGCTCCTGATACCCTTAACAGAATGAAGATTCTCATTCTTGAAACCCCAGAAGATTTGCATACACCCAAGCTCATGATACCCTTAACAGAATGAAGATTCTCATTCTTGAAACCCTAGAAGATTGGCATACACCCAAGTTCCTGATACCCTTAACAGAATGAAGATTCTCATTCTTGAAACCTCAGAAGACTGGCATACACCCAAGCTCTTGATACCCTTAACAGAATGGAGATTCTCATTCTTGAAACCCCAGAAGATTGGCATACACCCAAGCTCCTGATACCCTTAACAGAATGAAGATTCTCATTCTTGAAACCCCAGAAGATTGGCATACACCCAAGCTCCTGATACCCTTAACAGAATGAAGATTCTCATTCTTGAAACCCCAGAAGATTGGCATACACCCAAGCTCCTGATACCCTTAACAGAATGAAGATTCTCATTCTTGAAACCCCAGAAGATTGGCATACACCCAAGCTCCTGATACCCTTAACAGAATGAAGATTCTCATTCTTGAAACCTCAGAAGATTGGCATACACCCAAGCTCCTGATACCCTTAACAGAATGAAGATTCTCATTCTTGAAACCTCAGAAGATTGGCATACACCCAAGCTCCTGATACCCTTAACAGAATGAAGATTCTCATTCTTGAAATCCCAGAAGATTGGCATACAACCCGAGTTCCTGATATTCCCGACAGAATGAAGATTCTCATTCTCAAAGTGGCATATAACCCGAACTCTTGATATTCCCGACAAAATGAAGATTCTCATTCTCAAAGTGGCATACAACCCGAGTTCCTGATATTCCCGACAGAATGAAGATTCTCACTCTCAAAGTGGCATACAACCCGAACTCCTGATATTCCCGACAGAATGAAGATTCTCATTCTTAAAGTGGCATACAACCTAAACTCCCGAACTTCTTCCAAGCAGGAATAAGCTTTTCCCCACAGAGTTTTTACTCCCCAACAGAATGAAGATTCTCATCCTTGATTCTCCAGTGAAGTTGCCAGAGCCTTCTTTACTCTCAGCATAAATTTGTCAGAATTTTTAATCCCCTGCAGATCGAAGATTTTCTTTCTTGGCTCCTCAGCATGAAATCCCCAAGGATGCAAATTCCCCTAACAGATTGAAGATTCTCATTATTAATTCCCCGCAGAAGTTGTCAAAGTCTTTGATAATCTTCAATGGTCAAAGATTTTTAATCTCCAGCAGTGGTCAAGGATTTATTTTCCCCGACAACAGTCAAAGATTTTATTATCTCCAGCTGTGATCGGTGGAAATAGAACTAACTGTTTTTTAAGATGGTTCGCGAAATGTCGCGGTAAGCAAGAGTCGCCACCGTCTTTTATGTTCTCCAACATGGAAAGGTCAAAAGCACAGCAAAATTCCTTTTCGAGATATTTCTCGGTTCGGGAGGTAGATTATAGAAAGGGAAGGTGTTAGCACCCTTTCTATCCGTGGTTATCCACGGGCTCTTAGGTACTTGCTCTATGTTTTCAAAAGATTGTTTGCTTTTCAAGTGTGTGTGGGTTTTGAAAAAAGTTCGTTTGAAAAAAAACTTCTAGGTAACTCTTGTATCAGTCCTCAAGAGTGTATGAAGTGTTTATTTGAAAACTTTTTGAAAGTGTAGGTGCGAAAAGTTGTTTTTGTTTTTGAAAGAGCAAGTACCCAGGAGAAATCTACCTACTCTAAGGAATTAGGCTGTGTAAGAGTCCTTTAGACAGTACTATCCCACTATTGAGAAGTAGGTAGCACCGTCGTTGGAGGTATTCGGGTCAATTCGATTGTTAGGGACATGTGTGGTCACCAAAGCAATAGTAGGACGCCTTAGCGGTAACCCTAATGTCTTAGATCATTTTATCCGAGGCAACCATTTTGAGGCAACTGGATCTTTAGACAGGAGGGCGACCTCTAAAACACCATATACTTGACGACCACTTCGAGGCAACCAGTGAGGCGTACCCTAAGAGTGGCATGTGCATGTGTGTTGTTTCCATGTTATATTATCTTGTACATGCATTTGTGAGCTACAAATTGATTTTATTTATCATACAAGTCTTTCATGCATATTAACAGTTAAGAGTGCGGAAAATAAATTGTGGAAAGTTGAATCTACGCTATTACAAGGCGCGGGTCTATACATCGCCAAAAACATAACCCGTTTTGGAAAATAAGTGCGAGAAAGTAAAAGAAAACGATAAAATCCTAATTAACTATTACATCCTCGGAAACAGATACATAAATATAATCAAAAAGAATTAAAGCGCGAAAGAAATTAAATCGGGAACGTCTTAGGGTTTTGACCCTTTTTGAGAAAAGAATAGTAACTTGTCCTTTTTTTGCAATTAATTGAATATTAAACCTAAACCTAATTAATTAAATAATTAAAAGAAAATGTATTTTTTGTGTTTTTATGTTTTTAATGAAAAAAATAAAAAAATAAATTAAAAGTCAAAAAAACCCTAATTCTAAGTTTATTTTATTTATTATGAAAAAAGATTAAAGTTAACCTAATTATACTAAATTAATTAATTTACATTTTATTTACAAAAATAATAATTAATAGTGAAAATAATAAATAATAAAAATAAACAATATTTTAAGTTTCTGATTTTTATTATAAAAAATAATTTGTTAATTAATAATAATAACAATAATGATTAATGAAAGAAATTAAAAGGAAAAAAGAAAATAAAAAAATAGCAAACCAGGGGGGGGGGTGATGGCCCAAATATGAGGTGTGTTTGCAACTTTCCAGCCCATTAAGCACAAAGCCACGTTTGACTTCTGAAATTGCCTGGAGCGTGCTTTGACTTGGAGCATGGTGTCCAGCGTCTTTGGCCATTGGATTGCTGTTAGTGGCCACTTGGCAAGCTGATGTTGGAAGCGTATGGTGGAACGTTGCTTAAAGGCCTGCATATGATTATGTTGTGAAAAATATGAAACAATGTTTGGGTGGACCTGGGAATCGAACCCAGGTCCCAATGGTTATTGGACAGATCACCAACCATTAGGCCATTGCGTTGCATCTGTTAATATAATGATGAGTAATTATAATATAGCAAAATTAATTCATATGTTATCCAAACAAAAAGCGCGCGTCTCATTCAAACCAGCTAACCAGATATCAACACGCAATCATCTTCATCCTGCGTTCCTGTAAAAAACAAAGGGATAGCTGGGGTTTTTAACCCCCACAAAATAGGACGAGGGAAAATAGAGAATAGGTCCCTGGGTTATATAAATATGGCGCGATATGTCCAATGCATTCGTATGGTCTCAACGAGTTTAACCATGGGCATCATGAGGCTTAATTTTTCTTGTATGGAAAAGCCCTAATTTTGAAACTGAAGAACCCTAAAATTCAACAACGGTGATTTCTGTTTCAGGACACCATAACGCGATTCACCTATACCATTAGCTTCAGAAAGGTTAGAGCAATGCAAAGCAATGATTATAACATGTTAATGATGCATAAAATGTGAGTTTCGATTCTGAAAAAGAGTAAGCAAACCGTGATTCTGTTTTGGACGTTTCCTTGAGTGTTAGCCCTTGATTTGATTTGCAAAAGGTTTATGGGAATGCTAGCAATGTATTGGAATCAAAAACAAGCTTTGAATCACGTTAAATTATGCAATTCAATTTTGAGTTTTCTTCACTTTTTTTTCCAATATTGCATATGGCTTTTTGCAGCAGCTCTCACGTGTATCACATTAGGGTTAGCTTGCTTGCATATATGGCAATAGAATTAGGTCAGCAGCTGGGCCTTAATCCATCTATAGGAGAGAATTAGGTTTACACTTTCCTCCATTGTCAACCTTTCCATATTTGAATCAAATCTTAAGATTTTGTGTACACATAAGCCCTAGCACGAATTGTTTGGTCAGCACATGATATATGAAAGCTGTATAAATCAAAAAGATACTATTTCATTGATTTTTTAGATTTTATTTGAATTATTAAAGATTTAAAATGAATTAAATCAATAAAAATTAAATAAAATAGAAAAATAAATGTTTGATCTTGAAATTAATCATGGGACACGTGTGTGGCATGACAAGGCTGAATCAAGTGGAAGAAAGTGGGCCCTTTTGTCAAAAATTGAAGTTTTAAGGATAGTTGACTTTTGCGAATTCATGAAAATTTCCCAACTTCTCCAATGCATATCTTGCTCAATTTTGATCATATGAACATGTTCTTGGACATTTTGGAAAGGTCTTGAAGTCCTCTAACCAATGCCTTTGGTCCCATTTCATTTGGATTTACCAATCTCAAGTTATGGTCTTTGACTTAAAGTGCCTTTTGTTGACTTTTGAAATTGACCTATAATGTAGAAATTGATAACTTTTTGTGAGAGCATTTCTTGGACTTGGAATGTGAAGATGAGTTGTAGGAAATGTCATCCCCTTCAAAATGAGCATTGGATGGGATTTTTCTGATGAACCATGAGAAAGTTATGCCCTGGTCAAGTTACAGTTGACTTTTCTACTGTCCAAAAATATCAACTTTTGCATCTTTGATGTTTTTGAGCCATGCTTGAGGAATCATGATCAAGACTTGATCAAATGATGATTGTGAGCTCAAAATAAGATGTTGACCAAAAATTCTGACTTTTGACTGCCAAATGACCATTTTACCCCTACAGTTGACTGTGAAGCAAACAGGACTTTTAACTGTGCAATTTGATGCTGTGAGTCTTGCAACTTGACATGTAGATGCTTGACAATGTATGTAGGCCTATGGGACTTGATTGAGCCATTGAAAACCTCAAATTCCCTGCAAGAACCAAAACCCTAATTTTGACTGGCTTATGAGGCATTTGGACTGTGCAACCCTTGAATAGCCTTGAAGAATATGGGAGGGCAAATTTTAGGGTACAACACCAGCTATCAAGGATTTATTTTCCTCAGCAAGACAGCTAATCAGCTTACATGCGCTTACATTACATTCATATATCATAAACATTGATAAAACACATATTGCATCATACATTTCATGCAACATAACTTTGTGTTTCAACTAATATTTTACCCTTTTCAGGATAAGATTAACAAGCTACCAGTATAGGATCATGAAAACATCCTAGAGATGCTCCAGACACGGATGCTAATATATTTCTTATTCAAATTCAAGGATCATGAAAACTGTTTACGGATGCTCTAGACATGGATGCTAATCTATCGCTTGTTCAGATTCAGCCTCAGAAAACAGCCTAGAGATGCTCCAGACACGGATGCTAATCTATTGCTTATTCAAATTCAAGGATCATGAAAACAGTTTACGGAGGCTCCAGAACATGGATGTTAATCTATCGCTTGTTCAGATTCAGCTTCAGAAAACAGTTTAGGGATACTCCAGACATGGATGCTATTCTATTGATTATTCAAATTCAAAAGCTCAAAGAAAATAGCTCAGAGACGTTCCATACACGGATACCTTTATGATACTCATTCTTTCGACTTACAACGTACAATTCAACAAACATTCTCGGATGGCATCTTTAAGCCCATCTCCGACAAGATTCTATCACATCTCCAAATGGCATCTTTAAGCCCATTCCCTCAACTATACTCTGACGAGTGCAAATTTATGGGCACTTTAGTGTCCAATCATCTTTTACCTTCGAGTCGCGAACAGAAAACTCGCCAATCTAACTCTTCAGGTTCAAGAAGATTGAACAGGGGCAGCTATTGTACCCCAAAATTTTCCCTCCCTTTTTTACAGAAAATCACAACCCTAGGGTTTCTCAGGTATTCAATACTGGCTCAGGAATCGATCAGACAGATTTTCTCCTATGGCAGTAAATCAGGAATTAGGGTTTTTCTCGAATTTCTCAGAAGAAACTGAATTCTCAGAAAGTCAATTGGCTGTCACATATTTTCAGGCTCTCTTAAATTTACTGGAAATAGGCAGTGTTTGTTTGATCCAGGTTAACCAGATAAATTGCGTCTTTTCAAAACATTTGCTCGTTTAGGGAATAAACGTTTGCTTCTTTATTGGAATACACAGTGCATGTTTTGATTGGAGTACAGTTGCAAGGTTATAAGATTACAGAGTTATTGGATTACTTGGAGTTTAAGTTATCTGGATTGAAATTATTGGAATGCAGTTTCAGTTATTTTTAATCAGGAATCTTAAAGGATTAGTGAAGATGCAAAGAAAGAATTACAAGTTACTAACAATAATGGATTATTTTGGATATCAGATTATCTCAGAAAATACTTTCTTCATTCATTTCAGATGTTGTTACAAAAACAATTTATTATTCATATGCTTTAGGTTTTACAACATATCGTGCTTGAAAAATAAATTAATACAACGGATTTGAAATATCTCTAAGTTACAAAGAAAAATCTAAGTCTAAGATTCCATTGCTTCCATGCTTGCTACAAAGCCTCTTGTTTTCTTTGCTTTGCCACCATCCAATTTACGCTCACATGAAAAACAAAAGACAGAAATTTGATCAGTACAATTAATTGGATATGTTTAAGAATTTCCAAAAGAAAAAATGTGTTCATCATTAAAGTTTGCAATTTGGAATCAGAGGGCTATTTTCATCACGTTTTTTATTTTTCTATTTTTGCAAATCATAAGAAGATTGCTCTTCTTGGTTCACAAAAAAAATAAAAAATAAAAATGTAAGCAAAGTTGTCCAAATAAAAAGAATGCAAGCAATTTATCCAAGTACAAGCCAAGTTGCCCAAACAAGGGAAAATATACAAACAAGCCAAGCTGCCCAAACAAGTGCAAATATGCAGCATCAGCATACCAAACAGGCAGCAGGCTCACAAGATCTCAAACAAGTGCAAATATGCAGCATCAACATACCAAACAGGCAGCAGGCGCATAAGTTGCCCAAACAGATGCAAACAAAATACAAACAACAAAATGGCAAGCAGCATAAGCGGACAAAAAGGCATCAACAAATATAAACATATAAAACTAAGTCAACAAGCAAGAGGAGGCTTGTCTAATAAGCCATGGTTCATCATTTTCCAAAAGAAAATTGCAAACTTTTCAGAAAAATTATTTGGCTTAGGGTCATTAAGAGAGGAAGAGGAAAGAAGTCACCTAGGGGATGTTGCCTGCTGTCACAATTGCACCAAAAATGCTAGCAAACAAAACTGCAAGGAAAAGAGCCTAAGGAAAAGATCCCAAAGTATTCAAAATTTGGTGGTTTCCCACCATTTTGAATAGGCTGTAAAGAAAAGAAGCCAATATAACAGTAGAGGGGGTCATTAAGAGAAAACACAGAAAAATTATCAAACAGAACTGCCATCTTCCCTCAAACACACAAAAACCCTTCAACCTGTTAAACTATACCCAAGATCCAAAACAGTTCAGAACCATTGCAAACTGTTACAAGTTTCAAACCTACAAAAAACACTAACTGCCATCTTCCTCAAACCCAAAACAACCAAACCTGTAACCAAATCACAAAACATTCAATCAACTCACAAAAACATTCAAACCATCAAAACTGAGACCATTTTCAACAAAACTTACAAACTATAAAAAACCAAACTTGCATAACCATTGTTCAAATCTCTAAACCTGCCCAAACAAAGTCATCCTTCAATCTCCGAAACCATTTCAAACTGTCAAACAAACAACAGAAATCCCAAAACTCAGAGCCAAAGATACCAAACTGTAACTTAGTTTAAATCACAAAACATTCAAACAGTCTAATATCCTCATCAATCTTCAACAGTTCGAAAAACCAATGAACCATCAAAGACATTCAAAATCCTCAATCTATCAAGCAGTCTAAACATACAGACAAAGGCATCAAGCAATCATCATCATCAACCAACAATAAAACAAAGTTTCATAAGCATCATCATCATCATTTAGTCAAAGGTAAAAGGAAAGAAAAGATTACCAGATAGCACGCATTCGTCATCATTTCTTTTCCTCCTCATTTTCGGCCGCCAAGGAGCACCGTCACTTCCCTCTCACTATCCAACCATCCCAAACAGGTATGTTTTCTCCCTAGTATCATTTTTCTGCATCTCATAGGATAACAAGTGTGGTTAATAAGCAAAACATGAACAAAACTGTAAAACCAAACAAGCCTAAAAACTGTTAAAATCCAAAACAAACAAAAAACGAACCATACCTTGCAAAAACGTGTAGCTAGCACTTAGTTGTTAGGAGATGAGAGGAGAGGCGCTCCGGTGACGGGAATGAGGGAGAGAAGATCGGAAAACGTGTTTCAAAACCCCTCTTTGATAAATCAATTTCAAAACATTTTCCCTAAAAAAAAGTATAAATCAGTTTGAAATCAAGAGCCCAAAAGGAGCGTTTTGCTCGTGAATTAGGAAGAGAGATAGGGACATTCAGTGAGGAAGATGAATAAGAGAACAAGCGAGAAAGAACGAAGGAGCAACGGCGCCGCTGTGAGCGCAAACCCCAAACCCTAATTGTGTTTTACCCTAATCAGAAATTAGGCAACAATGTGTATTGGGCCATTCCACTGCAAAGCCTTAAGCCCGCGTGATTGCTAGCTCGCCACCCCTCCCCCCTGCCTTGTGTTTTTGTTTCAGCATCAACATTAACTTTCCTTTGGGCCTTATTCCCCATAACCCTTAGGCCCATTTTCTTCCCCTTTAAATTGTTTTTTTTATTTATTTTTGAAAATCACTAATAATACTTTTGCATATTTCTTTTAGTCTTAAGAATCAGTTTTCACATTTTTCTTTTTATAACTTTTTACTAACTTATTTTTACACTTAATAAAAAACACCAAAAACATTTAAGTTAGTTTATTTTTTCTTTATTTATTTACATAATTAATAAAATACATAGAATAATAATAATAATAAAATTTTCTAATCCTTTTTTAGAATAGATTTTTATTTATCCCTTTTCAAGTAAATACATGCATTTCATACTTTATTGATTTTACTTCCGTAAATTGTCTTAGCTTTATATTGAATCGCAACAATTCGATTTGGTTGTAATATTTGGACTTTGCTATTCTTATGAGATTCATCCCCATTTGTAATAATTGTACCCCCATTCCCGGATACTTTTGTAATAGCTTAGACTTTTAATTCCCGCAATTTATTGCTTTCGATATATTGTGTAGTAATTAGGCATGTATGGCAAGATTCAAAAAATAATCGCTAGATGACCTAATCCAAGAATAAATAACTTGAAATTAACACACTTCTCACACTCGCACCTCTAGGGTAACCTCGCTTGTTTCCTCGGAAATGCAATCATGTCCCTCGAATATGATACACTCTAGCAAATGACCCTTCGATAAACAAAGATCGTAGTCCCTCGATGACCCTAGATGTTGCCTTCGATAAAACGATCCCGTCCCTTACAAAATTGCTAGAGCGTCCCACAAGTTGCTTTCAATGATTGTATACGATGACCCACGCCCGTCCCGTTTAACATCCAAACAGAAGTTTGTTTACCAAATACAATGGTAAAACAACAATGTCAAAGGGTTAAAAATGTGTAGGAAAGATATTTGAGTTAGGGTAGACAACTCCTAGATACTTGATCAAACTTGCAAACATCCTTGCTAATTTCAAGACAAACACAATTTCAAAACATTTCCCAAAATAACTTTCAAACATTGAAACATCTTTTCAAAAGACAAACACCTTTATAAAAACATTCAAACAAGAATTGTTACAAAGGTTGCCTAGACAAGGCCTCTTTTCAAAACATTTTCAAAACCACACACAAAGCACCATTTCAAACAATTGAAAAGCAAAAGCAAGTGATCTAAACAAGTAACTAAGAGCCCATGGATAACCATGGATGAAAAGGGTGCTAGCACCTTCCCTTTTCATAATCTACCCCCCGAACCCAAGAAAACATCTCAAAGGTCTTTCTTATGCTTTTTTGACCTTTCCTTTGGATAAAATAAAAAGTCGGTGACGACTCTTGCTAAACCGCACAAGTGCAAACACAAACAAAAAACCTCAAGTCAGTTCTCCCTCCGTATCACAAATGGTCTAAACAAAATTAAAGGATATTACCAAGGAAGTCAAGAATCTTTCAATACGTAGAGATAATAAATATTTGACCTTCATTATATGGAAGGAATCAAGAACGGCTAAAGGCTGGACCTCCATGTCACTCAGCTTATCAAAAGGTAATCCAGAGATAGGAGAATGATCTCGGGTCCAGTAGATGGGAAAATGGGGCTGACCGCCCAAAGCATGTAGCACCGGGGGGGCACCTCGGCCCACACCTCACTTTCAGAAACCAATCCTTAAAATATTTGTAATTAGAGGTGTACACTTGGAGGAAGCTTCTGTGAGGAAGGTTGTTGACTTGGATCCATGAAAGCTTCTCGGCCCCCTTCACCTCATAGAAAGAGAAAAACAAACTGACAGTAGGAACGATGTTCATTGCCTCGTGTTGTACCCCAAAATTTGCCCTCTCATTCTTCAAGGCCTTTCTCACAAGGATTCTCAAGGTTCAAGCTTGCAAGTACTTTGGAATTTTCCAGTACCAAAATTAAAAGGAAACTGTCAAAAAGGGAGAAAACAGATGAAAATAACATTTTGACAAATTTGAAGGAAAATAGGCCTCCTTCGATCCAGCACCCTTCGACTGACTCTAAGCCTCCTTCAAATGCAAGTTTAGGTGCATCCTTCGTTTGGATTTGAAACCTCCTTCGAATGCAACTTAGGTACATCCTTCGTTTGGATTTGAAACCTCCTTCGAATGCAACTTGGATTGCATCCTTCATTTTGAACTTAAAGCCTCATTCGAATGCTAGCTTAGGTACATCCTTCGTTTGGATTTGAAACCTCCTTCGATTCAGCCTTTTGATTGGACAAGTGCGCTGCCTACATGGTTGCAATCAAAGGCCATGACATGTTGACCACACATGCCCCCTGTAAGGAAACCTCTTCGATTTGGACAAGTTTACTTCCTACAAGCCTGCTTCGACTGGACAAGTTTACTGCCTGCATGCTTGCTTCGTTTGGACAAGTTTCGATGGGACAAAGTAACCATCTCTATGCATCCTTCAAATTCACTTGCACCAAGGGCCTCTTGCATACTTTGCTTCATACAAGTTTCGTTCGATCCAAGAAGTATCTTCATACAAGATGTGACTAAGTTCTTGCTTCCCTTGAAAAAGCGCCCTTCAACTCAGAAGCCAGGAACTTCCCTCATGCTAAAAAAGACACAAGCAAATGACTCCCTTTATGTTTGTTTCGATCCACATGCTTCGATTGGGCAATATGCTTCCTTCGAGCATGAGCTTTCGATTTGGCAGTATGTTTTCTTCGATACAAGCTTCGACTGAGGGAAAGGCTTCCTGTTGGTTTTCTTCAATTCAAAAGTCAATAATCTTCTAAAAGCTTCTTTCGATTCAGAAGTTAATAACCTTCTGAAAAGGGCCATTCGAAGAACACACAGTTGGTCCATTCGAAGGGCACACAACTGGTGAAAACGAATGTCATTTTGTCCTAGTTTGGTCGAAAGGTGTAGAAAGATGGAGGATTCGACTCAAAAGATCAAGTTGAACATTTAGACCCATAGGCTAGGCCACGTGTCTTCCCTTTTTAGGCCTGTACCCATCTGTTGTCTAAGACCACTTGCACTTAATAGCACAGTACTACCTTTTAGGAAAGTCTGTCTTGAGCCTTGCGCCTATTTTCCTTCAGAAGGAAGCAACCCCATCTGAACCATTCATCTTGCTTTTGTGGCACAAGTGGACATTTACTTTCCAGATTGAGCCTTATTTTATTATCTTCTGCACCCCAACTGCCAAGAGGCCCCCACATGTACTTTCACGTTACATTATTTTATCATTTATTTGCAAGGCTGGCTTTGGACAACATGTCCATTATTTCTCTATAAATAGAGGAACATTTACAAAGCTAAGGGGATCTTTTTTGACCGGAGGAAGGAATCACCCAAATTTTCTCAAACACAACAAATCTCTCAAGTCCCTTCAACACTTGTGAGAACAAACCCAGAATCACATACTTACTTCCTTCGATTCTGAAGAACAAGTACTCTTCAGTATCCTTTGAATCCAGTTTGGAAAGAAACATAAGACTTGTTCCTTTCTTTCCTTCGAATCCAGCATTCCAAGCACAGCTGTTGGCCCCCTCTTTCAAATCCAGAACCTTGGGCCTCCACTCAAGGTCCCACACCCATTCAAAGCCTCCATCAAGGTAAGTCACTCTTACCCTTGAACCTTTCATTTCATGACATAACATATAAATAATCTTTTCGTTCGTTTCAAGCATGTATATACCATTGTTCCTTTGGTTTCCCCCCTTTTAACATGTTTTTTTTAGAGTTAACCCTTTCGTTTTGCTTTCTGTTTACCTGAACTAGTTTTAACTATTAAACTGTTTGCAAGACAAATACTAGCATGGCCTCAGGCCGTGTTTCCATTTAAGTGCTTTAAATGAAAGAAACAGGAAACAGGAAATAGGAAACGAAGCTTCTGGCTTCTACCCTCTTTCTCCAGGTCTAACGAAAGAGACAACCAGGAGGAAAACCATGTTGACTTCTAGGCCCAAGCGAAAAGCATGCCTTCAATGACTTCCAGGCTCAGTCGAAAGGCATTCCCTCACTGCTTTCAACCTCCAGTCGAAGAAGACAACAAGGCAACAAGGCAGAACCAGAAGGCTTCGCCATACACTGACTTCTAGGCCAATCGAAGGACAAAACCTCATTGATTAGCCCCAATCGAAGGAGACCAACAAAATGCCAGTCGAAGGGTGCTACTGCCTGGGTCGAAAGACACTCATTTTTCTTACTTTTATCTTTTTTTTTTCTCCTTCATATTTTTTATGCCTTTCGATGTGGTTGTAATAGCTTAGATTTATCTTCTGCAATTTAACTTCCGCAACCATTAACTGTTAGATGTTTGAATAATAGGCTATGCATGACAAGATTAATCCTTAATTTAAAATCAACAGTAGCTCACCCATGACATGTACAAAGATAAAATTAACTGAAAAACAATACAGTCGCACATGCCACTCTTAGGGTACACCTCACTTGGTTGCCTCGAACGTGGTCATTGAGTATAAGAAGTTTTAGAGGTCGTCCTTTTGTCCAAAGATCATAAGTTGCCTCGAAACGATTGCCTCGAAAAAAAAAGATCTAAGACATTAGGGTTACCGCTAAGGCATCCTAACATTGCTTTAGTGACCACACGTCCCTTAATCGAATTGACCCGAAAACTCCAACGACGATGCTACCTACTCCTCAATAGTGGGATAACACTGTCTAAAGGACACTTGTACAGTTTAAATCCTTTTTGAGTAGGTAGATGGTTCTTAAGTACTTGCTCCTTTTAAAACAAAACAAAACTCTTCGCACTTACACTCTCTTTCAAACAAAAACTCTTTTCAAACCCACAAACACAAAGAAAAGCAAACTTTTGAAAACATAATGAGCAAGTACCTAAGAGCCCGTGGATAACCACGGATAGAAAGGGTGCTAACACCTTCCCTTTCTATAATCTACCTCCCGAACCCGAGAAACATCTCAAAAAGGAATTTTTCTGTGCTTTTGTCCTTTCCTTGTTGGATAAAATAAAAGACGGTGGCGACTCTTGCTTACCGCGACATTTTGCAAAAAACAAACGCAAACACGAACCAGCATTCCAAAACAGTCAGTTCTCATTCCCACCGATCACACCTCACAGAAAATTTTGAAGGCCTTTATAAAACCCCAACTGTTGGGTCGACATTGTGAGGGAGCAACGTTCATGGCCTCCAAGACGTCGCCCTCAAAATCAGAAAAGGGTATACAGACCTGCAAATCCTCCAAAACCCCGACGTAGAAATAAAGAAGTCTTCATCAGTGTCTTCCGACGAAGCATACATACGTGATCCCCTGGGACACATGACTCCAGGATAACATCGCTCTCCTCCTCAGTCGAGGAGATACTCATCAAGGACCTAATATTTGCAATCTCTATATCATCAAGTATGTTGTTCTTGTAACTCATGACTTCAGCATTAAATGGGGAAGAAGCAGCCATCAGAAGCGCTACAGAACCCGAGGAGGAAGAATCGCGGTCAGAATAACTCAAAGAAAAAAGGGTAAAACTATAGACTTCTTGGGTGACCCAATTAAACTCCTCCTGACCTAGAGCGTCATTCATCTCTCACATGCACTGATCCCTTAACTCTCTCCTCTCTTCCACACTAGAGGGTTTCACGATGTTTCCTTCATCATCACACTCTCTCAAAACAACCATAATATAAGAAAAGCAAAAACATAAAGGAATTAGTAGAAGAGGAAATACCTGGAAAAGGAAGGGACGCTTGAAGAAGAGTTAAGGATGATATTTTGCAAAGTTGAATCATCTTCTACGATTACCAAGATAAAAAAGGGAAGAAGAAAATAGGGCCTTTAATAGAGCCCAATGAACAGTACACTAGGTATGGGGAGCGTTGCCCAATGAACAAAAGTTTAGGTGGGAGTCATCATTATCTCAGAAAAGAGAAAATAGTGACTCTATGCTTCGCGACACGTGGACCAGGAAAAGAGCAGCAACCCGACAATACCTGTTGTTGTACCCCAAAATTTTCCCTCCCATATTCTTCAAGATTTGCCAAGATCAAGGCTCAAATTCTCTCAAGGGTTGCACAGTCCAATTGCCTCCTAACACAGTCAAAATTAGGGTTTTGGTTCTGGCAAAGAAATTGAAGTTTCCAAGGGTCCAAACAAGTCCCACATGCCTATATACATTGTCAATCCACATGCCAAGTTTCAGGACTCACAGCACCAGATTGCACAGTCAAAAACCCTAAATGCTTCACAGTCAACTACAGGGGCAAAATGGTCATTTGACAGTCAAAAGTCAAAAAATTTGGTCAACATATTATTTTGAAGCCACAAACATCATTTGATCAAATCTTGATCATGATTCTCAAAGCATGGCCCAAAAAGTCTCAAGATGCAAAAGTTTCCATTTTTGGACAGTTGGAAAAGTCAACTGCAAATTGACCAGGGCATAACTTCTTCATGGTTTATCAGAAAAATTCCATCCAAATCTAATTTTGAAGAGAATGACATTTCCTACAACTCATCTTCACACTTCAAGTCCAAGAAATGCTCTCACAAAAAGTTATCAATTTCAACATTATAGGTCATTTTCAAAAGTCAACAAAAAGACACTTTAATTCAAAGACCATAACTTGAGATTGGTAAATCAAAATGACATGGGACCAAAGGAATTGGTTAGAGGACTTCAAGACCTTTCCAAAATGTGCAAGAACATGATCAAATCTTCAAAAATGAGCAATATATGCCTTGTAGAAGTTGGGGAATTTTTGGGAATTTTGAAAAGTCAACTTTGCACAAAAGACTTCAAAAATGCTAATGGGCCTCAATTTCTTCCATGAATCATTACCCAAAGGCTATGCACGACCCATTAAGCTAAAAGGGAGTTATTTTCTTATTTTTAATTAATTAATTGAATTTTTAATCTTATTAATTCATTTAATTAAAATTAATTATGAGAAAAATACTAAATCATGTTTTTTAAATCTTTTTATGCAGCAAATATGTCCATTATGAGCTGAATATCTCGTGTACCAATCAACAAGGACAAAATCATCCAAATTTGGCATGATTGGCATGAAAAAGATTGAAAAAGATTGGATTGGAAATCAAATATTGAATCATTAAATCAATGGACTTTGGGCTGGTTTTTTAACCTAATTCCATCCACATACATATGCAAGACTGAAACCTAATGCATTGGACACAGAAGCTGCGCTGAAAACCAAGAACAACATTGCAAATTTTTGCCAAAAAACCTTGAAACTGTTTTCATATCTAGAGCATAATTCAAAGCTCCAAACGCATTCCAACACATTGCCAAGGGATCAAGGAAGCATTTGCAATCAAAACCAAGTCTCCAGACCTCTATAATTGGTAGAACGACATCACACTTTCCTTGAACTTTTTCATAATCATGTTTCAAATTCCATGTATTATTCATGTCTTTTAACTGTTGATTTACACTAATATGGACATTCTGAAGCTAATGGTACCCTTTGATTGAACTAACAATGCCTGTATAAGAATTCACCATGAAAGTTTTCTAGGGTTTCAGAAGCTCCAAAAGAGGGGTTCCTTCATCTGCAAAAATTGGACAACCAAATTGATACCATTGAAATCAGGACATCCAGACGAAATCATTCCACACCTCGCGCCCTTTTTATAATTGCCCAGGCTCTAATCGCTATTTTTATGCATTGTAGTTAGTGGGGGTTTAAAACCCCCGCTATTCGTTTTTATTTACAGGCAGATGAAGAAGACGAAGCTGGCGTGTCAAAGCATAACTGGGTGGTTCAAATGTTCGCGCGTGATTTTTTTTGTTTTACACCACTAACGCTTGTTTTCCATTATAATGATCACGTTCCATAATAATAACAAAAGCGCGCGTTGGCTCAGATGGTTGGACATTCGCTTGGCAAACGCTGGGACCTGGGTTCAATTCCCAGGTCCCCTATCATATTTCATAATTTTTTCCATAATATGTTTCCATGCAGTGCACGTCCCAGGGCTCACCATGCATCCCAGCGCCCAAGCTTGCCACCTACGCATGATGGTCCATCTGAAGGCTATGAATGGAGGTCCACCATGTACGCTGGTCAACCATGCCATACGTAATTCCAGAAAGTCAAAAAGGCCTTGGTTTCTAATGGGCCTGAACTTCTCAATAAACCTCCAAAAGGGCCAGACACCCCTCCTTGTTTGTATTTCTTCTTTTAATTTTCTTTTCTTTTATTCTTCTCAATTATTCTTTTTAATTGTTTTCTTTAATTTCATAAATTAATTTTTTTACAGTATAAAATACAGAAAAATCAAAAATATGTTTAATTATTATCTAATTCATTAATTATTTTGTAAATAAATTTTAATAATCAATTTAGTTTAATTTAGGGTTTTCAATTTTAATCTTTTCTTAAATAACTAAAATATGTAGAAATTAGGCTTTTAGCATTTTTATTCTTTTTCTTAATAAATAATTTCTTCTTATTATTATTATTATTAATTATTAATTATTTAGTAAATACCCGTGTAATTAATTAACTAGTGTAAATTAGGTTAAACTTGAATATTTTTCTTTAACAATTAAAAATAATTTAGAACTAGGGTTTTATTTAACTTCTAATTTTAATTAATTTTCTTTATTTTCATTAAATACAAAAAAAAACATAAAAAACAATTTCTTTTCTTAATTTAATAATTAATTAACTTTTAATTTCAATTTAATCTTTAAAGGGTCCAACGCCCTCGAACATTCGATTCTAATTTCTTTTCGCACGTTTATTCTTATGTTTCTTTTAAATATTATGTAATTGCTCAAGCCTTGTAATAGTAATTAGGAATTTATTTATTTTCCGCATTTTTATTCAAGACGGGTCTTTGTTAATTTGGCGATGTATAGACCCGCGCCTTGTAATAGCGTATGACTTTATTTTCCGCACTTTAATTTCCGCCCTTTTAAATTATAATCGCATGAAAGGATGTATGGCCTAAAATAAAATCAAGCGTAGATCACCACAAATACATGTACAAGACAAACATAACATGAAAACAACACACAAATTCACACACACTCTTAGGGTACGCCTCACTGTTGCCTTGCCCTCGAAACGTGGTCGTCGAGTATAGGACGTTTTAGTAAGTCCTTATGTCCATGTTCAATGGCATAAGGGTAGCTTCTAAGGTGTCCTACTGTTGCTCCGGTGACCACACTGTCCCTAACAAACGAATTGACCCGAACACCTCCAACGGTGGTGCTACCTACCTCTCAATGGTGGGATGGCACTGCCTTAAGGACATTTACACAGCCTAATTCCTTAGGGTAGGTGGATGACTCATAGATACTTGCTCTAAAAAACAAATCAAAACTCTTTTCACACCGACACTTTCAAAAAAGTTTTCAAAACAATTTTTCAAACACTCTTGAGGACTGATACAAGAGTCGATCTGAAATCTTTAAAACGAAACTTTTTCAAACTCACTCACAATTGAAAAGCAAACACTTTTGAAAACACAAATGAGCAAGTATCTAAGAGCCCATGGATAACCATGGATAGAAAGGGTGCTAACACCTTCCCTTTCTATAAATCTACCTCCCGAACCGAGAGACATCCCAAAGAAGGAATTTTGTTGTGCTTTTGTCCTGTCCATGTTGGAGAAAATAAAAGACGGTGGCGACTCTTACTTACCGCGACATTTCGCGAACCAGCGTTAAACAGTCAGTTCCAGATCCACCGATCACAGAATTGGCGACTCTGCTGGGGATTTTTTAAAGTGAGGTGTACCTTAGGACTAAGATCACTTGTGTTTTCAATTGCTGTGTTTGTTTGCTTTATTATTGTGGGCTGCATCGGAGTTACATAGATCCTAACCCGGATATGGGGATACCCTGTTAGGTAGCATAAGCTGTGAGGGACCTGTCCGGCGTAGACCGACATGGGTGAAGCAGTGGCTACGTTGGTGTGGCACCTTAGCCTGTACCGATATCCCTTGTATCGCAACGAGGAGAATATGGGTCTTCTGAGGAGTCATTAAGCACCAACCGACCTTAGAACCTTAAATGACCCAACTTGGCCAATAGAATAGTAGCAGTATGCTACGCCCATTGAGGCTAAACTCTCGTGATGGTTCTGGCCGCAAGAAAAGATTGCGATGCTGGAGTTATGACCGATTGAGGGTAGTCAGTGATATTGGGATCCTCTAGAACCCGGTTACTTCTGATAGGACAGGTTTTAACCAACAAACTGAAAGAGGGTAATACCTAGACCCCATGCTGGCCTAAACTCTAAGGGCTTGTCTTGTGTGACTTGTGTGCCTTATCATGTTTGCCTTTGTAAATATTTGTGGTGTGCTTTATCATAACATCATGCCATCATAAACATTGCATGCATCCTGCATAAGGACTGACCATTTCAAAGACAAAAGGGTTTCACCTTTGCTCTGTTTTGTAGGACATCATGATGCCTATGCGAAGGAACACTATCCGGTTCAATTTTGTTCACCCACCTGAGTTTCTTGAAGAGTTGGTTAGCAGGATTGCAAATACTACTTCCTTCATCCAGAGGCATGGTTCTCTTCTCAGTTTAGTCACGGCAAAGTGGGACCAACAGCTGATGAGTGTCCTGACACAGTTTTATGATCCCTTGTACCAGTGCTTCACCTTTCAAGACTTCCAGCTGGTCCCTACCCTGGAAGAGTTCTCTGATTTGCTTGGCATCCCTATCTTGGATCAGACTCCCTACACTGGTTGGGAAAAGACCCTTAGGCTTGAGGAGATTGCTGCTCCTCTTCCTTTGACCCACAAGGAGGTAATGGACAACTGGGTGACTAGAAGCAAAGTTAAGGGTTTCTTGGCCAAGTTTCTAATTGGTAAAGCTAACAGTTTCTGGAATGACTTGGACTTTAGGGCGTATGAAGACATTCTGGCTCTCTTAATCTATGGTCTAGTCTTGTTTCCTAATCCTGATAACTTCATTAACGTCACTGCCATAAGGATCTTCATGTCTCGGAACCCTGTGCCCACTCTCTTGGGTGATATCCTGCAACAACTTTATTCTCGTACTGCCCGAAGACGAGGAACTCTGTGGTGTTGTATCCCTTTGTTAGTGAGGTGGTTTATTTCGCACCTCCCTAAGTTCGTGTTGAAGAACAAAGAAGGAAGAGGTTGGGCTCATAGGTTAATGTCTCTCACGGATAATGACATCATTTGGACTTTCAGGGGTTTGGATGAGGTAGCTGTTATTGATCGTTGCGGAGAATATCCTAATGTTCCTTTGATTGGTACCCAAGGAGGAATCTCTTATAATCCATGTCTAGCTCTCCGACAGTTTGGAAGAGCCAGAAGAGCAGGGCCTCATGAGATGTTGGTGCCTCACATCAGTTTTGAGTTTCAGGTGGATAGTGACGAGCTGCGTCGTAGGTTCATCAAGGCTTGGGACAGAATTCACAAAGCTGACCCACAAGAGTTGGGACCAAAGACTTCTTTACCTATGGAAGCCTACTATAAATGGGTCCGCATCCGTGTTCAGAAGTTAGGTATGCCATACGAAGCTGTCAGACCCATCATTCTTGAGTATCCTGATAGAGATGGGGCTCCTCCAACTGTTCTCCCTCCTCAGATGCCTACTGATATTGAGACACTAAAGAGGTCTTGGGCGCAACTGCGAGAAGAACGGGATTCTTATCGGGAAAAGTTCAACGAACAGGAATTGAAGATCCAGAAGCTGACAAAGCAGTTGGAGAATGAGCGAGCTCTGAATGACTACATCCGTACTGAGAAGAGGAGACCCTGGGATCAATGATGAGCTTTGGATGTTCTTTTACAGTTTTATTTCCCTTTTCAGTATTTTCATTTTATGTAACGCCTAAGGGCAATCTGTTGAACAATTTAAATTTCAAAGTTGAATCTAATGAAGTGTGTTCTCTTTTGTTTACAAAGTTGATTCCTGATTGTCTTTGAAAACATAAATCATACGCATTCCATTCATCATATGCATCACAGGTACTCTTCTTTTCAGGTTGCTTAATGTTCTTCGCTGTTTATTTCAGCATCATGAACCCTGAATCATCAACTGAGCAGTCCATCAAGGCCCTTCAGGCTCAGAACGCACAATTCCAAGAGCTGATCATGAGTTTGGCCCAAGGACAGGAGGAACTGAAGGCTCTGCTGGTCAAGAAGAAGAAGAAGAGAACTGTTCTGTTCAACACGGGCCGGAGGTTTGGTAACACACTGCAGAATGAGGAAGCTGGTTCTTCTGTAGGAAAAGGCAGTCCCCAGGGGGGAAGGGCTCCAAGTCCGGTGGTCTCTGACAATGAGACTGATTTTAATGAGGAGCAGTATCCTCCAGCTGAAGACAGATACAAGCAGTTGGAAGACCGTCTGAATGCCATGGAAATTCAACAAGTGCATGGTTTGGATTTCGGAGACTTGGGTCTATCTTCTGGTGTGGTCATCCCACACAAGTTCAAAGCACCATCTTTCGCAAAGTATGACGGGGCGTCCTGCCCTAAGCTACATCCCAGATCTTATGTGCGGAAGATTCAGCCGTATACAGTGGACAAAAACTTGTGGATCCACTTCTTCCAGGAGAGTCTTTCAGGGACTCATCTCGAATGGTTCTATCAGCTGGATGGAACCAAGGTTCGTAACTGGGAGGAGCTGGCTACTACTTTCTACAAGCAGTATCAGTATAATGCCGACCTTGCTCCTACACGTACCCAACTCCAGGGTATGTCGCTAGGATCGGGAGAAGGTTTTAAAGAGTATGCGCAGAAGTGGAGGGATCTGGCTGGCAGGGTGCAGCCACCATTAACAGACTGTGAGCTGGTAGATATGTTCTTGGGGACCCTATCCGGGCCATTCTTCAATCATCTCATTGGCAATTCGTCTGCAGGGTTCACATATCTCATTCTGACTGGGGAAAGGATAGAGGCTGGTATGAAATCAGGTAAGATTCAAAAAGGGGCGTCCTCAAGTGCTGAGAAGAAACCTTTTAAGAAGGAGGCCATTGTTGTGTATGGGCCTAGGAGGCAAGACAAATCAGAGCGCCGCCAATCTGTTAACGCGGTGGTGATTGCTAAGCCTGCTGCCGCTCCTCGGCAACCTAACCAACCAAGGGCTGAGAGACCCAGAAGAGAATTCACTCGGCTGAGTATGACCTTGTCACAAATCTTGCCGCAACTGCTATCAACCAACTTGGTGACCGTCAGAGAGGCTCCGAAGGTCGTGAGTACTGCATCTCCTAAGTATAATCCAAATGCCCGTTGTGCTTATCACTCCGATAGCCCGGGGTATTCTACTGATGATTGCTGGGCCCTGAGAAACAAGGTGCAGGACCTTATTGATGCGAAGGAGGTACAGTTTGAGGCACCTGAGAAGCCTAATGTGGTAACAGCTCCCCTGCCTGACCATGGAGTGAATGCTATCAGGGATGATGACGAAGTGGAAGAATCTGAGTTCAACAGCTGGATTTATCCAACGGCCGACAGTGGACCTGGCAATTGGACTGCAAAAGACAACCTACCTGTTACTTTTGTTACGCAGTAATGAATTCCTTTGTTTTTTAATTTGTAATAAACAATAAATTGAGACTTTATGGCCCGGTGTCTTACCCGGGGCACCGTGGCTTCATTTGTGAGGGCTTATTAATTGTCATTTACATATATCATGAATAAAGACATCGGACGTTTTTCGCATTTCAAATCTTGTGCTCCCTTTATTTCTTTCTTTCTTTATATTGCAAAACAACTGTATTTACACACACTCACCCATACAGGTTCCAATCCACTCTGGATCTCACTGGTAACGACTCTGCTATTGCCAGTTATGACTTCGAAAATCCGATCAACTTAGCCGAAGACGAAGGTGAAGATGATTGCGAAGTGCCTGGTGAGCTTGCAAGACTGTTACTCCAAGAAGAGAGGGCAATTCAGCCACATGAAGAGCCAGTGGAAACGATAAATCTGGGTACTGAGGCAGATAGAAAGGAAGTTAAGATTGGTGCCAATCTGGAGCTCAGCGTGAAACAACGGTTGACTCAGATGTTGAATGATTATGTGGAGATCTTTGCCTAGTCCTACGAAGACATGCCTGGGTTGGATACTGACATTGTGGTCCATCACTTGCCTACCAAGGAAGACTACCCTCCGGTAAAGCAAAAGGTCCACCGTATGCGTCCAGAGATGTCTGAGAAGATCAAAGCTGAGGTTATGAAACAATTCAATGCCGGGTTTCTTGCAGTGACTTCTTACCCTCAGTGGGTTGCCAACGTGGTGTCGGTGCCTAAGAAAGATGGTAAGGTTAGAATATGTGTCGATTACAGGGATCTGAACAGGGCCAGCCCCAAGGATGATTTCCCCCTACCTCACATTGACGTTCTGGTTGACAATACTGCTCAGCACAAGGTGTTCTCCTTCATGGATGGGTTTTCAGGGTACAATCAGATCAAGATGGCTCCTGAAGACATGGAAAAGACTACCTTTGTTACTCAGTGGGGCACCTTCTGCTATAAGGTCATGCCATTCGGGTTGAAAAATGCTGGGGCAACCTACCAACGTGCCATGGTTGCTTTATTTCATGACATGATCCATCATGAGATAGAAGTGTATGTCGGCGACATGATTGCAAGGTCCCAAACTGAGGAGGAACACCTTGACCATCTGCAAAAGCTGTTTGACCGTCTGAAGTTATACAAGCTGAGGTTGAATCCAAATAAGTGCACATTTGGGGTAAGATCTGGAAAGTTGCTAGGCTTCGTCGTAAGTGACAAAGGTATTCAAGTGGACCCTGCCAAGGTTAAAGCCATACAAGAGATTCCAGTTCCCAAGACAGAGAAAGAAGTCAGAGGCTTTCTAGGACGTCTGAATTACATTGCCCGATTCATCTCGCACCTAACTGCTACTTGTGAACCAATCTTCAAGCTGCTGAAGAAAGATCAGGTAGTACGTTGGAATGATGAATGTCAGGCTGCTTTTGACAGAATCAAGGAGTATCTCCAAGAACCACCTATTCTTATGCCACCGGTGGAAGGAAGACCTCTAATACTATACCTGACAGTACTTGACAGCTCAATGGGGTGTGTGCTGGGGCAGCATGACGAGTCTGGCCGAAAAGAGCACGCCATTTATTACCTTAGCAAAAAGTTTACTGACTGTGAGACCCGATACTCACTACTCGAGAAAACTTGCTGCGCTTTGGTATGGGCTGCTCGCCGGCTGAGACAGTATATGCTGACTCACACTACCTTGTTGATTTCAAACATGGATCCAATAAAGTACATATTCGAAAATCCTGCTCTGTCTGGAAGAATAGCAAGATGGAAAATGATCTTGACAGAATACGACATCCAGTACACGACTCAGAAAGCTATCAAAGGAAGTGTATTGGCAGACCACTTGGCACACCAGGTAGTAGACGACTATCAGTCAATGAACTTTGAATTTCCTGACGAGAGCATCATGATTGTGACTGACTGTGAAGTACCTGGACCGGATGAAGGACCTGAGGAAGGATCCCGATGGTCTATGCACTTTGACGGAGCCTCCAACGCTTTGGGTAACGGTATCGGCGCTGTGATCATATCCCCTCAAGGCACTCATACTCCACTCACCGCCCGGCTATGTTTCAACTGCACCAACAACATGGCGGAGTATGAGGCATGCATCATGGGTCTTCAAGCTGCAATTGACTTAAGGATCAAGTTTCTGAGTGTCTTCGGAGATTCCTCTCTCGTGATCAATCAGATCAAAGGCGAGTGGGATACGAAACATCCGAATCTTATTCCTTACAAAGAATGTGTGTCGACATTGATCCCCCATTTCACAGAGATAACTTTTGAACATTTTCCAAGAGAGGAGAATCAGTTGGCGGACGCGTTAGCTACGATGTCTTCTATGTTCAAAGTCAAATGGGACAATGAGGCTCCCCGGATCATTATCTGGAAACTGGACGAACCTGCATACTGTTGTGATCTTGAGGCTGAGGTAGTAACTGAAAAACCCTGGTACTATGAGGTAAAGAGGTACTTGGAAGCTCAAGAGTATCCTGAAGGTGCATCTGTCAATGACAAGAAGTTTCTGAGAAGGTTCGCAACGAAGTTCTTCCTTAGCAATGGCATTCTATATAAGCGAAACCATGATTCAACCTTACTGCGTTGTATGGATAAGACTGAAGCAGAAAGAATCATGGCAGAGCTACATGAAGGTACCTTCGGAACACATTCCAGTGGACACACCATGGCAAAGAAAATCCTTCGGGCAGGATATTTCTGGTCCACAATGGAAGCCGACTGTTACCAACATTCTTGGACATGTCACAAGTGCCAGATTTATGCAGACAAGGTGCACGTTCCTCCAGTCCCTCTGAATGTCTTGATTGCACCTTGGCCCTTTGCAATGTGGGGCATTGATATGATCGGCGAGATTAAACCTACGGCATCCAACGGGCATCACTTCATCCTGGTAGCGATCGATTACTTTACAAAGTGGGTTGAAGCAGCTTCATATGCCACTGTAACCAAGAATGTCGTGGCACGGTTTATTCGGCATAACCTGATCTGTCGATACGGCATCCCGGAAAGGATTATTACGGACAACGGTACCAATCTTAATAACAAGATGATCATTGAGCTCTGCGAGCAATTCAAGATACAGCACCACAACTCTTCTCCTTACCGACCGAAGATGAATGGGGTTGTCGAAGCAGCGAATAAGAATATTAAGAAGATCGTGCAGAAGATGACAGTGACCTATAAAGATTGGCACGGGATGTTACCATTTGCTCTCCATGGGTACCGCACCTCAGCAAGGACTTCAACCGGGGCAACACCCTTCTCCTTGGTCTACGGCATGGAGGCAGTCTTACCAATTTAAGTGCAGATACCCTCTCTCCGGATAATGAAGGATGCAGATCTGAGCGAAGATGACTGGATCCAGACTCGACTTGATCAGTTAAACCTAATTGACGAAAAGAGACTCGCTGCTATCTGTCATGGTCAAACGTATCAGAAACGGATGATCAGGGCATTTAACAAGAAGGTCAGACCACAAGGGTATCAAGTCGGGGACCTGGTAATCAAACACATCATCCTTCCTCAAAGTGATCCCAGGGGCAAATGGACCCCCACCTACGAAGGGCCATTTGTGGCTAAACATGTGTTCTCAGGAGGAGCCATGATTCTAACCACCATGGATGGTGACGACCTTCCTCACCCCGCCAATGCAGACATAGTAAAAAAAAACTACGCATGATAAAATACCCGCTAGGTTGACATACCTAGGCAAAAATTAGGGCTTCCCGGCGAACCAAAAGGGTTCGGGCAAAATGAGGGATGAAATGAAAAAATCTGTACACCCGGCAAGTCGAAAACCTGAAAGGGCGGCTTGGGCAAAAATGGGTATCCCGGTGGACTGAAAACCCGAAAGGGCGGTCCAGGAAAAAGTTAGGGATTAAAGCGTAATACTATGTCTCATTGGATCACCTTGCATCCAGAATCCGGTATCAACTATCAAGTCCAAACGGCATCGATCAATCAGCTTCATCGTCAACTGAGCAGCAAAGTGATGAGACGCTCGAAGATATAAAGGCGATAGCAGAGTTGGAACCCAGTGGGATTATTCTTTTCACATAGCTGTTTTGTTTTCCCTTTGTACAAATTGTATAAACTCTTTTTCGGCGGCGTTCTCTTACTAGGACGTCAGCCTCTTGTACATAAACGCCTATTTACAGGCAAATTCAAAAATCAATATAAATTCACTTTTCAGCTAAAATTGCCAATTGTTTTTCCTTTTCTGTTTTGTTTTGCGAAGAACGTCCAAGGTTCAATTTGTGATATATGCATTTGACAATAATTGCTAACTCATAAATATTTGCATACGAAACAAAGGATTAATTACAGGTAACATTAGAAACAGGGGCAATAATGAGTCGTCTAAGCGATCTAATTGCTCTGTCCACCAAGGTACCAAGGTAAGTTCAGCTGAAGAACGTAACCAAGATATCTTAAATCCCCAGAGAGTGAGCCAACAAGTCAATACACTCTCCCCAAGCAGAATTATCCTGTCAGCCTTAAGGAAATTGGTTATCCCCACCAGATCTCAACATTCCCCAGCGCAATATACAAACATTCTTAACAAGCATCCCTGACAGTCTTGATCTAAGATTGTTCCCCGGCGGTATACAGACATTCAGTGGAGCCACTTCCAATACGTCTCAAAATTTTCCCCAGGACAGTCCAATCCAAGCTTCCCCAGGAAAGTGGAATCCATCTCCCCAGCAGAAAGCTTATCCCCAGTAGATTCTGAACGCTTATCCCCTGCAGAGTACGAACGCGTCTCCCGGACTTTTTATGCAAAGGTTATTTCCCTACCAGGATATAATTGGGTTATCCTCATCCAATTGCCACGGGAAGATCGTCCTCGGCAAAGTCTCCCCATCCCCAGCGGAGTCTATTAATTCTTCCAACATAATACATCAATGGTATCCCCAGCGGAGTTATCATCAACATCCCAGCAAATTACCTCTCTTCCCACAGAGTATGGTTCCCCAGCAAGGTCGCTAGAGTAATTTCCCCCCACAGAGTAATCTCCAAGTTTATTCCCCAACGGAGTCATCTTCTCCTACCGGTATTCTTGCAACCATCACTCCCCAGTGGAAACAAAGAATGCTATTCACATCAGCCCAGGATTTAACTTCCCGGCATCCGTCAAGGATTTATTTTCCTAAGACGAAAACATACATTCATAAACATCACATCTTCATACATTATAGCATGTATATACGCATCATGAACATACAATCTCACTTATTTTGAGAACATCACGCATGTCATACATCATGACATTGCATGCAACTAACGTTTTGTCTTTTCAGGACAAAGGTTAATACCAAGATGATTACCATTAACGGTCGCAACTAAAGATCCGATTCCTGTATCTTGCCAGGGTGTATCTGTTGACGACTAACATTACCAGACCCGATTCCTGTATCTTGCCAGGGTGCGTCTGAAGAGTTTGAGGATCCGATTCCTGTATCTTGCCAGGGTGTATCTGTTGACGACTAACATTACCAGACCCGATTCTTGTATCTTGCCAGGGTGCATCTGAAGAGTTTGAAGATCCGATTCCTGTATCTTTCCAGGGTGTATCTGTTGACGACCAACATTACCATACCTGATTCCTGTATCTTGCCAGGGTGCGTCTGAAGAGTTTGAGGATCCGATTCCTGTATCTTGCCAGGGTGTATCTGTTGACGACTAACATTACCAGACCCGATTCTTGTATCTTGCCAGGGTGCATCTGAAGAGTTTGAGGATCCGATTCCTGTATCTTGCCAGGGTGTATCTGTTGACGACTAACATTACCAGACCCGATTCCTGTATCTTGCCAGGGTGCGTCTGAAGAGTTTGAGGATCCGATTCCTGTATCTTGCCAGGGTGTATCTGTTGACGACTAACATTACCAGACCCGATTCCTGTATCTTGCCAGGGTGCGTCTGAAGAGTTCGAGGATTCGATTCCTGTATCTTGCCAGGGTGTATCTGTTGACGACTAACATTACCAGACTCGATTCCTGTATCTTGCCAGGGCACGTCTGAAGAGTTCGAAGATCTGATTCCTGTATCTTGCCAGGGTGTATCTGTTGACGACTATATTCTCCGGACTCGATTCCTGTATCTTGCCAGGGCACGTCCGAAGAGTTTTAAAGATTCGATTCCTGTAACCATCCAGGGCGCATCTACATAAAGGGTTTGAAGACCCACTCCTGTAACAGGCCAGGTAATTATCTTTCTTTCTCAGGTACGCAAGTTCTTGCTAAGGAATCTCTTACGCGATCGACAACCTCCAAATGGCATCTATAAGCCCATTCCCGACAAGGTACTGTCATACTTCCAAATGGCATCTACAAGCCCATCCTCCTGTCCATCATCACTCCAACATGGCATCTGTAAGCCCATTCCCACTATCACACTGCTGATACTCTACTATGTGAGTGCAAATTTCTGGGCACTCTAGTGTTCAATCAT
The DNA here is from genome assembly GCA_948472305.1 of Vicia faba. Taxonomy (NCBI): domain Eukaryota; kingdom Viridiplantae; phylum Streptophyta; class Magnoliopsida; order Fabales; family Fabaceae; genus Vicia; species Vicia faba. The sequence continues at coordinate 411,063,420 of OX451739.1, forward strand.
CTTCCACCTTCGGATTACGAAAGGCACGCCAGCCAATCTACATCCTCAGGTCTAAGAAGATTGAACAGGGGAAACTGTTGTACCCCAAAATTTGCCCTCCCATATTCTGCAAGATTTGCCAAGATCAAGGCTCAAATTCTCTCAAGGGTTGCACAGTCCAATTGCCTCCTAACACAGTCAAAATTAGGGTTTTGGTTCTGGCAAAGAAATTGAAGTTTCCAAGGGTCCAAACAAGTCCAACATGCCTATATACATTGTCAAGCATCCACATGCCAAGTTTCAGGACTCACAGCACCAGATTGCACAGTCAAAAACCCTAAATGCTTCACAGTCAACTACAGGGGCAAAATGGTCATTTGACAGTCAAAAGTCAAAAATTTTGGTCAACATCTTATTTTGAAGCCACAAACATCATTTGATCAAATCTTGATCATGATTCTCAAAGCATGGCCCAAAAAGTCTCAAGATGCAAAAGTTTCCATTTTTGGACAGTTGGAAAAGTCAACTGCAAATTGACCAGGGCATAACTTCTTCATGGTTTATCAGAAAAATTCCATCCAAAGCTCATTTTGAAGAGAATGACATTTCCTACAACTCATCTTCACACTTCAAGTCCAATAAATGCTCTCACAAAAAGTTATCAATTTCAACATTATAGGTCATTTTCAAAAGTCAACAAAAAGGCACTTTAAGACAAAGACCATAACTTGATATTGGCAAATCAAAATGACTTGGGACCAAAGGCATTGGTTAGAGGACTTCAAGACCTTTCCAAAATGTCCAAGAACATAATCAAAGCTTCAAAAATGAGCAAGATATGCCTTGTAGAAGTTGGGGTATTTTTGGGAATTTTGAAAAGTCAACTTTGCACAAAAGACTTCAAAAATGCTAATGGGCCTCAATTTCTTCCATGAATCATTACCCAAAGGCTATGCACAACCCATTAAGCTAAAAGGGAGTTATTTTCTTATTTTTAATTAATTGAATTTTTGATCTTATTAATTCATTTAATTAAAATTAATTATGAGAAAAATACTAAATCATGTTTTTTAAATCTTTTTATGCAGCAAATATGTCCATTATGAGCTCAATATCTCGTGTACCAATCAACAAGGATAAAATCATCCAAATTTGGCATGATTGGCATGAAAAAGATTGAAAAAGATTGGATTGGAAATCAAATATTGAATCATTAAATCAATGGACTTTGGGCTGGTTTTTTAACCTAATTCCATCCACATACATATGCAAGACTGAAACCTAATGCATTGGACACAGAAGCTGCGCTGAAAACCAAGAACAACATTGCAAATTTTTGCCAAAAAACCTTGAAACTGTTTTCATATCTAGAGCATAATTCAAAGCTCCAAACGCATTCCAACACATTGCCAAGGGATCAAGGAAGCATTTGCAGTCAAAACCAAGTCTCCAGACCTCTGTAATTGGTAGAACGACATCACACTTTCCTTGAACTTTTTCATAATCGTGTTTCAAATTCCATGCATTATTCATGTCTTTTAACTGTTGATTTACACTAATATGGACATTCTGAAGCTAATGGTACCCTTTGATTGAACTAACAATGCCTGTATAAGAATTCACCATGAAAGTTTTCTAGGGTTCAGAAGCTCCAAAAGAGGGGTTCCTTCATCTGGAAAAATTGGACAACCAAATTGATACCATTGAAATCAGGACATCCAGACGAAATCATTCCACACCTCGCGCCCTTTTTATAATTGCCCAGGCTCTAATCGCTATTTTTATGCATTGCAGTTAGTGGGGGTTTAAAACCCCCGCTATTCGTTTTTATTTACAGGTAGATGAAGAAGACGAAGCTGGCGTGTCAAAGCATAACTGGGTGGTTCAAATGTTCACGCGTGATTTTTTTTTTGTTTTACACCACTAACGCTTGTTTTCCATTATAATGATCACGTTCCATAATAATAACAAAAGCGCGCGTTGGCTCAGATGGTTGGACATTCGCTTGGCAAACGCTGGGACCTGGGTTCGATTCCCAGGTCCCCTATCATATTTCATAATTTTTTCCATAATATGTTTCCATGCAGTGCACGTCCCAGGGCTCACCATGCATCCCAGCGCCCAAGCTTGCCACCTACGCATGATGGTCCATCTGAAGGCTATGAATGGAGGTCCACCATGTACGCTGGTCAACCATGCAATACGTAATTCCAGAAAGTCAAAAAGGCCTTGGTTTCTAATGGGCCTGAACTTCTCAATAAACCTCCAAAAGGGCCAGACACCCCTCCTTGTTTGTATTTCTTCTTTTAATTTTCTTTTCTTTTATTCTTCTCAATTATTCTTTTTAATTGTTTTCTTTAATTTCATAAATTAATTTTTTTACAGTATAAAATACAGAAAAATCAAAAATATGTTTAATCATTATCTAATTCATTATTTATTTTGTAAATAAATTTTAATAATCAATTTAGTTTAATTTAGGGTTTTCAATTTTAATCTTTTCTTAAATAACTAAAATATGTAGAAATTAGGCTTTTAGCATTTTTATTCTTTTTCTTAATAAATAATTTCTTCTTATTATTATTATTATTATTAATTATTAATTATTTTGTAAATACCCATGTAATTAATTAACTAGTGTAAATTAGGTTAAACTTGAATATTTTTCTTTAACAATTAAAAATAATTTAGAACTAGGGTTTTATTTAACTTCTAATTTTAATTAATTTTCTTTATTTTCATTAAATACAAAAAAAAAACATAAAAAACAATTTCTTTTCTTAATTTAATAATTAATTAACTTTTAATTTCAATTTAATCTTTAAAGGGTCCAACGCCCTCGAACATTCGATTCTAATTTCTTTTCGCACGTTTATTCTTATGTTTCTTTTAAATATTATGTAATTGCTCAAGCCTTGTAATAGTAATTAGGAATTTATTTATTTTCCGCATTTTTATTCAAAACGGGTCTTTGTTAATTTGGCAATGTATAGACCCGCGCCTTGTAATAGCATAGGACTTTATTTTCCGCACTTTAGTTTCCGCCCTTTTAAATTATAATCGCATGAAAGGATGTATGGCCTAAAATGAAAACAAGCGTAGATCACCACAAATACATGTACAAGACAAACATAACATGAAAACAACACACAAATTCACATACCACTCTTAGGGTACGCCTCACTGTTGCCTTGCCCTCGAAACGTGGTCGTCGAGTATAGGACGTTTTAGTAAGTCCTTATGTCCATGTTCAATGGCATAAGGGTAGCTTCTAAGGTGTCCTACTGTTGCTCCGGTGACCACACTGTCCCTAACAAACGAATTGACCCGAACACCTCCAACGGTGGTGCTACCTACCTCTCAATGGTGGGATGGCACTGCCTTAAGGACATTTACACAGCCTAATTCCTTAGGGTAGGTGGATGACTCATAGATACTTGCTCTAAAAAACAAATCAAAACTCTTTTCACACCGACACTTTCAAAAAAGTTTTCAAAACAATTTTTCAAACACTCTTGAGGACTGATACAAGAGTCGATCTGAAATCTTTAAAACAAAACTTTTTCAAACTCACTCACAATTGAAAAGCAAACACTTTTGAAAACACAAATGAGCAAGTATCTAAGAGCCCATGGATAACCATGGATAGAAAGGGTGCTAACACCTTCCCTTTCTATAAATCTACCTCCCGAACCGAGAGACATCTCAAAGAAGGAATTTTGTTGTGCTTTTGTCCTGTCCATGTTGGAGAAAATAAAAGACGGTGGTGACTCTTGCTTACCGCGACATTTCGCGAACCAGCGTTAAACAGTCAGTTCCAGATCCACCGATCACACCTGCATTAACTTCTGTGACTACATGACTAAATACGATATCCTCACAGAGGGAGTACTTGAACTCGGGGGATTATGTACATATCAGAAATAACAGGCCCTACCAGGTAGTGTAACCAGCAAAGAGAGAGGGATGAACTAGTAAACGACTTGAGATAAGGATACCCGAGGTACAATCCGGTTAAGAGGACACCAGACATCTCACAATCTCGGGTAGCTACTCGCCCTTGTCTTATCCTAGGGCGAGGGGGGTGACCGGGTAGCGCCTGCTCGTAACCAATCATCTTCTCGACCCATTAAAGTCTGTAACCGCCGATGGTGCATTCAATGTTACACTATGCAGTCTTAATCATCTTCATTCATGGAGACAGTGGTGGTTACACAGTTATGGAACTCAAGAGTCCCTCATTAACTGAGGCTCTTGATGAAGCCAAGACACTCACTATATAAATGGGCTCCCGCCAGAGGGATAAGCAAGACAATCATCTTGGGACACACATATCACTATCGTAGCTCACAAATCCCCCATCAATCTCATAAAATCACTCTGATAGGATTTCCCCAGCTTCCGTCAGGGAGGTCAACCGGATATATAAAGTCAGATTCAGTGAGACCACCATCTTGATGAAAAGAAAGTTCAAGAAGCTGATCTATGCGAGTTCAGCCAAGAACACTACCCTCGAAAGGTTCTGGGGAAAATCTGAGCCCATCACCTTTTATCTTAAAGAACTGCACGGCTTAGTGCCAAACGCTATCATCCCTCTATTGGCAAGAGAAAAAATGGCAAACTTCGATGTCCGCCTCTTCCTGGTTGACGAAGGCATCTCTGACGATATTATGTACACACATCTGTTTACCACTCTCCACCTCGACCATACTCACTTAACATCGTACGTGGGATCTTACCTAAAAGGTTTTAATGGCGCAACCACCAAACCATGGGGTTTCATCGAGCTGATGGTTACCTTTAAGGAAGAAGAGACAGACAGACAAGTCACAGTCTACTTCCTGGTCATTGAATGCTTCTCTCTCTACTACCGCATCTTGGGAAGGCCAACTCTTATGGAGATAACCGTCATGTCTTCCATGGTCCATTTGAAAATGAATTACTACACCAAGAGAGGTTGCTTCGTCACTATACATAGAGACATCGAAGCCGTCAGAAGATGCTTCAACGCAGCTGCTAAAAGATAGAATTTGATCAATATAACACCCAAGATAACCAACAAGCAAGGCCAATTTGTCGATGATAAGCCAACCCAAATAGAAACACCTGCCGAGTAGAAGCCGTCACTCCATGTTAGTTCAGTGGACCTCGACACTCACTTCACTAAAGATAAGCTGAGGGAAGAGAAGAGGGAAGAAGGAATTGACCGACCCGCGGCCAACAGGGAGCCTCTCCATCTCGTGCACCCCATTCTAGATGGATATTTTGAAGTCGTCCTCATCGATAATGATCTGAACAAAGGCGTGAAGATTAAAATAAGACTCTCCGACTTAGTGAGGAAGCAACTCAAAGCATGCCCGAGGGAGAATGTTGGCCTGCTCGCGTGAGTGCTGTTGAGATGCATGGACTCGACCCCGAGGTTACCTGCCATCAGTTGACCATAGATCCAACCTCCAAGGTAGTAGTTCAACATAGGCGTAGGCAGTCTCCTCAAAAAGTGGAGGCTGCTGAAAAAGCTGTAAAAGACCTCCTAGAGGAAAATTTTATTTCAGAGGCCCACTACGCAACCTGGCTGTCAAACATTGTATTGGTTAAAAATCTAATTGAAAATGGCACATGTGTGTTGACTATATCGATCTCAATATGGCTTTCCCCAAAGATGCATATTGTTGTACCCCAAAATTTGCCCTCCCATATTCTTCAAGAAATTGCCAAGCCAAGCTGCAAAATTCCCCAAGGGTTGCACAGTGTAAAGGTCCCCTATACAGTCAAAACTAGGGTTTGTGTTCTGATCAAGGAAATGAAGTTTCCAAAGGTCCAATCAAGTCTCACATGCCTACAAATATGGTCAAGCATCCTCATATCAAGTTTCAAGGCATTCAGCTCAAAATTGCACAGTCAAAAACCCTAATTGCACTACAGTCAACTGTAGGGGCAAAATGGTCATTTGACAGTCAAAAGTTCAGATTTTTGGTCAACATATCATTTTGAAGCCACAAACATCATTTGATCAATGCTTGATCATGATTCTCAAAATTTGGCTCAGAAATCATCAAGATGCAAAAGTTTCCTTATTTGGACAGCTGAAAAAGTCAACTGAAGTTGACCAAGGCATAACTTTCACATGGATTATCAGCAAAATTCCATCCAAAGCTCATTTTGAAGAGAAAGACATTTCCTACGACTCATCTTCATACTTCAAGTCCAAGAAATGCTCTCACAAAAAGTTATCAATTTCAACATTATAAGTCATTTTCAAAAGTCAACAAAAAGGGACTTTAAGTCAAAGGCCATAACTTGAGATTGGTAAATAAAAATGACATGGGACCAAAGACATTGGTTAGAGGACTCAAAGACCTTTCCAAAATGTCCAAGAACATGAGAAAATCTTAAGAATTGAGCAAGTTATGCCTTGTAGAAGTTGGGAAATTTTTGGATATTTTGAAAAGTCAACTTTGATCCAAATGACCTAAAATTGCTAATGGGCCCATTTTTCTTCCATGATTCATCATTCTAAGCATGTGCACGACCACTTGGCCCAAAGGGAAGTATTTTCTCATTTTTTATTTATTTATTTGAATTTTTATTTATATTAATTCATTTAAATCAAATTAAATATAGGAAAAATACTAACCTAAGTTTTCAAATCTTTTTGTACACATTTCAGCCTCAAGATTTCGTGCCTAAGTCAATAAGGAAAGATTTGGAGCAAATTGATCATAATTGACACAAAGAACACATGGAAAAGATATGAAAAAGATCCTTAAAATCAAATTTCCTAAAACCATCAATGCCATGGATTTGATTGAGTTTTGTTGACCTAATTTGTTCACTACATATGCCTGATCATAAACCTAATCACAATAGACTAAAAACTGCGCAAGAAAGCCATTGAAAAACTTGGAAAAATTCTCTAAAAACTCAAATCTGAAAAACCCTTTTTAGGTGGATTCAAGGCACGAAATTTGTTTCAATAGCTTCCTCAAGGTCTACTGATCACATTCCAATCAAGCACAGCCATCAAAACCTCAAGAATTGGTATATTGAACCTGAACTATACAGAAAAAAACGCATAATCGTATATCAAATTCCATGCATTATTTGTGAAATTTATTCATTGATTCATGTTCATGATGATGTTTTGAAGCTAACCAATGCACTTAATTTGATTATTATGCTGTATATGAGATTTCACCATGCTTGATTTCTAGGGTTCACAGGGTTCCAAATTGGGGCTTTTCACCCAAGGAAAAATTAGCCTTCAAGAGTACCATGGTTGTACTCAGCAAACCTGGACGAATAAGAACCACCCATCGCGCTGAATTTATGTGCCAAGGAGAGCTAATCGCTATTTTCTCTAAAACGTCCTAAAAGAACATTTATAAAACCGTTGCTTTATGGTCTTGTTTCAGAAAAAAAAACAAAACACGCGAAGAAGATGATGTGTTGTCAAAACGTGATAAGCCAGTTTGAATTTTCGCGCTTTAATCCACTAACCCTTTGTTTTATTCTTATAATGATTGTTTGTTTATTATATAACAAATGCGTTGTAGTGGCTCAGCTGGCAAGCGTTGGTTGCTTCAACATCCAAGACCTGGGTTCGAGTCCCAGGTCTGCATATTTCCATGTTATTTTTCATTAACAATTCCCATGCAGCGCCCAAGGTCAAGACGTACCATGCACCTCATCATCTATCCATCCACGCGTCCATCAGAAGCAATCCAAGGGTGCAAAATTGATGAGCACCATAAACCCTGGTCAAAGTGCTAACACGCTACTCAAAAAAGGTCAATGGACCTGAAGCTTGTTGGGCCAAATTACTGGATCAAAACCTCCTATTTGGGACTTCCACCCCCCCTGGTTTGCAATTTTCCATATTTTTCTTAACTATTGTTTTATTTTCTTTATTTGTTTAATTTAATTAATTATTCTCACAAAAATACAAAAACCTCATAAAAAAACTCAGAAAAAGATAAAAAATATAATGATTATTTATTTTAATATTTTCTTATAAATAAGTGCATGTAAATAAATTTAGTTTAAATTAGGTTGCAATAATAATTCTTTTCATAAAAAATCTAAAAATGTAGAACTAGATTTAATTGATAATCTTCATTCCTTTTAATTTTTTCTTTCTCACAATAATATTATTTATTTATTTTTATAATCAAAATTGCATGTAAAAATTAGGTTTAATTTAGGTTAAAAACTCCAATATTTTCTTAATAACTTAAAAATAATTAGAATTAGGTTTAGTATTTTATTTTTATTAATTTTTCCTATTAAATCTTAAAATACTAAAGAACACCAAAAAATAAATTCTTGCTTTCTTTTAATTTTAATTTTAATTCATGTAATTTTAATTTTGCAAAAGGGTCCAACGCCCTCCTTTCGACTTAATTGTTTAATTTCGCATATTTATTTTATTTCGCTTGAATAATTATGTATTTCTCCCGAAGCCTTGTAAATATTACTTCTCGCACTTTTTTAATTTATTTACTTTTTGTCAAATCGGGTCCGGTTTAATTTTGGCGATGTGGACCCGCGCCATTTGTAATAGCTTTAGATTTACTTTTCCTCGCAAATACTCTTTTAACTGTTAAAAGCATGAAAGACTGTATGGACTAAATAAAAGCAACGCGTAGATCACTCGTAACATGACAAGACAAATACAAATGAAAACGACACACGAATCGCACACACCACCCCTAGGGTACGCCTCACTGTTGCCTTGCCTCTCGAAAGGTGATCGTCGAGTAGAGGATGTCTTAGTAAGTCCTCATGATCCGGGAACCTGGCATGAGGGTAGCTTCTAAGGTGTCTTCCCATTGCTCTGGTGATCACCATGTCCCGAACCTCGAATTGACCCGAACACCTCCAACGGTGGTGCTACCTACCTCTCAATGGTGGGATGGCACTACTTTAAAGGACATTTACACCGACGAATTCCTTAGGGTAGGTAGACGACTCGTAGATACTTGCTCTAATTTCAAAACAAACAAAAATCTTTTCACACCGACACTTTTCAAAAGCTTTCAAAGCAATTTTTCAAACACTCTTAAGGACTGATACAAGAGTCGAACTGGAATTTTCAAAGAAACTTTTTTAAAACCCACAGTTGAAAAGCAAACAAACTATTTTTGAAAACACAAGTGAGCAAGTATCTAAGAGCCCATGGATAACCATGGATAGAAAGGGTGCTAACACCTTCCCTTTCTATAATCTACCTCCCGAACCGAGAGCAATCTCTTTAAGGAATTTTTCTGTGCTTTTGTCCTTTCCATTTGGAGAAAATAAAAGACGATGGCGACTCTTGCTTCCGTGACATTTCGCGAACCAGCGTTAAACAGTCAGTTCCAGATCCACCGATCACAGAACTGGCGACTCTGCTGGGGATACTTTATAAAGTGAGGTGTACCTTAGGGCTAGGTCATAACTATGTTTTCAATTGTCTTCTTTGCTTGCTTTATTATTTTGGGTTGCTTGGGAGTTCTATAGATCCTAACCCGGATCTGGGGGATACCTTCTTAGAAAGTAGCAACAAGGCTGTGAGGGAACTGTGCGGGGTATACCGACAGGGTTGAAATAGTCTGCTACGTTGATGTGGCACTTTGGTGTGTACCGGTAACCCTTGAGTTCAGTCAAGGAGAGTACGGGGCCTCCGCGTGGTGTCGTGAAGCATCAACAAACCTTAGGAACCTTAATTGAACTATCTTGGCCTCTTTAGGGTAGTGAGATAACTGACTTTGGTGCAGTCCGAGGTTGGTTGATACTCGATACTACACTCAATTGAGGGTTGCTTTCCTGGAATATTTCGGTCGCCAGTTCAGTGGCTAAATCGAAACGATGAACACTGAAAGCAATCCCGTGATGTTGGGAACCTTATAACCCGGTTACTTTGATTAGGACAGGTTGAACCCACCAACTTCAAGAGGGTACTACCCAGACCCCATGCTAGCCTTAAACCTTAAGGGCTTGTTTTGTGTGCCTTGTATGCCTTACATGTTTGTCTTTGTAAATATCTGTGGTGTGTTTAATCATAGCATCATGACATCATCCAGCATCATATGCATTGACTAACCATTTCAGGGGTTCGAATTTTCATCTTTGTTCTTGTTTTGTAGGACATGGAAACTGTTCGTAGAAAGACAATTCAAGTCAGTCTTGTAAGGGTCCCTCCTCAGCTTAAGGAGCTTATATCCAGGATCCCTGAGAACTCTTCATTCAGTGAAAGACATGGAAGCCTCATCAGCTTGGTCAACACCAACATTGAGGAAGATATGATAAAGGTCCTGTTCCAGTTCTTTGATCCTCTGCATCACTGTTTTACCTTCTTGGACTATCAGTTGGCACCTACATTGGAGGAGTTCTCCCGGCTCCTGAAGATCCCTATCCTTGATCAGCTACCCTTCAACGGTACAGAAAAGGAACCTAGGCTTGAAGAGATTGCTAAAGCCTTGCACCTACAGTCATCTGACCTCAAGGGACATTGGGAAGTTAGAAGTGGTATCAAAGGGTTCTTAGCCAGGTTTCTGTTTGAAAAGGCCCATGAATGTTGGAACTCCCTTGACTTGCAAGCTTTTGAAGAGATTGTGGCCCTCCTTGTTTATGGTTTGGTGTTGTTCCCTAACCCAGATCAGCTTATTGATATCAGTGCTGTCCAGATCTTTATGTCCAGGAATCCTATACCTACGTTGTTGGGGGACATCCTTCACTCATGTTACACTCGAACCATGAGAAAAAGAGGTGTCCTTATGTGTTGCACTCCTCTCCTGGGAAGGTGGTTTATTTCGCACCTTCCACAATCAGTCCTGAAGAATGAGCGGGGTTTGAGATGGTCACAACGGTTGATGACTCTTACACATGCAGATATACATTGGTGCCCTAGATCCAGAGAAGATGTCACTATCATTGATCGTTGCGGGGAGTACCCTAATGTTCCTTTACTTGGAATCAGAGGAGGTATTACTTATAGCCCATGCCTGGCTTGGAGACAGTTTGGTTATGCTCGGAGGGATGGTCCTCATGACATGTTAATTCCTGACATAGTTTTTGACTTCGACAACGATACTCAAGGACTTCGCCAGAGATTTATCAGAGCCTGGAGGATGCCAAGTAGGATAGACAGCAAGACACTGGGGCACAGGAATTCCATCCCGTTGGAACCTTATCTCAAGTGGGTACGCGCCCGCTCCCAGAAGTTAGTGATGCCTTATCCTCATATGCTCCCAGTAATCAAAGAACCAGTCTTGGAAGGAGAAACATCCTATACTATTCAGCACCCTGATATGCCCACATCCTGGGAAGAGATGCAGAAGAGCTGGATCCAGCTTAAGGAGGAAAGGAATTCTCTTGAGACTAGTCTGCATGCCAGTGAAAAGAAGGTCTTGGAGCTCACCCGCCTATTGCATGAGGAGAGGAATCTCAACACCTACATAGCTCCGAAGAGGATGCGCAGTGTATTTTGGGATTGATTTGATTTTTGTACTTTTGCCCATGAGGCCTTGATGTATTAAACAATGATTTCTTTAATGATAACGTGTGTTCCTTTTTGTCTACAACAAATTTGAACTTTCGAACCCTTGAATGCATTGCATACACATTTCATACATCATGTGCATAGCAGGTTTTTCCCCTTTCAGGTTTCTTACAGTTCTTCGCTGTTTATTTCAGCATCATGAATACCGACTCTGCATCAAATGAGACATCGATCAAGGCTCTTCAGGCGCAGAATGCGCAGTTTCAAGAATTAATCAAGGGTCTGGCTCGAGGCCAAGAAGAACTGAAGGCTATGCTCCTGAAGAAGGAGAAGAAGAAGAAGAGGAGAACTGTTCTGTTCAACTCAGGTCGAAGGTTTAATAATACTCTGCAACAGGAAGAGGCTGGTTCTTCTGTTGACAAGAATTCTCCTCAGGCAGAAGCAAGGGTTCCTAGTCCGGTAGTCTCCGACAACGAGACAGATTTTGATGAAGAGCAGTACCCTCCTGCAGAAGACAGATATAAGCAACTGGAAGACAGATTGAAGGCTATGGAGGTTCAACAGGTACCTGGGCTGGATTTCGGAGATCTGGGTTTGTCAACTGGTGTGATCATCCCCCACAAGTTCAAAGCACCCTCCTTCTCTAAGTATGACGGGGCGTCTTGTCCCAAGCTGCATCTGAGGTCCTATGTTCGGAAAATTCAGCCATACTCTGCGGATAAGAATTTATGGATCCACTTCTTCCAGGAGAGTCTTTCAGGGACTCATCTCGAGTGGTTCTATCAGCTGGATGGGACCAAGGTTCGTAACTGGGAGGAGTTGGCTACTGCTTTCTATAAGCAGTATCAATATAATGCCGACCTTGCCCCCACACGTACCCAACTCCAGGGTATGTCGTTAGGTGCAAGCGAAGGTTTTAAGGAGTACGCTCAGAAATGGAGAGACCTGGCTGGCAGGGTGCAGCCACCATTGACTGATCGGGAGCTGGTAGACATGTTCTTGGGGACTCTATCAGGGCCATTTTTCAACCATCTCATCGGGAATTCATCTGCAGGGTTCACTGATCTAATCTTGACTAGAGAGAGGATTGAAGCTGGGTTAAAATCTGGAAAAATTCCGAAGGGTGCATCATCCAGTTCTGAGAAGAAACCCTTCAAGAAGGAGTCTAGTGCCGTATATGGTTCCAGGAAATCAGAGAGACATGAGCACCGCCAATCTGTCAGTGCGGTAATGATTGCTAAGCCCGCTGCCGCTCCCCGGCCAAACAATCCTCAGAAGGTTGAAAGACCCCGGAGAGAATTCACCCGCTTAAGCATGACTTTGTCGCAGATCCTGCCACAGTTGCTATCCACCAATTTAGTGACTGTCAGAGAGGCGCCGAAGTTTCCAAATACTGCATCCCCCAAGTACAACCCGAATGCTCGTTGTGCTTACCATTCAGATAGCCCGGGGCACTCTACCGATGACTGTTGGGCACTAAAGAACAAGCTGCAGGACCTTATTGACGCCAAAGAGGTGCAGTTTGAGGCATTTGAGAAGCCTAATGTAGTGACAGCTCCCCTACCTGCTCATGGAGTTAATGCTGTTGGGGACGAAGAGGAAGTTGATGAAGCTGAGTTTGATAGCTGGATCTACCCGGCAACCGAAGTGGACTCAACAATTGGAGTGTGAAGGACAACTTATCTGTTTCTCTTGTTACTGAGTAATGAATTCCTATGTTTTGTTATTTTGTAATAAACAATGATAAACTCTATGGCCCGGTGTCTTACCCGAGGCACCGTGGTTCTATTTGTGAGGGCATACAAACTGTCATTTCATATATCATGAATGAAAATCTTGGACGTATTTTTGCATTGCAAATATTGTGTTCCTTTTCTGTCTTTCCTTTCCTTTACATAATTTTCAAAACAGCTGTATTTACACACACACACACACTCATACAGGTTTCAATCCACTCTGGATCTCACTGATAACAACTCTGCTACTGCCAATTATGACTTCGAAAATCCGATCAACTTAGCCGAAGACGAAGGTGAAGATGATTGCGAAGTGCCTGGCGAGCTTGCAAGACTGTTGCTTCAGGAAGAGAGGGCAATTCAACCCCATGAAGAGCCAGTGGAAACAATCAACTTGGGTACTGAAGCAGACAGGAAAGAGGTAAAGATTGGTGCCAACCTAGAGCTCAGCGTGAAGCAACGGTTAACCAAGATGTTACATGATTATATGGAGATCTTTGCCTGGTCCTACAAAGACATGCCCGGGTTGGATACCGATATTGTGGTCCATCACCTGCCAACTAGGGAAGACTGCCCTCCAGTTAAGCAAAAGGTCCGTCGGATGCGTCCAGAGATGTCTGAGAAGATTAAAGCCGAGGTCATGAAACAGTTTGATGCGGGTTTCCTTGCAGTAACTTCTTACCCTCAGTGGGTTGCTAATGTGGTGCCGGTACCTAAGAAGGATGGTAAGGTCAGAATGTGTGTCGACTATAGGGATCTGAACAGGGCCAGCCCCAAAGATGACTTCCCCTTACCTCACATTGATGTCCTTGTTGATAATACAGCTCAGCACAAGGTATTCTCTTTCATGGATGGCTTTTCAGGTTACAATCAGATCAAGATGGCACCTGAAGACATGGAAAAGACTACATTTGTTACTCAGTGGGGCACCTTCTGTTACAAGGTCATGCCATTCGGGTTGAAGAACGCTGGGGCAACCTACCAACGTGCCATGGTTGCTTTATTTCATGACATGATCCATTATGAGATAGAAGTGTATGTGGACGACATGATCGCTAGGTCCCAGACTGAGGAAGAGCACTTAGATCATCTGCAGAAGTTGTTTGACCGTTTGAAACTATACAAACTGAGATTGAACCCGAACAAGTGCACCTTCGGGGTAAGATCTGGGAAGTTGCTAGGCTTCGTGGTCAGTGATAAAGGCATTCAAGTGGACCCTACTAAGGTCAAAGCTATTCAAGAGATGCCAGTTCCTAAGACAGAGAAGGAAGTCAGAGGCTTTTTAGGACGCCTGAATTACATCGCTCGATTCATCTCACATCTGACTGCTACCTGTGAACCAATCTTCAAGCTGCTGAAGAAAGATCAGGTAGTACGTTGGAACGATGAATGTCAGGCTGCTTTTGACAAAATCAAAGAGTATCTCCAAGAACCACCTATCCTTATACCACCGGTTGAAGGGAGACCTCTGATACTATACCTGACAGTGCTTGACAACTCAATGGGGTGTGTGCTGGGGCAGCATGACGAGTCTGGCCGAAAAGAGTATGCCATTTATTACCTTAGCAAAAAGTTTACCGACTGTGAGACCCGATACTCACTGCTTGAGAAAACTTGCTGCGCTTTGGTATGGGCTGCTCGCCGGCTGAGACAGTATATGCTGACTCACACTACCTTGTTGATCTCAAAGATGGATCCGATAAAGTACATATTCGAAAAGCCTGCTCTGTCTGGGAGAATTGCAAGATGGTAAATGATCTTGACGGAATACGACATTCAATATACAACCCAGAAAGCCATCAAGGGAAGTGTATTGGCAGACCACTTAGCACATCAAGCTGTAGATGACTATCAGTCAATGAACTTCGAGTTTCCGGATGAAAGCATTATGATAGTGACTGATTGTGAAGTACCTGGACCGGATGAAGGACCTGAACCAGGATCCCGATGGTCTATGCACTTTGACGGAGCCTCCAATGCTTTGGGAAATGGTATCGGCACCATCATCATATCACCTCAAGGTACTCATACTCCACTCACTGCCCGGCTATGTTTCAACTGTACCAACAACATGGCGGAGTATGAGGCGTGTATCATGGGTCTTCAAGCTGTGATCGACCTAAGGATCAAATTTCTAAGTGTCTTCGGAGATTCCGCTCTTGTGATCAATCAGATCAAAGGAGAGTGGGATACGAAACATCCAAACCTGATTCCTTACAGAGAATGTGTGTTGACCCTGATTCCCCACTTCACAGAGATAACCTTTGAACACTTTCCAAGGGAAGAGAATCAGTTAGCAGACGCGTTAGCTACAATGGCTTCAATGTTCAAGGTCAAATGGGATAATGAGGCTCCCCGGATCATTATCTGGAAACTGGACGAACCGGCATACTGTTGTGATCTCGAAACCGAATTGGTGACTGAGAAGCCTTGGTACCACGAAGTGAAGAGATATCTGGAAGTTCAGGAATACCCCGAAGGTGCCTCTGTCAATGATAAGAAATTCCTGAGGAGGTTTGCAGCCAAGTTCTTCCTTAGCAACGGCATCTTGTATAAGAGAAACCATGATTCAACCTTATTGCGTTGTGTGGATAAGACTGAAGCAGAAAGCATCATGGAAGAGCTACATGAAGGGACCTTTGGTACACATTCCAGTGGACACACTATGGCTAAGAAAATCCTACGGGCAGGATATTACTGGTCTACAATGGAAGCTGACTGTTACCAACATTCCAGGACATGCCACAAATGCCAGATTTATGCAGACAAGGTGCATGTTCCTCCAGTTCCCCTGAATGTTCTGACTGCGCCTTGGCCGTTTGCAATGTGGGGCATAGACATGATCGGCGAGATTAAACCTACAGCATCCAATGGGCATCGCTTCATCCTAGTGGCGATTGATTATTTCACGAAGTGGGTCGAGGCAGCATCCTATGCTACGGTAACCAAGACTGTTGTGGCACGGTTCATTCGGCACAACCTGATCTGTCGGTACGGCGTCCCTGAGCGGATTATTACAGACAACGGTACCAATCTGAACAATAAGATGATTGCTGAGCTCTGCGAACAGTTCAAGATACAACACCACAATTCTTCTCCTTACAGACCGAAGATGAATGGGGCTGTAGAAGCAGCAAATAAAAACATCAAGAAAATCGTGCAGAAAATGACAGTGACCTATAAAGATTGGCACAAGATGTTACCGTTCGCTCTGCATGGGTACCGTACCTCAGCTAGGACGTCAACCGGGGCAACTCCTTTCTCTCTGGTTTATGGCATGGAGGCAGTCTTGCCGATCGAAGTGCAAATACCCTCTCTCCGGATAATGAAGGATGCAAATCTGAACGAAGATGATTGGATCCAGACACGACTTGATCAACTCAACCTCATTGATGAAAAGAGACTTGCTGCTATCTGTCACGGTCAGACGTATCAGAAACGAATGATCAGGGCATTTAACAAAAAGGTAAGACCACAGGAATATCAAGTTGGGGATCTGGTAATCAAGAGAATCATCCTTCCTCAGAGTGATCCAAGGGGCAAATGGACCCCTACGTACGAAGGGCCATTTGTGGTTAAGCATGTGTTCTCAGGAGGATCCATGATATTAACTAATATGGATGGTGACGACCTTCCTCACCCCGCCAATGCGGACATAGTAAAAAGATACTATGCATAAAAAAGACCCGCTAGGCTGACATGCCTAGGCAAAAATTAGGGCTTCCCGTCGAACCAAAAGGGTTCGGGCAAAATGAAGGGATGAAATAAAAAATCTGTACACCCGGCAAGTCGAAAACCTGAAAAGGCGGCTTGGGCAAAAATGGGTGTCCCGGTGGACCGAAAACCCGAAAGGGCGGTCCAGGCAAAAATTAGGGATAAAGCGTAATACTATGTCTCATTGATCACTTTGCATCCAGAATCCGGTATCTACATCAAGTTCAGACGGCATCGATCAGTCAGCTTCATCTTCAACCAAGGTCATCAAGTGATGAGACGCTCGGAGTTATAAAGGCAATAGCAGAGTTGAAACCCAGTGGGATCATTCACTTCACACGGCTGTTTTATTTTTGTACAAAATTTGTATAAACTCTCTTGTTCGGCGACGTTCCTCTTACTAGGACGTCAGCCTCTTGTACACAAAATGCCTATTCGCAGGCCATTCAAAATCAATACGAATATATTTTCGGTTAAACGTGCCAGTGTTTTCTCTTTTTCTGTTTTGTTTTGCGAAGAACGTCCAAGGTTCAATTTGTGATATATGCATTGACAATAATTTGCTAACTCATAAATGTTTGCATACGAAACAAAGGAATTAATTGCAGGTGACACTAGAAACAGGGGCAATAAAAGAGTTGTCTAAACAATCCAATTGTTCTATCCTCCAAGGTACCAAGGTAGGTTCAGCTAAAGAACACGACCAGATATCTTAAATCCCCAGAGAGTGGTTCAGCAAAACAGTACATTCCTCTCCAAGCAGAATCATCAAATCTTAAGGAAATTGAGTATCCTCCAGTAAATCTCAATACTTCCCCAGCAGCATATATTCTTAACAAGCATCCCCGGCAGTCTTGGCATAAAGATTGTTCCCCGGCGGTATACCAACATTCAAAGGAATCACTTCCCCCGCAGTTCCAAAACTTCCTCAGAAGAGTCCAATCCAGTTTCCCAAGAAAGATGGAATCCATATCCCCAAGCAATAAGCTTATCCCCAGTAGATTCTGGAAGCTATCCCCTCGTAGAGCACGAACGCATCGTCCGGCTTGATTTAAAGAGTTATTTCCTTAACAGGATATAACTGGGTTATCCTCAGCTAAAAGCCACGGAAAGAGCGTCGTCGACAAAGTCTTCCTATCCCCAGCAAGTAACTATCAACATTCAACAAAGCATCTCCCCACAGAGTATTACTTCCCAGCATGGTCGCTAGAGTATCTTTTTCTCCCCGCAGAATCCTCCATTTGCCAAGTTTATTCCGCAATGGAGTCATCTTCTCCTACCGGTATTCTTGCAGTTATCATCCCCAGCGGAAGCAAAATCTAGTCTTCAAGATCAGCCCAAGATATGACTTCCCGGCACCCGTCAAAGATTTACTTTCCTAGACAAAAACATACATAAAACATCATATACATCATTATAACATGCATAGACACATCATATCATACAAGTCTCATTTATATTGAGAACATCATTGCTTGATCCATATCATGCATTGCATATGACTGACCTTTACCTTTCAGGAAAGATGCAGTTTAAATTCTCAATCACATTTCAAGACCTAGACCGGTTCAGTTAAATCGACCCTAAGATTTTCCTGATGCTTAGCCAGTCAAAGGCCTTCTCTGGTTCAGTCAGATCGACCCTAAGATCTCCCTGATGCTTATCCAGTTGAAGATATTTCAAGACCTTGTCCGGTTCAGTTAAATCGACCCTAAGATTTTCCTGATGCTTATCCAGTCAAAGGCCTTCTCTGGTTCAGTCAGATCGACCCTAAGATCTCCCTGATGCTTATCCAGTTGAAGATATTTCAAGACCTTGTCCGGTTCAGTTAAATCGACCCTAAGATTTTCCTGATGCTTATCCAGTCAAAGGCCTTCTCTGGTTCAGTCAGATCGACCCTAAGATCTCCCTGATGCTTATCCAGTTGAAGATATTCCAAGACCTTGTCCGGTTCAGTTAAATTGACCCTAAGATTTTCCTGATGCTTATCCAGTCAAAGGCCTTCTCTGGTTCAGTCAGATCGACCCTAAGATCTCCCTGATGCTTATCCAGTTGAAGATATTTCAAGACCTAGACCGGTTCAGTTAAATCGACCCTAAGATTTTCCTGATGCTTATCCAGTCAAAGGCCTTCTCTGGTTCAGTCAGATCGACCCTAAGATCTCCCTGATGCTTATCCAGTTGAAGATATTTCAAGACCTTGTCCGGTTCAGTTAAATCGACCCTAAGATTTTTCTGATGCTTATCCAGTCAAAGGCCTTCTCTGGTTCAGTCAGATCGACCCTAAGATCTTCCTGATTCTTATCCCAGTAGAAGACACCCAAGACTTTTCTCAACGAGCGTTGTTGAAGTTAAAGTCGCCCAAGATTCTCTTACCATTCATGCTAAGGCAGTAACCATCCCTGGTTCATTCATCGCCGTTTGAAGCTCCAGACTCAGCTCCTGTAACCAGTCAGGACATATCACACCAAGCATCTGAAATCAACTCCTGCGACGTGTCAGGTACTCATTTGTTCTTTTGCAGGTACGCAAGTTCTCGCTAAGGAATCTCTTACGCGATCAACATCCAGATGGCATCTATAAGCCCATCATCCTATCCAGCAATCTCCAAATGGCATCTATAAGCCCATTTCCCCAATCACACTGCTAACATGTGAGCGCAAATTTCTGGGCACTCTAGTGTCCAATCATCTTCTACCCTCGGATTACGAAAGGCACGTCAGCCAATCTGCATCCTCAGGTCTAAGAAGATTGAACAGGGGCAACTGTTGTACCCCAAAATTTGCCCTCCCATATTCTTCAAGAAATTGCCAAGCCAAGCTGCAAAATTCCCCAAGGGTTACACAGTGTAAAGGTCCCCTATACAGTCAAAACTAGGGTTTGTGTTCTGATCAAGGAAATGAAGTTTCCAAAGGTCCAATCAAGTCTCACATGCCTACAAATATGGTCAAGCATCCTCATATCAAGTTTCAAGGCATTCAGCTCAAAATTGCACAGTCAAAAACCCTAATTGCACTACAGTCAACTGTAGGGGCAAAATGGTCATTTGACAGTCAAAAGTTCAGATTTTTGGTCAACATATCATTTTGAAGCCACAAACATCATTTGATAAATGCTTGATCATGATTCTCAAAATTTGGCTCAGAAATCATCAAGATGCAAAAGTTTCCTTATTTGGACAGCTGAAAAAGTCAACTGAAGTTGACCAAGGCATAACTTTCACATGGATTATCAGAAAAATTCCATCCAAAGCTCATTTTGAAGAGAAAGACATTTCCTATGACTCATCTTCATACTTCAAGTCCAAGAAATGCTCTCACAAAAAGTTATCAATTTCAACATTATAAGTCATTTTCAAAAGTCAACAAAAAGGGACTTTAAGTCAAAGGCCATAACTTGAGATTGATAAATCAAAATGACATGGGACCAAATATATTGGTTAGAGGACTCAAAGACCTTTCCAAAATGTCCAAGAACATGAGAAAAGCTTAAAAATTGAGCAAGTTATGCCTTGTAGAAGTTGGGAAATTTTTGGATATTTTGAAAAGTCAACTTTGATCCAAATGACCTAAAATTGCTAATGGGCCCATTTTTCTTCCATGATTCATCATTCTAAGCATGTGCACGACCACTTGGCCCAAAGGGAAGTATTTTCTCATTTTTTATTTATTTATTTGAATTTTTATTTATATTAATTCATTTAAATCAAATTAAATATAGGAAAAATACTAACCTAAGTTTTCAAATCTTTTTGTACACATTTCAGCCTCAAGATTTCGTGCCTAAGTCAATAAGGAAAGATTTGGAGCAAATTGATCATAATTGACACAAAGAACACATGGAAAAGATATGAAAAAGATCCTTAAAATCAAATTTCCTAAAACCATCAATGCCATGGATTTGATTGAGTTTTGTTGACCTAATTTGTTCACTACATATGCCTGATCATAAACCTAATCACAATAGACTAAAAACTGCGCAAGAAAGCCATTGAAAAACTTGGAAAAATTCTCTAAAAACTCAAATCTGAAAAACCCTTTTTAGGTGGATTCAAGGCACGAAATTTGTTTCAATAGCTTCCTCAAGGTCTACTGATCACATTCCAATCAAGCACAGCCATCAAAACCTCAAGAATTGGTATATTGAACCTGAACTATACAGAAAAAAACTCATAATCGTATATCAAATTCCATGCATTATTTGTGAAATTTATTCATTGATTCATGTTCATGATGATGTTTTGAAGCTAACCAATGCACTTAATTTGATTATTATGTTGTATATGAGATTTCACCATGCTTGATTTCTAGGGTTCACAGGGTTCCAAATTGGGGCTTTTCACCCAAGGAAAAATTAGCCTTCAAGAGTACCATGGTTGTACTCAGCAAACCTGGACGAATAAGAACCACCCATCGCGCTGAATTTATGTGCCAAGGAGAGCTAATCGCTATTTTCTCTAAAACGTCCTAAAAGAACATTTATAAAACCGTTGCTTTATGGTCTTGTTTCAGAAAAAAAAAACAAAACACGCGAAGAAGATGATGTGTTGTCAAAACGTGATAAGCCAGTTTGAATTTTCGCGCTTTAATCCACTAACCCTTTGTTTTATTCTTATAATGATTGTTTGTTTATTATATAACAAATGCGTTGTAGTGGCTCAGCTGGCAAGCGTTGGTTGCTTCAACATCCAAGACCTGGGTTCGAGTCCCAGGTCTGCATATTTCCATGTTATTTTTCATTAACAATTCCCATGCAGCGCCCAAGGTCAAGACGTACCATGCACCTCATCATCTATCCATCCACGCGTCCATCAGAAGCAATCCAAGGGTGCAAAATTGATGAGCACCATAAACCCTGGTCAAAGTGCTAACACGCTACTCAAAAAAGGTCAATGGACCTGAAGCTTGTTGGGCCAAATTACTGGATCAAAACCTCCTATTTGGGACTTCCACCCCCCCTGGTTTGCAATTTTCCATATTTTTCTTAACTATTGTTTTATTTTCTTTATTTGTTTAATTTAATTAATTATTCTCACAAAAATACAAAAACCTCATAAAAAAACTCAGAAAAAGATAAAAAATATAATGATTATTTATTTTAATATTTTCTTATAAATAAGTGCATGTAAATAAATTTAGTTTAAATTAGGTTGCAATAATAATTCTTTTCATAAAAAATCTAAAAATGTAGAACTAGGTTTAATTGATAATCTTCATTCCTTTTAATTTTTTCTTTCTCACAATAATATTATTTATTTATTTTTATAATCAAAATTGCATGTAAAAATTAGGTTTAATTTAGGTTAAAAACTCCAATATTTTCTTAATAACTTAAAAATAATTAGAATTAGGTTTAGTATTTTATTTTTATTAATTTTTCCTATTAAATCTTAAAATACTAAAAAACACCAAAAAATAAATTCTTGCTTTCTTTTAATTTTAATTTTAATTCATGTAATTTTAATTTTGCAAAAGGGTCCAACGCCCTCCTTTCGACTTAATTGTTTAATTTCGCATATTTATTTTATTTCGCTTGAATAATTATGTATTTCTCCCGAAGCCTTGTAAATATTACTTCTCGCACTTTTTTAATTTATTTACTTTTTGTCAAATCGGGTCCGGTTTAATTTTGGCGATGTGGACCCGCGCAATTTGTAATAGCTTTAGATTTACTTTTCCTCGCAAATACTCTTTTAACTGTTAAAAGCATGAAAGACTGTATGGACTAAATAAAAGCAACGCGTAGATCACTCGTAACATGACAAGACAAATACAAATGAAAACGACACACGAATCGCACACACCACCCCTAGGGTACGCCTCACTGTTGCCTTGCCTCTGGAAAGGTGATCGTCGAGTAGAGGATGTCTTAGTAAGTCCTCATGATCCGGGAACCTGGCATGAGGGTAGCTTCTAAGGTGTCTTCCCATTGCTCTGGTGATCACCATGTCCCGAACCTCGAATTGACCTGAACACCTCCAACGGTGGTGCTACCTACCTCTCAATGGTGGGATGGCACTACTTTAAAGGACATTTACACAGACGAATTCCTTAGGGTAGGTAGACGACTCGTAGATACTTGCTCTAATTTCAAAACAAACAAAAATCTTTTCACACCGACACTTTTCAAAAGCTTTCAAAGCAATTTTTCAAACACTCTTGAGGACTGATACAAGAGTCGAACTGGAATTTTCAAAGAAACTTTTTTAAAACCCACAGTTGAAAAGCAAACAAACTATTTTTGAAAACACAAGTGAGCAAGTATCTAAGAGCCCATGGATAACCATGGATAGAAAGGGTGCTAACACCTTCCCTTTCTATAATCTACCTCCCGAACCGAGAGCAATCTCTTTAAGGAATTTTTCTGTGCTTTTGTCCTTTCCATTTGGAGAAAATAAAAGACGGTGGCGACTCTTGCTTCCGCGACATTTCGCGAACCAGCGTTAAACAGTCAGTTCCAGATCCACCGATCACACATATCCACTGCATAACATTGATAGACTGGTAAACAATTCTGCAAGTTATAAAGTTTTATCGTTCATGGACGCATACTCGGGATATAACAAAATACCCATGGCAAGGAGCGACAAGCAATGCACTGCATTCATGACCCAGTCGGGTAACTATTACTACATCTTAATGCCCTTCGGACTGAAGAATGCCAGTGTTACATATCAATGAATGATGAATAAAATTTTCTGAGGAGAAATCAGAGAAATGATCGAAGTCTACATGGACGACATGATCATGAAGTCACAAGAAGAAGTTGACCACACTGCCCATCTTAAGAAGGTCTTCGACTAGGCGAGGAAATGTAAGATGAGGTTTGTTGTACCCCAAAATTTGCCCTCGTATCTTTCCACAAGAAATCACAGCTTCAGGCTTTTCCTGATTTTTTAGACTGGCTCAAGAATCGGTCAAACAGACTTTTCTCGTCAGTCAGACAAAATTAGGGTTTTCATTGATTTTCATGGCTCTGGAACAGTTCAAACATTTGGCTTAGGGTTTGGTTGATTTTAGCTCAAGTTTTGATCAAGCGGACGTTTCTTTGGCTTTTAATCAAGAACTGGGGTTTTGTGCGCGTATTTCTCGGAAAGGATTATCTTTACAGTTTCTTTTCAGTTTATTCTGAAATTTGGATTGAGGCGTTTGAATCAAGAAAATTGCAGATGGTTGTTTAATCAGTAAAGGCTAAAGCATTTGATTTGAGATGAGATAAAAGTTGAGGCGCTTAAATTGAGAATATACAGTGATTGATTTGATCAGTAAAAGGATAAATATCTGGATATTGGTTTGATTAACTGTGCATCGGATACTTGAAGCGCCAGGTTTATTACTGATTCAATGATAAGGCCACAGTGTTTGTTAATTATTTTTCTAAAGTCAGAATAATTGGATACTTCCAGTTATTTTAATTTTAAGAAATCCAAATAATTAAATGAACTTTGAATAGAAAGAAGAATTAATTGATCAAGTTGGACTTTTTTATTTACCTTTAATTATTCGTTACAATTGTTACTTGAATACAGTATTTTACAAAGTATTCTAATGATGATTACAATAATTGAGAGGAAATAAAAAGAATTGATTGGTCAATAGAAGGACTTTTATTTATCTTTAAATTATTGGTATAATTGTTGTTGTTTACAAAAATGTTTACAATAATAATGTTACAGTAATTTAAATTGAAATAAAACGATATCCTAAATTCTAAATCTTCATCTTCTATCCAATGCTCCCTTGATGCTCATTTGATTTTACCTGCAAAGAATAAAAAAGGAAGAAAAAGTCAAAGTAGAGAAAAATAGTTAAAGATAAACAGTCGAAAAGGTTCATCATTAAAAACAAATGGCCGGAATCAGTTTTGGCCCTCTCTGCAAATCACGGGATTTCTCCCGGTTCACAAAAAAGGATGGAATGCTTGCAATGAAACATGAATGCACAAAGTTGTGGTTTTTGCACAAATTCAAAATTCTTAAGCATGCTGCATAATTCAAAACCTGCATAGTTCAAAACAAACAGCATATGCAAGTATAAATCCAAAGGCAAACTGAGTTCCAATGTCAAAGCAACTAAGTCAAAAAGCTGCCAAAAGGTGCACAGCTGCCCAAAAGATACCTCAAGATGCCAAAGCATCAAAAAACTGTCACAAAGATGCAGGAAAATATGGAAGCAGTACATAAAATATACAGAGGCAAAACTACATATGCAAATAAGTTCCATCTCATCATTTTCAGCCATTTGTTTTTTCAGAAAAGACAAATGTAAACAATATTAAATGTTTAAAATTTGTCAAGAGAGAGAAAGAGAGAGGAAAAGAATGGGCTTACAGGTTTAGGCATGAGGACAATATATGTAAAACTGCAATAAAACAGTTGGACAGAAGGCAGAGATATGAAGAAATCAGAATGCAAACAAAAACTGTCAATAAAAAGAAACAGAATTATCTTTCCACAATTAAACCTTCAAACCGGATTCAAACCCTGAACCCTTTTTTGGGGCATATAACAACAGCAAGCCCTGCGTTCAACAAGCTAAAAAGATATACAAACCTGAACCATCAAAAAGCAAAAGCCAAAACTAATATAAAAATAACCATTCAGACCTTACTCGTCTAACAGCCTGCTGAAGCCATCAATAAAAAAAACAGCATAAACTCTCAACCTGCTAAAAACCTTTTAGCCATACAAGCTTGTAAGCTCATTACCAACCAAACTTGTAATAACTCACAAACCTGCTTGAAGCTTTCAAACAAGTTCAAAAACAACCAGCAAACCCTGTCAAGCCTCAATAACATGCATCAAGCCTTAACCATCAATAAGCCTACTGAAAATATTCAAACATCCAAACAAGCTCGTCAAGCCTAAGCCATGAACCAGTGAACCTGTCAAGCCTCCAACTCGTTCCAAACCCTTCAAAAAATGGCCAACCTAAAAACCTTTGCCCTCACCTGTCAAGCTTTGTCAAAACATCCCACCAACGCCATAGCCTAAACATTCGAACGCATACAGAATCCCCCAAAGCCCTCAGAACTTAGGGCTCATCACTGGGCAAGAAATCATCATCTCATAATCCCTAAGGGCAACATACAGTAGCATACAGAATCAATACCAAGCCCTCAGAAAAAACTTCCATCACTGGGCCAACATTCAAATCAGTCTCAAAAGCATGGCAACTGTATCCAACGCATTCAACATACAAGACTAGCATACGAAACAAACAGAAGAGAGGCGAAGATATAGAAGAAGAAGAAAAGTCATACAAAGATTCTCAAAATCATCATCAAAATCGAAAGAAGGCAAAGAAAGACACAGAGTACCGTGGATACCCAAGCAAGCTCACATCACGTGCTTCCCCGCCGTCAAGCCCCCAAATGCCTCCAAATTCCTCCTCCTCCTCCGTCAAGGTAGTAATCTCTTTTATTTCCTTTCCACGACCTTAATAACAATATAAAATCAAAATGCTTAATCAGAACCAGTAAGCCAGAACATGCAAGAAAGAAGAATGAAAACCCTAACGCGAATAAATCAGAAAAAACTTTACCGTCGTGCCACATCGTTGGTTAGTCCGTGGAAGAGGGGGGAGGTGACGATGGCGCGGTGGCTCTAGGCGGAGGGTCGCGTTTCTGTGGCCTTTACATGGAAGAAGGTGAAGAAGACGAACGAAAGCGAACAACAGCGCCTCTGCATCCTTTGCTCAAACCCTAAAATCCCAATTGAGAACAAATCCAGTTAACCCTAAACAAAAACGCTGTGAGACCACTTGGGCCTTGCCCTTTTCCTAATCAATGCTGAAGCCCGTTCCAGTTAACACCCCCCCCCCCCCCCCTTCTTTTCCATTCATTCTGTTTATTTAGTTTGGGCCTAATGCCCTTTTGGCCCATTCAACTTCCTAAATTTAATACCTTTTTTTTACATATCACATTTGTTTATATAAACTAACACAATAAATTCTTCTTTTTATACTAAATTTTGTTAACTTTTTTATTTCCTTTTTTATATATAACACAATCAAATTTTACAAAACAAAATGATACACTTAACCTTTTATATATATATATATATAACTCTTTTTTCTTTTTCTTTTCTCAAATTATTCTTTTGTTAGCATTAAAAAAATAGATTTTTTTATTATTTCTTTTGACTAAACATTTTTACATAAACACAATAAAATACATAAATATTTTCTTTTCCTTTATTAAAATTTGTACATAAATATATAATTTTTCTTTAAGTTAATACTTTTCACTTCTTAAAATACTTTATTTGTACATACTTTACAAAAAGATATAAAAATACAAATTTAAATCAAACATAGATAATAATACTTGACAAATAAGCAATATTTAATTGTCTCATTAAATTCACATTTCTCAAATTGTAAATAAATTACATATATATATACATGTGCACTTACACTTACACAATACACTCACATTTGATACATTATACATTTTCTATTCTTACACTTTGCTATACATTATATTGTTTATATTTGATCGCGATTCGATTTGGTTGTAATTATTTAAGTCTCATCCCCCTTTGTGAATTTGTACCCCCACTCCCGGATACTATTTGTAATAGCGTAGACTTTAAAATTCCCGCAATTTATCGCTTTCGAATTATACCATGATTAGACCTAGGGTTTGCATGTACATAAAATCAAACGCTAGATAACCTAATACAAAGACAAATGCATGAAATCGATACACAATCACAATTGCACCCCCCTAGGGTAATCCCACATGTTGCCTTCCAAAATGGGTCATGCTTGCACGTCGAGTTTCTTTGGCAAAACAATTCAAAATGATCATAAAGTCCCTCGATGACGCTTTCGAAAGTTGCCTAAACGGAATGATCATAGTCCCTTCAAGCAAAATTGCCAAAGACACTTGGCACCATTGTATTCATGGTCCATACGATGACCCGCGTCTGTCCCAATCACATCCTAAACACAAGATTGTCCACCAAATTCAATGGTGGAACAAAATTGTTAAAAAGGGTTGAAAACATAGAGAAAACCTTTGAGTACGATAGGGGTAGACCAAACTCTTAGTTACTTGAAATCAACTTGCAAAAACAATTGCCTCCTTTTCAAAAACCACACTTCACAAACACTTTCAAAACAAACTTCCAAAAACACTTTGAAACATCTTTTCGAAAAGATACACACCGTTGTATATACTCAAACACGAGTCATTACAATGGTTGCCGAAACAAATGCGTCTAATTCAAAACATTTTTAAAAACACACACACACACACCATTTTTCAAGAAAACAAAAATCAAGGCAAGTGATCTAAAAACCAAGTAACTAAGAGCCCATGGATAACCATGGATGAAAAGGGTGCTAATACCTTCCCTTTTCATAATCTACCCCCCGAACCCACGAAACATCTCAAAAAAGGTTTTTCCTGTGCTTTTTAACCTTTCCTTTAGGATAAAATAAAAAGTCGGTGGCGACTCTTGCTAAACCGAACAAGTGCGAATACAAACGCAAAACTCAAGTCTGTTCTCCCACCGTATCACAGAACTGGCGACTCTGCTGGGGAAAATTTTAAAAGCGGGGTTACCTTAGGGTTTTTAGATCACCCTCTTGCATGATTAATTGTTTGCTTTGTTTGCTTTACCTTTGTGGTTCTCTTGTTTGGGCTTGAAATCCTACACCCGGATTTGGGAAACATTCATAGATAGCAATACGTTGTGGAAATTGTGCGGGGTATACCAACACGGTTGAAGCAATAGCTATATTAGTGCGACATATTTGTGAGTACCGGTAACCCTTGAGTTCAATCAAGGAGAGTACGGGGCCGCTGAGTGATGTCACTAAGCACTAATGACCTAGAACCTTACTTGACCATCTTGGCCTTTTATTAGGGGTAGTGAGATGACCGGCTTTGGTGCAGTCCGAAGTTGGTAGATACTCGATACTACACTCATTGAGGGTTGTTTTCTTGGAATATTTTGGTCGCTAGTTAAGTGGCTAAACCAAAACAATGAACATTGAAAACAATCCAATGATATTGAGCTCCTTAGAACCCGGTTACTATTTATAGGACAAGTTTTAAGCCAACTACACTCAAGAGGATACTTACCTATGAAACCCATGCAAGCCTGAAACTAGGGTTTTGTGTGATTTGCTAGTACATATGTTTGTGCATACATCATAAACATCATAAAGCATCATATGTGTGATCGGTGGAAATAGAACTGACTGTTTTTTAAGCTGGTTTCACGAAATGTCGCGGTAAGCAAGAGTCGCCACCGTCTTTTATGTTCTCCAACATGGAAAGGACAAAAGCACAGCAAAATTCCTTATTCGAGATGTTTCTCGGTTCGGGAGGTAGATTTATAGAAAGGGAAGGTGTTAGCACCCTTTCTATCTGTGGTTATCCACGGGCTCTTAGGTACTTGCTCTTATGTTTTCAAAAATTGTTTGCTTTTCAAGTGTGTGTGGGTTTTGAAAAAAGTTCGTTTGAAAACTTCTAGGTAACTCTTGTATCAGTCCTCAAGAGTGTATGAAGTATTGTTTGAAAACTTTTTGAAAGTGTAAGGTGTGAAAAGTATTTTGTTTGTTTTGAAAAGAGCAAGTACCCATGAGTCATCTACCTACCCTAAGGAATTAGGCTGTGTATAAGTCCTTTAGGTAGTGCCATCCCACCATTGAGAGGTAGGTAGCACCACCGTTGGAGGTGTTCGGGTCAATTCGAGTTTAGGGACAATGTGGTCACCGAAGCAACAGTAGGACACCTTAGAAGCTACCCTTATGTCCTTGATCCTTTTTTTAATCTGAGGCAACCGTTTCGAGGCAACTGTTTCGAGGCAACTGTTTCGAGGCAACTGTTTCGAGGCAACTGGATCATGGACATAAGGACCGCTAAGACGTCCTATACTTGACGACCACGTTTCGAAGGCAACAAGTGAGGCGTACCCTAGAAGTGGTGTGTGTATTTGTGTGTTGTATTCAGTTAATGTTTGTCTGGTTAATTAGTGAGCTACGAGTTGTTTTTATTTACATACATTCTTGCATACAAGTTAACAGTTAAGGGGGTGCGGAAAGTAAATTGCGGAAACATAAATCCTACGCTATTACAAGGCGCGGGTCTATACATCGCCAAAAATTACAAAGACCCGTTTTTGGTAAATAAGTACGGAAAGTAAATAAAAACAGTAAAGTCCTAATTACTATTACATGTCCGGAGCAATTATATAATAATAAACTGTGCGCGAAATAAAAAAATTGAATCGGAATGTTCTAAGGGTGTTGACCCTTTTAAGAAAAGAAATTAATTTTTTTTGGTCTTTTTGTAATTAAAGTGAAATTAAAGCTAATTAATGATTAATTAATTAATTTAATTAAAAGAAAATATTTTTTTGTTTTTTATGTTTTTATGAAATAAAAGAAATGAAATAAAATTAAAAGTGAACTTTACCTAATTCTAGATCTATTTTAATTATTTAAGAAAAGGAATTAAAATGGCCTAATTAAACTATTTTTGTTAATGTTTATTTACAAAATAATATAATAATAATAATAATAATAATGATGTTAGTTCTATTTTTTTTATTTTTATGAAAATGTGCTAATTAAGTTAATTGTTAATAATAAAAATAATTAAAGGGTTAGCAATTAAAAATAAGAGAAAATGACAAAACAAAAAATAAAAAGAAGTAAAACCAAGGGGGGTGTGGGCCAAGTAGGAGGTTTATTGAAGCAATCCAAGCCCACTGAAATCTAAGCCACGTTTGACTTTCATGGTTGCCTGCAGCGTGCTTGACTCTAGACCATGGTGTGCTACACTTTTCGTCCTTTGGATCTGCGTTGATGACATATGGCAGCGCTAGAAAGTGGGACTTATGATGCACCTCATATTGGAATCTGCACAGGAAAACGTTGAAGAAAATAATATGGAAATTATAAGGGACCTGGGAAGAACTTACAACGCGGTATGAGCCTCAGGACTTGGAAAAGTTTACTTTAGCTTCAGGGTGTGGCAAGGAATAGAACCACGTGCTTGTTTTGATCTGAAGATGCTCGCAACTATGTTTTAGAACTCTCACTTTTTGAATAATTTTTGGTTTTGCTCTTGGCCGTTTCTGCACACACTCTTTTTTGAATGAGGTTGGGAAGTCTTGTATATATAGTAATGAAATGTGTATCAATCCAAATAATGGTCATTAAGCCTTTGCATTCATGTTTAAGATTATGCCATGAACTCCATTGAAACAACTTTCCATTTTTGTGTCAAATTTGAATTCTTGCTTGGAATAGGCCCTTGCACGAATTTGGAATGTGTTTTAAGGTGTATCAAAGCTAATCATCACAAAATATATCCCTCCATTAATTTCTTTGATTTTTATTTGATTTTAAAAGATTTAAAATGAATTAAATCAAATAAAATTAAATAAAAATGGAAAAATTAATTTTAAATCTTGAAATAAATTGTGGGACACGTGGGAAGCATGGCCAAGCTGAAACAAGTGGGCCCCTTTTGTCAAAAATGAAGTTTCAAGGATAATTGACTTTGGCCATTTCACAAAAATTTCCCAACTTCTCCAATGCATATCTTGCTCAATTTTAAAGCTATGAACATGTTCGTGGGCATTTTGGAAAGGTCTTGAAGTCCTCTAACCAATGTCTTTGGTCCCATGTCATTTTGATTTACCAATCTCAAGTTATGGTCTTTGACTTAAAGTGCCTTTTTGTTGACTTTTGAAAATGACCTATAATGTTGAAATTGATAACTTTTTGTGAGAGCATTTCTTGGACTTGGAATGTGAAGATGAATTGTAGGAAATGTCTTCCCCTTCAAGATGAGCATTGGATGGGATTTTTATGATGAATCATGAAAAAGTTATGCCTTGGTCAAGTTACAGTTGACTTTTTAGCTGTCCAAAAATAGAAACTTTTGACACCTTGATGATTTTTGAGCCATTCTTGTGAAATCATGATCAAGAATTGATCAAATGATGATTGTGGCTTCAAAATAAGATGTTGACCAAAAATTTTGACTTTTGACTGCCAAATGACCATTTTGCCCCTACAGTTGACTGTTGAGCAAATGGGACTTTTGACTGTGCAACTTGACCTTGTGAGCCTTGAAACTTGACATGTAGGTGCTTGACAATGTATATGAGCATGTGGGACTTGACTGAGCCCTTGAAAACCTCAACTTCCTTGCAAGAACCAAAACCCTAATTTGACTGGCTTTAGGAGAGTGGTTGACTGTGTAGCCCTTGAGTAGACCTTGAACCATTTGAGGTGATGCTTGGCAAAACTTTGAAGATTATGGGAGGGCAAATTTTGGGGTACAACAGTTGCCCCTGTTCAATCTTCTTAGACCTGAGGATATAGATTGGCTTGTGTGCCTTTCTTGATCCGAAGGTGGAAGATGATTGAACACTAGAGTGCCCAGAAATTTGCACTCACATAGTAGAGTATCAGCAGTGTGATGTCGGGAATGGGCTTACAGATTCCATTTGGAGAGATGATGGATGGGAGGATGGGCTTAAAGATGCCATCTGAAAGTGTGACAGAACCTTGTCGGGAATGGGCTTATAGATGCCATTTGGAAAGATGGTGGATATGTGAATCTGAATAAGAAATAGAGTAGCTTCCGTGTCTGGAGCATATCTAGTCTGTGTCTAATTGCTGACGTCTGAATAAATGGTAGAATAATCGCCGTGTCTGGGGTATATCCATACTGCATGAGTAACAGAATGTCATCCGAATTTGGATCGTATCTGGACTGAACAATAGAAGAGCATCCGAGATGGAGCATCTCTAAGTTGTCTTTTAGAAGTTTGAATCTGAATAAGCAATAGAACAGCGTCCGGATCTGGAGCATCTCTAGGCTATATCTGAAAGGGAATCTGAATAAGTATCAGAACGTCACCATGCCTGGGTCACATCTGAACTATCTCTAGAAGGAGTCTTGAATAAGCAAAAGAACAGCATCCATATCTGGAGCATTTCCAAGTTATCCCTGAAAGGAAATATGGAATAAGTATCAGAACGTCGCCATGCCTGGGTCACATCTGAACTATATCTAGAAGGAGTCTTGAATAAGCAAAAGAACAGCATCCATATCTGGAGCATTTCCAAGCTATCTCTGAAAGGAAATCTGGAATAAGTATCAGAATGTCGCCATGCCTGGGTCACATCTGAACTATATCTAGAAGGAGTCTTGAATAAGCAAAAGAACAACATCCATATCTGGAGCATTTCCAAGCTATCTCTGAAAGGAAATCTAGAATAAGTATCAGAACGTCGCCATGCCTGGGTCACATCTGAACTATATCTAGAAGGAGTCTTGAATAAGCAAAAGAACAACATCCATATCTGGAGCATTTCCAAGCTATCCCTGAAAGGAAATCTGGAATAAGTATCAGAACATCGCCATGCCTGGGTCACATCTTAACTATATCTAGAAGGAGTCTTGAATAAGCAAAAGAATAGCATCCATATCTGGAGCATCTCTAAGCTATCTCTGAAAAGAAGCCCTGAATAAGCAACAGAATAGCGTCCATCTGGAGCATCTCTGAACTATTTCTGAACAAGTAACTCTGAATAAGCAACAGAATAGCATCCATCTCTGGAGCATTTCTAAGCCATCTCTAAAGAGAAAATCTGAATAAGCAAAAGAACAACATCCATATCTGGAGCATTTCCCAGCTATCTCTTTAATCTCTTTAATGTAGATATGCCCTGGCTAGATACAGGTATCGAATCCATAATCAATCGCTCACAGATATGCCCTGGCTAGATGCAGGTATCGAATCTGGAATTGCAACAGTTGATAGTAATCGTCTTTGGATTGACCTTTTTCCTGAAAAGGCAAAACACCAGTTGTATGCAATGTCATGATGCATGAACTGCATGATTTTAAGATGTTCTCAAAAATAAATGAGATTTGTGTGATATGATGCGTATGCATGTTATAATGTATGAAGATGTGATGTTTATGAATGTATTTTCGTCTAGGAAAATAAATCCTTGGCGAATGCTGGGAGTTTGTTGAATCCTGGGCTGATGTTTGAAGAGTAGATCTCTTCATTTCCGCTGGGGACGATGGTTGCAAGAATAAACCGATAGGAGAAGATGACTCCATTGGGGAATAAACTTGTTGGAGAGGTTACTCTGCGGGGAATACTCTGTGGGGAAGGGATATTTCGCTGAGAATTTGATGATAACTCCGCTGAGGGATACTGTTGATAAGCTTTGTTGAGGGAATTGATGAACTCCGCTGGGGGGTAGGAAGAAACTTCGCTGAGGACGATCTTTCCGTGGTTATTAGCTGAGGATAACCCAGTTATAAGCCCGGGTGGGGAATAACCTTTGGATAAAGTCGGGGAGACGCGTTCGTGCTCTGCAAGGGATAAGCTTCCAGAATCTACTGGGGATAAGCTTCCTACTGGGGGATTGATTCAACTCTCCTGGGGAAACTTTTGAACTGTACTGGGGAAGTGGCTCCACTGGTGTGTCTATATTCCGCTGGGGAACAATCTTATATTAAGACTGTCGGGGATGCTTGCTTAGGAAGATCTGTATACTCCGCTGGGGAATATTGAGATCTTCTGGGGGATAAACCAACTTCCTTGAGGTTGACAGTAGACCAACTCTGCTTGGGGAGAGTATCGCTGACTTGCTGGAGGATATTGTGCCTTTTCAGGGTTGATTGGGAGACCAAACTCTTCTCGGGGAGAGTATTGCTGAAATCTGGTCTTACTCTGTGGGGAGTGAAGGTATCTTGGTCACATTCTTCAGCTGAACCTACCTTGGTACCTTGGCGGACAAAGCAACTAGATCGCTCGGACAAATCATTATTGCCCATGTTTCTGTGGGAGAAGATACCCGTGGAGGCGCTTGATGACTACTGATTGATGAACCTTCTTCTGGTAGGCAAGTGACGAGATGACGGGACATAGTCGTACGCTTTTGATACCTAACTTTTGCCTGGACTGCCCTTTCGGGTTTTCAGTCCATCGGGATACCCATTTTTGCCCAAGCCGCCTTTTCAGGTTTTCGACTTGCCGGGTGTACAGATTTTTTTTCATTTCATCCCTTATTTTTGCCTAGGTGTGTCAACCTAGCGGGTCTTTGCTTATGCGTAGTGTTTTTTTTCGACTATGTCCGTGCTCTCAGGATGTCGGGAGGTGCCCCTGTCAGTAGTGTTGCGTTGCCCTACTACCAGAAGATCTTCGTTTGATCGTCCAATGCCCCAAGTGGTCCAGGTAGAGATTTGCCCTATGTTGATTGACCTTTTGAGAGATTCTCCGAATCTTGACTTAACTGCCCCAGATGATGGACGATGATCATGCCATGCCCCTTGATTGGAGGTGCTTTTATTCATTAGACATTCGTCGTGCGAACTTCTATGTTGTTCAAACAAATAGTCATATGCAAGCAATGTTATATTAAAAATGCAAAGCTTATGTCTGTCTTGAAATTTTTGAAAATGCATTTTCAGTAAAACAAGCAAATTTTGTAAAATGTGATGTCAACTCAGTATTTTACAGCAAGCCTTAAGGAGTCAGGATACCTTTCGTAACAGTATGCCTTCGAACTAACCCATGCTTCAGCTAGGACTTTTTAAGGGTTGTAGCGTGGCCTGGTTCACGGTTTAAGAAACAAAGGATAAAGGCTCAAAGTATTTGTACCCACCCGCTCTTCGTGATGTTCTTCAATCCTAAACTCAGCTGATCGTGCATTTAGATCTTGTTTGAATCTTCGCTCTGACATTCCGGTGATGGTTCGGATATTGACAATTTATTTTGAATAGGCAGTCATTTCCTTTTGTGTTGAGGGTTTGTAGGACCTCTTTCTTTTTTGATTTCGTTATCCCTATTTTTGCCTGAACTGTTTCTTTTGTGATTACAGTCAGCGGGATGCCCCAGTTTTGTAAGTCTCCTTCATAGGTTTTGACTTATTGGGTTTTTATTTTGAGAAGTAATGACTGCCTGTCGTTACGATTATACGGAACCATCACCGTCTTTTGTTTTGTAAGGACTTCTTCATTGTGCACTTGGATCAACTGAGAGAACTACCCTGCCCCAGGTTATGATTAAGGGTTTTAATTTTCGAAAAGAAAAACTCCAACTTCTTTGGCTCAAAGGGGTTGACGAGGGATTATCTTCCTTATAACTCCAGTGTTTAGGAATTGAAACAATGCCTGTACCTCATCAGCGGGGTCTGTTCAAAAGCATACTGTAAAGATCCGTATCGTTTTCGTCATCCTCCCTCAAGAGGCTTAGAATTATTAATTGAGAGTTTGAACATCACAAAAAATAAAAAGTAGTTTGAATATAGAGAATGCAAATATATTGATTCAAAACAGACATATGCGATGCATTGATAAAGTAATAAAGTTTGCTATGACAATAATTGTTTGTATAAGCAAAAAATTACAACTCGGAAATTCAAATAAACAAAAGCCTTCAATGATTGGGCAAAGGAGCATTGATTATGTTTGGAGTCTCTGACGCTTCAAACTGAATCTCTCTGGCGTCGATCATGTCTTGAATCTTGTTCTTCAAAGGCCAGCAGTTGTCCGTAGTATGACTCGGGCTATCGGAGTGGTATGCGCACTTCTCATTAGGATGGTAGTTGGGAGCAGAGGTGTTTGGATTCCTGAGAGGAGCCCTCAAGGTAATCAGCCCTGCCTTCAACATTTGCTGTAGCGCTTGATCTAGTGACATGTTGATCTTAGTGAACTGTCTCTTGGGTGCGACCTCCTTACGTTGCTGCCCCTGTCCTTGTTGAGCAGGCCTAGGATTAAAGATCTGGGTTGCCCCTACATGTTGATCATGGCGACCCTTTTTACTATGCACAGCATTGGACTCCTTCTTCCCACTGTAAGGCTTTTTATGAGTATCAGAAGGTGTAGCTTCTGGAATCTTTCCAGCCTTGATACCAGCTTCAATCCTCTCCCCGGTCAAGATCAAATCTGTAAACCCAGCAGAAGAATTCCCAATCAGATGGTTGAAGAAGGGACCAGACAGGGTCCTCAAGAACATGTCAACGAGTTCACGGTCAGTCAAAGGTGGCTACACCCTTCCATCCAGGTCTCTCCACCTTTGCGCATATTCCTTAAAACCTTCACCCGTCTCCAGTGACATACCCTGGAGTTGGGTACGCGTAGGAGCGAGGTCGGCATTATACTGATACTGCTTATAAAAATTAGTAGCCAAGTCCTCCCAGTTACGAATAGTGGTTCCATCCAGCTGATAGAACCATTCGAGTTGAGTCCCTGAAAGACTCTCCTGGAAGAAATGGATCCATAGATTCTTGTCTGCCGTGTAGGGCTGGATCTTCCTTGCGTATGAACGGAGGTGCAGCTTAGGACAGGAAGCCCCGTCGTACTTTGCAAAGGCAGGTGCCTTGAACTTGTGAGGGATCACCACCCCAGAAGATAAGCCTAGGTCTCCGAAGTCCAACTCGGGCACCTGTTGAATCTCCATGGCATTTAACCTGTCCTCCAACTGTTTGTACCGGTCCTCAGCAGGAGGGTACTGTTCATCATTGAAGTCTGTCTCGGTGTCAGAGACCACAGGACTAGGAACCCTTCTCTCTTGGTGACTGTCTTCCCCAACAGATGAAGTAGTCCGCTCAGCTTCATTCTGCAGTGTATTCCCAGATCTGCGTCTAGGGTTGAACAAAACAGTCCTCTTCTTCTTTTTCTTCAAAAGCAGAGTCTTCAATTCCTTTTGACCCTGGGCTAGGCTCATAATCAACTCCTGGAACTGGGCATTCTGGGCCTGGAGGACCTTGATAGCTTGTCCATTGGATGATTCAGGATTCATGATGACTGCTGAAATAAACAGCGAAGAAGGTAAGTGACCTGCAACAAGTGTACCTGTAATGCAATGATATGTATGATATGCATGCAATGTTTTCAAGGACCTCGCGGGATAAACAAAGAAGTTTGTTAGAATTTGAATCCGGTGGCTTGATTGAAGGAACTGCATATTGTTGAGAGTCCTTCTTCAAGAGTCAAGGCTCACCATATCGAGTGGGTCATAGCCCCTGACTCAGGTCCTCATGCTTTGGCTAGAGGAAAATAAATCCCCTTTGCCCCTTGCTAGACAGTTTGATTCATCATGACCTGCATCACAGCCCCTTGAGATCCTTGAAATGGGTTAGTCCTTATGCAGGATGTATGCAATGGTATGATGTTATGCTATGCATGGAGTGATGTAAGTAAGCCCTGTAATGAGTCCCAATTAAGGACTGTAAACAAAACCTGCAAGGAACCCATGTTGTTAGATAACAAGTATGTACAAGTAATCAAGTTTGAAGGCACACAAGTCACACAGAGAACCCTTAGAGTTTAGGCCAGCATGAAGTTTGGGGTACTACCCTCTTGAAGTTGGTGGGCTCAAAACCTGTCCTATCAAAAGTAACCGGGTTCTAGAGGATCCCAATATCACTGACTACCCTCAATCGGTCATAACTCCAGCGTCGCAATCTTTTCTTGCGGCCAGAACCATCGCGAGAGTTTAGCCTCAATGGGTGTAGCATACTGCTACTATTCTATGGCCAAGTTAGGTCATATTAGGGTTCTAAGGTCGGTTGGTGCTTAATGACTCCTCAGAAGACCCATATTCTCCTCGTTGCAACACAAGGGATATCGGTACAGACCAAGGTGCCACACCAACGTAGCCACTGCTTCACCCGTGTCGGTCTATGCCGGACAGGTCCCTCACAGCTTATGCTACCTAAAAGGGTATCCCCAGATCCGGGTTAGGATCTATGAAACTCCGATGAAAAGCCCACAAATATAAAGCAATCAAAGCAAAGCAATTGAAAACATAAGTATGATCTAATCCTAAGGTACACCTCACTTTTATAGTCCCCAGCAGAGTCGCCAGTTCTGTGATCGGTGGAAATAGAACTGACTGTTTTTTAAGCTGGTTTCGCGAAATGTCGCGGTAAGCAAGAGTCGCCACCGTCTTTTATGTTCTCCAACATGGAAAGGACAAAAGCACAACAAAATTGCTTATTCAAGATGTTTCTCGGTTTGGGAGGTAGATTTATAGAAAGGGAATGTGTTACCACCCTTTCTCTCCGTGGTTATCCACGGGCTCTTAGGTACTTGCTCTTATGTTTTCAAAAATTGTTTGCTTTTCAAGTGTGTGTGGGTTTTGAAAAAAGTTCGTTTGAAAACTTCTAGGTAACTCTTGTATCAGTCCTCAAGAGTGTATGAAGTATTGTTTGAAAACTTTTTGAAAGTGTAAGGTGTGAAAAGTATTTTGTTTGTTTTGAAAAGAGCAAGTACCCATGAGTCATCTACCTACCCTAAGGAATTAGGCTGTGTATAAGTCCTTTAGGTAGTGCCATCCCTCCATTGAGAGGTAGGTAGCACCACCGTTGGAGGTGTTCGGGTCAATTCGAGTTTAGGGACAATGTGGTCACCGAAGCAACAGTAGGACACCTTAGAAGCTACCCTTATGTCCTTGATCCTTTTTTTAATCCGAGGCAACCGTTTCGAGGCAACTGTTCCGAGGCAACTGTTTCGAGGCAACTGTTTCGAGGCAACTGGATCATGGACATAAGGACCGCTAAGACGTCCTATACTTGACGACCACGTTTCGAAGGCAACAAGTGAGGCGTACCCTAGAAGTGGTGTGTGTATTTGTGTGTTGTATTCAGTTAATGTTTGTCTGGTTAATTAGTGAGCTACGGGTTGTTTTTATTTACATACATTCTTGCATACACGTTAACAGTTAAGGGGGTGCAGAAAGTAAATTGCGGAAACATAAATCCTACGCTATTACAAGGCGCGGGTCTATACATCGCCAAAAATTACAAAGACCCGTTTTTGGTAAATAAGTACGGAAAGTAAATAAAAACAGTAAAGTCCTAATTACTATTACATGTCCGGAGCAATTACATAATAATAAACTGTGCGCGAAATAAAAAAATTGAATCGGAATGTTCTAAGGGTGTTGACCCTTTTAAGAAAAGAAATTAATTTTTTTTGGTCTTTTTGTAATTAAAGTGAAATTAAAGCTAATTAATGACTAATTAATTAATTTAATTAAAAGAAAATATTTTTTTGTTTTTTATGTTTTTATGAAATAAAAGAAATGAAATAAAATTAAAAGTGAACTTTACCTAATTCTAGATCTATTTTAATTATTTAAGAAAAGGAATTAAAATGGCCTAATTAAACTATTTTTGTTAATGTTTATTTACAAAATAATATAATAATAATAATAATGATGTTAGTTCTATTTTTTTGATTTTTATGAAAATTTGCTAATTAAGTTAATTGTTAATAATAAAAATAATTAAAGGGTTAGCAATTAAAAATAAGAGAAAATGACAAAACAAAAAATAAAAAGAAGTAAAACCAAGGGGAGTGTGGGCCAAATAGGTTGTTTATTGAAGCAATCCAAGCCCACTGAAATCTAAGCCACGTTTGACTTTCATGGTTGCCTGCAGCGTGCTTGACTCCAGACCATGGTGTGCTACACTTTTCGTCCTTTGGATCTGCGTTGATGACATATGGCAGCGCTAGAAAGTGGGACTTATGATGCACCTCATATTGGAATCTGCACAGGAAAACGTTGAAGAAAATAATATGGAAATTATAAGGGACCTGGGAAGAACTTACAGCGCGGTATGAGCCTCAGGACTTGGCAAAGTTTGCTTTAGCTTCAGGGTGTGGCAACGAATAGAACCACGTGCTTGTTTTGATCTGAAGATGCTCGCAACTATGTTTTAGAACTCTCACTTTTTGAATAATTTTTGGTTTTGCTCTTGGCCGTTTCTGCACACACTCTTTTTTGAATGAGGTTGGGAAGTCTTGTATATATAGTAATGAAATGTGTATCAATCCAAATAATGGTCATTAAGCCTTTGCATTCATGTTTAAGATTATGCCATGAACTCCATTGAAACAACTTTCCATTTTTGTGTCAAATTTGAATTCTTGCTTGGAATAGGCCCTTGCACGAATTTGGAATGTGTTTTAAGGTGTATCAAAGCTAATTATCACAAAATATATCCCTCCATTAATTTCTTTGATTTTTATTTGATTTTAAAAGATTTAAAATGAATTAAATCAAATAAAATTAAATAAAAATGGAAAAATTAATTTTAAATCTTGAAATAAATTGTGGGACACGTGGGAAGCATGGCCAAGCTGAAACAAGTGGAAAAAGTGGGGCCCTTTTGTCAAAAATGAAGTTTCAAGGATAATTGACTTTGGCCATTTCACAAAAATTTCCCAACTTCTCTAATGCATATCTTGCTCAATTTTAAAGCTATGAACATGTTCTTGGACATTTTGGAAAGGTCTTGAAGTCCTCTAACCAATGTCTTTGGTCCCATGTCATTTGGATTTACCAATCTCAAGTTATGGTCTTTGACTTAAAGTTCCTTTTTATTGACTTTTGAAAATGACCTATAATGTTGAAATTGATAACTTTTTGTGAGAGCATTTCTTGGACTTGGAATGTGAAGATGAATTGTAGGAAATGTCTTCCCCTTTAAGATGAGCATTGGATGGGATTTTTCTGATGAACCATGAAAAAGTTATGCCTTGGTCAAGTTACAGTTGACTTTTCAACTTTCCAAAAATAGAAACTTTTGACACCTTGATGATTTTTGAGCCATTCTTGTGAAATCATGATCAAGAATTGATCAAATGATGATTGTGGCTTCAAAATAAGATGTTGACCAAAAATTTTGACTTTTGACTGCCAAATGACCATTTTGCCCCTACAGTTGACTGTTGAGCAAATGGGACTTTTGACTGTGCAACTTGACCTTGTGAGCCTTGAAACTTGACATGTAGGTGCTTGACAATGTATA
Organism: Vicia faba; assembly: GCA_948472305.1. Lineage (NCBI taxonomy): Eukaryota > Viridiplantae > Streptophyta > Magnoliopsida > Fabales > Fabaceae > Vicia > Vicia faba. The sequence continues at coordinate 411,105,145 of OX451739.1, forward strand.
TGAGCATGTGGGACTTGACTGAGCCCTTGAAAACCTCAACTTCCTTGCAAGAACCAAAACCCTAATTTGACTGGCTTTAGGAGAGTGGTTGACTGTGTAGCCCTTGAGTAGACCTTGAACCATTTGAGGTGATGCTTGGCAAAACTTTGAAGATTATGGGAGGGCAAATTTTGGGGTACAACAATATGCATATACTAACCATTTCAAGGGTTTAGATTTTCATCTTTGTTCTTGTTTTGTAGGTCATGGAAGTTCCTCGCAGGAAAACCATCCAAGTCAACCTTGTGAGGATCCCTCCTCAACTCAAGGAGCTCACGTCAAGAATTCCAGAAAACTCTCCCTTCAGTGAAAGACATGGTAGACTGCTCAACCTAGTCAGCACCAACATTGAAGAGGACATGGTGAAAGTGTTGTTTCAGTTCTTTGACCCCCTTCACCATTGTTTCACATTCCCTGACTACCAGTTGGTACCCACTTTGGAGGAATTTTCTCAACTCCTGAGAATTCCTATCCTTAATCAACTACCTTTCAACGGTACGGAAAAGGAGCCAAAGCCTGAAGATGTTGCTCGAGCACTACATCTACAACCATCTGACATCAAGGGGCATTGGGAAACTAGAAGCAGTGTCAAAGGCTTCTTAGCAAAATTCTTGTTTGAGAAGGCACAAGAATGTTGGAATTCATTGGACCTACAAGCCTTTGAAGAAATTGTGGCCCTTCTTATCTATGGGCTGGTCTTGTTCCCAAATCCTGACCAGCTTGTAGATGTCAACGCCGTCAAAATCTTCTTATCCAGAAATCCAATACCAACATTGCTTGGGGACATTCTTCACTCATTTTACACTCGAACAATGAGAAAGAGGGGTGTTCTCATGTGTTGTACTCCTCTCCTTGCAAGGTGGTTTATTTCGCACCTTCCATAATTTGTCTTGAAGAATGACCAAGGCCTAAGGTGGTCACAACGGTTGATGACCCTTACTCACTCTGATGTACATTGGTGTTCTCGGTCCAGAGAAAATGTCATCATCGTCGATCGTTGTGGAGAGTTCCCTAATGTTCCTTTACTTGGCATTAGGGGAGGCATTACTTACAACCCTTGTCTAGCTTTAAGACAATTTGGATATGCACGGAGGGATGGCCATCATGACATGTTGATTCCTGACCTAGTTTTTGACTTCGACAACGATGTGCAAGGACTTCGCCAAAGATTCATCAGAGCTTGGAGAATGCCTAACAAGGTTGACAGCAAGACACTGGGGCACAAGAACTCCATCCCTCTTGAGCCTTATCTCAAGTGGGTACGAACCCGGGCCCAGAGTCTAATGATGCCTTATCCTCATGTTCTCCCTGTGATTAAAGAGCCTGTTACGGAAGGAGAGGTTCCCTATACTATCCTATATCCTGACATGCCTACATCGTGGGAGGAGATGCAGAAGAGTTAGATCCAACTCAAGGAGGAACGGAATACTTTTCAAGCCAGCTTCTACGCTAGTGAGAAGAAGGTTTTGGAGCTCACCCGCCGACTCCACGAGGAAGAGACCCTCAACACCTACATCGCACCAAAGAGGATGCGCAACGTCTTTTTACCTTGAGAAGTTTTTTTTGTAATATTTGGCCCATGGGGCATTTATGTACTGACAAATTTCTTCTTATTAATATGACGTGCGTTCTTTTTGTTTGCAACAATTTTGAACTTTCTAAATCCTTGAATGCATTGCATACATAAGCATACCATTCATCATGTGCATAAGCAGGTCTCCACACCAGGTTTCCTTATCTTTCTGCTGTTTATTTCAGTAAGATGGATCTCGAGCAAACGGTCAAGGACTTGCAGTCTCAAAACGCACAGTTTCAACAACTCCTGATGACCTTGGCTAAGGGTCAGGAGGATCTGAAAACCCTGCTTGGGAATAAAGACCAAGTAAAGAAGAAGAAGAAGAGAGTCGGGGTGGCTACCTTGGGGAGAAGGTTTGAAGGTGAAGCCAGAAGAGTGCTTGAATTTCCCCCTACTTCTGAGGAGGGAACCAGTAAAGGGAATGCGGCTGCAGTACCTTCCGAGTCCGATATGGAAGAAGAGGAGGCTGAAGAGGACGAAGACTACTCGGATCAACAATACCCGCCGGCTGATGACAAGTACAAGAATTTGGAGGACCGTTTAGCAGCTATGGAGCTGCAGAGAGTTCCAGGCTTGGATTTCGAAGATTTGGGATTAATTGCCGGAGTTGTGATCCCCCGAAGTTCAAAGTGCCTATTTTTGCAAGATATGACGGGCTGTCCTACCCAAAAATGCACCTAAGGTCATATGTTCGAAGAATCCAACCTCACACATCTGACAGAAACCTTTGGGTACACTTCTTTCAAGATAGCCTGTCTGGCACTCAGCTAGACTGGTTTTACAAGCTGGAAAGATTAGAGATACGTAGTTGGGAGGATCTGACGGCTGCTTTTTATCGCCAATATCAGTATAACTCTGACCTGGCACCAACCCGTACTCAGCTACAGAGTATGGGGATGGCCTCAGGTGAGGGATTCAAGGAGTATGCCCAAAAATGGCGTGATTTGGCTGGAAGGGTGCAGCCACCTCTTTCTGATAGAGAACTTGTTGATATGTTCCTGGGGACCCTGTCTGGTCCATTCTTTAATCATCTGATCGGTAGCTCTTCCTCGGGGTTTACTGAGTTAATTCTGACTGGCGAGCGGGTAGAAGCCGGTATCAAGAATGGGAAGATTCAGAAGGATGCCTCTGCATCTACAATTGCTAAGAGACCATTTCCAGCGAAGAAAGAAACAGTTGTTGTGTATTCTCAAAGGGGAGCAGGAAGAAGCGAGCGCAGGCCGACTGTGGGGGCCGTAATGATCCAAAATCCACCAAGTGATCAGCCTCGCAATAACCCGTCCAGACCTAAACATCAATGGGGAGAATGGCCACCACGGTAGTTCACCCGCATTAATATGACGCCCGCGCAAGTTCTTCCACACTTGTTAAAGCTGAATCTCACAAATATCAAAGAAGCGCCGAAAAATGTGAATACAGCCTCACCAGCCTACAATGCCAATGCCAAATGCGCCTACCATTCCGATAGCGTCGGACATGACACGAATAATTGTTGGGCGTTGAAAAATAAAATTCAAGACTTAATAGATGCAAAGGAAGTGGAGTTCGATGCTCCAGAGAAACCAAACGTGATATCTGCTCCGATGCCGAAGCACGGTCGAAATGTCCATGCTATCGAAGAAGATTTGTATGTTTCTGATGTCAATGACCTGATAACTCCGCTGTTAACCATCAAGTTAAATCTGTTAAAGGTCGGGATCTTCCCGGGATGCAAAGAAGACTGCTACTGTTATTACTCTCTGCCGTTTGACTGCCCACCACTGAAGAAAGGCATCCAAGGCCTGATGGACAGTCAACAAATTCTGTTTGAAAAGGTTCCTGCTATTCCAACCCTTACTGAAGATGTCTCAATTATCACCATTCACGCCAATCTTTCCAAGTCCGTCAGAAAGCCTGTTAAGATTACATCAGCTACAAAGATTGTTCCATTGAAAATAACTATGCCTGGGCCAATCCCCTACAATTCTGACAAGTCAATACCATGGAATTACGGTGGAGACATCTATTACCATGGTGTTAAACAAGTCGAAGTGACCGAAGAAAGCTCTGATGAAGAAGAGGCCAGCATTGGAAACATTGCTGGTACAAGCAAGATCACCCGAAGCGGGAGAATATTTTCTCCAGAGATCGCCCCCCCAAAGGCAACCTTTGGACCCTCAGCCGCTGCCAAAGCTAATCCTGCACCAATAAGACTTTCCGCCGAAACTCCATTGATTGAAGAAACTGTTGTTGTCCCTCCTACTTCTGTTGATAAAGGTAAAGGGACCCAAGATGAGCTCGTCCGGACGAGGGTTCAACCTTTGGTCATCCCGGAGACCTCTAAGAAAGAAATGGAGGAGATCCTGAAGATAATTAAAAAGAGTGATTATGACGTGGTAGAGCAATTGGGGCAAACCCCCTCGAAGATCTCCATGTTGGCATTACTGCTTTGTTCTGAGGCGCATGCCAAAGCATTGATCAAATTCCTAAAGACAGCCCATGTCCCTCAGGAAACCTCTGCCGACCAATTCCAAAACTGTGTAGCCAGTCTTACAGCAGACAACGGTTTAGGTTTCTCTGATGCTGACCTAACCTCAAAAGGAAGGAAACACAACGACGCGTTACATGTGTCAGTAGAATGCCAAGGAACTACTCTGGCCCATGTTCTGGTCGACACTGGTTCTTCTCTGAATGTGCTGCCTAAGAAGGCCCTCGACCGTTTAGACTGTGAAGGCTTGGAGTTAAGGCCAAGTAATATCATTGTAAGGGCATTTGACGGGTCAAAGAGAATGGTACATGGGGAGGTAGACATTCCCATTAAGGTTGGTACAGAGGTTTTCCCCTCAACTTTCTATGTGATGGACATCCGTCCGTCATACTCATGCTTATTGGGGAGACCATGGATACACAATGCTGGGGCAGTCACCTCTTCCCTACATCAAATGCTGAATTACCCTATCAAAGGAAAGATCATAACCGTCCACGGTGAAGAGGAGTATATGATCAGCCACCTGAACTCTTTCCGATATGTAGAGGTGGAGGGTGAATTCATTGAGACGCCGTTCCAGCACTTCGAGGAAGTCTCTCCTGAGGTGGAAGTAGCAAAAGTGGTAGCTGAGGTACCAAAGCAGATGGTCAGGATGGCATCTCTAAAAGACGCGAAGGCCGCAATGAAGGAAGGGAAGAGCTCAACATGGGGGCAGTTGCCGGATATTCCTCATAAAACAGACAAGTTTGGTTTAGGATTCACTGCTGTGGGGCAGAAAGTTATGCGTCGTTCAAAGGTTGAAGGAGCGCCCATCAAGATCTCTCCTTATGGGATTAATGCTTTGGAAAGTGAAGACGAAGATGCCAACATCGAAGATTGGATCTACCCAACCATCGAAGGGGGACTACGCAACTGGGAGGCAAAGGACTTTGTCCCCATTACTTTTATTAATCAGTAATTATCTGTCAAACATTTCTTTTGGTCTGTAATAATTACTTTTGAACAATCCGTACACTACTTTTTCACCTCATGCCTTGCCCGAGGCATGTAGGTCCATTTGTAAGGGTTTTGATTATCTTCATATCCATATGCCATGTTTAATGATTCATTGGACATTTTTCATTGATAAACTGCTGTGTTCATTTTTTTTCCTTTTTGCATTTTTGTTCGTTTAAGGATGGCTATCCCTTACACACACCCACACTCACAAATGCAGGTACCCGTCCACTCTGGATTCTATGGGTGACTATTCTGCTATGTCCTTCAATAACTCTGAAGATCTGATCAATCAGGCTGAGTATGAAGATGACGAAGATTGTGAAGTACCGGGAGAGCTCGCCAGACTTCTACAACAAGAGGAAAGGACCATCTTGCCTCACGAAGAGTTGTTGGAAACCGTCAACTTAGGAACAGAGGAAGACCGGAAGGAAGTACAAGTGGGTGCCAATCTGAAACCAAGTGTCAAGGAGCGCCTGATACAGCTGTTAAATGAATACGTTGAAATCTTCGCCTGGTCTTATGAAGACATGCCGGGTTTAGACACAGACATCGTGGTTCACCGTCTCCCCACCAGGGAAGATTGTCCACCGATCAAGCAAAAAGTCCGCCGAATGAGGCCCGACATGTCTGAGAAGATTAAAGCAGAAGTGATGAAACAATTCAACGCTGGCTTTCTGGCTGTTACATCCTATCCACAATGGGTTGCTAACATCGTGCCAGTTACTAAAAAAGATGACAAGGTCAGGATGTGTGTAGACTACCTGGATTTGAATAGGGCCAGCCCCAAAGATGATTTTCCGCTACCGCACATTGACATTCTGATTGACAACACAGCTCAGCACAAAGTGTTCTCCTTCATGGATGGATTCTCGGGCTACAATCAAATTAAAATGGCCCCCAAGGACATGGAGAAAACAACCTTTGTTACACAATGGGGGCACTTTCTGTTACAAGGTGATGCCGTTTGGACTGAAGAACGCAGGGGCAACTTATCAACGCGCCATGGTAGCTTTATTTCATGATATGATACATCATGAGATCGAAGTTTACATAGACGATATGATAGTTCGATCACAAACAGAGGAGGAGCACCTTAAGCATCTAGAAAAGCTGTTTGCCAGGTTGAAAGAGTACAAACTCAGGCTGAATCCAAGTAAGTGTACTTTTGGAGTTAGGTCTGGTAAACTTCTAGGGTTTATTGTCAGCAACAAGGGCATTGAGGTCGATCCAGCCAAAGTGAAAGCAATACAAGAGATGCCTGCTCCCCGCACTGAAAAGGAGGTCAGAGAGTTCTAGGGGCGCTTGAACTATATTGCCAGATTCATCTCCCATCTAACTTCTACCTGTGAGCCAATTTTCAAATTATTAAAGAAGGATCAGGTAGTCGAGTGGAACGACGATTGCCAAGCTGCTTTTGATAAGATCAAGGAGTATTTGCTAGAACCTCCTATTCTGATGCCTCCTGTCGAAGGAAGACCATTGATCATGTATCTGACCGTCTTGGATAACTCAATGGGGTGTGTTTTGGGCCAGCATGACAAGTCTGGTCGAAAAGAGCATGCTATTTATTACCTTAGCAAAAAGTTTACCGACTGTGAGACTCGCTACTCACTGCTCGAGAAAACTTGATGCGCTTTGGTATGGGCTGCTCGCCGACTAAGGCAGTATATGTTGACTCATACAACCTTGTTGATTTCCAAAATGGATCCTATCAAGTATACCTTCGAAAAGCCTGATTTATCTGGAAGAATAGCTAGATGGCAAATGATCCTAACGGAGTATGACATCCAGTACACCACTCAAAAAGCTATAAAAGGGAGTGTACTAGCTGATCATCTAGCTCATCAAGCTATCGAAGATTATCAATCCATGAGATTTGACTTCCCAGACGAGGACATCATGAATTTGGACAACATTGAAGGTAACGGACCGTATGACGGACCTGAAAAGGGATCCCGATGGACCCTGTACTTTGATGGTGCTTCAAATGCACTTGGAAATGGTATCGGTGCGGTACTCATTTCCCCGAAAGGTTGTCACACTCCTTTCACGGCTCGACTCTGCTTCAGCTGCACAAACAACATGGCGGAATATGAAGCTTGCATCTTTGGTCTCAAGGCTGCTATAGACTTGGGGATCAAATCTTTGATCATATTTGGGGACTCGGCTTTGGTTATCATCCAAATCAAAGGAGAGTGGGATACCAAACATCCTAATCTTATCCCATACAAAGAACATGTCCTGACATTGTTGCCTCATTTCGAGCAAATTACCTTCGAGCATTTCCCGCGAGAAGAGAATCAGCTAGTGGATGCTCTGGCAACTATGTCCTCTATGTTTAAACTCAACTGGGATAACGAGGCTCCCCAAATCACCATCGAGCGAATGGATAAACCTTCTCATTGTCACGAGATTAATACCGAAGAAGTAGTGGAACAACCCTGGTTTCACGAAATCAAAAGGTATCTTCAGACTAGAGAATATCCCGAAGGAGCTTCCGTAAATGACAAGAAGTTCCTAAGGAAATTTGCTGCCAAGTTCTTCCTGAGCAATGGCATCCTCTATAAGCGCAACCATGATTGTGTTTTACTCCGATGTGTCGACAAAGCTGAAGCAGAGTTAATCATGACAGAGATGCACAGCGGTACATTTGGCACCCATTTGAGCGGGCATACTATGGCTAAAAAGATCCTAAGGGCAGGCTATTAATGGTCTACCATGGAAGCAGATTGCCATCAGTACTCCCGTACCTGCCACAAGTGTCAAGTCTACGCTGACAAGATTCATATTCCTCCGGTTCCTCTCAATGTGCTGACAGCTCCTTGGCCATTCGCAATGTGGGGCATTGACATGATTGGAGAGATCAAGCCCACGGCTTCCAACGGACACCGCTTCATCCTGGTTGCCATTGACTACTTCACCAAATGGGTCGAAGCAGCTTCTTTCGCCTCTGTCACTAAAAATGTGGTTGCCCGCTTCATCAAGCAAAACCTCATATGCCGGTATGGTGTTCCAGACAGGATCATCACGGACAATGGTACAAATCTGAATAATACTATGATCACCGCATTGTGCGAATAGTTCAAGATTTATCATAACAATTCATCTCCCTATCGGCCGAAGATGAACGGTGTTGTTGAAGCTGCGAACAAAAACATTAAGAAGATCATTCAGAAAATGACAGTCACTTACAAGGACTGGCATGAGATGTTACAGTTTGCTCTGCATGGATACCGTACGACGGCACGTACTTCAACCGGGGCCACCCCATTTTCTTTGGTATATGGCATGGAAGTTGTCCTGCCCATGGAAGTTCAGATTCCTTCTTTAAGGATTATGAAGGACTCTGGTTTGAGCGAAGATGATTGGATTCAGACCCGACTTGATCAACTCAATTTGATCGACGAGAAGCGACTCGCTGCTGTGTGCCATGGTCAGACGTATCAAAAGCGGATGATCAAGGCTTTCAACAAGAAAGTCAGACGTCAAGTATATCAAGTCGGAGATCTCGTAATCAAGCGGATTATCCTGCCTCAAAGTGATCCCAGGGGCAAATGGACTCCTACATACGAGGGACCATTTATGGTCAAGAGCATATTTTCTGGTGGTGCAATGATTCTGACCACCATGGACGGTGATGATTTGCCGCACCCTACAAACGCAGACATAGTCAAAAGATACTACGCATAAAATAACCCGACAAGTCGAAAACCCGAAAGGGCGGCTTGGGCAAAAATGGGCATCCCGGTGGATCAAAAACCCGAAAGGGCGGTTCAGGCAAAAATTAGGGATAAAACAAAAATCTGTACACCCGGCAAGTTGAAAACCCGAAAGGGCGGCTTGGGCAAAAAAGGGGTTTCCTGGTGGATCGAAAACCCGAAAGGGCGATTCAGGCAAAAATTAGGGAATTAAAGCGTATGACTATGTCTCATCGGATCACTTTAAGGACAATCTCTTCATCAACCAGCTCCAAGTTTCTAATCAACCCAGTCATCGACAGACGAAGCATTGAATGGACAGATATTCAGAGTTGTGGAGGCTATAGCAGAATGGAATCCCATGGAATTGTTTCACATAGCCATCTTTCTTTTGTATAAAATTTTCAGTTTTTACGACGGCATCCTCTTACTAGGATGATTGTCTCCCCTGTACAAATATACTTATAGAAAGTTAATACAAATACTTTTCCAAATACAGAAATTTGTGTTGTTTTCCTTTTCTCTGTTCTTTTGCACTTATGTTTTATTTGAGAAACGTCCAATGTTTTGTTAAATAGGCATATGCATTTGAACATAATCATTTCCTTATGAATCAGGAAAGACGATTACTGATAGGTTGAAGATACAAGTAGACATCTTGATACCCTTTCAGAAGGGATCCTCAGCAGAGTTAAAATCCAAATTCCCCAACCAGAGGGCCTTCCAGAACTCGATTCCCCTCAGAGTCAAGTTACGGAATCCCCAGTGGAGCCTCAAAAAATTTGAAAATCCAATCCCCAGCGGAGCTAAGATTCCCTGCCATCAATCCCCAGCTGAACCAGGCTAGTGAAACTTCTCCCCACAGAGATATCTGCAACCAAACTGAAAATTCTCAATCATACCTCTCCAACATGAGTCTATCAGATTCTAAACTTCCCCGGTAGAGATCCCCAGGAATTCTCATCCCCGCGAGTCACCAAGGAATGCCATTTCTCCAGCAGTGGCCCTAAGATCCCTCAACGATTGAAGATCTTGTATTCCCCAAGCAGAATGAAGGTTCATTCTCAATGCCTCGCAGGATAATCAGATGTTCTCCAGTGAAGATATCCTCAAGACAAGAATCCCCAGAAGATTGGTATACAACCCAAGCTCCTGTTTCTCCAGCAGTAGTCAACAAGGATGTCTCATCCTCAGCAATCAAGATTTTTGTCTTCCCCTGCAGCAGTCAAGGATTCACTTTCCCTGGCAGCAGTCAGGATTCTTTATCTCCAGGATTCATCTGTCCTCAGCAAGACAGCTCGTCGGCTTACATACGCATTCATCTACATTCATATCATAAACATTGATATAACATATTTTGCATCATACATGTCATGCAACATAACTTTGCGTTTTAGCTAACATTTCCTCCGTCAAGGATAAAATTAGAAGGCTATCATTAACAATTATTCAGATACAGTATGGATACACCCCAGACACGGCGGTCATTCTATTACTCATTCAGAATCTCAAGTCGGATACAGTATGGATACACCTCAGACACGACGGTTATTCTACTACCCATTCGGACTACAGCAATCAGATATAGACTAGATACGCTCCAGACTCGGCAGCCATTCTATCTCTCATTCAGATTCATTTATCCACCTCAAGGTTCAATGCATTCCAAACATGGATACCATTCTGGCCCTTACAACAGCAGCCTGATTCTCTCCAGTGCGTTCACCACGGAAGTCATTCTGTCATTTATCTGGATCCCAGTTGCATTTTCAGATACACTTCAAACACAGAAGTCATTCTATTACTCATACGGATCTCAATCCTAGTTACAGTTTCAGATACACTCCAGACACGGAAGTCATTCTGCTACTCATACAACTTTCAACTTCAGATACAGTCCAGATACGCTCCAAACATGGTTGCCATTCTGTCACTCATTCAGAATTTATCCCCAGCACGCGGTTGCTCCATACAGATGTTTCTCTGTTACCCAGATACAATACAGATACACTCCAGACACGGCAGTCATTCTGATATTCATTCTATACTTCAAACACAGTTACAGCTCAGATACGCCCCAGACACAGAGGCCATTCTTCTGCTCATACAAACTCAGTCCTTAGATACAGTTTAAATACATTCCAAACACGGATACCCCCTTTGATCCTCATCCTTCGGACCCGTCACACTGCAGTTCAACAAACCTTCCAAATGGCATCTTTAAGCCCATTTCTAGATGGCATCTCTAAGCCCATCCCCCGATAAGATTCTATCACATCCCTAGATGGCATCGTTAAGCCCATCTCCAAATGGCATCTGTAAGCCCATTCCCTCTACCATCACATCGCCGAGTGCAAATTTTCTGGGCACTCTAGTGTCCAATCTCCTTTTACCCTCGAGTCGCGAATGACAAACTTGCCAATCTAACTCTTCAGGTCCAAGAAGATTGAACAGGGGCAACTGTTGTACCCCAAAATTTGCCCTCGTATCTTTCCACAAGAAATCAAAGCTTCAGGCTTTTCCTGATTTTTTAGACTGGCTCAAGAATCGGTCAAACAGACTTTTCTCGTCAGTCAGACAAAATTAGGGTTTTCATTGATTTTCATGGCTCTGGAACAGTTCAAACATTTGGCTTAGGGTTTGGTTGATTTTAGCTCAAGTTTTGATCAGGCGGACGTTTCTTTGGCTTTTAATCAAGAACTGGGGTTTTGTGCGCGTATTTCTCGGAAAGGATTATCTTTACAGTTTCTTTTCAGTTTATTCTGAAATTTGGATTGAGGCGTTTGAATCAAGAAAATTGCAGATGGTTGTTTAATCAGTAAAGGCTAAAGCATTTGATTTGAGATGAGATAAAAGTTGAGGCGCTTAAATTGAGAATCTACAGTGATTGATTTGATCAGTAAAAGGATAAATATCTGGATATTGGTTTGATTAACTGTGCATCGGATACTTGAAGCGCCAGGTTTATTACTGATTCAATGATAAGGCCACAATGTTTGTTAATTATTTTTCTAAAGTCAGAATAATTGGATACTTCCAGTTATTTTAATTTTAAGAAATCCAAATAATTAAATGAACTTTGAATCGAAAGAAGAATTAATTGATCAAGTTGGAATTTTTTATTTACCTTTAATTATTCGTTACAATTGTTATTTGAATACAGTATTTTACAAAGTATTCTAATGATGATTACAATAATTGAGAGGAAATAAAAAGAATTGATTGGTCAATAGAAGGACTTTTATTTATCTTTAAATTATTGGTATAATTGTTGTTGTTTACAAAAATGTTTACAATAATAATGTTACAGTAATTTAAATTGAAATAAAACGATATCCTAAATTCTAAATCTTCATCTTCTATCCAATGCTCCCTTGATGCTCATTTGATTTTACCTGCAAAGAATAAAAAAGGAAGAAAAAGTCAAAGCAGAGAAAAATAGTTAAAGATAAACAGTCGAAAAGGTTCATCATTAAAAACAAATGGCCGGAATCAGTTTTGGCCCTCTCTGCAAATCACGGGATTTCTCCCGGTTCACAAAAAAGGATGGAATGCTTGCAATGAAACATGAATGCACAAAGTTGTGATTTTTTCACAAATTCAAAATTCTTAAGCATGCTGCATAATTCAAAACCTGCATAGTTCAAAACAAACAGCATATGCAAGTATAAATCCAAAGGCAAACTGAGTTCCAATGTCAAAGCAACTAAGTCAAAAAGCTGCCAAAAGGTGCACAACTGCCCAAAAGATACCTCAAGATGCCAAAGCATCAAAAAACTGTCACAAAGATGCAGGAAAATATGGAAGCAGTACATAAAATATGCAGAGGCAAAACTACATATGCAAGCAAGTTCCAACTCATCATTTTCAGCCATTTGTTTTTTCAGAAAAGACAAATGTAAACAATATTAAATGTTTAAAATTTGTCAAGAGAGAGAAAGAGAGAGGAAAAGAATGGGCTTACAGGTTTAGGCATGAGGACAATATATGTAAAACTGCAATAAAACAGTGGGACAGAAGGCAGAGATATGAAGAAATCAGAATGCAAACAAAAACTGTCAATAAAAAGAAACAGAATTATCTTTCCACAATTAAACCTTCAAACCGGATTCAAACCCTGAACCCTTTTTTGGGGCATATAACAACAGCAAGCCCTGCGTTCAACAAGCTAAAAAGATATACAAACCTGAACCATCAAAAAGCAAAAGCCAAAACTGATATAAAAACAACCATTCAGACCTTACTCGTCTAACAGCCTGCTGAAGCCATCAATAAAAAAAAAACAGCATAAACTCTCAACCTGCTAAAAACCTTTTAGCCATACAAGCTTGTAAGCTCATTACCAACCAAACCTGTAATAACTCACAAACCTGCTTGAAGCTTTCAAACAAGTTCAAAAACAACCAGCAAACCCTGTCAAGCCTCAATAACCTGCATCAAGCCTTAACCATCAATAAGCCTGCTGAAAATATTCAAACATCCAAACAAGCTCGTCAAGCCTAAGCCATGAACCAGTGAATCTGTCAAGCCTCCAAATCGTTCCAAACCCTTCAAAAAATGGCCAACCTAAAAACCTTTGCCCTCACCTGTCAAGCTTTGTCAAAACATCCCACCAACGCCATAGCCTAAACATTCGAACGCATACAAAATCCCCCAAAGCCCTCAGAACTTAGGGCTCATCACTGGGCAAGAAATCATCATCTCATAATCCCTAAGGGCAACATACAGCAGCATACAGAATCAATACCAGGCCCTCAGAAAAAACTTCCATCACTGGGCCAACATTCAAATCAGTCTCAAAAGCATGGCAACTGTATCCAACGCATTCAACATACAAGACTAGCATACGAAACAAACAGAAGAGAGGCGAAGATATAGAAGAAGAAGAAAAGTCATACAAAGATTCTCAAAATCATCATCAAAATCGAAAGAAGGCAAAGAAAGACACAGAGTACCGTGGATACCCAAGCAAGCTCACATCACGTGCTTCCCCGCCGTCAAGCCCCCAAATGCCTCCAAATTCCTCCTCCTCCTCTGTCAAGGTAGTAATCTCTTTTATTTACTTTCCACGATCTTAATAATAATATAAAATCAAAATGCTTAATCAGAACCAGTAAGCCAGAACATGCAAGAAAGAAGAATGAAAACCCTAACGCGAATAAATCAGAAAAAACTTTACCTTCGTGCCACATCGTTGGTTAGTCCGTGGAAGAGGGAGGAGGTGACGATGGCGCGGTGGCTCTAGGCGGAGGGTCGCGTTTCTGTGGCCTTTATATGGAAGAAGGTGAAGAAGACGAGCGAAAGCGAACAACGGCGCCTCTGCATCCTTTGCTCAAACCCTAAAATCCCAATTGAGAACAAATCCAGTTAACCTTAAACAAAAACGCTGTGAGACCACTTGGGCCTTGCCTTTTTCCTAATCAATGCTGAAGCCCGTTCCAGTTAACACCCCCCTTCTTTTCCATTCATTCTGTTTATTTAGTTTGGGCCTAATGCCCTTTTGGCCCATTCAACTTCCTAAATTTAATACCTTTTTTTTACATATCACATTTGTTTATATAAAGTAACACAATAAATTCTTCTTTTTATACTAAATTTTATTAACTTTTTTATTTCCTTTTTTATATATAACACAATCAAATTTTACAAAACAAAATGATACACTTAACCTTTTATATATATATAACTCTTTTTTCTTTTTCTTTTCTCAAATTATTCTTTTGTTAGCATTAAAAAAATAGATTTTTTTATTATTTCTTTTGACTAAATATTTTTACATAAACACAATAAAATACATAAATATTTTCTTTTCCTTTATTAAAATTTGTACATAAATATATAATTTTTCTTTAAGTTAATACTTTTCACTTCTTAAAATACTTTATTTGTACATACTTTACAAAAAGATATAAAAATACAAATTTAAATCAAACATAGATAATAATACTTGACAAATAAGCAATATTTAATTGTCTCATTAAATTCACATTTCTCAAATTGTAAATAAATTACATATATATATATATATATATATATATATATATATATATATATATATATATATATATATATATATATATATATATATATATATATATATATATATATATATATATATATATATATATATATATATATATATATATATATATATATATATATATATATATATATATATATATATATATATATATATATATATATATATATATATATATATATATATATATATATATATATATATATATATATATATATATATATATATATATATATATATATACATGTGCACTTACACTTACACAATACACTCACATTTGATACATTATACATTTTCTATTCTTACACTTTGCTATACATTACATTGTTTACATTTGATCGCGATTCGATTTGGTTGTAATTATTTAAGTCTCATCCCCCTTTGTGAATTTGTACCCCCACTCCCGGATACTATTTGTAATAGCGTAGACTTTAAAATTCCCGCAATTTACCGCTTTCGAATTATACCATGATTAGACCTAGGGTTTGCATGTACATAAAATCAAACGCTAGATAACCTAATACAAAGACAAATGCATGAAATCGATACACAATCACACTTGCACCCCCCTAGGGTAATCCCACATGTTGCCTTCCAAAATGGGCCATGCTTGCACGTCGAGTTTCTTTGGCAAAACAATTCAAAATGATCATAAAGTCCCTCGATGACGCTTTCGAAAGTTGCCTAAACGGAATGATCATAGTCCCTTCAAGCAAAATTGCCAAAGACACTTGGCACCATTGTATTCATGGTCCATACGATGACCCGCGCCTGTCCCAATCACATCCTAAACGCAAGATTGTCCACCAAATTCAATGGTGGAACAAAATTGTTAAAAAGGATTGAAAACATAGAGAAAACCTTTGAGTACGATAGGGGTAGACCAAACTCTTAGTTACTTGAAATCAACTTGCAAAAACAATTGCCTCCTTTTCAAAAACCACACTTCACAAACACTTTCAAAACAAACTTCCAAAAACACTTTGAAACATCTTTTCGAAAAGATACACACCGTTGTATATACTCAAACACGAGTCATTACAATGGTTGCCGAAACAAAGGCGTCTATTTCAAAACATTTTTAAACACACACACACACACACCATTTTTCAAGCAATCAAAAATTAAGGCAAGTGATCTAAAAACCAAGTAACTAAGAGCCCATGGATAACCATGGATGAAAAGGGTGTTAATACCTTCCCTTTTCATAATCTACCCCCCGAACCCACAAAACATCTCAAAAAAGGTTTTTCCTGTGCTTTTTAACCTTTCCTTTAGGATAAAATAAAAAGTCGGTGGCGACTCTTGCTAAACCGAACAAGTGCGAATACAAACGCAAAACTCAAGTCAGTTCTCCCACCGTATCACAAGGTTAAATCCGGAGAAGTGCACTTTCGGTGTACAGGCAGGAAAATTCCTCAGTTTCTACGTAACTGAATGAGGAATCGAGGACAACCTCAACAAGTGCACAACCTTCTCCGAGTTCCTGACACCTAACTCGAAAAATCCATCAAATCCCTGAACGAGATGCTCACCCCCCATCTCGCTTCGTGGCCAAATCAGCCCAGCATGCACTACCATTTTTCAAACTACTGCGCAAGGAAGCGACATTTGAATGGACAGAAGAGTGCGAGAGAGCTATACTCCATATCAAACAAGACCTCTTGCAACCACCGGTTCTATCACGACCAAAAGACAGGGAGACCTTGTACCTTTACCTGGTCATCTCTGCAGAGGTCGTCAGTGCGACACTCATCCGCGAAATGCCTGATGAACAAAGGCTAATATACTTCACGAGCAAGGCCCTGCAAGGCCCATAAATAAGATACCAAAAAATCGAGAAGGTCACCTTGGCCCTTATCAATGCAGCGAAGAGACTAAGACACTATTTCCTAGCCTACACAGTCGTGGTACGAGCTGATCAGCTCTTAAAGCAGTCACTCGATCATCCAGACGTGGCTGGTAGAATGCTAAAATGGTCGCTGGAGCTATCTGAGTTTGACATCCGGTACAAGAGCAGAAAAGCCCTTAAAGCTCAGGTCCTGGCTGACTTCGTGGCAGATATGACCACAACCACCTCCCTGGCAGGCGGGGCCCACAAGTGGACCATCTTCGTAGACAGGGCCTCCAACTCGACGGGAAATGGAGTAGGCATCATCCTTAAAAACGAGGATGGCATTCTGATCGAGGTCTCCATCACTTTATCCTTCCGAACTTCAAACAACCAAGTCGAGTACAAAGCCTTCCTTGCAGGTCTACATCTGGCCGAAGACTTGAGCACAGAGGAAATAGAAATCTTCACGACTCTCAGCTCGTCACCTCTCAGGTGAGAGGGGAATACCAAGACAAGAACGACCATCTCATCGAGTATGTATCTCTCGTAAAAGAAAGTATGAACAAGTTCCTCTCTGCGAAAGTCAAGCACGTTCCTCACGAGCACAACACTCGAGCATATATCCTGTCAAAGCTGGAAAGCACAAGAAAGAAAGGAGAGAACAAACCAGTCATCCAAGAAATCCTCCCTCGCCCAAGCATCGAAAAATATTCCACGATGCTCAACATGAACGCCATCGAGGACCAGGATTACTGGATGACGTTGATGTACCACTACCTCACCACGGGAGCGCTACCTTCCGACCAAAAGGAAGCCAACATGACTAAACAAAGAGCGTGCTCCTACGTCTTGCTTGATGGTAAAATCTACTGAAGAGGATTCTCCATCCCACTCTAGAAATACGTCGACGAGGCCAGTGCCCCTCACATCCTGCGGGAAATTCATGAAGAAATTAATGTCCATCACCTAGGTGGAAGATCCCTAGCACGAAAGGCCATACGAGCAGGGTTCTACTAGCCCACCATGCAACATGATACGAAGGATCATGTCAAAAAATACGACAAGTGCCAACACAATATGGAAATGCACTTGGCACCGCCGAACGAGCTAAAATCTCTATCCTCCCCTGGCCCTTCACCTGGTGGAGAATGGACATCCTCGGCCCGTTCACCGTGGGATCCTACCAGAACAAATATTTAGTTGTCGTCGTAGACTACTTCAATAAGTGGATAGAGGCCGAAGCCCTCTCTAAAATTATGACGCATCACATATTGTGTTTCCGTAAAAGAAACGTGCTCACCCGATTTGGCGTACCACAAGCGCTCGTCATCGATATCGGGACACAGTTCACCCACAAAAACTTCCAAGAATTCATTGTCAATCTAGGAACTAAGCAACACTTCACTTTTGTCAAGCATCCTCAAAATAACAGGCAAGCCGAGGCCGCAAACATAATAACCCTGCAGGGATTAAAATAATGATTGGGCAAAGCCAAAAGAGGTGGGTCGAGGAGATATATAGCATGCTCTGGGCCTACCGAACTACACCACACTCAACCATGGGGGAAACTCCTTTCCAACTAGCCTACGGAACCGAGGCAGTAATCCCAATGGAAATCTGAGAGCCGTCCAGACATATCGAATCTTCCCTCGACTAGGAGTTGAACAACGAGGCCTTGAGAGAAAAGCTCAACGTAGTCGAAGAAATTAGAGCAGGAGAA
The DNA here is from genome assembly GCA_948472305.1 of Vicia faba. Classification (NCBI taxonomy): domain Eukaryota; kingdom Viridiplantae; phylum Streptophyta; class Magnoliopsida; order Fabales; family Fabaceae; genus Vicia; species Vicia faba. Next base: position 411,123,518 of record OX451739.1, read on the forward strand.
GCCCTTTGTGAGGCCACTTTAAATCAAAATATAACTCTGCATCACGATTCCAAAATCATAAAATGCGAGTTCCAAGTCGAAAACATAGTCCCGCAAAGAAATAAGAAAAACTAGCGCGAGGGAAAACTCGTCGCAAACTGGGAAGGCCCTTACCGCGTCCGAGCAAAAACGGAAGGCAGGGCCTATTACCTCGAAAATTTGACCGGGGAACAACTCGATCGACCATGGAATATGTAGCGATAGAAATGTTCAAGACTAAGCCATTAGATTGACTAGACTTTATACAAATCAAAAATAAAAATCGCCACCGCGCTTTATTGTTTCCAAAGGAATGGGAAAAGAGAGAATAACCCAAAAGAGGGGGAAAGATTCAAGGTAAGGGGGTTGGTTATGCAAAGGGAAGGTATTAGCATCCTAAACATCTACGGTACTCCACATAAACCTCTTTGTAAAATATGTATATTTTGGCTATAAAAAATGTGTTGTATATAAAATGGATGGTGGAGATGAGAAAAGAAATATGTTTTTTATGATTTTTGCACCCGCCGCGGTTGTGAACCTTTAGTGCCTACGTACCACCTTTCGTGCAATAGGGGATCAGGGTACACGTAGTTCCTCTTTAAAAAAAAATTGAAAAGTGAGTGTCTTAGTTAATTTTATGAGATAAGACATCATCGTCATTGTCCGTATGGAAAACATACTTACTACCCACAATCATGAGAAAGGAGAATTTGCATCATCTTAAAGTGTAGGATATGGCTTGGATTTTAAAAAATCAACAATGCCTCACTCAACACCCAAGTGGAAAATATCTCACTTCACTACATATTGTAGAAGTATAGTTGTTTGCATCACTACAAGGATTGACAAGAGCCTAATCTTTTAAGAAAAGTTTTAAGGGTAAAAGCCAAAGCGGCAAAATGATTTGAAATGAGATTGGTTGACTTTTAGTCTTCTCATAAAAAAAAGGGTCAAAGTATTATTAAATTGATTGAAGTTTATTTATGAAAATGTTTTGAAAATGCATGGACATAAGTCCAAGTTTATTATGAAAGTGTTTCAAGTTTCAAAACAAGAAGAGTTTTCAAAAGGAGGGAGAAGATTTTTGAAATTAAAGAAAATGGGAGGAGAAGAATAGGCTATCCTAAAGCATAAGATAAAAGCTAAGGATAAGGACCATCTAACCAACAAGAAGCCAAAACTTGACATTATGAGCCAAGATAGAATTCCCATTCTTTGGATTGGAACCAAGCAAGCAAAGATACTAGACCTCTTGAGAGAACCAAACTTCAAGTGCCTTAAGTCTTCACAAAAATTGGGCAGAGTAACGACTGTATACGGGTGAATTCCAGATTATAATCAAAGGATGCAATCACAAAAACCTGCACACAAAAACAAACAAGCAACCCAATGTCTTGAGGTAAACCTCAAGAGCTCTAGACAAAATAATCAGATAAGATCACAAGGTCTCCAAGATAGGCCAAGGTTTCTAATCCTAAGTCCAAGAAAAAAGTCCACTGCTCCATAATGCCAAGGATAGTAACCAAATAGTCCAAGTACCATTAAGAATTTTTTTAGGGTTTAAGTAGATTATTAAGTATCTTAGAAAAAGAAAAAGAAAAGCTCAAGTGAACAAAGCCTCCACATAACAAGTTGCATTTGCTTTTTGTCAAGTATATCATCCATTTGGAATTCTCATAAGTACCATTTAATGATCAATGATGTTTAAGTGATCCGCGTTGACCAAAGGTGTTGTAGATCCATTAGAGGATTGGTAGCACCAAAGCCTCCACATAATGAATCTCAAGGTTATTGGATCAAAGAGATCAAATTAACATTCTTGGGCTTGCAATCATAAGTTTGGGCCATAAATGATCATTTATTCGAATCGGGACAAAATTTAGCGCTATGTTAAGCAATCGTAAGTTGACTTACATAGAAGTCGCACCTATTTTGAGGCCGGTCAATAGCAATCTATGCACCATTTTTTTAAGACATGATATAGAGATCATGCTCCAACAACATTTAGTGCAATGAGAAGGGGATGAGATGAAGAGGATTAGGGCAAAAGAGAAACCACATTTGAATTAATATTTAATCAAACTATTATTAAAATCATTCATCCATTTTTATGGAGTTGAACTCAACACCATAGATCCAATGATATTAATAAATCCATGATCAAAAAATCAACCCAAGACAACCAGAAAATAATCACAAAATAATATCATATTTAATATATACATTAAAAGGTTAAAAAATGTAAAAAATGGAAAATAATGAGTAAAATATCAATCATATTCAAATTAATCAAGAAATGAAAACTAAGACCATAGAAAAATCAGAAAAGAGGCCAAGTAATTTTACAATTTTTTGGGGAATTTTTAAAAGTCAGAAACTATTTTTAAAAATTAAAATAAATGGGTAAAATAAAAAAAATAGGTAAAAAATAGTAAAGTCAGAAACAAAAATAAAATAAGGTCACCAATATTTGTCACAATATCATTGGATCATTCCATAATTTTTTCAGAATTTAAAAATGTGTAAAATTATTTTTAAACATTTTAGACAAATTAAATAAGTGTAAAATTCATAAAAAAAATACTAAAACACAAAATTAAATTGTGAAAAAATAAAAATCAGAAAGAGAATAATCAAAAATATTTTTCATAATTTTTTTAGATTTTTTGGACTAAAAATGAATTTTCTATGATTTTTTGAAATTTAAAACAAATAAAATATAAAAATCAGAAAAAGAAAACAAAAGAAAAAGATGTGGACCATTGGATGAGAGTCAAAATGCGTTAGTAATCAAATCCAAAGGATCTGGCGCGTTGTGCATATCATGGTCTTTAATGAATAATGTACAAAATCATTAATAAAATCAGAATTTGAAAATAACAAATGTCATGCTTTCATTGGTTAGAAGATGACACGTTGATCATCTTCAACCTCCAGCCCTCACGAATTGCAGGTCTCTTAAACTGTAAAATCAGAAGCTCAGACCTATGTCATTCGCTTTGTCTCTTCAAGACAAAGACAATCACACCCTCGCGCCAAATTTATATAAATTGTAACTCAAACAATTTGGAAAGAAAGTTTTGAAAAGAGATTTGAAAATTCATGGTCAAAACGTGCTTCCAGATAAAAGTAAGTGTTGCAACTAGAACCAGGGCAATGAGAGCAACACAATGATACCAAAGTTTTGAAGAATTGATGAAGGAATCTACCTATTGAAGTTGAGTTGCAGAGCTCTGAAACTGGACTTCTATGGAGCAATATAGGGCACTATTCTTGAATGTGATTATATGGTTAGCTTCAGGGAAGATCAAGGAAGGTGAATTGATGAAAAAAATGGATTGAAAAAGGCTTGAAAATAGGATTCGAAGTAGCTAAATTCTGAGTTGTGAAGCAAGTTTGGCAGGGTGATTCTGGCTATCTAAGCTTGGGAAATTGAATGGGGGATGACCCTCTATTTATAGGGAATCAAATGGAATGTTCAAGCGTGTGGAATGATGAAAATTAGATGGAAATCGTGTGAACCTAATGCACGAGCAAAGTGTGATCTGATTTGCATCAAAACTCATCTAATCCTTGCGTTTCAAGGCTCTAATCCACTTTGGCAACTTGGTTAAACATGTTTAGATCACAAACGCATGATAATTTGATGCTTAAAGGCCAAAACATGGATTTCAAATTTTGACTTGTGGTGAAACTTCAGTTCCAAGTTACCAAGTTCAACCTTATGGAATTTCCACCTCAGGGGGTCTTAGGACAAAATTCTTAATGCTTCAGAAAGATGAGGTAACAAGCTTTGCAATGGAAAAAGAATGGAATCAAATGGGGGCTTGAGCTGAAAATTACATGGAATCAAAGTTGAAGAAAAAGAGTTGACTTTCCATACTTAGAAATATTTCAAATTCTTCTTTAAAAATGACCTATAATCTCTTGCATCCAAACATGGCCTTCCATTTAGAATTTGCTCTTGACCAAAAAAGATGGAATGAAGTAAACCTATTGAATGACATTTTGCAAATTGAAACACTCAAAATATCTAAAAATTGAGCAAGTTATGACTTGTTGAAGTTGGCCAAAAATCATGAAATGACCTATAATATTTTTCATTCTTAAGGAAACTTCCATCCATTTTCTTACTTTGCACATAAAAGAAGGCATTAAGTACACATCCTTAGGATCATCATGAAAAAATAATGGGCTCAAGGTGATAAAAATTGACCAAGTTATGACCATTTGAAGTCACATATGGAAAATTAGGGATTCATCTGGATGACTTGTAATCTTTCCTCTTCACCAAGTTCCTTCCACATGAAAAATTCTTGGAACTTTTGAAGTGATTTATTGGTAACTCTTTGGAGAGAAGAATGTTTTTGGAATCACTCAAAAATACCAAAAGATGAGCAAGATATGCCCATTTGAAGTCCAAAACCCTAGCCTCTAGATCAAGAGAAAGCTTGGTGGAACTTTGCCAAGTTTGAACAAACTTTTTGTGCCAATATTCTTCCTTTGTGAATAAAAATTGTTGAGGATGATGATGAGGGATCATGGCCACCAAAACCACTTCCAAACCAACTTCTAAAACAACTTCAATGATGAGGTTTGAATCTCTCAAGCTTTTGACTAGGGCATGGAAATAAACTCATGAACCCATGAAACAACTTGCTAAACCTCATTGCCTTTACCTACATTATTAACAAGTAAGACAAACCAATATTGCATTTTGTTAATTTAGAGAGAAAATCAAAGCAAAATATCCATGATCACAAAAGAAAATAAGTCAAGGTGCTTGGTAACTCCTCAAAGAGCAAGGCTAAAGATAGGGAGAAGAACCAAAAGCCCTAATGTGATTTTGTTGTGATTGAAACAATATGGTATGATGAAGGGATCTTAGGGGCAAATTTTAGGGTACAACAATTGTCCTTATTTAAGTTTCTTCTATCCAGAGATACAAAGGTTAAAAATCTTCGTGTCGACGTGATCGAAGACACTTAAATATAAAACAAACCCTATTTTTAGCCCTAAGATGCCATGCAAATGCTTATGTATATGAATGCATATGATTGGAACAGAAGAGATGCAAAGTAGCATTGGAGATGCAACAACAAACAAAAAAATGCAGAAACAAAGGAGCAATCCCACCAGGAAAATAAGTCACTGGTAAACCACGAGAACAGAATCAGAGAGGAGGATAACAAGCATCGACGTTCACTGCCGATGTACTACCAACATTCACTGAATATATCATACCACCATCGTTCACTGACGATGAACTATCAACGTTCACTGAAGATAGAAAAAGATAAGAAACACCGACGTTCACTGCCGATGTACTACCAACGTCCACTGAAGGTAGAAAGAGAAAATATCATATCACCGCCATTCACTGACGATGAACTATCAACGTTCACTGAAGATAGCAAAAAGATAAGAAACACCGATGTTCACTACCGATGTACTACTAACATTCACTGAAGGTAGAAAGATAAAATATCATATCACCGCCCTTCACTGACGATGAACTATCAACGTTCACTAAAGATAGCAAAAAGATAAGAAACACCGATGTTCACTGCCGATGTACTACCAACGTTCACTGAAGGTAGAAAGAGAAAATATCATATCACCGCCGTTCACTGATGATGAACTATCAACATTCACTGAAGATAGCAAAAAGATAAGAAACATCGACGTTCACTGCCAATGTACTACCAACGTTCACTGAATGTAGAAAGAGAAAATATCATATCACCGCTGTTCACTGACGATGAACTATCAACATTCACTGAAGATAGCAAAAAGATAAGAAACACCGACGTTCACTACCGATGTACTACCAACGTTCATTGAAGGTGGAAAGAGAAAATATCATATCACCGCTGTTCACTGACGATGAACTATCAACGTTCACTGAAGATAGCAAAAAGATAAGAAACACCGACGTTCACTGCCGATGTACTACCAACGTTCATTGAAGGTAGAAAGAGAAAATATCAAATCATCGCCGTTCACTAACGATGAACTATCAACGTTCACTAAAGATAGAAAAAAGATAAGAAACACCGACGTTCACTGCCGATGTACTACCAACGTTCACTGAAGGTAGAAAGAGAAAATATCATATCACTGCCGTTCACTGATGATGAACTATCAACGTTCACTGAAGATAGCAAAAAGATAACAAACATCGACGTTCATTGCCGATGTACTACCAACGTTCACTGAAGGTAGAAAGAGAAAATATATCAAGTTTTCCCCGAAATTTTGGTATTTCACCTAGAACGGGTCTCAACTTCTTCTTTAACCAAGGAAACCTGCCTGGAAAGGGTAATATGTAACATGTCTCAAATAAAGAGACTTCCACTTATTGTCAAAGGAATTTGCAAAGAGAAATGACTTTCTGGGGATAGAAATGTGACTTCCCGGGGAAATGCCATGATATTTCTGCTGAGGAGATAAAGTCTTCCTGTGCAAAATAAATGCACAAACCAAAATTCAAAGTTTTCAGAAATCTATAATAAATGATATTGTCATGCAACCACAAATCCAATTCAGAAATATACTGAAGCAAGACGGCCAATGCAGATTCATCCTTTGAGAAATAAACTCAAGAGGGAAAACCAAATTCAACTAAGCAAAGAGCGTTGTAGGAAAGGTCAGAACACAATGTCAATGAATGATGATTTTTTGCAATGCATGATGTATGTATGATTGTATGAGTGCTATTGTGCATATGCTGGTAAAAAGGATACATAATCAGCACAGACAAACGAAACCGCCTTAGGTACTAACAACATTGGGCTACGCTTCATCCAGAAAGATCAATCCAAGAAAGGTAACTACCAAAATCAAACTTATGGTTTTAACTTCACTGAAGAGAAACAGAAATCCAGATGTAGCTAAATCAAACAGATACCAAGATAGAACATCCTTCTTCTGGTTTCATCGAAGAAGCATTTTTCCAAAAGCAACATGCCTATTGGAGATTGCAAGATCAATCTCAAATAAAGCAGACTGACGCTGAAGCAACCAAGCCTCACTGGGAGATTCAAGCCTACCTCCCTGGAGAGAGAAAAAACTGCGGATTGGAAATTTTCATCACGAACACTCATCCCAACAAGAGATACCCTGGGATAAACATCTCGGGAATTCAAGAAGTCAACATTAGTGCCAATACTGCAAAAAGAGCGACATCTCAGCACACCAAGGGAATAAAACCTTTCATTAGATAAGGGAAGACTTCACTGGGGAATCTGGGACAGAGGCTTCTGACCATGCAAACCCAAAATTAAAAACGAACCAAGACTTGACTGGTGATGATGGGATCATAAACCCAATACTGTACCTTGCACCGACTGATATCGTCTTTAACTATCTGAGAAACACACAAAGATTGTGCACCTACCAGCAAAATGACCTGAGAAAACTTTCATGAAAGAAGTAAATCCTCTTAAAACAATCGGAGTTTGTTCATTCTTGGGATCACCATTTTTGTTGTCATTGTTTCATCACAAATCCCAAAGTAAATTGAATTGTAAAGATCTCTTTTTTTTTAAAGTCAATTGTTTCTTTTTTAATCTTTTTGCTTTAACAGTTATTATCAGTAATAAATGAAGTCTTTGCAAGCTAAATAAAAATAAGAACACAAAGAATTGGGCAAAAGCTCAAATTTCATTAATAGAATGGTAGTCTACGAATGGCGAGACTCCAGGGATGATTACAAGGTTTGGTAAATGGTAATACATAATGGAAAAGATACATTGAGATACAATGACCATTATCCCCTCTAACAACTTTTGAAATCCTGAGCAGCAGCTTCCGTTGAAGTATGGTGAGGATCCGAGAAGATTGTTGCTTCAGCGATCAAGTCTCGTCTGACGTAGTTACTTGCCAAGAAAATCCCTAACTTTTGCCTAAGCTGCTCTTGCAGGTTTTCAACTTAGCGGGAAATTTATTCTATTTATGTCTCTAATTTTTGCCTAGACCGCCCTTTCGGGTTTTCGGCCTACCGAGACGCTCCTTTTTGCCTAAGCCGCCCTTTCAGGTTTTCAACTTAACGAGCTGTTCTTTTATTTCTTTAGGCGAAGTATTTCTTGACTGCGTCAGCATTCATGGGACGTGGGAACTCCTCGCCATCCATAGTTTTAAGAATTAATGCACCACCAGAGAAGGCTTTCTTGACAACATACGGGCCTTCAAAATTGGGAGTCCACTTGCCCCTAGAATCAGTGTTGAAAGACATGATCTTCCTGAGCACGAGGTCACCTTCTCTGAATTCACGAGGCTTGACCTTTTTGTCAAATGCTTTCTTCATTCTTTTCCGATATAACTGCCCATGACACAAAGTTATCATTCTCTTCTCTTCAATCAAATTCAATTGGTCAAACCTGTTCTGGACCCATTCAGCCTCTGTCAACTTGGCTTCCATTATAACACGCAATGAGGGAATCTCTACCTCGACAGGGAGTACAACTTCCATTTCATACACTAGAGAAAACGAGGTTGCTCCTATTGAAGTGCAGACAGATGTTCGATATCCATGTAGAGCAAAAGGGAGCATTTCATGCCAATCCTTATAAGTAACAACCATTTTCTGGATAATTCTCTGGATATTCTTATTAGCATCTTCAACAACCCCATTCATCTTTGGCTTGTATGGAGATGAATTATGATGGACAATCTTGAATTCTTCACACAGTTCAATCATCATCTTGTTGTTCAAATTCGAGCCATTGTCAGTGATGATTCTGCTCGACATACCATACCAGCATATAAGGTTATTCTTAATGAAGCGCACAACCACCTGCTTAGTAACATTGGCATATGAAGCAGCCTCTACCCATTTGGTAAAGTAGTCAATTGCTACCAAGATGAAACGGTGTCCATTCGAAGCTTTGGGTTCTACCATCCCAATAATGTCAATACCCCACATGGAGAAAGGCCACGGGGAGGAAATCATATTGAGAAGTTTCAGAGGTACATGGATCTTATCTACGTAAATCTGGCATTTATGGCACTTCTTTGCAAATTTGTAACAATCGGATTCCATTGTTAGCCAATAATAACCCACCCTTAGCATCTTTTTAGCCCTTGAATGTCCATTAGCACGAGTGCCAAATGAACCTTCATGGATCTCATGCATCAACATGTCTGCTTCGTGTCTATCCACGCATCTGAGCAAGACCATGTCAAAATTTCTCTTGTATAACACATTTTCACTGAGGAAGAAACTGCCTGCCAATCTTCTCAGTGTCTTCCTATCTTTCTTTGACGCACCAAATGGGTATTCCTGAGTCTGAAGAAAATGTTTGATATCATAATACCAAGGTTTTTCATCTGTTACTTCCTTTGTCGCAAACACATAAGCGGGCCTATCTAGCCGTCGAACTGTAATTCTGGGTATATCATTCCAAGCATTTACTTGGTACATGGAATCCAGAGTTGCCAGAGCATCTGCCATTTGATTTTCATCCCTAGGAATGTGATGAAATTCAACTTTATTGAAGAAGGGTAGTAATCTTCTAGCATAATCTTTGTAAGGGATCAAGCTAGGGTGACGAGTGTCCCATTCTCCTTTAATCTGATTTATTACCAAAGCTGAATCACCATACACATCTAGAATCTTGATTCTAAGATCAATAGATTCTTCAAGACCCATGATGCAAGACTCATATTCCGCCATATTATTAGTGCAATCAAATGTTAACCTTGCAGTAAAAGGAATGTGCGATCCATGAGGAGTAACAATCATAACACCAATTCCTTTACCATAAGCATTCACAGCTCCATCAAATACCACACTCCAACGAGATTCAGGGTCGGGGCCTTCCTCAGGCAATGGTTCATCACAATCTTTCACTTTCAAGAACATAACATCTTCATCGGGGAATTCATATTTTGCAGACTGATGATCTTCCACCGGCTGGTGAGCAAGGTAATATGCCAACACACTACTTTTGATAGCCTTTTGAGTGCGGTACTCTATATCATATTCAGATAACAACATCTGCCAGCAGGCAATTCTCCCAGTAAGAGCAGGCTTTTCAAAAATATACTTGATTGGATCCATTCTGGAGATCAACCAAGTAGTATGATTCAACATATACTACCGCAAATGCTTTTCCGCCCAGGCTAAAGCACAACATGTTTTTTCTAGCATAGAATACTGCAACTCACAATCATTGAACTTTTTGCTGAGATAATAAATGGCGAACTCTTTCTTTCCCGTTTCATCCTGTTGTCCCAGAATACAACCCATGGATTTATCTAACACTGTTAAATACATAGTCAACAGTCTTCCTTCTATGGGAGGGAGCAAGATAGGAGGTTCAAGCAGATATTCTTTAATACTTTCAAATGCCCTTTGGCAGTCATCTGTCCACACACAATCTTGATCTTTCTTTAACAACTTAAAGATCGGTTCGCACGTTGCAGTCATGTGGGAGATAAATCTGGAGATATAATCCAAACGCCCGAGGAAACCCCTAACTTGCTTTTCAGTTCTTGGTGCTGGAATATCTTGAATTGCTTTGAATTTATCAGGGTCAACTTTAATTCCTTTCTGGCTAACAATAAAACCTAACAATTTCCTCGATCTGACTCTGAAGGTGCATTTATTTGGATTCAAGCGGAGACGATACTTCTTCAAACGCTGAAACAACTTCAACAATCTTCTATATGCCTTTCTTCAGTTTGGGATTTGGCAATCATATCATCAACATATATTTCGATTTCTTTGTGCATCAGATCATGGAATAGGGTTGTCATAGCCCTCTGGTACGTTGCACCAGCGTTCTTCAACCCGAAGGGCATCACTCTGTAACAGAATGTTCCCCAGGGTGTAATAAACGTTGTTTTTTCCATGTCCTCTGATGCCATTATTATTTTACTATACCCGGAAAATTCATCCATGAACGATAATACCTTGAATTTTGTTGTGCTATCCACTAACATGTCAATGTGAGGCAATGGAAAATCATCTTTTGGACTAGCTTTATTTAGATCTTTGTAATCTACGCACATGCAGACTTTTCTGTCTTTTTTCGGTACTGGGACAATATTGGCGATCCATTGAGGATACACTGATGTCACAAGAAAACCAACATTAATCTGCTTTAGGACCTCCTCTTTGATCTTTACTGCCATATCCGGGTGGGTTCTTCTCAACTTTTGTTTAACTGGCGGACACTCTGGCTTCAACGGAAAACGATGCTCGACAACGTTTGTATCTAGACCAGACATATCTTGATAAGACCAAGCAAAAATATCCACATACTCTTTCAGCAACTCAATCAACCCTCTTTTTACATCAGGATGCAACGATGCTCCAATCTTAACATCCTTCGGATCTTCTTCTGAACCCAAATTAACCACTTCCAAAGGCTCCTTATATGGCTGAATGGTATTTTCCTCGTGCTCAAGTAACCGTTAGACCTCTTCTGGAATCTCATCATAATCTTCTTCTTCAGCCCCAAACACAGGACAACCAAAGCTGGGAGAGGGTGCAAGGTCATTGTATTCAACGGGTTTTTTAATTAATTTGCACATGTGATTTATTATTGTTTTTAGAAACTGACACATATAACAAGTGATCATGCAGATTAATTTTCAGTTATTATTTATTTTGAAAGGTTTTTTTTTATTATTACCATTTCCCAAGAAAAAGGCAGAAAATAAAAGACATAATTTTGGAAGCAAAGACAACTTTTATTAATGATCTTAACAATTATAGCAAACAGATAAGCCCTACAACATTAATACTTCCACCTTGGGCAGAGTGAAAGCTTTTCAAAAGAAAGAAGCAGATTGTTGTACCCCAAAATTTTCCCTCCCATTTCTCATTGATTTCTCATCACAAAGCCCTTGAAGCTCAAGATCCAGTTAGGGTTTCATCTGCTCAAGACTTCTCCTTGCACTGTTGACCCAAATTAGGGTTTGTGTTTGCACAAAGATGTTTTGACCTAAAATGCCTAAGATGACTTTCATGCTTCATATTGGACTCCCAAGTTTATCCACATCAAGTTTCAAGTCTTGATTCCGAATTTTTGCCCAGGCAATTGGACAGTTGACCTAGAAATCAGCTGTATTGGGGAAAAAGTCAACTGTGGCCAATTGACAGTCAAATCTCATGAAAATTGACCCACATCAACATTATGAACTCACATGGACCATTTGATCAATTTTGGATCACAATTCCACAAGAAATTTGATCAGATCACCAAAAGGGCAAAATGGTCATTTTTAGGGTTTTGACTGCACAAAGGCAATTTTTGACTGTTTGACCTAGCCAATGGCAAACCAAGCTCACATATGGACTCAAGGACCCCATGGAATTGTCTTGACATGCTCAACAAGTTCAAAAGATCCCAAATACACAAGATTGACAGTTGAATTTCCCAGTCAATTGATCAATTTTGACTGTATACTGAAAAGTCAAACTTTGACTTTTTGGTCAAAATCAAGGGTCAAGATTCATTTTTCATCAAAACATTCCAAATCATGAAACTTGTTCATCAAGAAATCAAGAAATGCAAATTAGGGTTTGAAATGAAGATTTTTTCATAACTTAGAATTTTTCTAAGTTATGAAAAACCCTAAATTTTACCTAACTTTGTCCCACTTTCTCACCAAGATCCATTTGGATTCAAGCAAAAGTCAAAACATGAAAGTTGTAGCCTATTGCATAATCTACAACTTTTATTCACAAAGTTTTCCCAAAAGAGGCTTGTATCTCAAGTTACAATATTTGGAACAAGGGTACCAAACCATTCTTAACTTAGAGAAAATTTGACCTATTTTAGGCAAGGTTTTTACCTAACTTCAAGACCATTTTTCACATACTTCCACTTGGCATTTCAATTTGCATTTCAAAGATGGATTGTAGTACACATTCCAAGCTTTCCAAAATGTCCAAGAACTCATCAAACAACCTCATGGTTTGAGAGAATCAAATTTTGCAATATGGGAAAAACTCACTTTTGTTATGGCCAATTTCCATGTTCATACATTTAGGCAATTTTCAAATCAGCATGCTTTCCTTGATTACAGGCCTTTTACCTCAATTACACTCATAAATTTAATGCAAACTCTTTGTGCCAATACCATATTCTATGTGTTCAAGCATTGCATAATGGTTTAATCCCAAAATAGATAAAGCACTTTAACCATTTTTGCAAAAGTGAGCTTTATGTCAAAATGCAAATCCAAGAAGTACAGTTCAAATCCCCTTGGCACAAGTTTAGGAACTAATTACACTGATCAATGCCAAGGTTTGCAGCACATTAGGGGGGCCTCTACCTATCTAAAAACCAACTTGACCTTTTCTTGCTTAAGTGTGAAGAAATATAGCATTTTACACAACAACTTTCATCTCAGCACAAACAAGCTTAAGCAAAAACTTTGTACACTTTCTAAACATCCTAACTGAGCTAGAACACGAGTCAACCACCTCCATTGCCTTCCAAAACTCAGAATCACCATTGAACTGCCCAAAACAGGGCATCCCTGCAGTTTGAGTTCCATAGCTCAAACCTTCCATGCATTCTTGCTAAAAACACTTCAAACACATTCCATAATATCCACATAAACTATTCCAAACCTTGAACTGAGACTGTAACAGCCATAACACCATTTTCCATTTCCATTTTTCTATCTTGCAGGTGGACTTCTGCAGCTTGATTTGGCACGATTCAAAACACTCCAAGCATTGGAATAGCATCACTACACTTCAGGCAAGCTGTACAAATCATCATTTTGCCCTGAAAGCTCCTCCATTACAAGGCACGATTCCAACTGAACAGGTATATTCATGAAGTTCTATCTCTCAGTATAGGCATTGTTAGCTTTAGGTTTGTGAAGAAAACATGTCACATTCATAGCCCTGAACATGCCCATGTGATTAGATTTCATTTATATTATGTATGCTTAGAGAATTTTAAGTCTGAACATGGAAGAAAAACTAGGTCAGGAATTGGGGGAGAAGAAATTCTCTCTCATTTCTGAGAGTTAGGATGAGTTCTTTATATGTCTGGATTCGTGATTCAATGCTTAACATTTTTGGTGTTGTAAGTTTTTGTTAAAACTCAAGGAATCAGGATGTTTGAATTCATGTACCAAGCGCGCATTTTTAAACAAGAACAATCTGGAGGTTGAAGAAGGTCTTCATGGGCTGGGCCCGATTTGCTATTTCTTTTTACACACTATTTTTACTTTGACACCCCCTAGGCCCATTTGGTTTATTTTTATGATTTTTTTGACTTTTGTTTTTTATTCCTGACTTATTTATTTTTCCTCATAATATTAAAAACATAAAAAACTTTTTTTACACCATTTTTATATTTTTAGGCATTTATTTGTTTATATTGATATTTGTATGTAAATAAGTACATAATATTATTATTTAGAATAAATAGAAAAAATAATGTAAACACATTCATTTTTTGATTTTTATTTTATTTTATCTTCTGAAAATACTTTATATAAAATATACTTTTTTTATAAATATTAAATATTATTATTTTATATATATAATACATATTTAGAAAATAATACAAATATATATATATTTATTAGAATATTTAGGACAAAAATACAAAATATATACATTTTTATTTTTATTAATATTTAACATTGAAAAATACCCTTTTACCAATATACTTCATTTTATTTTATTTATATATATAATAAATAAATTTTGTATATAATTGAAAAATACTTGTATATATTAAATAATTAATATATTTACTTAATAGATTAGGGTTTTGCCCTAAATACATAAAAACTCCAAAAATAATACTTTTTATTTTGTTTACTTGACATATAAAAATACTCTTTTTCATACACATAAAAACATTTTTGCATCTTGCATATTTATTTTATTTTCCATTTAATTTGTACAATTAATTATCTTGTAAATAATTCCAAATTGATGTAATAGCTAGGTTTAAATTCCTTGTCAAATCCCCCCATTTGAACATTTGTACCCCCCCTTCCCATATTGTGTTATAATAGTTTAGAACTTTATTTTTCGCACTTTAATGCTTTCTAAATATACCATGATAGAATTAGGGTTTGTATGCAAATAAAAACAACAAAATAGTTTGACCTAATTTCAAGATAATCAAGCATGAAAATGGACAACACTAATCACACTTGCACCCCTAGGGTATTCCACTTGTTGCCTTCAATAAATGGGCCATATTGCATGTTAGGTCTCTTTGGGCAAAACAAATACAATACAAATGATCATAGTCCCTCGATGACGCTTTCGAAAGTTGCCTAAAAATGATCAAGTCCCTTAAAGGAAGATTGCCTAAAGATATTTGGCACTATTGCAATCATGGTCTAAAACGATGACCCGCGCCCGTCCCTCTCACATCCTAACACAAGATTGTCCATCAAATGCAATGGTGGAACAAAATTGTTAAAAGGGTTAAAACATAGCAAAATTCTTTGATAACTTTAGGGTAGATAGCTCTTAAGTACTTGTCAACTTGCAAAACAAAACACTTGCCTATTTTCAAACCACACTTCACAAACACTTTCAAAACAAACTTTCAAAAAACCTTGAAACATCTTTTCAAAAAGACAAACACCTTTTGTAAAACATTCGAGTAAAGAATTGTCACAAGGGTAGCCTAGATGAGGCATCTTTTTCAAAACATTTTCAAAACCACACACAAAGCACCATTTCAAACAATTGAAAACCAAGGCAAGTTGATCTAAGCAAGTACCTAAGAGCCCATGGATAACCATGGATAGAAAGGGTGCTAATACCTTCCCTTTCTATAATCTACTCCCCGAACCCAAGAAAATATCTCAAAGGTTTTTGCTGTGCTTTTTAAACCTTTCCTTAGGATAAAACAAAAAGTCGGTGGCGACTCTTGCTCAACCGAAACATTTGCGAAAACAAACGCAAAACCATAGTCAGTTCTCCCACCGTATCACACAGATTAACAAAAAAAATTACTTTGAAACATGTATGCAAGAAGGAACATCAATGGTGACCCAGTTCTAAACTCGGACTCCATGCGTCACATAATTCGGTGCTTCCTGCTCTGCTTCATCCTCTTCAACAACATTAATTCCAGAACCAATTGGATGGAGGTAGCCTCCGCTGCAGAAAACATCATGATAACTGTTCACAGAAGACTTTGACTTCAAACTTTCGCCTTTGCCATTCCTTGAAGAGAAACCCAAACCAGCTTTGTTTTTGTTCACGGGTGGATCCACAAGTTGTCCCCAAACTGCATTATGACCATTGCGCACAACCTGTTGCGCATCCTTCAGAGAAACCACAGAATTCTCATTCTTCCTTATGTTATCAATGGATAGGGCTTGGAACTGGGTTCCAACAGCAGCCTCATCCGCTTCTATAATATTGAAAGAGGATAGATGGGATATCAACAACGCCTACTCCTCATTTATGATCACTACCTTCCCTTCACGCACAAATTTTATCTTTTGATGTAGAGTTGAAGTGACAGCCCCTGCTTCGTGTATCCATGGCCGTCCTAGCAAACAACTATACGCAGGAATAATGTCCATTACTTGGAAAGTTATCAAGAATAAGTGTGGTCCTATATAGATGGGTAAGTCCACCTCACCGATGACAGATTTCCTCGACCCATCAAAAGCCTTCACAACGATGCCACTCGGGCACATAGGTGTTCCCTGATGCTTTAACTTCATGAGGGTACTCCTAGGTATAACATTCAACGCGGATCCGTTATCAATTATCACATTAGATAGCGAGTCATTCTTGCAGTTCATAGATATGTGGAGGGTCAGGTTGTGATTCCTCCCTTCGTCTGGTAACTCATCATCGCAGAAATTCAAGTTGTTACATGACGTAATGTTTCCAATTACGCTGCTGAATTAATCTAACGGCATGTCATTCTCTTTAAAAGCTTGGTCTAGTACTCTCATCAGTGATTCTCTATGAGCGGAGGAATTCATCAATAATGCTAGGATGGATATTTTTGAAGGAGTCTGCAATAGCTGATCTACAATCTTGTAGTCGCTCATCTTAATCATCTTCAGGATATCATCCACTTCTTTCTCCAATGTGGCTCCACTAGTCTCTCCTGCAGCCTTCTTAGGCCCATCGTTCTCAGCAATTTTCTTTCCAGCAATAACATCTCTTCGAGTAACCGACACAAACACACAACCACTACTGGTCACCCTGTTATTATCAACTATATTTCAAACATCGGGCATGGGCTGGATGGGAACTTCCACCCCATCTTCTAAGATTATAGCGTTGTATTTGTAAGGCACAACCTTATCTGATATATAGGGAACAGGTCTTGGCAGACTAATTACCAATGGGGCAACAACTGGTTTGCTATGGTACTCCACCTCAAGATGAGCGGGTGCACCAAAACAAGGTACAATGACGTTTACACCTTCCTCAACACAATCATCCCTCAAAAGGTCATTTTCGGCAAACAAATCTTTGTCTGAAGCGAAATAATCATCCACGGAGGCATACTCTTCCTCTGACTCTTCTCTCATCAAACAAACTTCAACCATATCAATCGCGTGATAATCATCTCTCTGACATGTGATCTTGATAGTTCCATTGTCTAACAACAATTGAACACCCTCTCTCATAACAAAACATCCTCGGGGGTCTCGACATCAAACTATGCAAGATCCATATTGGTGTTCCACCTGACCAGCAGTACGGTAAAAGGTAGCATGCAATTATACGAGATCTTCATTCAAATGCTCTACTTCAAAAATTCTGAATTCACCCGGACATCCAGAAACCATATTCACTTCCTCTTCATATTCTGCCCTAGGCCTGATTATATGGATTAAACCTTCATCCATCATCTCCTGTAAGTCAGCCTTTATCTTCTCGCAATCCTATATGTTTATACTGCAAATAGCACAACCGGCGTGGTCATGTGTATAATAGCTGAATTCACAGAGGTCTGCGTGCATCTTCACCAAATCCCCTCTAACCAGATTAATGTCAAAAATCTGGAAGTCACCTGGACAACCAGCCACCATATTCACAACATTCACTCCCCCGTGCTTGGGTAGAGGATTGTCTTTCACATTAGGTCCCATGTCTTTGAAAGATAAAATTCCAGACTTCACCAACCTTTGCACTTCAGTCCTTAAAGGATAACAATTTTCAACACTATGCCCTGGTGCTCCCTGATGAAAGGCACACGTCTGGTCTGCTTTGTAATACCAAGGCAATGGTGATGGTACTACTGGAGGTGGTCGTGTTTGGACTAACTTCTTTTGAATTAATGTTGGTAGTATCTCTGCATAACTCATGGGAATAGGGTCATAGTTCTCCCTTCTCTGATTATTCCCTTGGTTCCCCTGCCGGGATTGTCTTTGATAAGCAACGGTAGTTGGAGCGACATTCATAACAGGAGTCACTGAAGCAACTAGCTGGTGACGCTGATAATTCCTTCTAGGAGTGTTTACTCTCCTCTCTTGTATGACAACATTTGTATCACCCTCTTTCTTCTTTGTAAACCCATAAGATGGCTTCTTCACACCTCCGGACCCTTCACCCTTTGTCAAACGGCCTTCTCTTACTGCCTCTTTTAGGCGGACACCCATCCCTACCATCTCTATAAAATCACTTGGGGCACTTGCTACCATTCTTTCGTAGTAGAAAGCGCCTAGCGTCTTCAGAAATTTTTTATTCATTTCCTTCTCCTCCATGGGAGGAATCACTTGTGCAGCCACTTCGCGCCATCTCTGCACATACTCTTTGAATGATTCTCTGTCTTTCTGAACCATGGCCCTAAGCTGGTCACGATCGGGCGCCATGTCCATATTGTACTTGTATTGTTTAATGAATGCTTCTCCCAAATCATTAAAGGTATGGATGTTGGCGCTGTCTAAACTCATGTACCATTTCAACGCTGCGCCGATCAAACTATCCTGGAAAAAGTGAATCAACAGACGCTGATCATCGGTGTGGGTAGACATTCTCCTTACATACATCACCAAGTAAGTACGAGGGAAAGTGTTGCCCTTGTACTTCTCAAACTTCGGAACCTTGAACTTAGCAGACACTTTAACATTCAAAACCAAACACATCTCATTCACATTCTTCCCAAATAACTCTTTTCCCCTAAGAGCCTTCATCTCTCTTTGCATTCTCTCAAACTGATCTTGGAAATCATCCATTATGTCATAAAGACCCAAGTCTTCACTCGGTGGAGGGAAAGGGCGACATACATCTTCATTAACAAACGGAACCAAATTCACCGAAGGAGGTGCAGCAGGAACAACATGCACCACATGAGGTACTGGAGTAACAACATTTGGAACCACTGGAGCATATTGGGGGCCTAAATTGAAACCTTCAGGTGCAAAATTCTCCGACATTTCCCACGGATAACCCTGAGGCATACGGTTTTGAATAATAGTCGGAGTAGCGGATACGGGAACAGTAGGAACTTCAGCATTTGCCCTTGTTAGTTGAGGTTGAACACTCGGTGGTTGATTCTGAGCAACCACCAGAGCTTCTGTCAGAGTAGTAAAATTGGCCAAACCAGCCTTCAAAGCAGAAACTTCTTCGCATAGCTCGCGATTCTCCTGTTCCAAATTGTCCATCTTCTTTTTGAAGTTAGCCCGAGTGTTTTAGTGATGAGTCAGCTTGCTGAACGAAGCAAAAAGTTGGGTAAGGCACCTGGATATGCATAATAAATGCAAGAAATATGTATAATATGATGCATGATGTGTGTGATCGGTGGAAATAGAACTGACTGTTTTTAGTTGGTTCGCGAAATGTCGCGGAAGCAAGAGTCGCCGCCGTCTTTTATGTTCTCCAACACGGAAAGGACAAAAGCACAGCAAAATTCCTTATTGAGAATGTTTCTCGGTTCGGGAGGTAGATTTATAGAAAGGGAAGGTGTTATCACCCTTTCTATCCGTGGTTATCCACGGGCTCTTAGATACTTGCTCTTATGTTTTCAAAATGATGTTTGCTTTTCAAATGTGAGTGGGTTTGAAAAAGTTTCTTTGAAAGATTTCTGAATAACTCTTGTATCTGTCCTCAAGAGTGTTGGAAAAATTTGTTTTGAAAGCTTTTGAAAGTGTCAGTGTGAAAAGTTTTTGGATTTGTTTTTTAGAGGAGAGCAAGTATCCATGAGTCATCTACCTACCCTAAGGAGTTAGGCTGTGTAAAAGTCCTTAAGGTAGTGCCATCCCACCATTGAGAGGTAGGTAGCACCACCGTTGGAGGTGTTCGGGTCAATTCGATTGTAGGGACAGTGTGGTCACCGAATCAACAATAGGACACCTTAGAAGCTACCCTTACATCCTAGATCCTTTTTTTTAATCCGAGGCAACCGTTTCGAGGCAACTGTTTCGAGGCAACTGTTTTGAGGCAACTGGATCTTGGATATAAGAGCGACCGCTAAAACGTCCTATACTTGACGACCACGTTTCGAAGGCAACGAGTGAGGCGTACCCTAGAAGTGGTGTGTGTATTTGTGTGTTGTTTTCATGTATTGTTTTATCTTTGATCGTGGCATTGTGAGCTACGAGATATTTTTAATCAACATACATTCTTTCATGCGAGTTTAGTAGTTAGGAGTGCGGAAAATTAAAAGACGGAAATATAAAAGCTACGCTATTACAAGGCGCGGGTCTATACATCGCCAAAATACAAAGACCCGTTTTTGATAAAAGATGCGGAAAGTAAAAGAAAAGTGATAAACCTAATTACTATTACATCCGGAAAGCAGTTACATAATAATCAATAAGAAAAAAGAATAACGTGCGAAAGAATTAAAATCAGGACGTCCGAGGGTTTCGACCCTTTGGTTGAAATTAAATTAAATTACGACCTAATTATTATTTAATTAAAGAAAAGAAAGTGTTTTTTATGTTTTTGGTATTTATGAAAATAAAGAAAAGAATTAAAATTAAAGTTAGTGAAACCCTAGTTCTAAATTATTTTAATTATTAATAAAACGTCAAAGTTGACCTAATTTAAACTAATTAGTTAATTTACATATTTATGTACAAAAATTAATGATAATTAATAATAATGATAAATAATGATGATTAATAATTAATTTAAGAAAAAGATAAAAATGTCAAAAAACCTAATTCTACGTATTTTATTTGTTAAGAAAAGTATTAGAATTTAAACATAAATTAAACTAAAGTTAATTGTTAGTTATTTATTTACAAAAATAAATTAGTGAGGAAATTAATAAATAATTAAACATATTTTGTATTTTGATTTTCTGATTTTTATTATGAAAAGTTGATTAATGGTGAATTAATAATAACAATTAAAACAATTAAAAAGAATTAGAAAGAAAATAAAATTAAAATTATGCAAGGCAAACCAAGGGGGGTGTCAGGCCCAAAGTGGAGGTGATATTGAGGAATTCTGGCCCATTAGCACAAGGCCATCTTTGACTTTTCTGATCGTGTGGATACTCATTGACTGGACCATATGATGGACTTCGTTCCGCAGCCATTGGATTATTGATCAGGACATCTGGCAAGCCAACGCGTGAGGGTGTACCATGGAACGTTTGAGAAGCGCTACACCTGAAAGCGTTAAGAAAAATATGAAGAATATATGGGGGGACCTGGGAATCGAACCCAGGTCCCAGCGTTTGTCAAGCGTGTCATCCACCATCCAGCCATT
The DNA here is from genome assembly GCA_948472305.1 of Vicia faba. Taxonomy (NCBI): domain Eukaryota; kingdom Viridiplantae; phylum Streptophyta; class Magnoliopsida; order Fabales; family Fabaceae; genus Vicia; species Vicia faba. The sequence goes on from OX451739.1 coordinate 411,145,182, forward strand.
CAAGCGCGTTGTCATATGAGTGGACAGCAATTAATATAAAAAAACAAGCACTAATGGTATAGAACAAACAAAAACGCGCCAGATTTTGAACTCTCCAATCATGTGATGACACGCCTGTCTTCTTCTTCGTTTACCTGCAAAATATGAATAAGATAGCGGGGGTTTTAAACCCCCACTAAGTGAAAGTGTGAAAAATAGCGAATAGAAGAGGAATCAACATAAAAAGGGCACGATATGTTGGTTGAATTCGTTTGGCCTTGACGAATTCAACCATGGTCATGGCAAGATCCAATTTTTCCTGATGTCTAAAGCCCTAATTTGAAGCTTCAGAAACCCTAGGTTTCGTCCATGGTGAATCTTGATTCAGGCAACGTTAATTCAATTGAACTGTACCAATCGCTTCAGAAGGTCTTTATTAGTGTAAATCAAACAAGAAAAATGGTTAAAAGCGCATGAATCATGTTATGCAAGTTTGAAAAAACAAGACAAACCGAATGGCTTATGTTCTTGGATTCTTCGCGTGTTAGGATTGATTCTTGATTGCAAACGCTTCCTGGAGACTTAGGCAACGTATTGGAATCCTTTTTAGGCGTGGAAAGGCATTGCAAGTAGGATTTCAGTTTTCAAGTTTCTCTTGAAAATTTGCAAATTGGTTCTATGGCTTCAGCAGCTTTTTCGTCTGTTCTTGAGTAGGGTTAGCTCTTGCATATGTGTGATGTGAATTAGGTCAAGAATGAGCCCAAAAGTCCATGAATTTATGACTTGAATATTTGATTGCCTAATCATATCTTTTCTAATCTTTTCTTTCATGAAACCTTGCCAATCATGGATTTCTTTGCCTTGTTGATTGAGAAACGAGTTGCCAGCTTGCCCTAGTCACATTTGCTGCACAAAAAGATCTAAAAAAGCATATCTTTGAATTTTCTTATAATTAAAACCAATTAAATGAATTAATATAAATATAAATCCAATTAATTAATTAAAAATAAGAAAATAAATTATTTTGAGCTCAATGGGTCGTGCATAGGCCTTGGGTAAAGATTCAATAAAGAATTTGAGGCCCATTAGCAAAATTGAAGTGTTTTGGGCAAAGTTGACTTTTGAAAGTTCCCAAAAATTTCCCAACTTCTCTAATGCATATCTTGCTCAATTTTGAAGCTATGAACATGTTCTTGGACATTTTGGAAAGGTCTTGAAGTCCTCTAACCAATGTATTTTGTCCCATGTCATTTTGATTTACCAATCTCAAGTTATGGTCTTTGACTTAAAGTGCCTTTTTGTTGACTTTTGAAAATGACCTATAATGTTGAAATTGATAACTTTTTGTGAGAGCATTTCCTGGACTTGAAGTGTGAAGATGAGTTGTAGGAAATGTCATCTTCTTCAAAATGAGCATTGGATGGGATTTTTCTGATGAACCATGAAGAAGTTATGCCTTGGTCAAGTTACAGTTGACTTTTCAGTTGTCCAAAAATAGAAACTTTTGCATCTTGAGACTTTTTGAGCCATGCTTGTTTTATCATGATCAAGAATTGATCAAATGATGATTGTGGCTTCAAAATAAGATGTTGACCAAAATTTTTGACTTTTGACTGTCAAATGACCATTTTGCCCCTGCAGTTGACTGTGGAGCAATTAGGGTTTTTGACTGTGCAACTTGACCTTGTGAGCCTTGAAACTTGGCATATAGATGCTTGACAATGTATGTAGGCATATGGGACTTGATTGGACCCTTGGAAACCTCAATTTCTTTGCAAGAACCAAAACCCTAATTTTGACTGTGTTAGGAGGCAATTGGACTGTGCAACCCTTGAGGGATTTTGAAGCTTGATCTTGCCAAATCTTGGAGAATATGGGAGGGCAAATTTTGGGGTACAACAGTTGCCCCTGTTCAATCTTCTTAGACCTGAGGGTGTAGATTGGCTGGCGTGCCTTTCGTAATCCGAGGGTGGAAGATGATTGAACACTAGAGTGCCCAGAAATTTGCACTCTCATAGTAGAATGTTAACGGTGTGATGGCGGGAATGGGCTTACAGATGCCATTTGGAGGAATGATGGATAGGAGGATGGGCTTATAGATGCCATCTAGGGACTGTTGGTATGTGGATGGGCTTGTAGATGCCATCTAGGTGTCGATCGCGTAAGAGATTCCTTAGCGAGAACTTGCGTACCTGAGAAAGAAAAATAATTACCTGGCCTGTTACAGGGGTTGATCTTCAAACTCTTCATGTGGATGCGCCCTGGCTGGTTACAGGAATCGAGTCCGGAAAATAGTCGTCAATAGATACACCCTGGCAGGATACAGGAATCGGATCTTCAAACTCTTCAGACGTGCCCTGGCAGGATACAGGAATCGAGTCCGGAAAATAGTCGTCAAGAGATACACCCTGGCAGGATACAGGAATCGGATCTTCAAACTCTTCAGACGTGCCCTGGCAGGATAGGAATTGAGTCTGGAATTAGTCGTCAACAGATACACCCTGGCCGGATACAGGAATCGGATCTTCAAACTCTTCAGACGTGCCCTGGCAGGATACAGGAATCGAGTCTGGAATTAGTCGTCAACAGATACACCCTGGCAAGATACAGGAATCGGATCTTCAAACTCTTCAGACGTGCCCTGGCAAGATACAGGAATCGAGTCTGGAATTAGTCGTCAACAGATACACCCTGGCAAGATACAGGAATCAGACCTTCAAACTCTTCAGACGTGCCCTGGCAGGATACAGGAATCGAGTCTGGAATTAGTCGTCAACAGATACACCCTGGCAAGATACAGGAATCGGATCTTCAAACTCTTCAGACGTGCCCTGGCAGGATACAGGAATCGAGTCTGGAATTAGTCGTCAACAGATACACCCTGGCAAGATACAGGAATCAGATCTTCAAACTCTTCAGACGTGCCCTGGCAGGATATAGGAATCGAGTCTGGAATTAGTCGTCAACAGATAAACCCTGGCAAGACACAGGAATCGGATCTTCAAACTCTTCAGACGTGCCCTGGCAGGATACAGGAATCGAGTCTAGAATATAGTCGTCAACAGATACACCCTGGCAGGATACAGGAATCGGATCTTCAAACTCTTCAGACGTGCCCTGGCAGGATACAGGAATCAAATCTGGAAATAGTCGTCAACAGATACACCCTGGCAGGATACAGGAATCAGATCTTCAAACTCTTCAGGCGTGCCCTAGCAGGATACAGGAATCGAGTCTGGAATATAGTCGTCAACATATACACCCTGGCAGGATACAGGAATCGGATCTTCAAACTCTTCAGACGTGCCCTGGCAGGATACAGGAATCGAGTCTGGAAATAGTCGCTCACAGATACACCCTGGCAGGATACAGGAATCGAATCTGTAATTGCGGCAGTTGATAGTAATCATCTTTGTATTGACTTTTGTCCTGAAAAGACAAAACGTTAGTTGTATGCAATGTCATGATGTATGAAATGCGTGATGTTCTAAAAATAAATGAGATTGTATGTTTGTGATGCGTATGTGCATGCTATAATGTATGAAGATGTGATGTTTGTGAATGTATTTCTGTCTAGGAAAGTAAATCCTTGACGAATGCCGGGAAGTCAAATCCTGGGCTGACGTTGAAGAGTAGAATTCTTCATTTCCACTGGGGATGATGGTTGCAAGAATAAACCTGTAGGAGAAGGTGACTCCGTTGGGGAATAAACTTGGCGAAGAGATTACTCTGCGGGGAATTACTCTGGGGGAAAGAGAGGTACTTCGTTGAGGTTGATGATAACTCCGCTGGGGATACCATTGTTGAGCTCTGTTGGAAGATTTGATGAACTCCGCTAGGGATAGGAAGACTTCGCCAGGGACGATCTTTTCGTGGCAATTGGCTGAGGATAACCCAGTTATATCCTGGTGGGGAAATAACCTTTGAATAAAACCGGGGGGCGTGTTCGTACTCTGCAGGTGATAAGCTTCCAGAATCTACTGGGGATAAGCTTCCTGAATCTATTGGGGAGATTGATTGAACTCTCCTGGGGAAACCTTTTAGATTGGACTGGGGAATGGCTCCACTGGATGTTCTGTATTCCGCCGGGGAACAATCTTATATTAAGACTGCCGGGGATGCTTGTTAGGAATGTTTGTGTACTCCGCTGGGGAATGCTGAGATTTGCTGGGGGTACCCAACCTCCTTAAGACTGACTGTAGATTCACTCTGCTTGGGGAGAGCGTTGACTGACTTGCTGGGGATACAGTGCCTTGTTAGGGCTGACGAGAGACCAACTTTGCTTGGGGAGAGTATTTTTGATTCTTGTCTTACTCTACGGGGAGTGGAGGTATCTTGGTCATACTCTTCAACTGAATCTACCTTGTACCTGGAGGACAGAGTAGCTTGCACTGCTCGGACAATGTTATTGCCCTAGATTCTGTGGGAGAAGGTACTTGTGGAGGTGCTTGAGGACTGCCGATTTGACAAATCTTCTTCTGGTAGGCAAGTGACGAGATGACGGGACATAGTCGTACGCTTTTGATCCCTAACTTTTTCCTGGACCGCCCTTTCGGGTTTTCAGTCCATCAGGATACCCTTTTTTGCCCAAGCCGCCTTTTCAGGTTTTCGTCTTGCCGGGTGTACAGATTTTTCATTTTCGTCCCTTATTTTTGCCCGAACCCTTTTGGTTCGCCGGGAAGCCCTTATTTTTTGCCTAGGTCAGTCGACCTAGCGGGTCTTTGATTGCGCGTAGTATCTTTCCGACTATGTCCACGCTCTCAGGATGCAGGGAGTTGTCACTGTCAGTAGCGTTGTGTTGCCATACTACCAGAAGATGTTTGATCGTGCAAGATTCGTTGCTGAAATCCATGCCCAATGCCCCAAGTATCTCAGATGGAGGGTTGCCCCTGGCTGCTTGGCATTGTTGAGAGATTCTCTGAATCTTGACTGGACTGCCCCAGATGATGGACAATGATCAGGCCATGCCCCTTGATTGGAAGTGTTTTTGTTCACTAGATATTCTTCGTGCGAACTTCTATGTTGTTCAAACAAATAATCATATGCAAACAATATTATTTTAAAGAATGCAAAGTGTACGTCTGTCTTGAAGTTTTTGAAAATGCGTTTTTTCATAAAAACAAGTGAATTTTTTATAAACTGTTGTGGTACGGTGGGAGAACTGACTGTGTTTTTGCGTTCGTATTCGCACTTGTTCGGTTGAGCAAGAGTCGCCACTGACTTTTTATTTTATCCTAAGGAAAGGTTGAAAAAGCACAGCAAAAACCTTTTGAGATATTTCGTGGGTCCGGGGGGTAGATTATGAAAAGGGAAGGTATTAGCACCCTTTTCATCCATGGTTATCCATGGGCTCTTAGTTACTTGGTTTTTTAGATCACTTGCCTTGATTTCCGATTGCTTGAAAATGGTGTGTGTATGTGTTTTGAAAATTTTTTTGAAGAGATGCCTTGTCTTAGGCAACCAATGTATTTGACTCGTGTTTGAGTGTTTTACAAAAGTGTGGATCTTTTCGAAAAGAAGTTTCAAATGTTTTTGAGAGTTTGTTTGAAAGTGTTGTGGATTGTGGTTTTTGAAAAGAAGGCAAGCGTTTTTGCAAGTTGATCTCAAGTAACTAAGAGTTTTATCTACCCTATTGTACTCAAAGGTTTTCTCTATGTTTTCAACCCTTTTTAACAATTTTGTTCCACCATTGAATTTGGTGGACAATCTTGCGTTTAGGAAGTTTATTCGGGACGGGCGCGGGTCATCGTATGGACCATGAATGCAATGGTGCCAAGTGTCTTTGGCAATTTGCTTTGAAGGGACTATGATCATTCCTTTTAGGCAACATTCGACAGCGTCATCGAGGGACTTATGATCATTTGAATTTGTTTTGCCAAAGATACTCGACGTGCAAGCATGGCCCATTTTTGAAGGCAACATGTGGGATTACCCTAGAGGGTGCAAGTGTGATTGTGTATTGATTTCATGTATTTGTCTTGTATTAGGTTATCTAGCGTTTGATTTTATGTACATGCAAACCCTAGGTCTAACCATGGTATAATTGAAAGCGGTAAATTGCGAAAATGTAAAGTCTACACTATTACAAAATAAGTATCCGGGAGTGGGGGTACAAATTTACAAATGGGGATGAGACTTTAGGAATGTAATGTCCAATAAGTTACAACCAAATCGAATTTGCGATCAAATGTAAATGTAACGAATATACAAATATAAGCAAATGTGTATAGGGGCAATGTATTGTGTAAGTGTATCATGTATACGCGTATGTGATTATTTACAGGTTAGAGATGTGAAATTGAATGTGTATTAAGTATTATTTAACCTAAAGAAAAATTAAATGTCTATTTAATTTAATTAATAATCTTGTATTTTCTTAATATGTACAAAAAGAATTGTTTTAATCAAATGTTTTAAACTCTAATTAGATTATGTATAAAAATGTATCTTTGTTTATTATATACAAAAAGTATGTTTTAAACAAATATCAAGAATTAAATTAGAAAAAATGCATTTGTTATGTACAAAGAATATTCTCATTTAAATGTTAAGAAATTAAATTATGCAAAAATGTATGTTTACTTATTATGTACAAAAAGATATTTTAATTAAAAGAAAAAACAAGGTTTTACATTTTAATTGTATTGTATAATAAAAAATGTATTTTAATTATAAAAATAATTTGATGTCAATAAATAACAAGAAAAGGTTTTGTTGATTTAAATTCATAAGAAAAGAAAATGTTGGTTTTAAAAAATAGTGTGAAATAAAAATCAAAAATGGGCTCAAGGGTAGGGTTATGGCCCAAATGGAAAAGAAATGGGGAGGTGTATGAAGGGAAAAAAGGCTTGGGCGTTGGAAAAAATGGGTTAGGCCCACTGTACTGAAACAAATTTAGGGTTGATTGTTTTGTTGTTCAGTTGGTCATACGCTTAGGGTTTGTGTACAGCGGCGCTCATCTTGTCTTCTTCGTGCGCATTGTCTTCGTCTTCCTGCTTCTTTGCCATGGATTCAAAAATCTGAGCTTCTCTCCTTAGCCACCCGTGTTACCACCTCTTCTCCTCTCAGATGGCTTAGACAACGATCAAACACGGTAGCGTATTGTCTCAAACTTGTTAGACATTTTCGATTTCGCATGTCATGATTTTATATTCTGATTTTTGTGTTCGTTGTGTTTGTTTAATGAGGTTGTGAAAAAAAGATGAGGAGAGAATATTCTACCTTGAGAGGAAGACGATGGAGGAGAAGAGGACGAGGAGGCGCTGAGGCGGCTTAGTGGTGAAGGGGCTTTGCACGATGAAGCTAGCTTTAACTGGTATCTTTACTTTTTGCCAATTTAGGGTTTCGTGATGATATTGATTGAAAACCCCTTTTTGAAACTCACTTATTTCTCTCGTCGCCTTGAATGTTTGTTGCCTTATTCTGCTTGCTTCTCTAATGGCCAGTGATGATATATTCTGAGGCCTTGATGCTTGGGTTTGGTGGTATTATGCAGTATGTTATATGACACGGTGGTTTTGAATGATTCGATGTAGTAGGAAAGGTTTTAGGCCATGAAGGTTTTGATACTTGAACTGGTTTTATGCAGTATGCTATGGCAGGTCTGAGGCTTTTTGATGAGATAGGTTTATGCAGTAGGCAGGTTCTGATGTTTCAGGTTGTGAGGCTTAGCTTGTTGGACTGGTTTTGGTTATGGTGATGGGTATTGATGGCTTGCTTCAGGCAGGTTTAATGCTTAGATGACTTTTTTCTGGTTTAAGGCCGATGCAGGTCTGGTTTATGCAGTAGGCTATAACTTGTTTATGCTTAGGCAGGTTGTGGCAATGCAATAGCAGGTTTTTGCTTGGATTTAACTGGTTTGCTGGTTTGTTTCTGGTTTATTATGGTTTGGAGGATTTAGGCTTCTGCAGGTTGAGGCCTTAGCAGGTTCATACTGGTTTTTGCTTTTGATTTGTGCTTAGGCAGGTTGGACCTTTTACAGGTTTCAGGTTTGGCATTGAACTGGTTTTTTGAGGTTCTTTTAATGGTGGTGAAGGTTCATCAGTTTGTATATTTTCTTTGTGTTTAGTGTTTTTGAACTTGCTCTTATCCTACTGTGTTCAGTCCTTTTGTATATTTCTCTCTTCCTGCCTAAAGCCTAAAAACCTGCTCTCTTCTCTCTTCTCTTTCTCTCTCTTTAGTACAAAAACATTAAAAAAATTGTTTATATTTGTACTTCTCTGAAAAAGTAGACAACTGGGAAATGATGAAATTGATTTTGTTTGCTTGCAATACAATGTTTCCTCTGCATTCTTGTCTCTTCTTTTGACAGCTTTTGTGCTTGCTTGATATCTTGCCATATCTTCTTATTTGACAGCTTTTGGCAGAAAGTTTGAATTTGGACTTGGTTGGCAATTCAGTTTGTAACTTGGACTTTGGTTATTTGCATATGCTGTCTTGCTTTTGGACTATGTAGTTTTGACAATTTGAAATGTGCAATTTTAACTTTTGTGCATTCATTTAATTTGCAAACATTTTCACTCTTCTTTGTGAACCGGGAGAAATCCCGTGATTTGCAAAGAGGACTAACTGATCCCAGTTGTTGCTTTTAATGATGAGTCTAATTTAAATTGTCTGTCTCTTTAATTTAATTTATCTGTTTCTAACTTTTCTTCCTTTCTTTTGCAGATGAATAATTAAAACGGAGCACTGGAGCAAGGGATAGTAGATGAAGAATTGAAGAATAGAAACAATGTTTAGGATAATTTTTATTTAAGTTTAAATTACTATAAAATTATTGTTGTAAACAACAAAACAATTGTACAATTAGTTTAAAAATTAATAAAAGTTTCTTTATCCAATTAAATATTTTTCCTTTATTGTTTATTTATTATTTAAAATTCTTTGAATTAAAATAATCGAAAAATGAATTCCAATCACTTAATCTTAGAATAATAAATAATGAAATAAACAAAGCTGTAGCATCTGATCAGTTAAACCTGGCATTTCCAACATCCAGAGCGAAGCAACAGTTAATCAGGCACATTTGTCCAAACGCTTTTCCTTCTCATGACTTTAATCAAACATCGCAAATTCAACCCCAATGCAACCCTTTACTAATTCAGCCAAACAAACGTGAATTCAATCCACACACATTCTTTTACTGATTAAGTTAAACAATGCGAATCCAACCCAAATCTCGGAATAACTTGCGAAGTGCTATAGAATTTAAATCCTTCTGAGGACGTGCCCAAAAAACCCTAATTCCTGATTAAATGCCAAAGTGCGTTTGCCTGATCAAAGTTGAGCCCAAAATCAACCAAAACCCTAAGCCAACTGTGTGAAACATTCCAGAGCCCTGAAAATCAGTAAAACCCTAATTTTTGTTTGACTGACGAGAAAAGTCTGTTTGACCGATTCTTGAGCCAGTTTGAAAAATCAGGAGACACCTGAAGCTGTGATTTCTTGTGGAAAATTGCGAGGGAAAATTTTGGGGTACAACAGTTGCCCCTGTTCAATCTTCTTGAACCTGAAGAGTTAGATTGGCAAGTTTGCCTTTCGCGACTTGAAGGTAAAAGAAGATTGGACATTAAAGTACCCAGAAAATTTGCACTCGTCGATGTGATGGTAGAGGTGAATGGGCTTAAAGATGCCATTTGGTGATGGGCTTAAAGATGCCATCTGGTGCGATAGAATCTTGTCGGGGGATGGGCTTAGAGATGCCATCTGATAATGGGCTTAAAGATGCCATTTGGCGACTGCTGGTAGGAGGATGGGCTTATAGATGCCATCTGGACATGTTGAACTGTATGTCAATGGTGAGTGGATAAGTATCAGGAAGGCACTCATGTTTTGGAACATCTCTGAATTGGAGGTCCGAATAAGCAATAGATTGACATCCATGTTTGGAGAATCCGTAAACTATTTTGAAGTTGTGATTGAATAAGCAGTAGAGCCACATCCGTTGTTGGGAAGCGTCCGTAAACTGTTTTCAAAAGTTGGCATCTGAACAAGTTGGTAGATTGACATCCGTTGTTGGGAAGAATCCGTAAACTGTTTTCAGAAGTCTTGAGAAGAATCTGAACAAGTGACAGGTTAGCATCCGTTACTGGAGGACCCGCGAACTGTTTTCAGAATTCTTGAAGTTGAAGAGGAACCGGTGTAGGGTTTCCTGATGATGCGTCTGAATGGATCCGAAATAAGTATCAGAATGTCTCTGTGTCCGGGTCACATCTGAACTATTTCTGGATGAATCTCGGGAGGTGATCTTTGTCTGTCGACTGATCTTACCTGAAAAAGTAAAGGGTTAGTCGTATGCAATTTCATGATGCATGATCCAATGTATGTGACATCAATGTTTATGACATGAATGTGATGAATGTGCATGTAAGTTGATGAGCTATCTTGCTGAGGATAAATGAATCTGAGATGGCTGAAGATAAAAGCAATCTTGACTGCTGCCTGGGAGAATAATTCTTTGGATGCTGCTGTGGAGGGCAAGAGTCTTCAATTGTTGAAAATGAGAAGCCTTGGGACCACTGTTGGGAGAATCAGAAGCTTGGGTTGTATGCCAAACTACTGGGGTCTTCCTGTTTTGAGGAGATCTGTGTGGGATTTCCTGATGATGAGTCCGTGTAGAACTGCATCGGATTTTTGAACACTTTTGACATTCGAATGCCCCAAGTGGTGATGTAGATAAATTCCTGGCTTGTTACAGGTGTTGGTCTATAATCGGTCGTCCACAGATGTTTTCCTGGCTTGTTACAGGTGTTGATCTGGAATTCTTCAGACGTGCCCTGGCTGGATACAGGAATCGAGTCTGGAAATGGTTGTCAACAGATATGCCCTGGCTGGGTACAGGAATCGAATCTGGAAATAGTCGTCAACAGATATGCCCTGGCTGGATACAGGAATCGAATCTGGAAAGGTGATAGTTAACAGATATGCCCTGGCTGGATACAGGAATCGAATCTTCAAACTCTTCGGACGTGCCCTGGCTAGATACAGGAATCGAGTCTGGAAATGTGGTCAACAGATATGCCCTGGCTGGATACAGGAATTGAATCTGGAATTGTGATAGTTGATAGATATGCCCTGGCTGGATACAAGAATCGAATCTTCAAACTCTTCAGACGTGCCCTGGCTAGATACAGGAATCGAATCTGGAATTGTGATAGTTGATAGATATGCCCTGGCTGGATACATGAATCAAATCTTCAAACTCTTCAGACGCGCCCTAGCTAGATACAGGAATCGAGTCTGGAAATGTAATAATTGATTTGTTGAACACTCTTGACATTCGAATGCCCCAAGTGGTGATGAAGGAATCTTGAATCAGATTACTCTGCATATTGAGAGATTTCTTGAAATCTTGACTGGACTGCCCCAGGTTAACTGAACTTTGAAAGATCTGTTGAAACTTGACTGGACTGCCCTAGGTTAATTGAATTTTGAAAGATCTGTTGGACCTTGACTGGACTGCCCCAGGTTAATTGAATTTTGAAAGATCTGTTGGACCTTGACTGGACTGCCCCAGGTTAATTGGATGGTGACATGTCATGCCCCTTGCTGATAGGAGATTTGTAAAGGAAGTGTCGTCCTTTTGAAGTGATTTTGCTCACTGAGAGAGTTTTCGTTCCTCCGAACATTCGCTGTATGAATTTCTTCGCTGTCAAACAAAAAGCCAAATGCAGACAATGATATTCAAGCAATGCAAAGTTTATGTTTGTCTCGAAGTTTTGAAAAATGCGTTTTTAGCAGAAAACTTTTTATAAGACAAATCAACACAAGATTTAGAGTAAAGCCTTACAGGAGTCGGATACCTTTTGTAACAGTATGCTTTCGAACTAACCCATGCTTCAATTAGGACTTTTAAAGGGTTGTAACGTGGCCTGGTTCACGGTTTAAGAAACAAAGGATAAAGGCTCAAAATATATTTGTACCCACCCGCTCTTCGTGATGTCCTTCAACCTAAGCTCAGTTAATTGCGCGTCACACTCTGTTTTGAGTTTAGAACGACTTTTGGGCGATGGTTCACCGGTTGAATTTGGGGGAGACAGTCATCATCTCCTTTTTCTTTGTCAACATTTTTCATGTTGTTGAGGATTTTGTAATGACCTCACTATTTTGATTTTGATTTGTTATCCCTAACTTTTGCCTGACTGTTACCGTTTTTTTCGGGATTACTGTCAGCAGGATGCCCCAGCTTTCTTAAGCCTCCTTTATAGGTTTTGGCTTGGCGGGCCTTTCTCTTTTGAGAGATTGACTGTCTATGTGATAGGGAACCACCCTTGTCTTTTGATTCCAACGGAATGCTTTCTTTCTTTTTGACATCGTTCGTTGTATTACGAACTGAGAGTTTGCGACTTTAATGCGCATTTTCTTTGAATTAACTGAGATACTACCCTGCCCCAGGTTTATATCAAAGGTTTTGATTGTTTAGAACAGAAAACTCCTACTTCTTTGGCTCTAAGGGGTTGACTAGGGATTAACTTCCTTATAACTCCAGTGTTTAGGATTTGAAAGAAATGCCTGTACATCATCAGCAAGGTCTGTTCAAAATCATATTGTATAAGATCATGGTATTGTTTCGTCATCCTTCCTCTAAAGGCTTACAGCTTTTTATCAAGAGTCAAATATCATAAAGAAAAGCATAAGAGTAGTGAAACGAATGGATGAATTCAAGACAAACATATGCAATGCATTAATGAAAACAGAGTTTAACATCAACAGATAATTGTTTGACAGCAAAAGAAATTACAACTTTGAAAATTCAAAAAGAAGAAAAAGTCTTTCAGCTTGAGCTTCGTCACTTCAAGTGGAGAACCCTTTAACGGAAGATTTTCATCTCGCCGTCTGGCATGAATTCCAGCACCCCAATGTCGATCAGATCTTGAATCTTGTTTTTCAAGGCCCAACAGTCGTTGGTGTCGTGTCCCGGGCTGTAGGAGTGGTAAACACATAATGCGTCGGGATGATAGTTAGGAGAGGAGGTATTGAGCTTCTGAGGAGGATTCTTTACGGTAAGCAAGTTGACCTCCAACAGGCGCTTCAGTATGAAAAATGATGGTATTTCAGTCTCCGTGAACTGTCTTCCCGACGTTTCTTGCTTACGCCGATTACCCCTTTGACGCTGGCGAGGTTGTTGATGGGCTTGTGACCCTGAAGCGAGCGAAGGAGCTTTCCCCTTGTCTTCTTGAGTGGATGGAGGCTGAGCGGTGACTTGCTCTTCAACCCCAGATGTTTGCCCCAGTTGGTTATTTGGAAGCAGTTGGCGGACAAGAACTCTGAGTTTCTCTTGTCTTTGAGATAGGTTTTGGATGAGAGCCATCTGGCCCACCAACTGTCCCATCACTTGGGTCCTCAAGGTTGTCAGATCCAACTGCAGCTCCGTAAGCTGATCACTCCTGGCATTGTTGGAATTCTCCAAACCCTTTGTGAGGAGAGCTTTCATCTCTTCTTGCCCCAGAGACAAGTTCAGGAACATCTCCTGCAGCTGAGCAGTCTGGTCTTGGATGTCTTTGACAGACCTTTCTAGAGCCATCTCTTACTGAAATAAACAGTAGGAGAGTAAGGAAACCTGAAAAAGGAAAGACTGTCAAAATGCAATGCATGATATGTGGATGCATGCTTTCAAGGATCTCTTGGGGTAAACACAAGAAAATGTTAGAGGTTGAACTTTGCTCTTGGATTGGAGAAATTTGCACTGGTGGATGTCTTTCCACGAGAATCAAGCTCACCATGTCGAGTGGGTCATAGCCACTGATTCAAGTTGTTGTACTTGAACTTTGGCAAGAGAACTTTGTATCTATGGATGTCTTTCCACGAGAATCAAGCTCACCATGTCGAGTGGGTCATAGCCACTGATTCAAGTTGTTGCACTTGATCTTTGATTGCATTGGTTAGAGGAGAAACCCCTTGCCCCTTGATAGACGTCTGGTTCGTCGTAACCCTGCATCCAAAGAACCCTCGAGATCCTTGAAATGGTTATTGAAAATGCTATGGTATGATGTCATGATGTCATGTACATGTACGCAAAAAGCAAGTGAGTGTTTATACAGACAAACATATTCACACAAAGCACACAAGTCCTTAGTTTTAGGCTTGCATGGGGTTCAGGTACTACCCTCTTTCAGTTCGTTGGTTAAAACCTGTCTTATCAAAAGTAACCGGGTTTTAGAGGATCTCAAATCATTGGCTACCCTCGATCGGTCATAACTCCAACATCGCTATCTTTTCTTGCGGCCGGAACCATCGCGAGAGTTTAGCCTCAATGAGTGTAGCATACTGCTACTGTTCTAATGGCCAAGTTGGGTCAATTTAGGGTTCTAAGGTCGGTTGGTGCTTAATGACTCCTTAGACGACCTATATTCTCCTCATTGCAACACAAGGGATGTAGGTACAGACCAAGGTGCCACACCAACGTAGCCACTGCTTCACCCATGTCGGTCTACGCCGGACAGGTCCCTCACAGATTATGCTACCTAAAAAGGGTTTCCCCCAGATCCGGGTTAGGATCTATGAACTCTGATACAAAGCCCACAAATGTAAAAGCAAACAAAGCAATCAATTGAAAATAAAGGTGATCTAAACCCTAAGGTAACCCCACTTTTAGTAGTAGTCCCCAGCAGAGTCGCCAGTTCTGTGGTACGGTGGGAGAACTGACTGTGTTTTTACGTTCGTATTCGCACTTGTTCGGTTGAGCAAGAGTCGCCACCGACTTTTTATTTTATCCTAAGGAAAGGTTGAAAAAGCACAGCAAAAACCTTTTGAGATATTTCGTGGGTCTGGGGGGTAGATTATGAAAAGGGAAGGTATTAGCACCCTTTTCATCCATGGTTATCCATAGGCTCTTAGTTACTTGGTTTTTTAGATCACTTGCCTTGATTTCCGATTGCTTGAAAATGGTGTGTGTATGTGTTTTGAAAATGTTTTTGAAGAGATGCCTTGTCTTAGGCAACCAATGTATTTGACTCGTGTTTGAGTGTTTTACAAAAGTGTGGATCTTTTCGAAAAGAAGTTTCAAATTTTTTTGAGAGTTTGTTTGAAAGTGTTGTGGATTGTGGTTTTTGAAAAGAAGGCAAGCGTTTTTGCAAGTTGATCTCAAGTAACTAAGAGTTTTATCTACCCTATTGTACTCAAAGGTTTTCTCTATGTTTTCAACCCTTTTTAACAATTTTGTTCCACCATTGAATTTGGTGGACAATCTTGCGTTTAGGAAGTTTATTCGGGACGGGCGCGGGTCATCGTATGGACCATGAATGCAATGGTGCCAAGTGTCTTTGACAATTTGCTTTGAAGGGACTATGATCATTCCTTTTAGGCAACATTCGACAGCGTCATCGAGGGACTTATGATCATTTGAATTTGTTTTTCCAAAGATACTCGACGTGCAAGCATGGCCCATTTTTGAAGGCAACATGTGGGATTACCCTAGAGGGTGCAAGTGTGATTGTGTATTGATTTCATGTATTTGTCTTGTATTAGGTTATCTAGCGTTTGATTTTATGTACATGCAAACCCTAGGTCTAACCATGGTATAATTGAAAGCGGTAAATTGCGAAAATGTAAAGTCTACACTATTACAAAATAAGTATCCGGGAGTGGGGGTACAAATTTACAAATGGGGATGAGACTTTAGGAATGTAATGTCCAATAAGTTACAACCAAATCGAATTTGCGATCAAATGTAAATGTAACGAATATACAAATATAAGCAAATGTGTATAGGGGCAATGTATTGTGTAAGTGTATCATGTATACGCGTATGTGATTATTTACAGGTTAGAGATGTGAAATTGAATGTGTATTAAGTATTATTTAACCTAAAGAAAAATTAAATGTCTATTTAATTTAATTAATAATCTTGTATTTTCTTAATATGTACAAAAAGAATTGTTTTAATCAAATGTTTTAAACTCTAATTAGATTATGTATAAAAATGTATCTTTGTTTATTATATACAAAAAGTATGTTTTAAACAAATATCAAGAATTAAATTAGAAAAAATGCATTTGTTATGTACAAAGAATATTCTCATTTAAATGTTAAGAAATTAAATTATGCAAAAATGTATGTTTACTTATTATGTACAAAAAGATATTTTAATTAAAAGAAAAAACAAGGTTTTACATTTTAATTGTATTGTATAATAAAAAATGTATTTTAATTATAAAAATAATTTGATGTCAATAAATAACAAGAAAAGGTTTTGTTGATTTAAATTCATAAGAAAAGAAAATGTTGGTTTTAAAAAATAGTGTGAAATAAAAATCAAAAATGGGCTCAAGGGTAGGGTTATGGCCCAAATGGAAAAGAAATGGGGAGGTGTATGAAGGGAAAAAAGGCTTGGGCGTTGGAAAAAATGGGTTAGGCCCACTGTACTGAAACAAATTTAGGGTTGATTGTTTTGTTGTTCAGTTGGTCATACGCTTAGGGTTTGTGTACAGCGGCGCTCATCTTGTCTTCTTCGTGCGTATTGTCTTCGTCTTCCTGCTTCTTTGCCATGGATTCAGAAATCTGAGCTTCTCGCCTTAGCCACCCGCGTTACCACCTCTTCTCCTCTCATTTGGCTTAGACAACGATCAAACACGGTAGCGTATTGTCTCAAACTTGTTATACATTTTCGATTTCGCATGTCATGATTTTATATTCTGATTTTTGTGTTCGTTTTGTTTGTTTAATGAGGTTGTGAAAAAAAGATGAGGAGAGAATATTCTACCTTGAGAGGAATACGATGGAGGAGAAGAGGATGAGGAGGCGCTGAGGCGACTTAGTGGTGAAGGGGCTTTGCACGATGAAGCTAGCTTTAACTGGTATCTTTACTTTTTGCCAATTTAGGGTTTCGTGATGATATTGATTGAAAACCCCTTTTTGAAACTCACTTCTTTCTCTCGTCGCCTTGAATGTTTGTTGCCTTATTCTGCTTGCTTCTCTAATGGCCAGTGATGATATATTCTGAGGCCTTGATGCTTGGGTTTGGTGGTATTATGCAGTATGCTATATGACACGATGGTTTTGAATGATTCGATGTAGTAGGAAAGGTTTTAGGCCATGAAGGTTTTGATACTTGAACTGGTTTTATGCAGTATGCTATGGCAGGTCTGAGGCTTTTTGATGAGATAGGTTTATGCAGTAGGCAGGTTCTGATGTTTCAGGTTGTGAGGCTTAGCTTGTTGGACTGGTTTTGGTTATGGTGATGGGTATTGATGGCTTGCTTCAGGCAGGTTTAATGCTTAGATGACTTTTTCTGGTTTAAGGCTGATGCAGGTCTGGTTTATGCAGTAGGCTATAACTTGTTTATGCTTAGGCAGGTTGTGGCAATGCAATAGCAGGTTTTTGCTTGGATTTAACTGGTTTGCTGGTTTGTTTCTGGTTTATTATGGTTTGGAGGATTTAGGCTTCTGCAGGTTGAGGCCTTAGCAGGTTCATACTGGTTTTTGCTTTTGATTTGTGCTTAGGCAGGTTGGACCTTTTACAGGTTTCAGGTTTGGCATTGAACTGGTTTTTTGAGGTTTTTTTAATGGTGGTGAAGGTTCATCAGTTTGTATATTTTCTTTGTGTTTAGAGTTTTTGAACTTGCTCTTATCCTACTGTGTTCAGTCCTTTTGTATATTTCTCTCTTCCTGCCTAAAGCCTAAAAACCTGCTCTCTTCTCTCTTCTCTTTCTCTCTCTTTAGTACAAAAACATTAAAAAAATTGTTTATATTTGTACTTCTCTGAAAAAGTAGACAACTGGGAAATGATGAAATTGATTTTGTTTGCTTGCAATAAAATGTTTCCTCTGCATTCTTGTCTCTTCTTTTGATAGCTTTTGTGCTTGCTTGATATCTTGCCATATCTTCTTATTTGACAGCTTTTGGCAGAAAGTTTGAATTTAGACTTGGTTGGCAATTCAGTTTGTAACTTGGACTTTGGTTATTTGCATATGTTGTCTTGCTTTTGGACTATGCAGTTTTGACAATTTGAAATGTGCAATTTTAACTTTTGTGCATTCATTTAATTTGCAAACATTTTCACTCTTCTTTGTGAACCGGGAGAAATCCCGTGATTTGCAAAGAGGACTAACTGATCCCAGTTGTTGCTTTTAATGATGAGTCTAATTTAAACTGTCTGTCTCTTTAATTTAATTTATCTGTTTCTACCTTTTCTTCCTTTCTTTTGCAGATGAATAATTAAAACGGAGCACTGGAGCAAGGGATAGTAGATGAAGAATTGAAGAATAGAAACAATGTTTAGGATAATTTTTATTTAAGTTTAAATTACTGTAAAATTATTGTTGTAAACAACAAAACAATTGTACAATTAATTTTAAAATTAATAAAAGTTTCTTTATCCAATTAAATATTTTTCCTTTATTGTTTATTTATTATTTAAAATTCTTTGAATTAAAATAATCGAAAAATGAATTCCAATCACTTAATCTTAGAATAATAAATAATGAAATAAACAAAGCTGTAGCATCTGATCAGTTAAACCTGGCATTTCCAACATCCAGAGCGAAGCAACAGTTAATCAGGCGCATTTGTCCAAACGCTTTTCCTTCTCATGACTTTAATCAAACATCGCAAATTCAACCCCAATGCAACCCTTTACTAATTCAGCCAAACAAACGTGAATTCAATCCACACGCATTCTTTTACTGATTAAGTTAAACAATGCGAATCCAACCCAAATCTCGGAATAACTTGCAAAGTGCTATAGAATTTAAATCCTTCTGAGGACGTGCCCAAAAAACCCTAATTCCTGATTAAATGCCAAAGTGTGTTTGCCTGATCAAAGTTGAGCCCAAAATCAACCAAAACCCTAAGCCAACTGTGTGAAACATTCCAGAGCCATGAAAATCAGTAAAACCCTAATTTTTGTTTGACTGACGAGAAAAGTCTGTTTGACCGATTCTTGAGCCAGTTTGAAAAATCAGGAGACACCTGAAGCTGTGATTTCTTGTGGAAAATTGCGAGGGCAAATTTTGGGGTACAACAACTGTGATGTCAACTCATTATTTTACCGCAAGCCTTAAAGAGTCAGGATACCTTTTGTAACAGTATGCTTTCGAACTAACCCATGCTTCAGTTAGGACTTTTAAGGGTTGTAACGTGGCCTGGTTCACGGTTTAAGAAACAAAGGATAAGGCTCAAATTATATTTGTACCCACCCGCTCTTCGTGATGTTCTTCAAACCTAAACTCAGCTGATCGTGCGTTAGACCTTGTTTGAGTCTTTGTCCTGATATTCCAGTGATTGTTCGGATGTTGACAATTTATTTTGCATAGGCAGTCATTTTTTGTCGAGGGTTTGTAGAACCTCTTTTTTTTTTATTTTGTTATCCCTTTCCTTTTTTGCCTGAACTGTTTCTTTTTTTATTACAGTCAGCGGGATGCCCCAGTTTTGTAAGTCTCCTTCATAGGTTTTGGCTTAATGGGCTTTTATTTTGAGAAGTAATGACTGCCTGCCTTTAATTATTCGGAACCATCACTGTCTTTTTTTTGTTTGTTTTGTAAGGACCTCTCTGGTGCCATTTGTTGTGCACTTGGATCAGCTGAGAGAACTACCTTGCCTCAGGTTATGATTAAGGGTTTTAATTTTCGAAAAGAGAAACTCCTACTTCTTTGGCTCAGAGGGGTTGACGAGGGATTATCTTCCTTATAACTCCAGTGTTTAGGAATTGAAACAATGCCTGTACCTCATCAGCGGGGTCTGTTCAAAAGCATATTGTAGATTGTGGTATCGTTTTCGTCATCCTCCCTCAAGAGGCTTAGAAATTTTAATTGAGAGTTGACATCAAAAAATGAAAGCAGTTTGAATATAGCGAATGCGAATATATTGATTCAAAACAGTTATATGTGATGCATTGATAAAGTAATAGCGTTTGACATGATAATTGTTTGAACAATCAAAAGAAAATTACAACTTGAAAATTCTAATGGACAAAAAGTCTTCTCATCTCAGGACTTGTTACTTCAAATGGTGAATCCTGTAGGGATGGTAGAAGAACTCAGCCTGACCCACTTTGGTGAAATCCACTGCTCCTTCATTAATTAGGTCCTGGACCTTGTTCTTCAGAGCCCAGCAGTCGGTAGTGTCATGTCCGGGACTATCAGAGTGGTATGCACATCTTTTGTTGGGATGATAGTTAGGAGCTGAGATGTTGGGATTCCGGGGAGGAGCCCTTAGTGTAATCAGATTCAAACTCAACAGGTGTTGTAAAGCTTGAAACATCGACACGTTGAGCTGGGTGAATTGCCTCCTGGACCTGCTTAGCTTACTCTGATCAACCTGTTGCTCTGGGCGGGGTTGTGGTTGGACCTGTGAAGTGGTAGCAATTTGGAGAGGTCTATTCTTCACCATGCCAGACTCTTGTCCTCTTGGAAGCTGATCAATGACCTGGTCCCTGACTTGGACTGGTTGCTTCATGTCTTGACGAAGCTGACTGATCATGGTCCTCAACTCTTCTTGCTCCCGAGCTAAGCCTTGGATGAGAGCCATTTGCCCCAGCATCTGGGTTCTCATTGTATCTACCTCAGCTTGCAGACGTTTTAGCCGTTCGTCCTTGTCGTCTTCGGGACTTTTCTTGGCCAAATTTCCCATGAGGAGTGTCCTTAACTCTTCCTGCCCCTTGGATAAGCTTAGGAAGATCTCCCTGAACTGAGTCTCTTGAGCGTGAAGACCCTGGTTATCTTATTGGGAAGCCATTGCGGAAATAAACAGTGAAAAAGGGTAAGCGACCTGCAACAAGGGTACCTGTTATGCAATGATATGTATGATATGCATGTAATGTTTTCAAGGACCTCGCGGGATAAACAAGAAATTTCGTTAGAATCTGCATTTTGTAGCTTGATGGAAGGAACGACATATTGTTGAGAGTCCTTCTTCAAGAGTCAAAGCTCACCATATCGAGTGGGTCATAGCCCCTGACTCAAGTTATCATGCTTGATCTCCCCACAGCCTTGGCTAGAGGAAAATAAATCCCCTTTGCCCCTTGCTAGACATTGGATTCATCATGACCTGCATCACAAACCCTTGAAATCCTTGAAATGGTTAAGGAAATGTTATGGTATGATGTTATGATGTGTATGCTATGCGTGGAGTGATGTAAGTAGGCCCTGTAATGAGTCCCAATTAAGGACTGTAAACAAAACCTGCAAGGAACTCGTGTTGTTAGATAACAAGTATGCAAGTAGTTCAAGTATGAAGGCACACAAGTCACACAAAAGAGCCCTTAGATTTTAGGCCAGCATGAAGTTTAGGTACTACCCTTTTTTAGTTTCGTTAGTTAAGTCCTGTCCTATCAAAAGTAACCGGGTTCTAGAGGATCCCAATATCACTGACTACCCTCAATCGGTCATAACTCCAGCATCGCAATCTTTTCTTGCAGCCAGAACCATCGCGAGAGTTTAGCCACAATGGGTGTAGCATACTGCTACTGTTCTATGGCCAAGTTGGGTCAAATTAGGGTTCTAAGGTCGGTTGGTGCTTAATGACTCCTTAGAAGACCCATATTCTCCTTGTTGCAACACAAGGGATATCGGTACAGACCAAGGTGCCACACCAACGTAGCTACTGCTTCACCCGTGTCGGTCTACGCCAGACAGGTCCCTCACAGCTTATGCTACCTAACAGGGTATCCCCAGATCCGGGTTAGGATCTATGTAACTCCAAGACAATGCCCATAATAATAAAGCAAACAAAACAAAGCAATTGAAAACACAAGTATGAGCTATCCTAAGGTACACCTCACTTTAAGATTCCCCAGCAGAGTCGCCAGTTCTGTGATCGGTGGAAATAGAACTGACTGTTTTTAGCTGGTTTGCGAAATGTTGCGGAAGCAAGAGTCGCCACCGTCTTTTATGTTCTCCAACACGGAAAGGACAAAAGCACAGCAAAATTCCTTATTGAGAATGTTTCTCGGTTCGGGAGGTAGATTTATAGAAAGGGAAGGTGTTAGCACCCTTTCTATTCGTGGTTATCCACGGGCTCTTAGATACTTGCTCTTATGTTTTCAAAATGATGTTTGCTTTTCAAATGTGAGTGGGTTTGAAAAAGTTTCTTTGAAAGATTTCTGAATAACTCTTGTATTTGTCCTCAAGAGTGTTGGAAAAAAATTTTTTGAAAGTGTCAGTGTGAAAAGTTTTTGGATTTGTTTTTTAGAGGAGAGCAAGTATCCATGAGTCATCTACCTACCCTAAGGAATTAGGCTGTGTAAAAGTCCTTAAGGTAGTGCCATCCCACCATTGAGAGGTAGGTAGCACCACCGTTGGAGGTGTTCGGGTCAATTCGATTGTAGGGACAGTGTGGTCACCGAAGCAACAGTAGGGCACCTTAGAAGCTACCCTTACATCCTAGATCCTTTTTTTTAATCCGAGGCAACCGTTTCGAGGAAACTATTTCGAGGCAACTGTTTCGAGGCAACTGGATCTTGGATATAAGAGCGACCGCTAAAACGTCCTATACTTGACGACCACGTTTCGAAGGCAACGAGTGAGGCGTACCCTAGAAGTGGTGTGTGTATTTGTGTGTTGTTTTCATGTATTGTTTTATCTTTGATCATGGCATTGTGAGCTACGAGTTATTTTTAATCAACATACATTCTTTCATGCGAGTTTAGTAGTTAGGAGTGCGGAAAATTAAAAGACGGAAATATAAAAGCTACGCTATTACAAGGCGCAGGTCTATACATCGCCAAAATACAAAGACCCGTTTTTGATAAAAGATGCGGAAAGTAAAAGAAAAGCGATAAACCTAATTACTATTACATCCGGAAAGCAGTTACATAATAATCAATAAGAAAAAAGAATAACGTGCGAAAGAATTAAAATCAGGACGTCCGAGGGTTTCGACCCTTTGCTTGAAATTAAATTAAATTAGGACCTAATTATTATTTAATTAAAGAAAAGAAAGTGTTTTTTTATGTTTTTGGTATTTATGAAAATAAAGAAAAGAATTAAAATTAAAGTTAGTGAAACCCTAGTTCTAAATTATTTTAATTATTAATAAAACGTCAAAGTTGACCTAATTTAAACTAATTAGTTAATTTACATATTTATGTACAAAAATTAATGATAATTAATAATAATGATAAATAATGATGATTAATAATTAATTTAAGAAAAAGATAAAAATGTCAAAAAACCTAATTCTACGTATTTTATTTGTTAAGAAAAGTATTAGAATTTAAACCTAAATTAAACTAAATTTAATTGTTAGTTATTTATTTACAAAAATAAATTAGTGAGGAAATTAATAAATAATTAAACATATTTTGTATTTTGATTTTCTGATTTTTATTATGAAAAGTTGATTAATGGTGAATTAATAATAAAAATTAAAACAATTAAAAAGAATTAGAAAGAAAAGAAAATTAAAATTATGCAAGGCAAACCAAGGGGGGTGTCAGGCCCAAAGTGGAGGTGATATTGAGGAATTATGGCCCATTAGCACAAGGCCATCTTTGACTTTTCTGATCGTGTGGATACTCATTGACTGGACCATATGATGGACTTCGTTCCGCAGCCATTGGATTATTGATCAGGACATCTGGCAAGCCAACGCGTGAGGGTGTATCATGGAACGTTTGAGAAGCGCTACACCTGAAAGCGTTAAGAAAAATATGAAGAATATATGGGGGGACCTGGGAATCGAACCCAGGTCCCAGCGTTTGCCAAGCGTGTCATCCACCATCCAGCCATTCAAGTGCGTTGTCATATGAGTGGACAACAATTAATATAAAAAAAACAAGCACTAATGGTATAGAACAAACGAAAACGCGCCAGATTTTGAACTCCCCAATCATGTGATGACACGCCTGTCTTCTTCTTCGTTTACCTGCAAAATATGAATAAGATAGAGGGGGTTTTAAACCCCCACTAAGTGAAAGTGTGAAAAATAGCGAATAGAAGAGGAATCAACATAAAAAGGGCGCGGTATGTTGGTTGAATTCGTCTGGCCTTGACGAATTCAACCATGGTCATGGCATGATCCAATTTTTCCTGATGTCTAAAGCCCTAATTTGAAGCTTCAGAAACCCTAGGTTTCGTCCATGGTAAATCTTGATTCAGGCAACGTTAATTCAATTGAACTGTACCAATCGCTTCAGAAGGTTTCTATTAGTGCAAATCAAACAAGAAAAATGGTTAAAAGCGCATGAATCATGTTATGCAAGTTTGAAAAAACAAGACAAACCGAATGGCTTATGTTCTTGGATTCTTCGCGTGTTAGGATTGATTATTGATTGCAAACGCTTCCTGGAGACTTAGGCAACGTATTGGAATCCTTTTTAGGCGTGGAAAGGCACTGCAAGTAGGATTTCAGTTTTCAAGTTTCTCTTGAAAATTTGCAAATTGGTTATATGGCTTCAGCAGCTTTTTCGTGTGTTCTTGAGTAGGTTAGCTCTTGCATATGTGTGATGTGAATTAGGTCAAGAATGAGCCCAAAAGTCCATGAATTTATGACTTGAATATTTGATTGCCTAATCATATCTTTTCCAATCTTTTCTTTCATGAAACCTTGCCAATCATGGATTTCTTTGCCTTGTTGATTGAGAAACGAGTTGTCAGCTTGCCCTAGTCACATTTGCTGCACAAAAAGATCTAAAAAAGCATATCTTTGAATTTTCTTATAATTAAAACCAATTAAATGAATTAATATAAATATAAATCCAATTAATTAATTAAAAATAATAAAATAAATTATTTTGAGCTCAATGGGTCGTGCATAGGCCTTGGGTAAAGATTCAAGAAAGAATTTGAGGCCCATTAGCAAAATTGAAGTGTTTTGGGCAAAGTTGACTTTTGAAAGTTCCCAAAAATTTCCCAACTTCTCCAATGCATATCTTGCTCAATTTTGAAGCTATGAACATGTTCTTGGACATTTTGGAAAGGTCTTGAAGTCCTCTAACCAATGTCTTTGGTCCCATGTAATTTTGATTTACCAATCTCAAGTTATGGTCTTTGACTTAAAGTGCCTTTTTGTTGACTTTTGAAAATGACCTATAATGTTGAAATTGATAACTTTTTGTGAGAGCATTTCTTGGACTTGAAGTGTGAAGATGAGTTGTAGTAAATGTCATCTTCTTCAAAATGAGCATTGGATGGGATTTTTCTGATGAACCATGAAGAAGTTATGCCTTGGTCAAGTTACAATTGACTTTCCAACTGTCCAAAAATAGAAACTTTTGCATCTTGAGACTTTTTGAGCCATGCTTGTGGAATCATGATCAAGAATTGATCAAATGATGATTGTGGCTTCAAAATAAGATGTTGACCAAAAAATTTGACTTTTGACTGTCAAATGACCATTTTGCCCCTGCAGTTGACTGTGGAGCAATTAAGGTTTTTGACTGTGCAACTTGACCTTGTGAGCCTTGAAACTTGGCATATAGATGCTTGACAATGTATGTAGGCATATGGGACTTGATTGGACCCTTGGAAACCTCAATTTCTTTGCAAGAACCAAAACCCTAATTTTGACTGTGTTAGGAGGCAATTGGACTGTGCAACCCTTGAGGGATTTTGAAGCTTGATCTTGCCAAATCTTGGAGAATATGGGAGGGCAAATTTTGGGGTACAACAATGTGCAATGCATATGATTATTTTTACTTTATCAAGGGATTTAACGTTTATAGACATATTGCAAACATCAAAATAATAACGCATTTGAAATACTGAAAACTTTTATTATAATAACTTCAAAATGGGTTACAAGTTTCAATGATCCCAAGTACAATCTAAAAATCCTGAGAGAAAGAAACTGATAGAGATCAATTTGTACGCTGGCGCGTCCCTGTGAGCCTGGCAATCTGATCCCTCAACCTCTGGTTTTCTTCCGCCTGTATGATGGCAACCTCCTTCAAATCATCTGAAGCAAAAAGTGAGTAATCAGCACCTGTTTGAGGCTTAGGAGAAAATAAATCCCCTTGCCTCTCCATAGACTCTACTGCTCGACTCTCAAGGATCTCAATCAAATCATCTTTCTCTTTCAAGTCTGCTTTGTAGGAACTCTCTAAAGTCTGGAACTTGTTCTTCCAAGCATCTCTTTCATGTTGCATCCTAACCAAAGCAAGTTGCAGTTCTTATAGATCATCTAACAAAGGAGGAGTGGTCTTTAAAAATAAATCAGGCATGGGTGTCTCCTGAGCATACGGCATCTTCAACTGAATGGCTCTCGATCAGACCCACTGAAGATATGGCTCCAAAGAAATAGCGCGCCTAGGTCCCAAATCCTTCCTTCTCTTCTTATGAATGTGGCGCCAGGCCTTCGATATCTGCTCCCTAGCTTACCTGTGGTCTTCTCCTTCCTTCAGAAAGAAACTACTCAAATGAATATTGTTTGGTTTATCCCTCATTGGATAACCAAGTTGTCGCCGCGCAAGAACATGGTTATAGTTAATTCCTCCCTTTGTACCAAGAAGAGGTACATTGGGGAAACTACCACAACTGTCAATAATCTCTATATCCTGATAAGCTCTATGATACCAATCAATATCCGAGTGAGTAAGTGCCATGATTTTAGGAGCCCAACGGGGTTCCTTCTTGACATCCCAAAAAGCATCAGACTGAGGCATATGAGAGATGAACCACCGGTACAACAAAGGCGTGCAACAGATAATCATTCCTCCATGATAAGAACTTCGAAGATGAACAGAGTAATAAGCATCACCCAACAGTGTAGGAATTGGGTTCCCCGTCATGAAAATCCTGATAGCGTTAATGTAGACAAACTTGTCCACATTAGGAAATAAGAACAATCCATAAGCAAGCAGAGCAAAGATGGCCTCAAAAGCAACCGTACTCTTCATTCTGGAAAAGTAACGAGCTTTCTCCAATAAGAACTGAGTTGGTAATCCTCTAACCCCTCCTTTGGTAGTCATATGGGCTTCCACCTCAGACTTCCCCAGATGAATCAAAGTAGCAATCTCATGTGGTTTTGGCTCACCCTCCAAACCAGTAAAAGGAACACGATCGGTAACAGGTAAATCTAATAGATAGGAATACTCCTCCAGTGTGGGCATAAACTGATAGTTGGGAAAAGTAAAGCAGTGATACACTGGATCATAAAACTGGACCAAGATCGAGAGAATACCCTCCTTCATCTTCAGCTTCATGAGAGGAATAATGGATCCATACTTCTTCTGAAAGTCTACAGGACACTCGATCTCTGGAATTAGACCGACTAACTCATCTATCTTGGGATCCTTGAAACTGTATTTCCCAGTTTTTCTCTTTCCAGAATCCATGGTTAACAGTACCTGAGATATTCATAAATAGTCAACCTTTAAATCCCTTGAAATATTATTCTCTTCAAAAGATGCTTATGAGTGCATGGATGCATGATGCAACAATCACACACAAGATCATACATATAGGGTTCATAGGTTCAACGTCACGAGCATGAGGTCGAAGGTACTACCCATAAGGTGTTGGTCTAAAAAGTTATCACCTGCCGAACAAGGTTCTAGAGGTTCTCAGAGTCTACATCCTTCCTTCGGATATTACCAACTTCCCAATTAACTCGGTAATTAGTAATATTCTCAAGAAAGACTCGTCCGAGCGTAGTATCGCGTGACAACTATTTCTGGATTACTCCGTTGTAGCTTCCGCACTACACCTAAAAGGACAAGATGGGTTTGGTATTCTACGGTCCTCAGTTTCAGCAGGCTCCCTGGTCGAAAGCAGTACGTCTTCGCGATTACTCGGTAAACGACACTACAGTCAAAGGGGCCTCCACTGAGTGAGGGATCTCATGCCTCCTTTTTTGGGATTACTCCCTCAAAGTTAACATGACTATACCGCCCGTCCTATATTAAAGTTTGCCCAAGTTCGGGTATAGGACTTATGAGTAATCACCAAGCACCCTGAAAACCAGGAAAATCCAAACAAACATATATACAAAAATATAACACATAAACAACAATAGCACATATACAGATAATAAACAAAGATAGGCTCAACCCCCTTAGGGATGGACCAGCAAGAGGTCAATCTTTCCCCAGTGAAGTCGCCATTTTTCTGTAGCGGTAGAAATGTTCAAGACTAAGCCATTGGATTGACTAGACTTTATACAAATCAAAAATAAAAATCGCCACCGCGCTTTATTATTTCCAAAGGAATGGGAAAAGAGAGAATAACCCAAAAGAGGGGGAAAGATTCAAGGTAAGGGGGTTGGTTATGCAAAGGGAAGGTATTAGCACCCTAAACATCTACGGTACTCCACAAAAACCTCTTTGTAAAATATGTATATTTTGGCTATAAAAAAATGTGTTGTATATAAAATGGATGGTGGAGATGAGAAAAGAAATATGTTTTTTTATGATTTTTGCACCCGCCGCGGTTGTGAACCTTTAGTGCCTACGTACCATCTTTCGTGCAATAGGGGATCAGGGTACATGTAGTTCCTCTTTAAAAAAAATTTGAAACGTGAGTGTGTTGGTTAATTTTATGAGATAAGACATCATCGTCATTGTCCGTATGGAAAACATACTTACTACCCACAATCATGAGAAAGGAGAATTTGCATCATCTCAAAGTGGAGGATATGGCTTGTATTTTAAAAAATCAACAATGCCTCACTCAACACCTAAGTGGAAAATATCTCACTTCACTACATATTGTAGAAGTATAGTTGTTTGCATCACTACAAAGATTGACAAGAGCCTAATCTTTTAAGAAAAGTTTTAAGGGTAAAAGCCAAAACAGCAAAATGATTTGAAATGAGATTGGTTGACTTTTAATCTTCTCATAAAAAAAAAGGTCAAAGTATTATTAAATTGATTGAAGTTTATTTATGAAAATGTTTTGAAAATGCATGGACATAAGTCCAAGTTTATTATGAAAGTGTTTCAAGTTTCAAAATAAGAAGAGTTTTCAAAAGGAGGGAGAAGATTTTTGAAATTAAAGAAAATGGGAGGAGAAGAAGAGGCTATCCTAAAGCATAAGGTAAAAGCTAAGGATAAGGACCATCTAACCAACAAGAAGCCAACACTTGACATTATGAGCCAAGATAGAATTTCCATTCTTTGGATTGGAACCAAGCAAGCAAGGATACTAGACCTCTTGAGAGAACCAAACTTCAAGTGCCTTAAGTCTTCACAAAATTTGGGCAGAGTAACGGCTGTATACGGGTGAATTCCAGATTACAATCAAAGGATGCAATCACAAAAACATGCACACAAAAACAAACAAGCAACAAATGTCTTGAGGTAAACCTCAAGAGCTCTAGACAAAATAATCAGATAAGATCACAAGGTCTCCAAGATAGGCCAAGGTTTCTAATCCTAAGTCCAAGAAAAAAGTCCACTGCTTCATAATGCCAAGGATAATAACCAAATAGTCCAAGTACCATTAAGATTTTTTTAGGGTTTAAGTAGATTATTAAGTATCTTAGAAAAAGAAAAAGAAAAGCTCAAGTGAGCAAAGTAAAAATGACAATAATATAAATGCTCAAATGAGCAAAGATGAAAAATGGCATGAAATGAAAAATGCTAAAAATAAATAGTACATAAAGCATAATAGAATAAAAGCATAAAATAAAACAAGTCAATAATTAGTGGTTAGTTGGATGACCATATTGAAACTTGCATTTGGAACTCATTAGAGGATTGGTAGAACCAAAGCCTCCATACAACAAGTTGCATTTGCTTTTTGTCAAGTATATCATCCATTTGGAATTCTCATAAATACTATTTAATGATCAACGATGTTTAAGTGATCCGCGTTGACCAAAGGTGTTATAGATCCATTAGAGGATTGGTAGAACCAAAGCCTCCACACAATGAATCTCAAGGTTATTGGATCAAAGAGATCAAATTAACATTCTTGGGCTTGCAATCATAAGTTTGGGCCACGAATGATCATTTATTCGAATCGGGACAAAATTTAGCGCTATGTTAAGAAATCGTAAGTGGACTTATATAGAAGTCGCACCTATTTTGAGGCCGGTCAATAGCAATCTATGCACCATTTGTTTTGAGACATGA
The DNA here is from genome assembly GCA_948472305.1 of Vicia faba. NCBI lineage: Eukaryota > Viridiplantae > Streptophyta > Magnoliopsida > Fabales > Fabaceae > Vicia > Vicia faba. Next base: position 411,175,107 of record OX451739.1, read on the forward strand.
TATAGAGATCATGCTCCAACAACATTTAGTGCAATGAGAAGGGGATGAGATGAAGAGGATTAGGGCAAAAGAGAAACCACATTTGAATTAATATTTAATCAAACTATTATTAAAATCATTCATCCATTTTTTGTGGAATTGAACTCAACACCATGGATCCAATAATGTTAATAAAGCCATGATCAAAAAATCAACCCAAGACAGCCAGAAAATAATCACAAAATAATATCATATTTAATATATACATTAAAAGTTTAAAAAATGTAAAAAAAAAAGGAAAATAATGAGGAAAATATCAATTATATTCAAATTAATCAAGAAATGAAAAATAAGACCATAGAAAAATCAGAAAAGAGGCCAAGTAATTTTACAAAATTTTTGGGAATTTTTAAAAGTTAAAAACTATTTTTAAAAATTAAAATAATTGGGTAAAATAAACAAAAATAGGTAAAAAATAGTAAAGTCAGAAACATAAATAAAATAAGGTCACCAATATTTGTCACAATATCATTGGATCATTCCATAATATTTTCAGAATTTAAAAATGTGTAAAAGTATTTTTAAACATTTTAGACAAATTAAATAATTGTAAAATTCATAAAAAGTACCAAAACACAAAATTAAATTGTGAAAAAATAAAAATGAGAAAGAGAATAATCAAAAATATTTTTCATAATTTTTTCAGATTTTTTGGACTAAAAATGAATTTTCTATGATTTTTTGAAATTTAAAACAAATAAAATATAAAAATCAGAAAAAGAAAACAAAAGAAAAAGATGTGGACCATTGGATGAGAGTCAAAACGCGTTAGTAATCAAATCCAAAGGATCTGGCGCGCTGTGCATATCATGGTCTTTAATGAATAATATACAGAATCATTAATAAAATCAGAATTTGAAAATAACAAATGTCACACTTTCATTAGTTAGAAGATGACACGTTGGTCATCTTCAACCTCCAGCCCTCACGAATTGCAGGTCTCTCGAACTGTAAAATCAGAAGCTCATACATATTCCATTCGCTTTGTCTCTTCAAGACGAAGATAACCACACCCTCGCGCCAAATTTATATAAACTGTAACTTAAGCAATTTGGAAAGAAAGTTTTGAAAAGGAATTTGAAAATTCATGGTCAAAACGTGCTTCCAGATAAAAGTAAGTGTTGCAACTAGAACCAGGGCAATGAGAGAAACACAATGATACCAAAGTTTTGAAGAATTGATGAAGGAATCTACCTATTGAAATTGAGTTGCAGAGCTCTGAAATTGGACTTCTATGGAGCAATATAGGATACGATTCTTGAATGTGATTATATGGTTAGCTTCAGGGAAGATCAAGGAAGGTGAATTGATGAAAAAAATGGATTGAAAAAGGCTTGAGAATAGGATTCAAAGTAGCTGAATTCTGAGTTGTGAAGTAAGTTTGGCAGGGTGATTCTGGATATCTAAGCTTGGGAAATTGAATGGGGGATGACCCTCTATTTATAGGGAATCAAATGGAATGTTAAAGCGTGTGGAATGATTCAAATTGGAGGGAAATCGTGTGAACCTGATGCACGAGTAAAGTGTGATCTGATTTGCATCAAAACCCATTTAATCCTTGCGTTTCAAGGCTCTAATCCACTTTGGAAACTTGGTTAAACATGTTTAGATCACAAACGCGTGCTAATTTGATGTTTAAAGGCCAAAACATGGATTTCAAATTCTGACTTGTGGTGAAACTCCAGTTCCAAGTTACCAAGTTCAACCCAATGGCATTTCCACCTCAGGGGGTCTTAGGACAAAATTCTTAATGCTTTGGAAAGATGAGGTAACAAGCTTTGCAATGGAAAAATAATGGAATCAAATGGGGGATTGAGCTTAAAATTACATGGAGTCAAAGTTGAAGAAAAAGAGTTGACTTTCCATACTTAGAAATATTTCAAATTCTTCTTTAAAAATGACCTATAATCTCTTGCATCCAAACATGGCCTTCCACTTAGAATTTGCTCTTGACCAAAAACGATGGAATGAAGTAGACCTCTTGAATGACATTTTGCAAATTGAACCGCTCAAAATATCTAAAAATTGAGCAAGTTATGACTTTTTGAAGTTGGCCAAAAATTATGAAATGACCTATAATATTTTGCATTCTTAAGGAAACTTCCATCCATTTTATTACTTTGCACATAAAAGAAGGAATGAAGTACACATCCTTAGGATCATCATGAAAAAAGAATGGGCTCAAGGTGATAAAAATTAACCAAGTTATGACCATTTGAAGTCACATATGGAAAATTGGGGATTCATCTGGATGACTTGTAATCTTTCCTCTTCACCAAGTTCCTTCCACATGAAAACTTCTTGGAACTTTTGAAGTGATTTATTGGTAACTCTTTGGAGAGAAGAATGTTTTTGGAATCACTCAAAAATACCAAAATATGAGCAAGATATGCCCCTTTGAAGTCCAAAACCCTAGCCTCTAGATCAAGAGAAAGCTTGGTGGAACTTTGCCAAGTTTGAACAAACTTTTTGTGCCAATATTCTTCCTTTGTGAATAGAAATTGTTGAGGATGATGATGAGGGATCATGGCCACCAAAACCACTTCCAAACCAACTTCCAAAACAACTTCAATGATGAGGTTTGAATCTCTCAAGCTTTTGACTAGGGCATGGAAATAAACTCATGAACCCATGAAACAACTTGCTAAACCTCATTGCCTTTACCTACATTATTAACAAGTAAGACAAACCAATATTTCGTTTTGTTAATTTATAGAGAAAATCAAAGCAAAATATCCATGATCACAAAAGAAAACAAGTCAAGGTACTTGGTAACTCCTCAAAGAGCAAGGCTAAAGATAGGGAGAAGAACCAAAAGCCCTAATGTGATTTTGTTATGATTGAAACAATATGGTATGATGAAGGGATCTTAGGGGAAAAAATTGGGGCACAACAGAATGCAGAAAATATAAAGCAATATTACAGTTAGTCCTAAGAAGTACTACATCTAGGTCTAACAGCTAGCCTTCCCTGTTCGACGGGAAGTAAAGCATGTTTGGCCACGGAAGTGTGTTGAAGTACGAACACGACATCCCAAACTTGAAATCACTAGGCGGGCTTGAAATTATGGCATACATATTACAAATTTCCTAACACATGTTGAGACATTGATCTCTGCATAACAACATAAGGACAGAACACAACAGACTGATAGAAAACTTATCAGTTTAAAATCATAACAGATGTTCCAACATCTGTTATACGACATATCAATCAATCAAAAACAAAACTAAACAAAACATAAAGATAAAAACACACAAATATGATAACCCAGTTCAGTGGACACACACCTACTCTGTGGGATACCAAACCAAGAAGAAAGTCCACTATCAGCAGTATTACTTCAAAGATAAACTCCCCTATTTACAACTTCTCGCCTAATCCCTACCCAATGCAACTTCTACTTAGGAACATCCTAAATATGAGAAATCGACATCCCACTTCCTAAATCACTTCAGTGATATCTATATCAATTACAACTTGTTCAGTCAAGACTCTTGACTAATAACCATACTTGGATTTGCTTCAAAGCTTCATCCTAGAACAATACAAGATCCATTACCTAAAGGCTTCTGGATCTACATAAAACTATGTTTACCATATTGTATCAAATCGATACAAAGGGTGACTTACAACTCAAGAAAGTACACGATTTTCAAAACCCTAAACCCTTATTTTTCTTTCTAAATTTGTTACACTCAGCTTAGTTATCAAGCCCTAAGTCTAAGTCTTCCTTTTATAATCTTCAATGTGCTGGACTTGGGCTTTAAATCATTGTTGACCCGTTGCAGGTGAGGCTGCAAAAATATCTCCTAAATCATAGGACTTCAATCATTAGTTTTCTAATTTATTTCCATAATTAGTAACTAATTTTACTCCTTGATTTCAGCTTGAATCTCTTCAATCTTAAAACTGTGCGCCACATAGGTTTACACAATATTCAAAAATATTCTACATCTGAAATATTAGTTAAATCCAAATGTCCAACTGGTCACAAGCGCGATGTCGAGTAGCTCTTCATAGGACATCTTAAACGACATGTTACTTCTGATGATAAAACTTATTTGTTTGACATGTTGCTCTTCACATATATTAACATTCTTGTTTACCAACTAGTTTTACCAAAATTAGTCAAATCTATAGAGCTTTCAATCTCCCCCTTTTGGAAAATTGTGGCAAAAATTGATAGCAACATGGAGGAACATTTCTCCACAATCTGAATGATATTAGGACATCATATTCAACATCTTTTTACAGCAGCTCCAGAACATCATAGAAATTCAACACCAAAAACAATAACCTCAAATTAAAAGGAGTAGAAAATCCTGAAGTCATTTGATGTACATGAGGAAGAAGATAGGTAAGACTCCCCCTCAACCCAGGAACGTAAAACACCAAAAACACCAACGGTGGCATAAGAGAGAAACCACCAGTCAACCTAAGGGACCTCATTGTTACTCCTGGATAACTCATAACACAAGACACAAATGTGTTCCTAACTCGGGTTACAAGACACAAAAGCACCCAAAAATACCAAACTAGAATAGGACATTCTATATGACATCTTTGTAGAACAACCAACTGCAAACACAAACCTTAGACTTAACAACATCTGAGCAATACTTCTCTCCCCCTTTTTGGTCAAAAATTTGACAAACACATCCCTCACAATACCATACCCAAAAGGCACTTACACATATCCGAACAAAACCCATAAGGACTTATGAAGACATCAAACAAGCACGATATGAGAGAAGGAATTACCTCAATAAATAACCAAGCAATTTCTTAGGAATTAACAACCCTAGATTATAACAATTAGTCTTGGTCAAAGAGAATGTTATTTGACAAAGGTAATTGAATCAAAGTAAATGTGTATTGTCCAAGACTATTTCAAACTCCCACATTTGAGATGCACTGTCCATGGAGAGGTTTACCGATATAACTTATAGTTCCAATAAATGCTTATGCCTAGTCAAAAGCGTGTTTTTCCCTCCTTCTTGACATATTCTTGAATACACCGCCCATACTAGTCCTTGGTAGTATTGAAGGTAAACATGTCCTGAACAATGTCCTAACATTTTGTCAGACTTTGTTTACTTCACTCAACACCTTCACCAAGATTGAGTATCTGCACTTCATAGACTAGTAAGGATAATCACTCAGGCACACCAATTCACTCAGGAGGCATATCTGATAATTTTCCTTCCAACTCTACACAAGTTATTATGACTCTTTGGATAGGCAATATGCCATGCCCACTTGTTTTTATACATTCCAAAAACACTCTCAACTTGTTTGATTCACAAGATCTAGACTGAACAATCTTTTTCCAGCAGATGAATCCACTCCTTCAGCCAAACAGATAAAACAAATTAATATGATACCATTCCTCTTCCCTTTCATCCATTAGCAATAGTAGTCATGCATTTATCAAGCATACTACTATAGATAAGATCATAGTCCTTTCATTATTGTCGAAAATGCCTCTTATGATGATAATGTTGAGCATAAAACCAGACAACTTGCACAAACATGATGTTACAACATCACTTAGGACATCAACTTCACATATCATAACCAAATCATTCTGGTTCTTGATATATCATCCAAATGACTCATTAGACTCGGATGTCCCTATTTCAAGCTATACAAGAAACACAAAACTTCATCATCTAGCACACACAAGAGAACCATAAAGAGAAATAAACTCTCATACACTTTTTGAATTATAGTGCTCAGATTGCAGACTTGCATAGATACATCATACAAATACACAACTCCCATTAATATATTTACCATCAATCACATTGTTGTACCCCAAAATTTGCCCTCCTTTTTTCACAAGAAATCACAACCCCAGGGTTTTCTCTAATTTTTGAGATTGGCTCAAGAATCGGTCAAACAAACTTTTCTTTATCAGTCAATCCAAAATTAGGGTTTTCTATGATTTGTTAAGATTGACTCAGGAATCGATCAGACAGATCTTTCTTTAGCAGACAATCCATAATTAGGGTTTTTGCTCGTATTTCTCAGAAGAAACTGAATCCTCAGAAATTCAGTTAACTGTTACATTGTTTTCACGCTTGTTTCTCAAAACCTAATTATCTGGGATAAGAGCTGAGACTTTTGTTTGGGACATTAAGGCATCTGCTTGATTAGTGGAGTGAAAGGTTTACCGTTTAATGGAATGCTTGTTTGTTTAACTGTACAAGGCATATGTTAATTGGAATACCATGCGTATTGTGAGTAATGCAAGGTTACGAGACTGCAAAGTTTGTTGATTATTTATTTTATCTGGATTAAAATTATTGGGATACAGTTCCAATTATTTTGATTTGAGACTCTTAAATAATTAAATAAACAATGCAAGGAAAGATTGGAAGATTTTTGATAGTAGAAATTTCTTTTGGATAAAGACTTTTTTATTCGTTTCAAATGTTGTTACAAAATTTATCTGAATATTGTAAATTTACAACTTACAGTATTTACAATAATATTGTTTTACAACAAATGAAAAATCTATCTATCTCTAAGCCTAATCTCCTAATATCTTTGACTTCTACTGCTTCCTCTATTGCCCAAGATGCATTCACCTGAAAAAAGAAGAAAGAAAAGAAATCAGCACAGTTAATTGAAAAAGATTTTCAAATAGAAAAAGAAAGAAATCATCATTAAAGTTTGTCGGCTGGAATCAGAATGCTATGTTCATCATATTTTATTTCCTCTCTGCAAATCACAAGAAGATCTCTCTTCTCGGTTCACAGAGAGAAAAATAAAAGATATAAAATATAAGCATATATTTGGTTCAAATACAAAAAACATAAACAAGTCAGCAAAGCAAAGTGTACTGCAAACTAAGCCAAACTGTAGTAGTCAAAAAATTCAGCAAGGAAAACATGAGCAAGCATGGCAAGCTAACTACAATGCATTAACCAAACTGAATTTCAAACTGCAGTAACCAAGCATGTCAAACTGAGTTACACAGCTGTCAAGGCAAAGTACAATGCAGAAAGTATGCAAACTGTCAAGGCAAACAAGTACAGAAAGTACAACAATGCAGAGAGATAAACCAAGTTACAAGCCAAAGGGACTTGTCAAAGCCATCATCACTTTCCAGCACTAGACAAAACTTTTTAGAATTAAAAAATAAGCAAAAGTGCTTAGAGAGAGAGAGAAAGAGAAGACCTAGTGAAGAGGTTTGAAGTTTTGGCTAAGGTAGGCTGTAAAAGGCAGTAAAATATAACAAAAAGATATAACAATCCAGGGAGGAGGGAGAAAAGATAGAGCAAAAATCTGCATAAACTGCTATCAAAGCTCAAAACCTGGAAGAAAAAAACGGCAAATTACAGTTCCAAAGGCCAAGCTTAACAAACTCAAGCTCAACAGACCTGCTTGCAAAAAAACCACAAAAACTTGCCAGCCTACATTACAAACTGCAAGCCTGTATTACAAACTGCAAACCTGTAAGACCAAACTTGCAAAACTGCAAACTACAGTTGCAAACCTGCCTGCAAAACTACGAACTTGTTTGCCAAACTTGCAAAACTGCATAACGGCAACTGACCAAACCTGCTTGTTCAAGTCAAACAAACCTGCTAGTAACAAACTGCAAGCTCACAGTAACAAACCTGTCACCAACAAATCAAACTGCATAACTGCAACTGGCCAAACCTGCTTGCTTAAGCCTGTAAACCTGCAGCTTGTCCAAAAACAAACTGCAAACCTACAGAAGCCTAATCACAAAACTCAAAACAAGCTCATATCTGCATAACAACAACAAAACTGTAGAAAACAATCAAACAGTTGTCAAACATGTACCAAAACTCAAAAAATTTGCAAACAGTCAAAAGCTAACCAACAATTTCATCATCATTATTCAAGCATTCAAAGAGAAGGAGAGGAGCTTTCAGAAGAAAAACACCAGTTTTCAGATCCATCATCATCAAACATCAGTAACCAAGAGAAGAGGAAGATCATTCAGAAACATCAACAGTCAACGAAAACACAAGTCTCAAAAATAAACTCATCATCAACAATATCAACGAAGCAAACAACAATAACAAGTTTTCAGTCCATCATCAACAAAAATCAGAAACAAGCAGTTTTTCAGAAGCTAAGTCCATCATCAACAAAAAGCAAAACAAGCAGTTTTCAGAAGCTAAGTTCATCATCAAGCTCAGTAATACGTTCATCATCAAGAAGAGGAAGAGTTTCAGAAATAGAATCAAAAGCTTCAGAAACACGTTCATCATCAAACATTCAAAGAATACCAAAGGGTTTCAGAAACCAAGTTCATCACTAACCTTCAAAGAAGAAAGAAAGAGGGTTACCAAGCATCATCTTCATCCTCCGCCCTCTGGCCACCAAGAGCGCCACCGGTCCAACCCATTTCCCCTCTCCCTCCATTTTCCAGAAAGACCTCTCAAGGTAAGTTTCCTCACCCCCTACACTGCATCATGTTCATAACAACCATAGATTAGAAGATAAATCTAAACACAATCAAGAGAATCAAACATGCAAAACTGTAAAAACCTAAAACGCATTTGAAACGAAATTGTACCGTTCAAAACAAATGGCATGGACCGTCGTGGAGAGGAGAAGGCTAAGGTGGCACTCTAGCAACCTACGGGCTAGAGGGAATCAACATCATGGCCAGAGAAAGATGAAGCGGAGAAGAAGAAGAGAGTAAGAGAAACGACGCCGCTGTAAAAGCCAAAATTGTAAACCCTAATTCTGAGCACACCAAACATTAACCCTAACAAACATTGTACAACACCATTTGGGCCTGACCCGCTCCCGGACTGCCTTAAGCCCACAACATTTTCCAGCGCACCCCCCTTTTTTCTTTCTAATTTGTTAATTTGGGCCAAATCCAACAAACTAAGCCCACCCCTTTCTTGACTTAATTTCCTTCCTTTCATTTTAAACTAATACTCTTTCATTTATTTTCTTTCTAAATGATTTTTTTTTGTTAATAATAAGAAACAATTAATAGCTTAATTTTTATTTTGATTTTCTCAATATAATTTTCTTTAATATTTGTTACATTTAATTAAATACAAAAAAATGCTAGAATCTTTGTTTAATTAATCTTTCTTTACATAAGTTCCTAAAAAACTAATAAAACACAAATAATAAATACTTAATCTTTATTAGGTTAAATTTTATTTGTTTATTTGTAGATAAATACGTGCATCTCACAATTCTTTGATTTCCTTTATCTTATAAATTGTTATGATCTTATGTTGAATTGCGACAGTTCGATTTGGTTGTAACACATATTTGGACATTATTATTCACGTGAGACTCATCCCCATTTGTAAATAATTGTACCCCCATCCCCGGATACTCATTTGTAATAACTTAGACTTTAAATTCCCGCAAATTATTGCTTTCAATATACTATATAGTAATTAGGGTTTGTATGCGAAGATTCAAAATCAATCGCTAGATGACATAATACAAGATAAATGCATGAAAATCAATATACAATTCACACTTGCACCTCTAGGGTAACCTCACTCATTGCTTCGGAAAATACAATCATGTCCCTCGAATATGAGACACTATAGCAAATGCCCCTTCGATAAACAAAGATCGTAGTCCCTCGATGACCCTCGATGTTGCCTTCGATAAAATGATCTCGTCCCTTACAAAATTGCTAGAGCGTCTCACAAGTTGCTTTCAATGATTGCATGCGATGACCCGCGCCTGTCCCGTTTAACATCCTAACACAAGGTTATTCACCAAATACAATGGTGAAATAACACTGTCAAAATGGTTGAAAACATAAGAAATATATTTTGAGTAAGATAGGGTAGACAACTCTTAGTTAATTGATCAAAAAACTTGCAAAACATCCTTGCCATTTTCAAACACACCTCACAACATGATTTCAAAACAACTTTCAAAATATTGAAATATCTTTTCAAAAAGACACACACCTTTGTATACATTCGAATAAGAATCATTGCAAAGGTTGCCTAGACAAGGCCTCTTTTTCAAAGCATTTTCAAAACCACACACACAAAGCACCATTTCAAACAATTGAAAAGAAAAGGCAAGTGATCTAAAATAAGTAACTAAGATCCCATGGAAAATCATGGATGAAAAGGGTGCTAGCACCTTCCCTTTTCATAATCTACCCCCCAAACACAAGAAAACATCTCAAAGGTCTTTCCTGTGCTTTTTGACCTTTCCTTAGGATAAAATAAAAAGTCGGTGGCGACTCTTGCTAAACCGAACAAATGCAAACACAAACGCAAAACCTCAAGTCAGTTCTCCCACCGTATCACACACATGCACACATGGATAACAATTTCTCTCATGGGTCCAATCTGCTGATAGGATTACATCTTCCCAAGTGCAGAGCATACATGTCATTACTCACATACTCTCTGAAATGAAGAGTTCAAACTGCAGACCTGCACATACACATCTAACAAATACTCAGCTCCCGTCAGAGTATTTGTCATCAGTTAAATGCACAACATCATTAGGGAAAGTTTTCTCAAGCTCCTTACTTCACAGTTCCCTCGGAGAAAAACAGACGACAGGTGATACTATCTTCTCACACAAGGTATAACATTTGGTCTGATATCCTTCTTTTGCACACCACTTAACATAAGTGGATTATTTATCATGCCAAACAGACATGACATATATATAACCCATAGACCACTCCATATTAGATCAGTGACTTAACTTTACACTCTACCTCAAACAAAGCATCCTTCTTTGGCAGGAGAAGCAACCAACTGAAATGATAATCCAACATCAGTTCAGACATCAAGAACATAATCATTTATTATGACTTTGAAGACACCACCCATAGTAATCCATAACTCTTGAAGGAACCTCAAGGAAACCACACTTGTACTCATTCACATACCAGGTCAAGAAGCACTAGGAAGTAAACTCTCATGTACTTTCTGCATCAACATATTAGACAAATACACAGCTCTCGTCAGAGTATTTGCCATCAATCAGATACACACCTTTACTAGAGAAATATTTCCCTATACTTAAACAACGAATAATGTTGTCCTCTTCACAATTAGAAGAACACTTTGAAGACACAGACATCACTCAACCACTTTGAATGATACACACCTCAACTAAAGGTTAATCTCCCTTAACTCAGGTTGACATAACTCCATTACATACAACCCCTTGAATGTCTCTTCAATTTCAGCAGAACAAGATTTCTATGTTCTCATAGACTTGATGAGTAATATCCAGTTAGAGAAAACAACCTCCACCCTATTTGTGAGAAACACCACCCAGACATATTGAAAAAGGAAGATTCTTAACACAAAAGTGTCAAGACCGTATATCTGAAATTTCTTCAAGGTCTTCCAACTCTTGAACCGCATAAACTCCCCCTAGTTCCAACAAAAATATAGACACGTGCAAGCTTCCATAAATCTGGCTCCTTTGACCAGAAGTATCTTTAGAACTTTGCCTTCATTCATGAAGAAAATATTTCCAAAATTCTCTACTAGAGAACATAGCTCAGCTTCTGTATTCATATATCCTTTGATCAGAAATAAACTGACCCAGGGAGTAAGTAAGGTCTTAACCAACACACTTGTCTAAGATATGTCTCTAGGACAAAATCTTCTTAGTCACACAACCAAGATGCCTCCTCTTCCAGTTCAGGATAAGGTTCCAAACATATGTGATCAACACACATTTGTTTAGCACCCAAAGCATCTGCTATGCAACAAGAATCTACACACATGCTGATATGATATTCTAACATCTACTGGAACATCACACAAAAATATCATTTGTTAAAGGATGGAGATTGGCCTTTTAGGTTTGGAAGAAAAAATAAATTGCTTGTAACTTTCTTCAGATCTCTTTTTAATAAACCCATATAACAGTACCTTTATAAGTGGACTTGAGATAAATCTAAAGTATCTTTGGCCACTTTAACGGGATGGTTCAAAACTATCCTCCAAGTATCACTACTATAATGGATAAACCTTTAGAGAGGAACAAATCACCAAGCTCTTCCTTCTTGAATTACAAGAGTAGACCAGAAACCAATAGGAGTTCTTTCTCAGATGCAGAGGAACAAACAAAAACTCCTTAACAACCTTCAAGCACGGGTTAATCACCCTTGCACACAAGCACCACAATCCAAGTGCCAACATAACAAAATAGGTTTGAAAGTAAATCAAACCCAACACATCATCTCACCACCAAAGCTACAAACAAGACTTTGTTCCTTCAAGTCCATGAACCAGAAAGTACCTTCCATGGTCTCACCTAGAAAAAGATAGGATGTCTGCTATGATACCAATTGAAATTATGTCATATAGATTACAAATGTCCCAACACATGTTGAGACATTGATCTATGCGTAAGAACATATGGACAAAACATAACAGACTGATAGAAAACTTATCAGTTTAAAATCATAACAGATGTTCCAACATCTGTTATAGAACATGTCAATCAATAAAAAACAAAATTGAACAAAACATAAAGATAAAAACACACAGATATGATGACCCAGTTCGATGGACACACACTTACTCTAGGGGATACCGAGCCAGGAAGGAAGTCCACTATCAACAATGTTAGTTCAAAGCTAAACTCCCATGTTTAAAACTTCTCGCATAATTCTTACCCAATGCAAACTCTACCTAGGAACATACTAAATATGAGAAATTGATATCCCACTTCCTAAATCACTTCAGTGATATCTATATCAATTACAACTTGTTCAGCCAAGACTCTTGACTGATAACCATACTTGGATTTTCTTCAAAGCTTCATCCAAGAACAATACAAGATCCATTACCTAAAGGCTTCTGAATCTACATAAAACTATGTCTACCACATTGTATCAAATCGATACAAAGGGTGACTTACAGCTCAAGAAAGTACATGATTTTCAAAATCCTAAACCCTCATTTTTCTTTCTAAATTTGTTACACTCAGTTTAGTTATCAAGCCCTAAGTCTAAGTCTTCCTTTTATAATCTTCAATGTGTTGGACTTGGGCTTTAAATCACTGTTGACCTATTACAGATGAGGCTGCAAAATGATTCCCTAAATCATAGGACTTCAATCATTAGTTTCCTAATTTATCTCCATAATTACAAACTAATTTTACTCCTTGATTTCAGCTTGAATCTCTTCAATCTTCAAACTGTGCGCCACATAGGTTTACACAATATTATAGAATATTTTGCATCTGAAATATATTAATTAAATCCAACTGTCCAGTTGGTTACAGGCGCAATGTTGAATAGCTCTTCATATGACATCTTGTCCGGCGTGTTTCTTCTGATGATAAAACTTCTTTGTTTGACATGCTGATCTTCACATATAATAACATTCTTGTTTACCAACTATTTTTACCAAAATTAGTCAAATTTATTAGAGCTTTCAGGGCTCTCTCTCATGGGACGAGCAGAGCCTTAGCTCGACGGGGATACCTCGACCGAGCTTCGCTGTTGCAATACCAATAAGGTAGAACACCCAACTCATGATGGGAGAGTTTACACAACGGGATCAAGACTCCTACCATGGTCTTAGTCCCATTAGAAAGTGGAGCCAGCTTCGCTTCTTCGACAAGTTTCCTTACACTGTCGATCACAAGTCACATCGAGCAATCAACCCCACACAGGTTGCAAACATAAGTAACCATAAAATATTCTACATGTAAGACAAACATACAAAAGAAAAACATTTAAAGTGTCGACCTCACTGGCCGACATAGTCAAAACATTACAAAATAACTGGGCAAAGCCCCTTTCCAAATATTACAAAAAAATACGGGCATGCAGGCCCGAACAAACCAGAAAATAAGAAACAAAGTAAAATCACTCTTCATGACGACCATCATCTTCATCGTCGCTGGGAGAGTTGGGAGGAAGAACTAGCTTACCATCGACCACTTGATACAATAGCCCAATCCCTTCAGCATTGATCCCAGGGTTTAGTAACTCGAGCTGGGTCACCGCGGTGTCAAAGCCCATCTCCGTTGCATCCAAGCAATCTAACTCGAGGACCTGAATTCGGGAAACAAATTCAGCTCGAGTCTTCAAGGCTTTTGTCCTGTCAGGTCCGTCCTCGGTAGGCACTGCAACAACCTTCAAATTAGAAACCTCATCCTCAAGACTTTTCTTCTCGAGCAACCAGTCACCTTTCTCTATAGACAAATTGGTTACATCCCCCTCCTTCTTCTTCAGCTCGACGCCTCGAGCCTGAAACTTCTCCTTATAAATGTCGAGGGAAGATTGCAGATTTTTCATTTTGTCCTCGAGGGCCCCTTTTTCAGCCTGCAGTTTTTCCAGCACAATAGCAGAGCCAATTTCCTCGCTAAAGAGGACCATTACCATTTCCAAAACCTTCATCATACCAACAGCACTGTCGGCCACCTGCTTCTTCCTGTCTGTCGGATCAAGACCCCAAATGACTACAAATTCTCCATCAAGAACTTAATTTAATGTGGCGCCTGGGAAAATAAACCTAAACTGCCCACCCCAATGGTAGAAAGGCCACGATGTGGGCAAGGGATTTTCCGCCCTCAACAGTTTGTGGGCGAGAGATTTTATGCCAATGTGAAAATTGCAGGCTCCCTTGTGTACTTCAGTGAGTGTTGGGGAGGTTTTATGCTTTCCCGGGAATCGTAACATTTTAGAAGCTCTTCCCATTTTTATAAATATTTCCCGAGATAAAGGTCGTGTCTCTTTATCTTGTGGCGAGATAAATTGTGCCATGAAATCTTCCAGAGCTTGGGATTTGATGCTTTCTCTCAGAACATACTAGATTTTGTATTTCAAGATTCACACCGCCCAAGACATCATCCTTCCTTCCAGATATGGCTTCTTCAAGACCTGTCGAATATGATAGTTATTTTAACAAATATTATGTGACCTTGAAAGTAAGGTCTCAGCTTTTATGCTGCAACGATGATGACTAGTGCTACATTATCAATCTTTTGGTAACGCATTTCGGTGCCTATGAACCCCTTGCTTATAAAATACATGGGCCTTTTGGCCTTATCTGTCTCCTGGACGAGTACTGAGGTCATTATCTAATTTGTGATTGAGAGGTAGAAAATTAGTGGTGACTCCTCCATCGGGCGAGTGAGAATGAGATTCGATGCAAGGAAAGCCTTTACCTTTGAGAAATCCTCATCACATTCAATAGTTCACTCGAATCTCTCTATCTTTTTCAAGGCAACAAAGAAAAGGAAAGCCTTGTCGCCTGCATATAGGGCGACAAGGAGACTTGTAAGATGTCACACTTCCTTGACGTTGGTGAGGCTTCTCAAGAAGATAATTTCCTAACACTTGTCTGAATTGGCCTAAATGCCTCTTATCTTCATCATGAACCCTGGGAACTTACTCGCGTGGACTCCAAAAGAGCACTTGGCAGGATTCAAACGCATATTATATTTCTTAAATGATTGTATGACATCCTCCGCATCTTTAGCATGGTTCATGTTGCCAACATAAACCTCTAGGTTCCTCCCTATTTGATGAGAGAACAAGGCGTCCATGAGTTGCTGGAAGGTGGTGCCAACATTCTAAAGGCCTACGAACATGACATTGCAGTAGTAGTTGTCATGATTCGACACGAAGGTTGTTTTAGAATTGTATAGGGGATCCATCCAAATCTAGTTATACGCTGAGTATGCATCCATGAAGCTCAACATGTAGTAGCCCGAGGATCCATCGATAAGGCGATCAATATTAGATAGTGGATACGGGTCCTTGGTACATGCAACGTTCAGGTCAGTGAAGTCTACGCACATGCGTCATCTCTTGTTTGCCTTCTTTACCAACCCCTCATTGGTTAGCCCGACAAAGTATTTTGTTTATGTAATGAACCTGGTGTTGGATAGCTTGCCTACTTCCTCTTCAATGGAGACCCTCTTCTCCTTGCCAACTTTTTGCTTCCTCTGTGACACTAATTTGATAAAAGGCTGGAAAGTGAGGCGATGATTCACCACTTTAGTGTCTATTCCAGGAATATCAGAGGGGGCCTAGGCGAACAAGTCGGCATTTTTAACGAGTTGGTCGACTAGCTCGTGCTCATCTTCCTGAGTAAGCAAAGTAACTCTCTTTGTCATATAATAGGTTGAAGGGCTTATTCAGACCTCCTTCAAGTCCTTTGTGGGTGTGGGCCTTTCAAAGTCTGCGCCCAACCAGGAATTCCAACCATTGAGGTATGCAGTTGGGACTTTAGGCAGAGGGGTGCCCACAAGGACGAACTCTCCCCTTTTTGCCTCCAAGCTATTTTGATAGCTTTCTTGAGCGGTCCGTTGATCTCCTCGAATCGTGTCGACTCGCCCTCCAGGCAGTGAGTATTTCAAGACCTAGTATTTGGGTGGAAATAATCGCTTATAGTGCGTTGATGGAGGGTCGACCTAGGATGATATTATAGGGTGCACTACAAGAAATTTGGCATGTACCAACGACAAAAATCTGTTGGTAAAGGTCCAATAACCGTTGGTAAAGATAAAAAACATATACCAACGAACGTTTGCTTTCGTCAACTATAATTCGATATACCAACGACAATTTTCCGTCCCAATATCTTATTCCAACGGCAATTTTAGGGGTTGATAAGAATTTCGAGGCTATAGCAACGGGTAATTACATTGTTTACTAACTATATCCACTATGTATTTCTGGTGGTATACGACAAAATTCACCGTTGGTATATGTTTTTTTTTACAATTAATAATTTTTTAATAATCAATTTTTTTTTTAATATATTTTTTCTACATGCATCACACAATTTAAAGTGACATCAAAAAAAATTTCAATTATATTATCAAAATAACAAGTCTTACAAACATATCAAAATAACAAAATAATATAAATTATTATATAATAACAATTACCAGAATAGATGCTACGACAAAAAAAAAACACAAACGTGTATCTAAGTTAAAAGCAAATTCTAATCTTTCTCTCTTCCATCTTCATCACTACATGGATTTTGAAAATTTGTCTGGTTTAAAATACTAACAACATTTGTAGTCTGTTGAAAATAAAATAAAATAAAATAAGTTACAAACTCAACTTAATAAAAAAAATTATAATATATTCAAAATACAAATTCGAAGAGTAAAATATAATAGGTCAATTCTATTTTACTAGGGTCAAATACCTTAAACTTATGTATAGGTCAATTCTGTTTTACTAGGGTCAAATACCTTAAACTTATGTATAGGTCAATTCCCTTACAAACAAAAAGAGTTACATTTAAAGTTTGGATTGTCTGGATTAGCCATGAAAATAAGCAAGTAGTCATGTAAGGATGCTTTCAATCATAATAATTTATCATTGACTATATTGTACATAATTATTTGTTTTTAGTTTTGCTACAAGTTTAGTGCCAATAATAGTAAAGCAAACACAAGGCATAATCCCTGTCATGAAAGAGCATGTAGATAGCCGAGAATAGCTTATGTTAAAATATTATTATTAACCTAAAAAGAAAAGTGCAAATTCTAAACATGTGGATGATAACCAGGAAATCTAGCTGCTAACTAAAAAACTACTCCGAATAACACCTTTGTTCCAACTCATGCATGCTATAATATTAATAAATGCACAAAAAAAATTACTAATAAAAAAACCAGAAAAATTTACTAATTTTTTAATCTTTTATTATTCATTTTTATTAATATATTTTACTAGTATTTCTAAGGTGGTCTCTTTGTGATGGCAATTGAGATGTCTTAGATATTACATTTGTAGCATTTTTCTTTTATATATAAAAAAACTCTTTAATGTATTAAAAAAGAACTCGTTTATATTCACATGTGAATCATATAGTTTATTGAGTAAGACAAAGCTCAAAGGCTTAGCTAGATGTAGATGGAACCACGGAAGAGTCAACCACCAACTCATCTTGCAAAACAAAATATCATTTACTGTTATTCTTCGATCTTCACACTCCCACACAAGAACTAACATGTCTTGTTCTTCCTTCAAATTCAAATGCTTGCAATATTTTTTCATCTTGCATATCTTTGCTTCAACATCCATCTTGTTATCATCAACACATAATTCCTCAATCAACAATTTTCTAGAGATTGCCAACAGTTCTGAGGTTTTTGATTGGATGATGAGTATCAGAAGGAAGATTCATGAGAATCCTGAACTGTGTTATGAAGAATTTGAGACAAGTAAACTGATAAGATCAGAATTGGATAAAATGGATGTACCTTATAAACATCCAGTTGCAATCACTGGTGTTATTGGTTTCATAGGAACTGGTTTGTCTCCTTTTGTTGCTTTAAGAGCTGATATGGATGCTCTTCCTATGCAGGTTCATGAACTACTTCATTTTCTCTTTTAACCAAAAAGTGTTAGTAATTAGTTCTTTCTTAGGGGTAGTTGCTTTTGATAGTTTATGATATTGTATGTCTTTTTGCAAATTTTGATAAGATGTTTGAAATTGAACCTCAGGAAATGGTGGAGTGGGAGCACAAGAGTAAAGTAGATGGAAAGATGCACGCTTGTGGTCATGATGCTCATGTTACCATGCTACTTGCTGCTGCAAAGATTCTCAAACACCATGAAAAAGAAATACAAGTGAGTCACCTTTTTTTGGTTTCCTTTATGTTATATTCTGTTCAAATTGTCAAAAACTGTAAAAATCTGTCCCTCTATATTATGTGTATTGTGTCTTGTTATTGTAGACTTCATCCTCTCATATCTAACTGAAATGTTATTTATGGCTTTTCTTAATTCAGGGAACTGTTGTTCTTGTTTTCCAACCAGCAGAAGAAGGAGGTGGAGGGGCTAAGAAAATTTTAGATGCTGGTGCATTAGAAAATGTAACAGCTATTTTTGGATTGCATATTGCTCCTGACATACCAATAGGTGAAGTGGCCTCGAGGCCTGGTCCAATAATGGCGGGAAGTGGCCGCTTTGAAGCCAAAATAAGTGGAAAAGGAGGTCATGCAGCTATTCCTCAACACTCTATAGATCCCATTTTGGCAGCTTCCAATGTGGTTATTAGCTTACAACACCTTGTGTCTCGTGAAGCTGATCCTTTAGATTCACAGGTAAATTTTAGTTTATCTACTAGTTTAAGTATTTATGAAGTTGTTTTGAAGAGTTTATGGAAATAGTTTATGATATTTTAACATCAGAAAGAATAAAAAGTAATTGAAAAATATTAAGAGCCCAAGTAAATAACCTATTGATGGAAAATTTTCCACCTGTTTCGCTTTCATCTGCATAAAATGTTAGAGCTTTTCCATTGTATAGAGATAGTTTGATATAACTGTTTCCATGGATCATCCTTCCTTACTTAATGTATGTTCTCACAGGTTGTGACAGTTACAAAGTTCCAAGGAGGTAGCGCATTCAATGTCATTCCAGATTATGTCATAATTGGTGGCACCTACCGAGCTTTTTCTAAACAAAGCTTTAATCAACTAAGAAAGCGAATTGAACAGGTGTGCAATGGAAATCAATCAATTCAATTTCAATGCATGATAATGACTGAAAAAACTTCGAAAGTTTGAGAGAGTAAAGCACAGCTTATGCAAGTTCAATACGTTTTTCCTATAACCATTTAGGAACAGTTTCACGAATTCTTATTCCAGTTGATAAACTCAATCCAAACAGACTCTAAAGCTGATTCTTTCATGCAGGTTATAATTGGGCAAGCTGCAGTGCATAGGTGCAATGCAACTATAGATTTCCTTGATGAAGTGAGACCTAACTATCCTCCAACTGTAAACAATGGTGACTTGCATGAGCATTTTGTGAATGTTGCAGTGAATATGCTTGGTATCAATAAAGTTAATAGTGCTGTGACACCATCCATGGCAGCTGAAGATTTTTCTTTTTATCAAAAGGTCATGCCTGGTTACTGGTTCTGGCTTGGTGTGCAGAATGCCTCACATAAACGGTTGCAGTCATTACATTCACCTTATCTCGAAATCAATGAAGATGGACTCCCATATGGAGCTGCACTTCATGCATCATTAGCTGCTAGTTACCTTCTAAAATATCAGCAGGATGTACCTGGTGTTGAGAGAAGATATCTTGATGAATTATAGATGTTAGTGAACATTTAATACTATATGTCTTTATCAATCTACTTCTAAACCTCTCCAGATCTTTCTTTGGACTTATAGTAAACCTCTTAACTTTATAAAATCTTCATGCATGACTAATTTGAGACTTCACACATTCAACTTGTACATTCTTTCTATGCGCTCCCTTATATAGTGAAAACGTGTATCAATATGCTTGCTGCGATCATGAAATATATGATTCTTTGTAAGAGTTATGACTGATTTGTTGTTACACAAAAACCATAGCCGGCTCCTCCTGTGGCATAATTATTCAAATTGTTCGAGTGAAACTGTGCACGTTTAATTAAGTATTATATAGAGATGATATTGTAAAAATGATCATTTTAGTATCATCTTAGGCAAACTTAAAAATAAGAATCTGCGCATGATGGCAATGTACGTCAGTCCACACGATGTCGGATCATTTGGTTTTATGGTATAATCCAGCAAGTTGCAGGCAGATAATGGAAGCAGATGAAGAAATAAAAGTCAGTAAGGATGTGAACAACACCAGTTACAATCCAAAACTTACATTTAGATTCTTTATTGATGAAACTCTATATGATGAAGTAGCGATAAAACAGTGTGGATTTCGTTGGATATATCAAGAAGAAACAATTTCTTCAGCAGTTTTAGAATCCCAAAATGAAGTAGAAGAAGAAATTGTGTCTTCGTCAGATTTTCAATCCGGCAATCAAAAGAAACAATTACTCCAACAAAACTTGAATTGGATGATCAAGGAGAAACAGTTCCTCCAACAAAGATTTAGAGCAATGTGTTTTTGGAACGCGGCCGTATACTTGAGGTACATAATATTCGTAGAATTCATGACAGCTAAGCTAACAGTCTGTCATAATGAAATGTTTAAGATTGGCTGCATTGGACTAAAAAATGTGAATTGATTGAAAATTTTGATATTTATATTCACTCGTGGATCATTATATAAAAGAGTAAGACAAATCTCTATGTCATAGGAAATTGGAGAGTCAACTACTTACTCGTCTTACAAAATCAAAATAGCATTTTTTGTTATCAACAGATAATCTTTCATACTCCCACACACACCAAGACAAACCATGTCTTCTTTCTTCAAATTCAAATTCAACAACTTTCTAGACATTGCAAAGAGTCCTGAGGTTTTTGATTGGATGATGAGTATGAGAAGGAAGATTCATGAGAATCCTGAACTGGGTTATGAAGAATTTGAGACAAGTAAACTGATAAGATCAGAATTGGATAAAATGGATATACCTTATAAACATCCAGTTGCAATCACTGGTGTCATTGGTTACATAGGAACTGGTTTGCCTCCTTTTGTTGCTTTACGAGCTGATATGGATGCTCTTCCCATTCAGGTTCATGAATTACATCATTTTTTTAACTACAAATGTTAATAATTAGTCCTTTCTTAGTAATGTTATTCCCATAAACCACCTAAACTCTTTATCACTCTTACATGATATTCATATTGCCTTACCCTATAGTATAGATGCAAAGATAGTTGACTTTTTTTCTGGTTTTTTTTTTGGACTTAACTCTGCAGTTCTTAAGGAAAAAGGTTATGGTAATATAGTTTAGCCAATGATTGTTTCAGGCGGGATTCGAACATGAGTACTCTATTGATTCATAAGCTCATTAAACACTTGAATCCAATTGCTTGAGTTTTTTGTAATTTTGTTTGTTTTTCTCAAATTTGCCTTTTGTCATTGCTATTATATTTATATGATGTTTGAACCTTAGGAAATGGTTGAGTGGGAGCATAAGAGTAAAGTAGCTGGAAAGATGCATGCATGTGGTCATGATGCTCATGTTACCATGCTACTTGCTGCTGCAAAGATTCTCAAACATCATGAAAAAGAGATACAAGTGTGTTACCTTTTGACCTGCCTTTAATTTTGGTTCCTTTATGTTATATTCTGTCCAAATTGTCATCAACTTTAAAAATCCGTCCCTTTATATTATTTGTATTTATCGTTTTTCCTAATTCAGGGAACAGTTGTTCTTGTTTTCCAACCAGCAGAGGAAGGAAGTGGAGGAGCCAAGAAGATTATTGAATCTGGAGTATTAAAAAGTGTTACAGCTATCTTTGGATTGCACGTTGTTCCTGAACTGCCAGTAGGTGAAGTGGGATGTAAGTCTGGTCCAATATTAGCAGGAAGTGGCAGCTTTGAAGCAAAAATAAGGGGAAAAGGAGGTCATGCTGCTGTTCCTCAACACTCTATAGATCCCATATTGGCAGCTTCCAATGTGATCATTAGCCTACAGTACCTCGTTTCTCGTGAAGCCGATCCTTTGGACTCGCAGGTAAATTGAAGTTTATGATATTGATTAGAAGAACTTACAGGAATAGCTTATAATATTTTAACATCGGAAAGAAGAAGTAGTGGTAAAAAAACCTATTCATGGATCATCATTCCTAAAGATAGTTTGATATGACTTTGTTTCCAAGTATCATCATTCCTTACATAAATGTATGTTCTTGCAGGTTGTGACGGTTGCAAAGTTCCAAGGAGGTAGTACATTCAATGTCATTCCAGATTATGTCACAATCGGTGGAACCTACCGAGCTTTTTCTAAACAAAGCTTCAACCATCTGAGACAGCGTATTGAACAGGTATGCAATGTAAATCAATCAATTCAGTTTGAATGAGAGAGTAAAACATAGACCTTAAAACCATTACTTTTATGCAGATTATTGTCGGTCAAGCTGCTGTGCATAGATGCAATGCAACGGTGGATTTCCTTGATGATGTGAAACCTAGCTATCCTCCAACTGTAAACGATAGTAACTTGCATGAGCATTTTGTGAATGTTGCAGTGAATATGCTTGGTATCAATAAAGTTAATAGTGCAGTGACACCATCCATGGGAGCTGAAGATTTTTCTTTCTACCAAGAGGTCATGCCTGGTTACTTCTTCATGCTTGGAGTGCAGAATGCCTCACATAACCCGTCCGAGTCATCATTACATTCACCTTATCTCGAAATCAATGAAGATGGTTTTCCTTATGGAGCTGCACTTCATGCATCATTAGCTTCTACTTATCTTCTAAAACATCAGCAAAATATGCCTGGTGCTACTGATACCAAATATCATGATGAAGTATAAATGTTAGATTTGTTCTCTTCCAAGTGTTCCTTTATGTTTTACTCTCTAGGTATCGTTAGTCTTTAAGTTATGAACTTATGATCATTTATGTCATATTTTATGTTATGAACTTATGATCATCTTGCACTATTGTACTTTATGTTGTATTATCTTCCACTATTGTACTTTATGTTATATTCTAAGTTGTGAACTTATGATCATCTTGTCTAGTCTTATGTTATGTCTTGTCTAGCCTTACATTACTACGAAAAAGACATTTAACAACGATTGGGAAAGATATATAACCACGTGAGATCAGGCGTTGTCATGTAGTGTGTAGTTGTATATGCGGTACTTACGATCATGGTTCTGAGACCGTTGTTATATTCTAGAAAACACGCGCCATATCATAACGATTAGTTAACACAACCGTTGCGATAGAACTAAAGGTCTCAGGTTCGATTTTCAGCATCAACATTTTGTAATTTATATTATTCTAGCCAGCGTTCAATATACAATCACAATTATGTTTTATAACCGCTGTCAAAACTTTCTCTGTTTTAAATATGTCATTCTCTGCTTCTCAAATTCTTTCTATTTTTTATCTTGTAACTATTATAACCTAATCAGAGAATTTACAACAACGCGTATTGAGAGGCTCAAGGAGTTGACAATTGCATAAAGCTTGCTTTTCAAAAATGGAATTGTGAACTTTTTGCCATAAGTGGAAAGTCAACTTGGATAAAGGTTTAAACACTTATGTAATAGCTCAAAAGCAAGTGTAAGCTTCTGATTATGGAGAGATTTAAAGATTTAGAGGCCTGCAAAGCAAGATTACAAGTCATGGCTAAGATATTTGAATTCTTGTTCATCATGGAAATGACCTATAATTCAAGAATGAATGTCCAACTTCTTGTCTTTGATTCTCTTAGCTCAAACATGATATCTTCAAGTTTTTGGACATTTTGGAAAGCTTGTAACATTGTCTACAACTCCTCTTTTAATCACTTTTGCTAAATAAAATTGTAACTATGTGAAAATTGGCCAAGAAGTTAGGTCAAAATCCTGACCAAACTAGGTCAAAATTTCACTAAGTGTTTTAGAAAAAGTGTATGACTTCATGAACTTATAACTAAAAATACAAGCATTTATAGGACTTGATCATCAAAGCAAAGTTGTAGATTTCATCAAGTTCTACAACTTTCATGTTGAAAGTTTTCTTTTAATCATCTCACATCATGGTGAAAAAATGTCATGAAGTTAGGAAATAATAAGGTTAAAACACTAAGAAATTTTTCTAAGTCTTGAAAAGTTTGATTTTTTCAAAGAATTTTTGACTTTCTTGATTTCTTGATGATTAAGCTTCATATTTTTGAATGTCTTGATGAATTTTGACATTTGAAACTTAATGTTGACCGAAAATTCAAAGTTTGACTTTTGGTGTATCAGTTGACTTTTCATCAATTGACTGAATTTCAATTATCAATCAATTGATCTTGAGAAATGATTCGAATCATGAAATTAGATCAACATGTTGTGTTTGATCCTTGAGATAATGCTTCAAGTCATTAGGTCATGTACTAGGTCAAAAGTCAATGATTGGTCATTTCCAGTCAAAACCCTAATTTTGACCATTTTGACCTTTTGATGATTTGACTGTGTTTCTTGAGGAATTGTGATGAGACCTTGATCAATTAATGAATATGAATTCAAAATATTTATATGGATCAAAAGTATTGAATTTTGACTGTAAGTTGACCACAATTGACTTTTTACCCAATACAGTTGGTTTTCAGTCATCTGAGCAATTAACTGAGCAAAATTGTGACCCAAGACTTGAAACTTGGAATGAGTATTCTTAGGAGTTTATAATGAACCATGAAAGTCAATTGAGGCATTAGAAGTCCAATTGTCATTGTGAAAATCTAAACTCTAATTTGTGGCCTCAGTGCTAGGAGATGAGTTTGTCTGATTAAGTCTTGGAGAATTCTTGAGCATTTGAAATTTCTTGTGAGAAATGTCTTGAGAGAAGAGAGAGAAAATTTTGGGGTACAACAGAGTCCATTCAAAAATACACTAAGGTGTATGTTTCTAATACAAACCTACATGGGTGTGTATTAGCATTACCCAAGACTTAAGTGGAAAGAGATAAAAACGCAAATGTTCCAACTAAGAGATAAAAACATTAAATAGGTTGGTGCCCTTAAAAACGCAAATGTTCCAACTAAGTTGGTGCCCTTAAGAATCTTTTATCCCCTACCTCTTACTCCGAATACTATTAAGTAAAAAAGAAAAAAATTGTACAAGAAGCGGAGGGGTGGTCAAACCAAAACCCTCTAAAAGAAGCCAAAAAGAAAAAATAAAAAAGCAAACTAAGGGAAACAAAAGTTATGTAGGTCAAAGTGGTCCCTACAAAAGTCTTCCCTAATAATGTTGGGCATGGATACTCACCTAACTGAGTTTTGAACTAATTGATCCTCATTAGCAAGTATATATGCAATAAACTGTTACCCTCTTTAAAAATATAAGATGATACCACCTGAATTCCAAGGGGAAAACAATTGTGCCAACGGTTTCGGAAGCGACAAGGCACAATCAAAGGGATATTGAAATCTAAAAAAGCACTCTTAGAATCACCTTCAATCCAAATACGAGTTCAATTGTGTTTCACTGCAATTCTATAATCAACATAAAACCTTGCAACTTAAACTAAAAAACAAAAACTTGACCAATACTGGACGAGAACCTACCAAGATAAGCCACATTATGATCTCTAAAAATACCATCACATGCTAAATGTAAACCCACTATGGAAACATCGGTAGTAACCTTAACCCAAGGGGTCGTAGGAGGCTTCCAAATGATATTCACAATACTTGTTAGTCTCCTATGCTGCGAAAAGACAAAAAAAGTTATCCAAAATATCAATGTCTGGCGGCATGGGAAGATAATTACTGTTGGAATAACTAATACTAATATAAACCACTGTAACAATCTTTGCTCGTGCAACATGAAGAGAAATTTTTGCATAGTTAAAGTGAATAAGGTTGTGGGTCATCCAAATAGTATGAAAATATGAATGATACCTGCAATAGTAATATCTTTTACCTACCAACTACATCTTAGGTGGATGTAGGGAAGACTGAATGTTGTAGATGATAAACAAATGCAAACATGAAGCCTATCACCTAACCAATTCCAAAGATTCAGGGCAAACAAACATTCGAGAAAAAGATGAACTGATATTTTGAATGCAGTCTAACATAACACACAAATGGAAATGACCGTGCAACCTCTAATACAAAGGTTTCCATCCGTAGGCATTTTCCCATGCATGAGTCTCCAAAAAAAAGAATGAGACATAGGAATACATGTGTGTTATATCTTCCTTGTGTTTCCTTGTGGAGGAGTGTTATACATGCTTTCTTCAAGAGGAAACAACATTTCCTCTATCACTTGTGAATTCTATTGACAAACAATGTTGTACATGTTTTTCAGCAATTCATTGGCGCCTCACAATGAAATTTAGCTCGCAATAGTTGGAAACCATGTAAGGCTTATGGTTAAGTGGCTGGAAGAGGAATTGAAGGTCCAATAGGAGACACTGGAGAAGATCCAGTGATCTGAGGAGCTTGGAATAGATCTGGAAGAAGAATAGTTTCCGCTACATGATACACAACACCTTGCAGTGGAGGTGGTGGCGGTTGATTGATCGTCACTTAAGTAGTTGTGGCGTTGTGTATTTCTACGGAACGAGTATCTATGGATCCAATCATTATAAAGAAGTGTGGAAGTCAGAAATTTAGAAATTCAAGAAACCAATGATGGTACGCTACTTGATAAGATTGAACATGGTGGATCTTCTTGTTCAATTTTGAGAACTCTTAATCTGGTGGGTTGAAAAAGTTTCGAACGGACTAATCGATAAATAAACATGAGATCGTGAAAAACATGGGAATTAGAAGTTGTTTCCTATATATGGTGTCATTGTTCTATTGTGTAACTAAAATGGAGTAAGGTTAGGTGATTGTGGAGGATTACTGTAGATTAGAGCTTTCGATAATTAGATTGGCGTTGTAATGCGGTGGGATAATTGACTTGGTTGTTTTGTATTTGATCACAATTATTGCAGATAGCAAGAGTCGCCACCGACTTTTCTTTTATCTAATAAGGAAAGGGTGAAAAGAACAGGAAAGACCTTTGAGATGTTTTCTTGAGTTCGGGGGGTAGGTTATGAAAAGGAAAGGTGTTAGCACCCTTTTCATCCATATTTATCTATGGGCTCTTAGTTTCTAGCTCACTTTGAAATTCTTTATTTGAAATGTGTTTGTGTTTGTTTGAAACTATTTTTGAAAAGTGTCTTTGTTTAGGTGAACTTTGTAATGATTCTCGTCTCTATAAGAATGCATACAAAGTTTGACTTTTGAAAATATTTCATGGAAAAGTGTTGGTGTTTTTGAAAGATGTTTTGAAATGTTGTGAGCAAGCAACTATGAGCGTTCTACCTACTCAAAAAGTCTTAGTTCTTTTCCTTCTCCTTTAGATGTTGCTATCTTACCATTGATTGGTAAGAAGCCCTATCATTGGATATGAAGGGACGGGCGTGGGTCATCGTATAGTCATAGATAGCAATGTTGTGAGATACCTTGGCATTTTTCTTACGGTTCTAAGATCATTTTGAAGGCAACATTCGAAACGTCATCGAGGGACTATGATCTTGTATTCGAGGGTCATTTGCTAAAGTGTCTCACATGCATAACATGACCATTTTTCTTAAGGCAACAAAGTGGAGTTAACCCTAGAGGTGCAAGTGTGCAAATGTTTATTTTTCATGCATTATTTTTTCTTAGATTAGGGTTGTCTAGGAATTGATTTTAGTCTTGCCATGTAAATCCTAATTACTAGCATTGATATTGAAAGCGATAAATTGCGGAAATGTAAAGTTCTACGTTATTACATCATTTGGGGATGGAGTATACAATTTTATAAATGGAGAATGGAAAGCAATAAAAATCCTAATTATCTATCACAACCATATTGAATTGAATAATGTACAAGAAACAAATAAATATAATGTAAAAGGATATAAATGGAAAAGGAATGGATTTTTGTTTGGATTTTGTTAAGAAAATGATTTTTGATGTAATTAACTAAAAGGAGAATAATCAATTATAATGAGGAAAACTAAACCTAAGTTAATTAAGAAAAGAAATTAATTTGATTAAAGAAACAAGTTTTTTAGGGTTTTGTAAAAAATAGTTTTAATTTAATTAAACTAGTATGAGAAAATTAATTAAAGGAAAACCTAAGTTCTAAATTAATCTTAATTAAAAGAAAATGAATTTAACCTAAATCTAATTATTAGTTTAATTAATTAAGAAAAAAAAGAAATGAGTTTAAAAAGAAAATGTTTTAGTCTTTTTTTAGTCTAAAAGAAATAAGGTAAAAATTGCTAAATACCTAAGTAAACAAATAAATGAAAATATATTTTTTGGTATTTTTAGTTAGTAAAAATATTAATAATAATAATGTTAATAATAATAATAAAAATAAAGAAAATAAAATAAAAAATTAAATTAATATTGAAGTTAGTTAGGTGTAAAAAATAATATAGGGAGTGTGAGAAAAACAGATTTTGTGTGTTAGAGGCCCAAGGCCTGTTTTTTTTTTTTTTGTTTAATCAGAAAATGAAAATGAAAAATATAAGGGTCTGCATGTTATGAGTAAACAGGGAGTGAGTCTGAGTAAAAAAACAAGGCCCAAAGACCTTAGGCCCAGGCGCGCCGGCTTATGACAAAAGAGAAGAAAAATAATGAAAACTTGGAAAAAGGGCGGTGTTGGGGTCGAAGCCAGGCCCTTAGCAATAATACGCGTGCGCTATACCACTGGGGTGGCTATACATCTGTTTACTTATACAAAACCATAAATATATATTTGAAAACCCTTCCTAGGCCTGCACTTCGTCTTCTTCCTCGCGCCATGTTTGAACATGTAACTTTCTCATTTCTCAATAAAAATTAAAACTATAAACATGAAAGTTACTCCATTTTTCTCATGATTCCAGAAATTTAAATAACTTAGACTATAAATCAAATATGAGCAAGAACTTTACTTTCCCTAATCTGAACCCTAATTTTTCCAGAAATTTCAAACTCAAAATTCTCTAAGCTCAGGCAATATAAATGAAAACTATTGACATGGTTAGCTTCAGGGCAATGATGTCTACATTTTATCTTTGAAAATGAAAGCCTAACAATGCCTACATGAAGAGTTGAAAGTTCAGAAAATTACCTTAAAAACTGGAAATCGTGAAATGAGTTTAAGCTTGATTCAAGTTGTGGTGATGATCAGGTTAGCTTCCTCAAGTCCCTAGGAAGCTAATGCAACTCTTACTTGGTACTGAGAATGCTTGAATCGTGCTGGAGAAGTCCAAGTGCAAAGCTCTGTTTTTGAAGATAGAGGATGGTATTACAGATGTGTTGCAGGTGTTTGGATAGCTTCTATATGTGTATTAGAAGCTTTGTGAAAGGTTTGGCCAAGAAACGCACGAGTGGATTTGGAGATTAGATTCAAAACTCAGAAATGACAAGTTTTTAGGTATTTTTGGTGATTCTGTGTTTTAGCAAGTTTGAGGGCTTCTCATTTCGTGTGTTGGCTTGCAAATGATGTATGTATTTATAGGCAAGAGGTTTTGTGTGCTACAACAAGTCAGAATTTGAATTATCAAGTTGTAACATATTTACTTGTTTTTGAAGCAACCATGACAAACATCTTCCCAAAGCTTGTACCATGCTAGTGTAGATTGGTTAACACTTTAAACATGGATGTTCTGATTTATAGATGTTGAGTGTGATCAGAACAATAAGTGAAAGGCTCAAGACAAATTGACTTTGTGATTAAAGTCACTTTTCAAGAATGGATATGTTACTTTCTTTCAAAAATGGCAAATTGGTTTGGATAAAGCTTGAAACACTTGGATAAGGAAACAATCAGTTGTGTAAACCATTAATTATGGAGTGATAAACAAGTTTGAGGCCTGCAAAGTGAAGATTATGCAACATGACTATGGGTTTGATTCATGTTCATCACAAAATCTGTCTTGCAAAATAAGTTTGAAACCCTAACTTCATGGCTTCGATTCTCTTAGCTTAAACATGATCTCAATGAGTTCTTGGATATTTCAAAAAGCTTGAAACATCCTCTACAACTTCTCTTTTAATCATTTTTGCAAAATCAAATTGGAACTATGTGAAACTTGTCCAATAAGTTAGGTCAAAAATCTGCCTAAACTAGGTCAAAATTTCACTAAGTGTTTTTTTTGTTTCATGTACATGTCTTTATGAGTTTATAACTTAAAATCCAAGCATTTATAGAATTTGATTTGTGAAGCAAAGTTGTAGATTTCCTCAAGATCTACAACTTTCATGTTGGAAGTTTTCTTTGAACAAATAGTTCTTATGAGTTTAAAATGTTGATATGGATCAAAAATCATGAAGTTTGACTGTAAGTTGACCACTCTTGACTTTTTACCCAATACACCTGATTTTAGGTCAACTGATTAATCGACTGAGCAAACTTGAACTACAAGACTTGAAATTTGACATGAGCATTCTTGAAGGTCCATAATGATCCATGAAAGTCATATGGGGCATTAAAAATCCATTTTTCCTTGTGCAAACTCAAACCCTAATTTGAGTCATTAGTGTTGAGGAATTGCCTTGAACTGATCAATCCTTGTGCAATCTTGAGCAATTGAAGATCTTGTGGGGAGAATCTTTGAAAAATGAGGAGACAGATTTTGGGGTACAACAGACGCATTTTCTATTTATAAATAGGAAGGTTATAATAACTTATTATTCATTAGACATGCAATGCGGGGAGTCCTTAATAGTATTCAGGATTGCGATTATCTATACTCATTTGCATGATAAATCATGTGTGCTAGGAAAGTTCTAGATAGATTGTTCATCTTCTTGAATGGTTAGTCGAAGACATTTATGATCAATCCAGAACTTAAATGAACCACATTTTTACTCTTATTAACTAGTCAGATATATATAAAAAAATATTGTTAACATTGCTCTATATAATAATAATAATAATAATCATTATTATTATTATTATTTTATTAAAATTAAAATCACTTTTATATAATTATATGTTTGGAAATGCATCTCTATCCATGGATGTCTCCACCATAAATGGACGTACAAGTGTTAATTCTCCATTATTCAGATATTTAACGCTACTACCATCGAAGAGCCACCCACCTAACTAGTCTTACAAAATCAAAACAACATTTTTTGTTATTCTTCTATCAAATTCAACCTTTACACACCAAAACAAACCATGTCTTCTTCTTCCTTCAAATTCAACACCTTCCATTTTTACATCATCATATTCATATTGCAAGTCTTTGCAGCAACTCCAATTTTGTCAGATAATTCCTCATTCAACGACTTTCTAGACATTGCAAAGAGTCCTGAGGTTTTTGATTGGATGATGAGTATGAGAAGGAAGATTCATGAGAATCCTGAACTGGGTTATGAAGAATTTGAGACAAGTAAACTGATAAGATCAGAATTGGATAAAATGGATATACCTTATAAACATCCAGTTGCAATCACTGGTGTCATTGGTTTCATAGGAACCGGTTTGTCTCCTTTTGTAGCTTTAAGAGCTGATATGGATGCTCTTCCTATGCAGGTTCATGAATTACATCATTTTTTTAACTACATCATTCTTAGTAATGTTAATACTATAACAAAGATAATTACATGATATTCATATTGGATTCCCCTATAGTACAGATGCTCTTTTATGAGTTAAAATTTTGTTTTTATTAGAATTTGGGTTGGGTCTAACTCAACCCTAAATTTGCTTTCTCACCGTATTCAATCCTAGAATTAGATACTATCTTAGAATTTGAGTTGTGAGGACTGTCACTCAATTATAAACTCATTTCAGTCCATATTTCATTGAAGTTGGAAATCGTAACAGTTTTCTCTAGTTAATGAGACCGGTCTGAGTTTTAATTTCTATATGGAGTTAAGATAAAGGGGTTTGGTTATTTTGTTTGTCTTTTCTCAAATTTTGCTTTATGCTATTATATAAATGATGTTTGAACCTTAGGAAATGGTGGAGTGGGAGCACAAGAGTAAAGTAGCTGGAAAGATGCATGCTTGTGGTCACGATGCTCATGTTACCATGCTACTCGGTGCTGCCAAGATTCTCAAACACCATGAAAAAGAAATACAAGTATGTGACCTTTCATCTTGGTTTTTTTTTGTTTTGGTTTCTTTTGTTATATTCTGTCCAAATTGTCATCAACTATAAAAACCCGTCCCTTTATATTATGTGTATTGTTTCTTGTTATTGTAGTTTTCATCCTCTCGTGTATAACCGATAAATTATTTATGGTTTTTCTTAATTCAGGGAACAGTTGTTCTTGTTTTCCAACCAGCGGAGGAAGGAGGTGGAGGGGCTACGAAAATTTTAGATGCTGGTGTATTAGAAAATGTTACAGCTATCTTTGGATTGCATATTGATCCTAACGTACCAATAGGTGAAGTGGCCTCTAAGTCTGGTCCAATATTGGCAGGAAGTGGCTTCTTTGAAGCAAAAATAAGTGGAAAGGGAGGTCATGCCGCTATTCCTCAACAAGCTATAGACCCTATATTGGCAGCTTCCAACGTGATTATTAGCTTACAACACCTTGTTTCTCGCGAGGCTGATCCCCTAGACTCCCAGGTAAATTCTGTCGATTTTTCATTTTCATTTCCTATTATCCACTTATTTCATACTTAAGCCATGTCTAAATAAACAACTTAATTAAGTACTTATAACATAAACGCTTATCGTATAAGTTCTTTTGTATAATCTGTTTCTATGACAAAAGATAAAATAAATTTAAACTTTTTCACATATATTATAAGATGTTTTCTTAAGTTATTTTAGGGAATTTCTGGAAATAAGTTGAGTACAGCTGATGGACATGTAATAAGTTGTTTTCATAAACTCTTCCAAACAATATCTTATATAGACTTGCTTGCATGATATTCTTGAATCCATAACTATGCTAAGCAATCAACATGTCTTCTACATGTTTATTTATAAGCTATATTTGGACATTAGAAAGCACAACAAGTAATAGGAAGGATCCTAAGTAGCAATCTATCACCTGTTTCAATATGAAGAATACAATTATAAAACAAGCTTTTGATGACAATAGAGGGATATGAGTTAGACCTTTAGGATGTATGTGTGTGTGATCGTTTTTATGTGTGAAAATTTTCTTATTACTTAAAAATATGAATGGCATGCTTGTTGAAGGCGATACAATCCCTCTTGTCATAGCTACATAACACATGTTTGCACAGGTTGTGACGATTGCAAAGTTCCAAGGAGGTAGTGCTTTCAATGTTATTCCAGACTATGTCACAATTGGTGGCACCTTCCGAGCCTTCTCTAAACAAAGCTTCAACCAACTGAGACAGCGGATTGAGGAGGTATTTATTGGAAATGGTATTCTTATGAAAGTTTAGTCAACATAATTGACAGTCATATGACAGCTGATTTATTTATGCAGGTTATCATTGGGCAAGCTGCCGTGCATAGGTGTAATGCAACTGTGGACTTCCTTGATGGAGTGAAACCTTTCTATCCTCCAACTGTAAACAATGGCGATTTGCACGAACATTTTGTGAATGTTGCAGTGAATATGCTTGGTATCAATAAAGTTAATAAGGCCATGACCCCAGTCATGGGATCTGAAGACTTTTCATTTTATCAACAGGCCGTACCTGGTTACTTCTTCATTCTTGGAGTGAAGAATTCCGAACATAAGCCTAAGTCATTTTTACACTCACCTTATCTCGAAATCAATGAAGATGGACTTCCTTATGGAGCTGCACTTCATGCATCATTAGCTTCTACTTATCTTCTAAAACATCAGCAGGATGATGAGAGAAAATATCATGATGAATTATAAATGTTAATGAACACTTTAGATTTCTCTTTTTTTTTTTGTTGTGTTTCTTATTCTCTCTAGTTGATTAGTTTCAATCACAAATTGTCCATCAAACTTGATGCTCATATCGCTTATTCCTTTTTATCTAAACTAGTTGGTAATCAATTTACATCTATCTTTCATGCATTCTTTTAGCATGTGTTTGGTATTGAGTCAAATTGAACCAGATCACATCAAAAACCACATTAACGCAGAAACCAAGACTTGGAATTTTTTAAAATCACGTTAAAATTTCAATTGGAACGTGGTATTGGCAATTGAAACGTTGATCCAAATGTCCGATGAAATTTACGTAAATCACTAGAAGTCATTATCAATGATCC
The DNA here is from genome assembly GCA_948472305.1 of Vicia faba. Lineage (NCBI taxonomy): Eukaryota > Viridiplantae > Streptophyta > Magnoliopsida > Fabales > Fabaceae > Vicia > Vicia faba. The sequence goes on from OX451739.1 coordinate 411,209,664, forward strand.
AAATGTATATAAATATTTTGTATAAATATGTGTCTTTATCAATGCTCAAATGTATGATGAAATTGGAAGAAAATTGGGCAAGTGTAGGTTGGCCATACACAAACATGTCTTAATTGAAGAATACATATTCTAAAAAGATAACTAAATTATTTATTTGATTAACAAGTAATCCAATAAAATGCTAGTCTACATTTTGACTAATACTAGTATAAAAAATATATGATTTAAATTCACTGTCCTACACATCTAAATGCCATAAGAGCAACTCAAAATTTCTGCAGAATAGAGAGAGCAGAAGATAAATCACGCGATCAAAAAGGAGTAAACTGATAGCTAATAACTACTATGCTCCAAACAGTGCTCCTTCAAGGATGCTGCGACTCAGATGCGAGACGAACTTCCTATTCCAAAAATTTTCGGCGCTAAATCTAACAGAGGACCTAAAGCATTAGGTGCAAATTTTCTAGCAAATAAGAAACAAAGTGAAGTTGGCTGGTTATTATAAAGACATGTCTGATCCTGCAAAATTTTCTTGAAGAATTCCTCTTTGATGTCATTCTTCCCAAACGTAGCCGGGTGAGCACCGCCTCTTGACCAATCGACGTAAGTGAGGCTCCGATTCGCAAGAAGATGAGGAGTATTAATGGTTAACATTGTCTGGAAATAGTGTTCATCAACATAGCATTTGTGAGGTACGCAGAACTCTTTGAGTTTTGGATAGTAAGTACTGTCTTCAACTATCCTAACCGCAAGTTCGCGGTTAATTTCGAACCACTGAGACCCCTTACGCCAGTCACTCAGGTTGATTTCAGGCTTCATGTTTTCTTCGTAACGTCCTCTTCCATAAGGACCAAGCTCATCAAATGCACCCATAAAACTATACCTTGACCGTGACAAGTAACGGTGTACAATGCTGAAGTTCTGGAGAGGGATGCAGGCCTCGGATAGAAGAACAAACCATTCATTTGAGATATCAAGCAATGCATTCGCTAGAAGTCTTCTTTCGGCATCACACATACTCATCATTCCCCATTCAGCCACCTGTAAGGAAGGAAGATAATCAGAATTTAATACGAGATTCATGTCTAAATTAATACACACTAAACACTCATATCAAATGGATTCAACTTAATATCAAATCGAGATGCAAATCATGCGTATTGTAAGATTCTGATAACCATGCAACCATACATGTGATCAGAGTCGTCTCAAATTTTTGGAAGCTTTGTGTAGGTTAGACACGGTTCAACCACATTTTATCAGTGACAAATTTATGAGGTTCTAATTAGATACAATTTAACTGCGACAAATTTTAGGTTCTACGCATTAGTCTGTCACGCACGCCTTCGCCTAAAGGAATCTTCAGTGAAGTCGCTAGCTGAAACAACCGGCTAAACAAATCATCGAAATGAAATCAATGAAGTCGCCATCGAAAGTTTTTTATCCCACAGGAAGGAAAATGTAAACATCGAGTAAACCTGAGAAGGGTGAAATCACGATCAAACGACCGAGAGATCGGGTAAGGAGTCTGTTACGCGAGAGAAAAATATTAGCACCCCACACGCCCGTAATACTCTAGAGTATCCACTCTCGTTGTTCTAACCAAAGGGTGTGTTTTAAATCTAATGCTTAAGAGCTAAAAGAAAAAATACAAAGAGGAAATACATGCAAAAGAAAACAAACACGGAAAAAGAAGAAAATATTTACAAAGTTTCGCTCGGCTAAGCCCCGCGATCAGATGCCTACGTATCCCTTTTAAGGAATCAGAGCGCCATAGTTCGGCTCACATGTTTCGGTTTATTGTATGTTTTTTAATGAACAATATTAATTTCGCCTTCTGCCGCAGCTCGACCTTTAGAGACTTACGCGTCAGCACATAAGTGAATTAACATGTTCTATCTAACAAGGAATTTGCAAAGAAAAATGCCCGAAGGCGCATATGCTACATTTGTGCTCTAACAATTTAGACATAATGCCACCCGACCTTTGGAGATTTATGCGTAGTGTTGCGTATTGGAGACTATGTCATACATTCAAACACCAACAAACAAACTTGAAATGAAATAAAGATAGCTTTACCTGGCTAGGGATCTGTCTGCGATAAAAAACCGAAGATGGTGGAAAATCAGCATTGTAAGACGGCAACGAATGAACATAGATTGAGTAAAGCTTCTCATGTCCCTTAAAGAACCTCTCCCAAAGTGGAGCCATTGGCAAAGGCCCCTTAGTTAAGAACATAAACGCGATTTTCGGAGTTCTTTTAAACGGATAACTCTGAATCCTCGGTGTAAAAGAAGCTCTCCAGAAGAGTTCAACATCATTCATACTATGCAACAAACTAGAAGGAGCCTTAAACCAATTCTCCACAACCGCCGGCCTCTGAAAACAAGGCTTTCGCACTGACGATTGCACGAAAGCCACATTATGAATACGAAAATGCCTAATCATATACATGCTAAGAAATGAACCACCAATTCCAATTATCAAAAAGAGTAAGAAAAACTGCAAAAGCCTCAAAGGAAATTGCCTAGAGTGTGTCACTCTTAATGTAGCTATTGCAGCAGGGTCCTTCCCTTCCTCCAATCTAGTAGGAAGCATAGTTTTTTCTTCTCTTACAATCAAATCTAAGATCTTGTTACTTGTGTAAATTCATACACAACCAAATCCCAAAACAAAACAAAACAACAACAAAAAACTCACTTTCCACAACAAAACCGGATCAAAACAAAATTGTCATGCTCATAAACACACACAATTCAAATTTTCAGCAGAATTAACCAAACCCCATATGAAGAAATAGATCAAAACAAAATAAATAAGAGAAAATTCAGTAGCCCAACAAAAGTAACAAGTATGATATCATTGAAAAATCAAAGGGTTATGAAAAAAATGAAAACTTTATTTGTTGTGTGATTCTGGGTTAGCATGAAAAAAATGAAAAATTTCATGTCATTGATGATTCATCATTCACTCACAAATGTATAGAAACGTGGTGAGTTCTACTTTGTAAGAGAATGAGAATAAAAACCTCTAAAGGGAAAGTTGATAAATAATGGGGTTCTTCAAGGTGAGAGAGAAAAGAACCAATCAAAAAGAAACAACAACGTTGTAAAAAGGTTGTTTTTTTTTTTGTTGGGGTTTTGTTGTAAGCTTTTTTGGGTATTGAATTGTTATTTATTGGTCTGTCTATGCCTATTTTTGTGGTTTATTATAGGTGCACGTGTATTATAATTAAATTCTGAGTTATTACATTTTTCATTTTATTATAAAATTAACTCAAATTGCAATAAGTAGATCTACTATTAATGGATAATGCTAACTTGTGCATAGGAGCATAAATTAAGAATAAATTAGATAATATTTTATTTTATTTATCTCACAATAATTATCTTTTTTATTATTTATTGAAATAATTTTATTAGTTGAAAGAAATAATAAATATTATATCGATAATTTAAAAGAATAAATGATTTGAGAAAAATAAAAATTAGAAAGATGATATATATTATGAGATGGAGAGGCTAGAAATTATGCACTAATTTTAATAAAAATATAAAATTAATTTTTTTATTGTTTTTTCAATTTTTTATAAATGAATTTTTTAATTTGTACTTTTATGGCCACGTTTTTTTTAACAAAATGGCTACGTTAGTATTACTCATTATTAATTTAATAATAAAAATTAAACTTTTAAGATAAGAAAATAAAATAATATAGATTTGTGTGTACATTAGTGCTTGACTGCAATTAGACACTCTTGTAACGATCAATTGAGTTAAGTTAACTAGTAATTTAATTAAATTAATATATAAAATTAATTATTAAAATTATTATTATATTGTGACTAAATTTTCCTATTTTATTTTGACATGATAAAATTTATTTATATTATTATTATTATTTTATTATTAAATTTAATTTTTTTTATAATTCAAAATTTATGAATAAACTTGAAAAAATGAAATGTTATTTTTTTTAATGAAAATTCCATATATAAAAGAAAAAATGAAATGTTATTGAATGTCGTAAGTAATTATAAAACAAATTTATAAAGACAATGTATATGATATACATAAAGTTGCACTTTTAAATTATTTTTTCTGTTCTAAATTTTATGACACTTTGACTATGAGAAATTTGCCTATTTCATAGTCAAAAGGTTGCTTAATATGATATAAAAAAACTTGCATTTTATAATAAAAAGTTTTCTTATATAATGAAAAGGGATGTACTACTTCTTGTCATCTTTAATATAATAAAAAAATTATATTTATTACTCATTATTAATTTAATAACAAAAATTAAATTTTTTAGATGAAAAAATAAAATACTACAGATTTGAGTGTACATTAGAGCTAGACTGCAATTAGATGTTCTTGTAACGATCAATTAGTGAGATATTCATTCGTTCGCACGAGTACTGGTATGATACGGATATTTATTTCCAAAATATAATAAATATAAAATATTTTTTTTAAAAGGGATAATAAATCGGTGTCTATAATTCTTTCAATATATAAAAGTATTTGAATCAATTATATATATATATATATATATATATATATATATATATATTATTTTTGTTTTAGAATTATTATAAAAAATATTTGAATCAATAGTAAAATTGTTCTATTATTATTCAATATTTTGATTAGTAAGTTCATGTTCCCGTTAATATTAAATATTTTGATGAGTAATTTCATGTTCTTGTCAATATTTAATAGTTTAATCAATAACTTCACGTTTCCGTTAATCTTCAATAGTTTGATCAATAACTTAATGTTTCCGTTAATATTCAATATTTTGACCAGTAACTTTATGTTTCCGTTAATATTCAATATTTTGATCAGTAACTTTATGTTTTCATTATTATTCAATATTTTGATCATTAACTTCATATTCACGTTATAGTTTATTATTTTTTCAAGATATAATAAGTCGATTTCTATAACTTTTTCCGTATATAAAAATATTTGAATAATAATATAATTATTCATATATATATAATAGCTTAATGTCAGTACCATATGTGTGTATCATATTATAATCCTTATTTTAAAAAATAAATAAATTAGGATTTAAATCAACAATATATTTTTCCCGTCTATAAAATAATAAATATTATTTTTATTTTGATATTATTTATAAATATATATGAATCAATAGTAAACTTAGTCACGTTTAAAAAAATAATATTGTTTAAAAATATTTGATGATAATAAAAATATTTTATATTAATAAAACATTAAATTGATAAATTATATTGAATAAATATTCAAACAAATTATATAATTCAATTAATAATAAATATTTAATATAATTGATTAAAATCAATTTACAATGACCGTTATATTATATAATAATAACTATGAAAATAATCAACGATCTTCTGCGTCAATCTATATTGAACTGTTAAATGGATCCCGCTAGGAGACGGCGAAAACTAAAGACTTATAAGTCAAAAAATTTGTATTAGTTAAGGCCCCCGGTGAATCATGTCTTTTCAAATTTAGAAACATAATAATTGATATCTTGCTGTGAAGGCCAAGAAATAGATTTGAAATCTACTTACATAATAATCATCTCCAAACACACCTCGCATGATATCAACATGTTTAATATAAGAGATTTCTTGGTAAATAAGGAACACTCAGACACACATAACTGAGACTCTATTTGCTACTCTCTCACATATGTGTTCACAAACTTTTTCAATCTCCAATTACTTTGGTCGCTCCAAATTGAAACAAAGACCGTGGATTCTACATAAAAGTAATGATCAAAGAAAACAAATCAATCACATAAAACTATGCATTGACTCGACATCATTTCTCCATCCATCAACCAATATTGTTGTATACATAAATAACATTGTTACACAATTCAAATCAAAGAACTATGCAATCAATTACGCAACTTCCATCCGGAATTGCAGTCCAGCACCGCCTTTGACAGGGGTAGATGGCTATCGCGTCAAAACACACGTTACAGAAATTATGCACTAATTTTAATAAAAATATAAAATTAATTTTTTATTGTTTTTTCAATTTTCTATAAATGAGTTTTTTTAATTTGTGCTTTTATGACCATGTTAGTATTACTCATTATTAATATAATAACAAAAATTAAATTTTTTAGATGAGAAAATAAAATACCATAGGTTTGAGTGTAAATTACTGTTTGACTGCAATTAGATGCTCTTGTAACAATCACTTGAATTAAGTTAACGAAACATCTTCATCGTGTAATTTAATTAAACTAACATGTAAAATTAATTATTAAAATTATTATTATATTGTGACTAAATTTTCTATGTTATTTTGACATATTAAAATTTATTAGTACGTATTATTATATTATTATTATTATTTTGTTATTTAATTTAATTTTTTGATAACACAAAATTTATGAGTAAACTTGAAAAAATGAAATGTTGTTTTTTTTAATGAAGATTTCATATATAAAAGAAAAAATGAAATGTTATTGAATGTCGTTAGTAATTATAAAACAAATTTATAAAGACAATGTATGTCTATGAAGTACATAAAGTTACACTTTTAAATTATTTTTTCTGTTCTAAGTTTTATGATATTTTGACTATGAGAAAATTTGACTATTTCATAGTCAAAAGTTTGCTTAATATGATAAAAAGAACTTGCATTTTATAATAAAAAGTTTTCTTAATATAATTAAAAGTGATGTACTACGCCTTTGTCATCATCTTTAATATAACAAAAAAAAAATTATATTTATTAAACAATTAATATATCTAATGTATATAATAACTCAACTATTTTGATTATTTAATGTATTTAAAAAACAATTTTTTTACATTAAAAAACAGATAGTAATACCTTTTTACCATTTCAAATTTATTAAAAATATAAATGATTATTTATCGAAAAGAATAGTTATAATAAAATTTATAAATATTATTTCTTAATAATTTTGAATAGAGAAATTTAAATAACTCGAGCATGAGAAATAATAAATTATTATTTTTCAATTTAAAAGGTGAAAATAATAATAAAAAATATATTAAAAAAACGTTAAATATATTTTTGGTCTCTATAAATTATCAAATTATATTTTTGCTCCTTATAGAAAAATAGACATGTTTTAGTCCCTACAAAATTATTATACTCGTAGTTTTAGTCACTACTGTTAAAATGATATGTATTTTAAATGATTATTTTACAAACATGTTTAAAACATAAAAAGTTACTCGAAAAAAAAGAACTCAAAATTTGTTTTCTAATTCGAGATTTAGTTGATCAATTAAAGCAGAAGTTTGAATCATGGTTGCTTCCATATGCTTCAACCATGAATATATGATGACTGAAGTTCACATTTAATGTTGCATAAGTTCTTAACTATCTTTTAATTGGTGAGCTTAAATATCTAAATTATGTTTATACCAACCGTTTACAGACACACAAATTTGATTCAGCGTACAATATCAGAGATCCATAATTATTTTGTTAAAGCTCTTACGAAAGGGAACTCCAACATTCAGGCATAGTATGTGTCTATCTATGATTGACATCTAACATATTGTAATGTGTACATAATATGGATGTCAGATGCCTCGTGATATACGGTTTTTGTTATTGATGAATGTCAGATGCCCTAGATCTTTCGATCGATCCTTAGGTTGGAGTCCTTGGATTTTGATTATGTTTATGTCGATTCGGATAATTAATTTATGTAATTCAGTGTTATTTCTGTAATGGAACTTGTTGTACTCCTACCACAGATGTTGTTGCCCCTGCACCTAAACAAAAATCAAACAAGAAGACTTGACATCAAGTATCAAGTCTGCCCCACGGTACAACAATTTAGGATTTTCTGTAATATTTGATTATTTAATCTGTGCGAGAGAGACTATATTGAATGTTTTAATATTGTTTCATAGAAAATGTGTTTTAGGTTTTATGTTGTCATGCTTTAGTTCAAATTGTTGTCAGTTAGTAGTCATAGAGGTGTTATAACACTTTTGCATAGTGGATTGACATGAATGCTTGATTGATTAATCTATTACTTTTATTAAGGATAAATTGGTGATATTGAATATCTTACTGCAACATATCAACATAAAATTTGCAATAGATCAAATCTGGATGTCATATGCAATCACTTGGTTAAGAAGTTCCTTGAACTTTTCTTTCAAATTGCTGAAAACAAGGATTATAATGAATTATTGGGATCTCTTACACTTTGATGTTAATCCTATTAATTCAACATTGGTGTAACATGTGTTAGATGACAATCAATTTATTCAATGCATTTTGACTTCTCTAAAAAACCATATGTTCATTAGTTAATAGATTAACTATTAAAAATTGCTAGTTTTGTTGTTTAACAAATAATAAATTTAAGTTTTATTATTTCTTTTCAAATTGCTGTATAATATCATTAAATTATATGAATTAACTGTATTAATTCTGACAAATTATTAATATTTATATAATTTTTTGTAATTTCAATTTAATGTAATATATATTAATTTATACCTAATTATGATATTGGTAAAAAAAAGAGTTTAACGAATAATTATTAACTAATATTATAAATAATCTTAACATAGTTCTATAATATAAATATATTTCAATACATTACAAATAAATCGATGAGATATAGATGATTTTACAAATAATTATAATTTGCGATTCAAACCATTATTGATTTATTGGTCTGCAACAAAAATCAATGAGAATTCAGAGGGTTTTATCAATTCTAACAAAATTTATTTTTGACAACTAATTATTATATTTAATGACATTTATCATTTTTCAAGGTATTTTGATAACTAATTATTATATTTAATGACATTTATCATTTCTCAAGGTATTTAATATGTGCAATCATTCATTACAGCTTGCACTATAGGAATGGATACCGAGTCTGTTTGGGTTGGACCCGGGTCTAATATGTCAAATCGAACAAAATCATAGGTGAATTTGTTATATTCAATTTTGACTGAATTTTTAATCGTTTGATCGAGTTCGATTTAATCGGTTAAAACAAATTAGTTTATTAAGTTAAGTTCATCTTTCAAATTTTTCTTTTGCCGTTGTTTAATACTAATTCACTACATAATTTATTTTGTACTAAATTGTAAAATCATTTTAACAAAATTTGAGTTCTTTTTATTTTTCATTTTATTTTGTTCATCGTAATGAATGTCTTTGCAGATATAGATACATAGATAGATGTAAATATTTTACAGGCATAAATTAACGGATAGATGTAAATGTATCTATGAGATAGTAGTTGTACACTGTTCATTTTAATGTTCATCTTTTAAATATTTCTCTTGTAGTTATTTTATATAATTGAAGTTAAAGAATCGACTGTATAATTTATTATAAGTACGTATAAATACTTAAAGGTTGGTGTATATTATTAGCCTATATTTATAATTATGTGAATGTTAACAAATTCAAATATAAATTCAAATTTTATAAATGAGCGTTTAATTTATGTTTATGTAAATTCATCGCACATATTTCTTATTAGTTTCATTATAAAATTAACTCAAATTGCAATAAGTAAATATATTATTAATGGAAAATGCTAACTTGTGCATAAGAGCATAAATTAAGAATTAATAAAATAATATTTGAGAAATTATGCACTAATTTTAATAAAAATATATAATTAATTTTTTATTGTTTTTTCAATTTTCTATAAATGAGTTTCTTAATTTGTGCTTTTATGGCCACGTTAGTATTACTCATTATTATTAACTTAATAACAAAAATTAAATCTTTTAGATGAGAAAAAAAATAGTGTAGTTTAATGCAATTAGATGCTCTTGTAACAATCAATTGAGTTAGGTTAATGAAACATTTTCATTGTGTAATTTAATTAAACTAACATGTAAATTAATTATTAAAATTATTATTGTTCTGGATTGGGCCCGACAGGCCCAAAAGCATTACTGAGGCCCAATCCAAAGGGACTTACTGTGGTCCACGCCGAGCAAAGGGGTCACATCCGTGCCCGACATCTTGATGTCCAGCTCGACATCCCACTGTCCAACTCCAAGTGATGGTGTCCAGCTCCACCTCTTGACGTCCAGTTCGACATCCTAACGTCTAGCTCGACGCCCTGCCGTCCAGCTCGACGTCCTGCTGTCCAGCTCGACGTTATCTCGAGCATCCCCACTAGGGCAGACTCAGTCCACCATTCCCCCAACGATACTCCGGAAAGACCGCGTCTTCGTCCGCCCGCACTTCACGCAGCACATCCAGGACGGGGACCACGTGCGGGTCCCCACTACCCACGTAGAACCTGGCAGTTCCTCCATTGGGCCAAATCCGCCCGGCCCAATGAAGGGACCTTGGCCCAGCGCTGGGGGCTATAAATACCCTCTGTTTCCAGAGGGTCAGGTATTCATCATTCTAACCTCAACTTCTATTATCTGCTCGTACTCCTACTTACTTCAGCATCGGAGTGTCTTGCAGGTACCCCCCCCACCTCGTCAAAAAAGCTTTCTGCTCGGAGCCAGCCGTGACGGTCCAAACCTTCTGATCAGGTCAGATCAGTGGCGCCGTCTGTGGGAACAGCTTCCCCGTCTAACGAACAATTCCAAAGACCAAAGCTCAATTCAATTACCTGTCATGGCTGATCCAGCTCGTGAAGAACAGCACGTCCGCGTCACCGACACTAACAACGGTCCCGCGGACAAGAATGGACACCTCGACAATCTCGGTGATCCCGGCCACAATGCCACCCCTGTGACAACCGCCCCTGGACCTTCCTCCCGCAGGGAGGGGAACACTGCGTCATCCTCGACGACCCCTCCAGCACTCGAAGACGACCCGGAAGCTCTCGCATATCGCAGAGCTGCCCGGTTCTATGAAGTCCCAGTTCCTGCCGGGGCAGATGCCACGACTCAGGCACTGTTCGCGGCCATCAACCAGACTAATTATCTCATTTTCGCCCAGGGAGAAAGACTAAGGGCACTTGAAAATGACCGACGACCCCCGAGGAGGCACCAGAGGCCACCTTCTCACCCTCCTCGGGTCGAAGAAGTTCGACACCCTACTCCCCCGCGGAGGCACTATAGGGAGAAATCCAGGAGCCCCTCTCCCCGGCCAAAGCAGAGGCGGCCCCAATATGAGAGACAGCCCGTCATCCCTACCGAAGAGCCCAGTCGCGACCCCTCAAGGCACGACAGGAGGCACGCCGGAGACGGGCGGGTGACCTTCAGCCACCGAGCCTCACGCTCGAGGGAATCTCAGCACGACCATCGTGCCAGACATAACTATAGGACCCCTTCTCTTTCTCCGGAGAGGAGCGACGAGGACGACCCCCGCGGTCCCCTGTCGCAGGCCATCATGGATGCACCTATCCCCCCGGGCATGGAGAAGCCCCCGCACCTGAAGGAGTATGATGGAGTAGCGGACCCAGTCGACCACATTGACGGGTTCGAAGCCATGCTCCATTATCACAATGTCGGGGGGCCCATCAAGTGCCGTCTCTTCCCCACAACTCTCAGGAAGGCGGCCATGGACTGGTATAAAGGACTCGCCCCGGGCTCCATTACCTCGTGGCGGAACCTGAAGAACCAGTTCATCAGTTCCTTCACAGCTTCTCGGCGCCACCCGAAGACCGAGGCGGCCCTCGAGGCCATCATCCAAAGACAGGATGAAACCTTGAGGGAATTCATCAACCGCTTCAACCGGGAAGCAATACAGGTCCCCTGCGCGGACCATATGAAAAGATATTTGCTGGAGAGGGGCCTCTTCCCCGGCACAGAATTCAGAAAAGCTGTGGGTATTGAGCCACCTGCAACTTTTGATGCTCTCCTCGACAAATCCCGAGCATACATGGATTACGAGGAGAGAGAAGATGCCAACAGGGCACGAGACTCCAGGGCTCGCAATCATAGCAGCAGCTCGAGACAAGACCCTCCTCCCCGACGTACCGGAGAAAAGAGGAAGGAAGATCGACCCCGGGAGGTCCGGGAACAAAGGGGCCCCTCGGGCCGTTTCACCGAGTACACTCCGCTCACGGCTTCCCGCGAGCGTATTTTGGCGGAGTGTGCTAGCACAGATTTTAAAGACGGTGGCGTCAAGCGTCCCCGGCCAGCTCCTGCCAAGCCAGGGGTAGACAAAAATAAATACTGTCAATACCATAGGAGTCATGGTCATTTGACAGAGGACTGCGTCCACCTCAAGGACGCCATCGAAACCCTCATCAAAGGAGGGAGGCTCGCACAGTACAGGCGAAACGACGCTCCCCGTCGTGACGCCCATGAAGCTAAGGAGCCCGAAGAAGATGCCCGACCATCTGACGAGTCGGTGCCAATCCAGACCGCCTTCTCGGTAACCAGGCCCGAGGATTTCGAAATTCCCGAGCTCCTGCAGGAGCCCCTGACGACACACAGCAGGTGGGAATACTTCCCCTCCACCATGGTCATCAACGGGGGCGGGTTCAACGACCTCACCATCAATTCAGCCAAGAGGAAGTTGGACGAACTGGTCGACGCAGCTCCTCCACAAACTGTGACTTTCGAAAGAGTGAAGGGAAGATCAGAGCCCATCACCTTCTACTTAGAAGAGCTCCCCGGCGGAGCCCCGAACGCAGTCATCCCCTTGCTGATAAGGGCAAAGATGGCCAATTTTGACGTGCATCGCATCCTGGTCGACGAAGGGAGTTCCGTTGACGTGATGTACAGCCAGCTGTTCCGGACCTTGCAACTGGATGACTCACATCTGTCTCCGTATATAGGTTCGGACCTTCAAGGCTTCAACGGCTCGACTTCCAAACCTTGGGGTTATGTCGAGCTCCTCGTGACGTTCGGGGAAGGAACAGCTACAAGACAGGTGAAGGTCCGCTTCCTCGTCATTGACTGCCCGTCCCTATACAATTGCATCTTGGGGAGGCCGACATTGGCGGAGTTGACAGCGGTTCCCTCAACTGTCCATCTAAAAATGAAGTTCTATACCAAAAGGGCAAGGGTAGCCACCATCCAGGGCGACCTCGCCGCTGCCCGCAGGTGCTTCAACGCCGCTTCAAGGGGACGGGATACCGTCGACGTGGGTACCAGCACCAGACCCATCAAGAAGACAAAGCAAGAGCCCGACAGAGCATCCCCCGAGGTAGAAGTTCAAAAGGCTCCACCAAAGGTCGACTCCATAGCCCTCGACGCCCGCTTCGACCAAGACGAGCCATCCAACAGCGAGCAAATCCCCCTCCGACCTATTCTGGACGGCGATTTTGAACTCGTTCCCCTCGGAGCAGACCCGACCAAGGGAGTGAAGATTGGCAAGGACCTCCCCGACTTGGCCAGGAAGCAAATCAAGGCCTGTCTGCGCGAGAATGCTGATCTCTTCGCCTGGAGCGCTGCAGAGATGCCCGGACTCGACCCTGAGGTCGCCTGTCATCACCTCGCCATTGATCCAGCCGCCAAGGCCGTAGTACAACGTAGGCGTAGGCAGTCTCCAGAAAAAACGGAGGCTGCTGAAAAAGCTGTAAAAGACCTCTTAGAGGCAAATTTTATTTCTGAAGCCCGGTACTCCACCTGGCTGTCAAATGTTGTACTTGTTAAAAAGAATAATGGAAAATGGAGAATGTGTGTTGACTATACCGACCTCAACCGGGCTTGCCCGAAGGATGCTTTTCCTCTACCTAACATTGACATGCTGGTCGACAATTTGGCCGGCTACAAGACTTTGTCGTTCATGGACGCCTACTCGGGATACAATCAAATCCCAATGGCCCTGGGCGACAAACCCTGCACGGCGTTCATGACCAGCTCGGGCAACTATTACTACAATGTAATGCCCTTCGGTCTGAAGAACGCCGGCGCGACTTACCAACGCATGATGAACAAAGTGTTCAACAAACAGATCGGCGACATGCTCGAGGTATATATGGACGACATGATCGTCAAATCTCGAGCAGACACCGATCACGCAGCTCATCTCAAGACAGTCTTCGCCCAAGCAAGACAGTGCAAAATGAGGTTCAACCCCGAGAAGTGCACATTTGGGGTTAAGGCAGGAAAATTCCTCGGATTCTATCTAACAGAACGAGGGATTGAAGCCAACCCCGACAAGTGTCGGGCATTCTCCGACCTCCCGACACCAACGTCGAAGAAGTCGATACAGATCATGAACGGCATGTTGACGTCACTATCACGCTTCGTCGCGAAGTCCGCTCAGCACGCCCTTCCCTTTTTCAAACTCCTTCGAAAGGAAGCAGCCTTCGAATGGACCGAGGAATGCGAACACGCACTTCGCCATCTGAAGCAGAGCCTGTCTCAACCGCCCGTGTTGTCTCGACCAGATGACGACGAACCACTATACCTATACTTGGCAGTTTCAAACGAAGCCATCAGTGCAGCCCTTGTCCGCGAGACTTCTGACGGGCAGAAACCTGTCTACTTCACGAGCAAAGCCTTACAAGGCCCCGAGAGCAGGTATCAACAGATAGAAAAGGTTGCTCTGGCCCTCGTCAACGCTGCGAGGAGGCTCAGACACTACTTTCTAGCGCACACCATCGTCGTGCGAACCGATCAGCCGGTGAGGCAACTCCTGGGTCGGCCAGATATGGCTGGCAGAATGCTGAAGTGGTCCTTGGAACTCTCCGAGTTCGACATTCAGTACGAGAGCAGGAAGGCCCTGAAAGCACAAGCCTTGGCCGACTTCGTCGCGGAGATGACCACTAACGACATTCCCCCGGGGAAGGAACACAAGTGGACCATCTTCGTCGACGGAGCCTCCAGCTCGTCCGGAAGCGGCGCAGGGATCCTCCTGGAAAACGAAGAAGGTGTGGTAATCGAGCACTCCTTGGTTCTCTCCTTCCCAACGTCAAATAACCAGGCGGAATACAAAGCCCTGCTCGCAGGACTGAGATTAGCCGAGGACCTAGGAGCCCGCGAAGTTCAAATTTACACCGACTCCCAGCTCGTCGCTTCCCAAGTACAGGGAAGCTACCAGGCCAAGAATGACAACCTCATTGAGTACTTGAACTTAGTCAAAAAACACATGGCAAAGTTCGTACGAGCAGAAATCTCTCATGTTCCCCGCGAGCAAAACACGAGGGCGGACATATTGTCCAAACTCGCGAGCACACGAAAGAAAGGCGGGAATAAATCCGTCATCCAGGAATCTCTGGCACGACCGAGCATCGAACCACCCTCGACTACGGTCGAGGTCCACGCCATCGGGGACGCCACGTCTTGGATGACCCCGGTCTATAATTTCCTAACAAAGGGAGAACTCCCGTCGAACCAGGCCGACGCTGCCATAATCAAGCGACGAGCATGTTCCTATGTTGTTCTCGAGCAGAAACTGTACCAAAGGGGATTCTCCATTCCCCTCCTGAAATGCATTGACGAGTCCGCCATCCCCGACGTACTGCGGGAGATACACGAAGGTATCAACGCCCAGCACATGGGCGGTAAATCCTTGGCAAGGAAAGCCCTCCGAGCAGGATATTACTGGCCGACGATGCAACAGGACGCCAAGGAACACGTGAAAAAATGTGATAAGTGCCAGAAGCACGGGGATATGCATCTCGCCCCCCCGCACGAGCTGCACACATTGTCGTCCCCATGGCCGTTCGCCTGGTGGGGCATGGACATCCTCGGGCCCTTCGTGCAAGGGACCTACCAGAACAAATTTCTAATCGTCGCCGTGGATTACTTCACGAAGTGGATCGAGGCCGAGGCACTCGCAAAAATCACCTCACACAACATCCTCCGTTTCTACAAAAGAAACGTGCTCGCCAGGTTCGGAATTCCGCAGGCACTGGTGACCGACAACGGTACCCAGTTCACTGACCACGGATTCCGAGACTTCGTCACCAAACTGGGGACCAAACAACACTTCACGTCGGTCGAACACCCTCAGACCAATGGGCAGGTCGAAGCCGCGAACAGAGTCATCCTCCGAGGGCTCAAACGTCGACTCGGCGAGGCCAAAAGAGGATGGGTCGAGGAGCTCCACAGCGTCCTCTGGGCATACCGCACCACACCCCACTCAACGACTGGGGAAACACCATTCCGACTGACCTACGGCACCGAAGCTGTCATCCCGGTCGAAATCATGGAACCATCCCGACAAACGGAAGAACCCCTCGACGAAGAAATGAATGACGAAGCACTAAGGGATGAACTCGACCTAGTCGAGGAAATCCGATCGGGGGCTGCCCTGCGCGAAGCCACCCTAAAACAACGAGTGGCTCTGCGCCACAACGACAAGGTCATCAAGCGCGAGTTCGAAATAGGCAGCCTGGTACTACGCCGGAACCAGAAAGATTCCCGCGAAGGGAAGTTGGCCGCGAACTGGGAAGGACCTTACCGCGTCCACGACACCACGGGTACCGGGGCGTACTACCTCGAGCAGTTAGACGGAGAGCCATTACCACGACCCTGGAACGCTGCTAAGCTAAAGCAGTACTACAGTTAGAAACTGTCGACACCTGGGACCCTCGACCAGCGGCACCCGCGCTCGGTCAACGAGGAAAAACGTCCAATTTCGTTCAAGGCTAAGGTACAAGCCCGATGTACGACCAAAATAGCACAGCATCGCGCGGTAAACGATGACGATCGATAGTGCCCGACGTGGACAGCTATACTGAGCCCCACCGTCGTCGTACCCATAAGGCAGAACACCCAGCTCGCGATGGGCAGTTCACGCCAAGGGCGAATCGTCCCTAACGGGCTCCACGCCCGACTGAGCAACCTCGCTCCGAAATGCCCGACATTCCATCAAGGATAACGGGACATCTACAAGGGTCAAAAGAAAATCTCTCCCCTCGAGCGCAACACTTAGGTGGTTCTGGCCAATCGAAATAGGGCCGGAAACGCATACAAACGGAGTCGAGCATATTCGCTCGCCAAATCAAAGCCGCTTACAGGCACTCCTCGGGCCCGTGGCTTAGGCTAAATTCATGCAAATGTACGATTTCAAACAAGGGCAAAAAATCCAAAATATAAAACAACATTGATATAAATGCCCGAAGGCGACAAAATAATAGTAAACCGACCAAGAAGGCCGGCGATGTTCATAACATACAATAAACGGGCACGCAGGCCCAAAGAATACAAATATCAAGAGCACGCAGGCCCGCTATCCTACTCAGACTTCCACGGAATCATCATTGTCGACGCTGGGAGAGTTCGGCGGAGGAACGATCACGCCACCTACAACCCGGTGTGTGTGACCGATACCCTCAGTGACCAGGCCGGGGTTTAGCAATGAGAGCTGATCGACCGCAGAGTTGAACCCGTCCTCCAGAGCACCGACGCAGTCCACCTCGAGGAGTCGGATATGTGCGACCAACTCCGCCCGACTCTTCAAAGCTACTATGTCCTCGGGCTCATCTTCGGCAGGTTGCAGGGTAGCATGCATTTCCTCGACCTGTTTACCCAAACGTTCGACTTCGGCCGCCAGGCGATCCCTGTCCGCCCGAAGAAGCTCCCCTTCCTCAGACAACTTTCCCAATTTCTCCTTCTCTAGGGTCAACATCTCCCTCTCAGCATCGAGCATCGCGGTCTGCTCTCGGAACATCCCCTCGGAGCGTTCCAGAGCAACCTTCAATTTCCGCGAGCTCGCGGTCAGCACCGCCTTCTCCTGCTCGAGCTCTTCAACACGGGCAGCATCCCCTGCATCCTCAGATAACACCAAAGCCATTTCGGCCATTTTTACCAGCCCGTCCACGCTGGCGGCCAGATACGCCTTCCTTTCCTCTTTACTCATCTTCTTTATGGCCTCAGCTTCATGGGCAACCACTGTCGGGGGGAATCGCTCGAAAAAGCCCGCCTCTTCGAAACAAGGAGGGAAGGCGAAAGATTTAACAGCGCCGGCGTCCTCGCCGACAGTCGAACCACCCTCTACACGGGTCCTCTTCCTCTGCGTCAAAACGGAGCTGGGGTCGATCTCCTCGACCTCTGGATCCGACGTGGGTCCGGAGCTCGACGGCGAGTCCACCCTCACCTGCTGAGGAACATTTGGACCGGGTGGGGGACCCATCCTCGTCGCCTGTGGGGCCTTTACGACCCTCCTGCCCCGCCTCTGGTCGCAGGATAGTTTCAAGAGCCTTTCATGTCGGCTAGCCATCGTACCTGCACGAAATAAAGGAAAAGTCAGTATCGAGCAAACTGCATGAATAAATGACGAATAAAGAATTTCAAGCAAACAACCTAACAGGCGGGCAGCCTGCCTGTATGTCGGACACTCCACCAGCGCCTTGGTGTCGATCGGGCGAGACTCGAACGTCGGGTAACCGTCTTTGTCCAGGATATCATCCCCTTCCCGCGTAACCCATCGGGCGGGATGAAAACTGTCGACATACCGGAAAAGAGCGTCGTACGCCCGCTGATCTTCCGAGCACATGTCCCCGACAGCGGTATGGTAATAACCTGTCCCATGCTCGTAATGTTGGGACATCCAGTACACCGGGAACTTAGCCCTACGACCCAACACGGGGCTCCCGTCGTCGGCCACCATCGTTTCCCCATCATCGTCGCTCACTGGCCCCTCCTCCTCGAAAAGGGAATCTAAAGCAGCATCGGTAATTGGGCGTACCACGTACCATTTGTCTTTAAACCCCCTCACGGAGTCCATATACATCTTAAAAAGTCTCCTCGACTGCTTCAGGGAGACCCAGCTATGCTTCCCTCCTCAGGACTGACGCTGCAGGTGAAATACCCGAAAGAAAAGAGGGATGGTCGCCCCTATCCTCAGGTAGCGACACGTCAACTCAAACGCCCGGATGAAGGCGAGAGAGTTTGGGTGTAGCTGGGACGGGGCCAGCTCCAAGTGCATAAAGACCCCGGCCTGAAAATCTGTGAACGGCAGCCGCAGCCCTAGGTCTTTAAACGCGATCTCATACATCGCGAGGCTGTAATTCGGATAGACCGAGCAAATCCTTGCGCCGGTCGACGGAATCATGACTACGAAGTTTTGTTGGAAGCCGGGCTCGTCTTGACCCTCTTCAATAGCAGTGAATGGATGTCGGTCATCCCGACTATATACCGACGCTGTCCCCTGCGGCTCGACACCCACCCATTCCAGCAATGGGTCGGTCACGGTGTCAATCAGGGTGACCGACTCGTCGGCACTCTGTTCTTCACGATCACGACGTCCGGAGGAGCTCGGCTCGTCCGCCATGGTTACCTGCAGAGCACGGGAAACCAGTCAGTTGAGCACGAAGTCCTACGCTCGACAAAATCACGTCGTCCAATACACGACTACATAAGTCCGTTTCCACAAATGGACGCCTCCCCGACTCCATGAACCCGGTGGTCTTCCTCAAACCAATTGCACGACCACTCTTCAAGCATGTCGACCTGAGGTATGAACATGGCGAGCCGCACCATGAAGCCCACGGCCACGACCATGAACGTACCGGGCGCGATCATGAATCAGGCGCCCTGGATCATGAAGACCCCGGGCAGCCCTGAAGTTTTTCACCTAAAACTATGAATGTGCCGGCCACAAACATGCGTTTGCCGGTCCTAGACATGAATACGTCGGGCTAAATACGAGTTTACCGGGCTAATCCCACGCGCACGGTCCTAAAACATCTACAAATTCCAGGAATCATGCATTCTAAACGGGAAAATGAAGAAAGTAGATCACTTACTTGGATCAAAGTGTGGGATCTGGCTACGAAATGGAAGAATCTGAGACGAGAAGTCGCAACTGGAGAAAGTGTGGAAGAGCAGCAGCAGAGAGAGAGCACGGAGAGCGGAAAACGTATTATGGGGCCCAAGGTTCCTATTTATAGTGATGACGTGGAATACCAAACGTCACCTCGGGCAACCACGGACTCCATCTCCTCGACGCGCTGCTCCCAACGCAATGATGGCCCTACCCCCATAGGGTGGCGGCACAGTTCCCGAGAGATACCTCGTGTGCTCGACAGACGCGCCCGGCAAGGATTCCCCGCGCGTCCATCTCCGAGGACGTCTTCGAGCACGACAAGAGGAGGCCCCTCGAGGGCCCACACCTCTATCCCGGGCACGAGACCTCCACGAGGGAATACTTGGGTTCAAGTCATGGCTCCTCGCCAAGGAACCACGACTTGGGGGGCTCCTGTTATGGATTGGGCCCGACAGGCCCAAAAGCATTACTGAGGCCCAATCCAAAGGGACTTACTGTGGTCCACGCCGAGCAAAGGGGTCACATCCGTGCCCGACATCTTGATGTCCAGCTCGACATCCCACTGTCCAACTCCAAGTGATGGTGTCCAGCTCCACCTCTTGACGTCCAGTTCGACATCCTAACGTCTAGCTCGACGCCCTGCCGTCCAGCTCGACGTCCTGCTGTCCAGCTCGACGTTATCTCGAGCATCCCCACTAGGGCAGACTCAGTCCACCATTCCTCCAACGATACTCCGGAAAGACCGCGTCTTCGTCCGCCCGCACTTCACGCAACACATCCAGGACGGGGACCACGTGCGGGTCCCCACTACCCACGTAGAACCTGGCAGTTCCTCCATTGGGCCAAATCCGCCCGGCCCAATGAAGGGACCTTGGCCCAGCGCTGGGGGCTATAAATACCCTCTGTTTCCAGAGAGTCAGGTATTCATCATTCTAACCTCAACTTCTATTATCTGCTCGTACTCCTACTTACTTCAGCATCGGAGTGTCTTGCAGGTACCCCCACCTCGTCAAAAAAGCTTTCTGCTCGGAGCCAGCCGTGACGGTCCAAACATTCTGATCAGTTCAGATCAATTATTATATTGTGACTAAATTTTCCTATTTTATTTTGACATGTTAAAATTTATTTATATTATTATTATTATTATTTTGTTATTAAATTTAATTTTTTCATAACGTAAAATTTGATGAGTAAACTTGAAAAAATGAAATGCTATTTTTTTTAATGAAGATTCCATATATATAAAAGAAAAAATGAAATGTTATTGAATGTCGTTAGTAATTATAAAAAAAAAATTTATAAAGACAATGTATGTCTATGATATACATAAAGTTACACTTTAATTATTTTTTCTGTTCTAAGTTTTATGATATTTTGACTATGAGAAAATTTGACTATTTCATATAGTAAAGTTTGCTTAATATGATAAAAAAAACTTGTATTTTATAATAAAAAGTTTTCTTAATATAATGAAAAGTGGTGTACTACTCCCTTGTCATCATCTTTAATATAATTAAAAAAATTATATTTATTAAACAATTAATATATCTAGTGTATATAATAAATTAACTATTTTGATTATTTAATGTATTTAAAAAACATTTTTTTACATTAAAAAACAGAAAGTAATACCTTTTACCATTTCAAATTTATTAAAAATATAAATAATTATTTATGGAAAATAATAATTATAATAAAATTTATAAAAAAATATTACTTTTTAATAATTTTTTATAGAGAAATTTAAATAACTCGAGCATGAGAAATAATAAATTAGTATTATTTTTTAATTTAAAAGGTGAATACAATAATAAAAAATATATAGAAAAAATAAATATTAACTTGTCATTAAAATTGTATAAGATTTGCAACAATTTTTTTCGAGAAGAATGATTTAGGACGCAAGAGTAGATGCCTATTGATTAAGGTTTTGTTTGATAACTGAACGGGCCTTAAAACAAATATTTTAGAAATTATAAAATCAATTATAAATAATTGAATTTTTATAGATTAAAGTAATAAGTAAGACCAAAAACAAATAAAAGAATTTACAAGAAATAAAAATAAACAAATTTTTAAACAAATTTCATTTAAAAAAAAAGTACTTATATCACAATAAGCACTTATTGATGAAGGCATTGGTGCAGTTTCTAGATAAAGAATTTCGTGTAAAAATTGTTGTATGATTTTTCTAAATTTTTCTTGTTTTGAGCATTTTTTTCCTACCTGTTTTTTTGCAAGGTAGCAGAATAATTTGATGTTATTTGAAGGTAAAAGTAGAATCATTTAAGAGGCACCAAACTTTTTGAGTCAATAGCTGGATACATTATTCTTTTCTTTCCTTCAAAGTTTTAATGTCGATGATGGCAACAATCAACTTATGATTGTTTTAGTAAAGACGAGAAAGAAAAAAAGTGACACGCCAAGTGATTAATTAATTAAATAGTTAATGTTTGTGATTGCTTAAATGATCTTTGTAAAGTTGGAAAATTATAATGCAAGAGTGTAATATTTCTGTTTTAATGCAATGGAAATGTTGAAATTTCTGGTAGTGTAAAAAAATATTGGAAAATTCAAATTTTTTGATATTATATTAAAAATTTTGAAAAACTTAGTTTTTTTTTTAAATTATGATAATTTCATTTGAAAATTTTTTAAAAATCAAAATTTTCTTGAAATTTCCGGTATATTTTTTCAAATTTTCAATAAAAATTCATGTTTTTTGAAATTTGGTTCCGTAAATTTTAAAAAAATCAAATTTTTTTTGAAATTTCTGGTACATTTTTCAAATTTCTGGTAAAAACTCATGTTTTTTGAAATTTGGTGATTATTCACAAGGGTATAATGGTAAAAACATGCGTATGAGGTGTCATGTATAATTTGAGGGTGAGATGTTAATTCATCTAAAAATTTTAAAGTTTAAAGTTTAATTTTATATCTGAGTCTGATCTTTTTGAAGACCAGTTTGGTCTATTAGCTAACGTAAAAATCTATTTTATTTGTTTATTTGTAATTAAGCAATTCAATTAATGTTAAAATAGACTAACAATTTAAAAGATCAACGAGACTAAATACTTATTTGCATTGGCTTATTTAGATTTACATATTAACATAAGTTTTTTTATACTATTTATTTGAGAGAACTTATGACATTGTTCATTATGTTTTTTCAATTTATTTTCATAAGTTTTTTAAGATAATTAAACTTTACTTTTGCATTTTAATTCAAAGTACAAATACAATATAATAATAATTATAAATTTATTTAAATAAGCCGATCTGATAGGCTTAAAAGACTTTTCTCATAGCTTGTGGCCTATCATTTTTAATTAAATAGGCTTCTAAAAAAGCCTAGGCCTTTTTTATTTAAAAAAAAGAGTCTGGCCTAACCTGAGCCTATGTAGGATAGGTCGTAGGCCCTGGTTGTCTGTCTGGCTTATTTCCACCCCTAGCTATAATTTTATCTCTTAAATATGAATAAATGAGATGTCGTAAGTTCAAATTCGTGTCATTGTAGTTGGAGGTCCTGCACAACTTTCAACTAAACTGACTTACCAGACTAATACACTATTTTTCTACTTAAGAACGAAGTTTTTTTAAAGTTGTTTAATTTAAAATATTTTTTCTCTTCAAGAACGAAATGATGGTCGAATATATAAAATTGGTTTATATGTTCAGGCAGAATTGGATTTTGATGCGGTGGATGAGACCAACCTACAAGGTTAGTGTAACACTTTAAACTCCAATAATTTTTTATTTAATATAAATAATATGGCGGAATGTAGAAATATAAATTAAGGCGTCACATCAAATTTAAATACTTACACTTTTATTTTGAAATAGTACCTGAATTTTCAAAACATAACAATAATGTAGAATTTTCGATTCCAACATAATATCACGACATAGAAATATCAAGATAATAATCTTAATCCTGATGTTACAATACAGAGCTTTTATTCTAATTTAAAACAACTAGTTGACTCAATAGTTCAACAAAATATAAGCCTAACAAAAATAAATAGAGTGGTCTTCTACACTATTCTCCATAAGATACCACAAGCGACTACTCATCAGTCTCAATCTAAGAATACTCTGAGTATAGATTCACAGAGAGAAATATAGAAACAAAGGGGCGAGAATACGTTCTATAAATTAACATGGTAGTATATAGCAAGGGTGGCATAAAAATGAATTACACAATTTCTCATGACATAATATATGGCCACTTAACATCTTACAAGCCACTTAACATCTTACAAGATACATATAACCTCAATTCACTTTTTACGATATACATATAACATCACTTGACATTTCACAATACACATAAAAAATCACTTAACATTTCACAATACACACATAAATGCTTATGAGATGCACTTTTTCTCTACTCTAATGCATGTGTTACCATCACTGGACTCAGTTATTTTACTGAAGTCCTATAACACTGGACAAAAGTCTTAACCTAACTCTGAAATACATGATGCATGATGCTTCAAACAAATAAAATCTTCCATCTGAATCTTCAAACCACAATTCAAAATTGTCAATTAAGGCTAACACTGATTCTTTTGAACCTAATAACATTGTCCATTAGGGCTAAATATTGGCTATTTCAAACCTAAACATAGTCAAACACTAGTTCTTATCAAACCTTCAACATAATCGAACAATAACTCTTACCGAATCTTCAGCATAATCGACATGAGTTCTTCATCAACACTAAACATGTGTTCTAAAATATTCACAATTTATTTCACACACACACACATCTTATAAAAATGTTGGACTTGTATCCTACAACATTACAACTTAATTTACACAAAACATCTTATCAAAACATGGGACTAATGTCCTATAACATGACACAACTTTACACCATAGTCTTTATTCATAACATTATTTATACCCACGACATCTTGAAGTCTTAGCTTTCCAACTCAATTGACTGCGTTTTAAACGGAGTTACGAAACTCAAGTTATGCCAAAATGTGAAGACCGATTGACATTATGGGAAAACTCAAATTTCTTTAATCTTGTTTATGTCAGCTGATTGGTATAATATGTCAACTGGATGACTATTACATTTTTTTCTAAAAACAACTCAGAAAACATCATTTTCTAAAACCCTAACCAAACATATAACAATCATCAATGCACAAATTAACAACATAAAACATCAACTTTAACATATCATAGGAGATCAAATACACATATATTCAATAAGATTCATACTAACATGCATTAAGTCATACATATCACATGATCAACAAGAAGTGCAAAAAGTTCATTATGATTATCACCATCCCACACATGCAATTCATAACCTAACATGATTTCTACCCCAACTAGGAATACCACATAAACAAGGCATAATATGGATAAATCAAATATGAAACATGAAACCAAGTGCAACAACAATTTTACATAGCATACATTTGGTCATTTAATTTGTGCAACAATATTACTATCAAGCAGTCCTAAATCATGTTCTCTACTAATCGTACCTAAAATTTTCATGTCATTAATGATTCATCGTTTATTCACAATTGTATAGAAACGTGGTGAATTTTGTTTTGTAAGAGAATGAGAATAAAAACCTCTAAATAGAAAGTTTATAAGTAACAGAGCTCTTGAAAGTGATAGAGAAAAAAACCAATCAAAAAGAAACAACAACGTTGTAAAAAGATTGTCTTTTTTTGGTGTTGTTGTAAGTTTTTGGGTATTGAATTGTTTATTTATTGGTCTTCTATGCCAATTTTTGTGGCTTACTATAGGTGCACGTGTATTATAATTAAGTTTTGAGTTATTATATTTTTCATTTTTTAAGAAATTTAAAATTTTATCATTTTTCAAGAAATTTAAAATTTTATCATTTATAATGACATGTAATTAATTTTTATGCATAGACTTATCTATTATAAATCTAATGACAAAATTTTAATTTTTTTAAAGGATAAAGTAAGATTTTTGTGCACGGCTGCAATTAGATGTTGTTGTGACAATTAAGTTGAATTAATGAGACATAAACATCGTATAATTTAATTAATTAACATATAAAATTAATTATTGGAATTATTACTATTTTGTGATTAGAATTTCGTATTTTATTCAAAATATTTTAAAAAAAAATTAATTATTAAATTTACTTTTTTTATTACTCAAAATTAATGAGTAAACTTGAAAAAAAATGAATGTTATTGAATGTCATTAGTAATTATAAAACAAATTTATAAAGACAATATTGTGTGTCTATGATATACATAAAATTACACTTTTAAATTACATTTTCTGTTCTAAATTTTATGATATTTTATCTATGAGAAACTTT
Source organism: Vicia faba (assembly GCA_948472305.1). Lineage (NCBI taxonomy): Eukaryota > Viridiplantae > Streptophyta > Magnoliopsida > Fabales > Fabaceae > Vicia > Vicia faba. The sequence goes on from OX451739.1 coordinate 411,235,626, forward strand.
GACTATTTCATAGACAAAGGTTTGCTTAATATAATAAAAAGTTTGCATTTTACAATAAAATGTTTGCTTAATTCATCATTAGTAAAAAATCTTAAATAATATATATAATTAGTTACATTGAATAATCAAATGTTAAAAAATATTTATATTAAGAACAAAAAGAACAATATCTTTTAGCATTTCAAATTTAGTAAAAAATATAACTAACTATTTATAGAAAAAAATATTTATGATGAGAGAAATTTAAATAACTCCAATATGAAAAATAATAAATTATTATTTTACCATATAAAAAAGAGAACAATAATTAATAAAAAGCTTGTTGAAAAATAAAAATTAATTTATCTTTAAAATTGTATACTATTGTAGGGGCAATTTCGAGAAGAGAGCATTTTACTTGGGACACAACTTTGTGAGAGACACACCACTTATCCATCTAAAATCTTAAGGTGATAGATGAGTGACTTCTCTCACTTATAAGTGCTCAATCTTCCCTTTTATAATCAATTTGAGACTTCTTCCTCACACTTGATTCTCAATAACGTTTACAATATTTTTTTTCAAAAAAGAATGATAACTCATATTCAGACCTTAAAATATATATTCTGAAAATTATGAAGAATATTATAATAAAATAATAAGACCAAAAACAAATGAAAACATTTACAAGAAATAAAAAATAAACAAAAAAAGTATTAATTACATATTTAAACAAAGCACATAGTTGATAAATATAAATTTTACTTAAAACTATATTTTTTTAATTAATATATTTTTTTACTAAGTAATAAAAATACAAATAATATATTATATTGTAAAGTCAAATGGCAATTGAAATTACCGCAATTACGATATTGTATGTAATGAGATGTAATATAATTTTTTTATATGATCTTATTTTTATCGATTATGTAAATTACTTTAAAATATTATATTTCACTTTTGTATCTATCATGGTGAAAAGCACACTAATAATTAATAAAAATATAATGTATTTTAACAATTTTGTTATTTATTTTCTTTATTTTAACAGTTTTCTAAATATGTGTATAAAAATTTTAGTGTGGGTTTGGACTAACTTTTATAAGTCCCAAAACATTTTTAATCCACTTCGTTTTGAAAATGGATTTGAATATTTTTCCAAAATCAATTTTCAAAAATAATTTTATAAAAAAATATATAATTTTTAACTTTTGAATTTAGTAGAATCAATTATGTATTTATTATATGTATTTATTATATGTTCTTTCTTATAATTCTTTTTAATTTTCCTTCTAAACCCTCTTTAATTTTCATCAAATTATTATTATTTATTTGTATTACTATAATTTATTATTATTTTGGTAATTGATCTGAATTGGGCCTATATTTGTCCTACGAACAAAAGGTCCAAACAGCTCAAGTTAGAGATTGTGGGGCACCTCCCCATTTAATCGTTAGAGGACGTGGCCCACCACTTCTCAACGGACATATCAAACTGCTCTCCGGGAATTTCGGGTCCAACCCTATTCTCGCGGAGCGGTTGATCAGGGAGGAGTCTACTTGCTGGACTCCATACTCAGGTAAACTTTGGCAGTTTTCGTTATTGGGTCTCTGCGTAGCCCAATAGTGGGGACCTTGACCAAGCGCTGAGGACTATAAATACCCTCTCTCATGAGAGGGTCAGATATTCATTCATTCACACCTATACTCACTTGCTTGCTCATTCTATCTCTCATTTTGCCATCAGAGTGTCTTGCAGGTAACCCCCCCCCCCCCCCATCTCCTTCAAATCCAGCCCGAAGCCAGCTGTGACGGTCCAACTCTGATCAGACACGATCAGTGGCGCCGTCTGTGGGAATCTAAGCTTCCCCGTCTTCTTCACTTAAAAAGATCAAAGCTAAAACCATCCTCGACTGTCATGACTGACCAGACTCAAGACAACCAGAACGTCCACGTCGTCGAAGCTAACAACAACATCGCCGACAATAATGCCGGCTCCGACAATACCGACATCATCGGCCATAACACGGTCCCCGACGGCAACATCCTCGGGCCTTCTAACTACCGGGACGGAGCCACAACTTCATCTTCATCAGTCCCTTCTCGGCTTGAAGAAGATCCAACCGTCCAATTCCACGAAGTCCCTATCCCCTCCGAGGCAGACGCCACGACCAGGGCACTGTTCGCGGTGATTAACCAGACCAACTATCTCATCTTTGCCCAGGGGGAAAGATTGAGAGCACTCAAAGACGACCGAAGGCCCCCTAGAAGACACATGAGGCCTCAATCTCCCCCCTCCCCCCCCTCGACAAACGGAGGAACATCCCCAATCTCCCCACCGGAGAGAGAATCGGGACATCTCTCGAAGCTCGTCGCCTCGACCAATCGGGCGGCGACCCTACTTGGAGAGGGAACCACTCATCGAAGCAGGAAGGCGCGACCACGGCCCTTCGCGGCAAGAATGAAGACCTCCCGGGGATAGACACGGAGGAAACTATCAATGTTTGCATCGCTCGAGGAACGCCCCGCACGACCAGGGCCACCGCGACCGACAATACATCGGATCCCCGTCCTGCTCCCCGTAACGGAGTGACGAGGACGACCCTCGCGGTCCCTTGTCACAAGCTATCATGGAGGTGCCCATTCCCCCGGGCATGGAGAAGCCTCCCCACTTAAAAGAATATGACTGCGTCGCCGACCCGGTCGACCACATAGACGAGTTCGAAGCCATGCTGCACTACCACAACGTCGGGGGACCAATCAAATTCCGGTTGTTCCCCACGACCATGATGAAAGCAGCTATGGAATAGTACAAGGGTCTCGCCCCGGGGTCAATTACCTCGTGGCAAAACTTGAAGAACCAGTTTATCAGCTCGTTCACTGCTCCGCGACAACACCCGAAGACCGAAGCAGCGCTCGAGGCCATCGTCCAGAAGCACGATGAGACCTTAAGGGAATTCATCAACCGCTTCAACCAGGAAGCCATCCAGGTCCCCTGCACGGACCATATGAAGAGATACCTACTGGAAAGGGGGCTCCTCCCCGACACCGAATTCAGGAAAGTTGTGGGCATCGAACCACCTCGAACGTTCGATGCCCTCCTCGAGAAGGCCAGAGCCTACATGGACTACGAGGAAAGGGAAGCGGCCAACAGAGCCCGAGACCCCAGAAATCGCGGATCCAACATCAATCCGCGACAAGATACCGCCCCTCCTCGACGAACCGGGGAAAAGAGAAAGGACGATAAACCCCGAGACGCCTGGGAGCAGAGGGGCCCCTCGGGACGGTTCATAGAATACACTCCGTTCACGGCTTCCCGCGAGCGCATCTTAGCGGAGTGTGCAAGTACAAATTTTAAGGATGGCGGCATCAAACGTCTCCATCCAGCTCCTGCCAAACTCGGGGTGGACCGGAGCAAATATTGTCAGTACCACCAGAGCCACGGGCATCTGACCGAAGACTGCGTCCACCTCAAGGATGCCATCGAGACCCTCATAAAAGGGGGGAGACTCGCACAGTATCAGCGAAATGATGCTCCTCGTTGGGATGCCCGCAAGACGAGGGAAGTAGAAGAGGATGCCCGGCCGTCTGACGAGCCGGTTCCCATCCAAATCGCATTCTTTGTCACAAGACCCGAGGAATTCTACATCCCCGATCACATGCAAGAACCTCTGTCAACACACAACAGGTGGGAACACTTCCCCTCCGCTATGGTCATCAATGGTGGAGGGTTCAATGATCTGACCATAAATTCAGCTAAGAGGAAGTTGGACGAGTTGGTCGACACGGCCCCCCCTCAAACGGTGACCTTTGAAAAGGTGAGGGGCATGTCGGAGCCAATAACCTTCTATCTCGAGGAGCTCCCCAGAGGGGCCCCCAATTCGATCATCCCTCTGCTGATAAGGGCGAGAATGGCCAACTTTGACGTACACCGCGTCCTCGTCGATGAAGGAAGTTCTTTCGACGTGATGTACAACCAACTGTTCTGAATCATGTAGCTCAACGACTCTCACATCTCACCTTACGTGGGGTCGAACCTGCAGGGCTTTAACGGCTCAACTTCCAAGCCTTGGGGATACGTCGAGCTCATGGTTACATTCGGCGAGGATACGACAACGAGGCAAGTCAAGGTGTGCTTCCTCGTCATTGATTGCCCCTCCCTCCATAATTGCATTCTGGGAAGGTCGACACTAGCGGAGCTGACCGCAGTACCCTCCACCGTTCATTTAAAAATGAAGTTTTACACCAAGAGGGCACGGGTTGCCACTATCCAAGGGGACCTAGCAGCTTCCCGAAGGTGTTTTAACGCGGCATCCAAGGGACGCGACACGATCAACACCAGCACAAGGCCCGCCAAGAGAGTTGCAACAACACGACCAGAACCTCAGAGGCCAGATCCTGTCAGAGCGGAAGAGCAGAGAGTCCCTCCAAAGGTCGACTCAATGGACACCCGTTTCGACCAGGATGAGCCTCCTAGAGGAGAGCAAGTCCCCCTTCGACCAATTCCGGACAGGGACTTCGAACTTGTCCCCCTCGGTGAAGAGCCAAGCAGAGGAGTGAAGATTGGCACCGGACTCCACGACTTGGAGAGGAAGCAAATCAAAGCTTGCTTGTGCGAGAATGCAGACCTGTTCGCGTGGAGCGTTGCGGAGATGCCCGAACTCGACCCTGAGGTCGCTTGTCACCAACTCGCCATTGATCCAGCCGCTAGGGCAATAGTGCAACATAGACGTAGGCAGTCTCCGGAGAAAACGGAGGTTGTTGAAAAAGCTGTAAAAGACCTCCTAGAGGAAAATTTTATTTCTGAAGCCCGGTATTCAACCTGGCTGTCAAATGTTGTACTTGTCAAGAAAAATAATGGAAAATGGTGAATATGCGTTGACTACACCGATCTTAACCGGACATGCCCGAAAGATGCATTTCATTTACCTAATATTGATATGTTGGTCGACAACTCGGCCGGTTATAAAATACTATCGTTTATGGACGCCTATTCGGGCTATAACCAAATCCCAATGGCAATAGGCGACAAGCATTGCACCGCTTTCATGACCAGCTCAGGCAACTATTACTATAACGTAATGCCCTTTGGTCTGAAAAAGGCATGAGCAACGTACCAATGGATGATGAACAAAGTCTTCCGCAACCAAATCGGGGATATGCTTGAGGTATACATGGACGACATGATCGTCAAGTCCCGAGCAGACACCTACCATGCCTCTCATCTCAGGGAAGTCTTTGCTCAAGCGAGGCAATGCAAAATGAGATTTAACCCTGAGAAGTGCACGTTCAGGGTCAAGGCAGGCAAATTCCTCGGCTTCTACTTGACAGAACGAGGAATCGAAGCCAACCCCGACAAGTGCCGGGATTTCTCTGACCTCCCCACACCTACATCGAAGAAATCCATACAATTCTTGAATGGAATGCTCACCTCGCTATCCCGTTTCGTTGCGAAATCCGCTCAACACGCCCTCCCTTTGTTCAAGCTCCTCCGCAAGGAAGCGACCTTCGAATGGACCGAGGAATGCGAGTGGGCGCTGCTCCATCTTAAACAAAGCCTCTCGCAACCGCCCGTGTTTTCACGACCAGTTGACAGGGAAACCTTATTCTTATACCTATCCATCTCGGTCGAAGCCGTCAGCACAACCCTCATTCGCGAAACGCCCGACGGGAAAAAACCCGTTTATTTCACGAGCAAAGCGCTTCAAAGGCCCGAGGTTAGATACCAACAGATAGAGAAGGTAGCTCTGGCCCTCGTCAACGCGGCGAGAAGACTCAGACACTATTTCCTCGCGCACACGATCGTAGTGCAAACAGACCAACCCGTAAAACAACTCCTGGGTCGACCAGACATGGTGGGTCTAATCCTGAAGTGGTCCTTGGAACTTTATGAGTTTGACATCCAATACGAGAGCAGGAAAGCCCTAAAGGCACATGCTTTGGCCGATTTTTTCACGAAGATGACCACTCACAACCCCCCCCCCCCCCCCCCCGTAAGAAAAGGGCACAAGTGGATCATCTTCGTCGATGGAGCATCCAGCTCGTCCGGGAGTGGCGCTGGAATCCTTCTAGATAACGAGGAAGGTGTGGTGGTCGAGAATTCGCTCACCCTCTCCTTTCCTACCTCAAACAACTAGGCGGAATACGAGGCCCTGCTTGCGGGTCTAAGACTGGCCGAGGATCTAGGTGCCCGTGAGGTATAAATCTTCACCGACTCCTAACTCGTTGCGTCCCAAGTCCAAGGAGGATACCAGGCTAAAAACAACAGCCTCGTCGAATATCTGAACTTAGTCAAGAAGCACATGAAAAAGTTCGACCGAGCAGAAATTTTGCATGTACCATGTGAGCAAAACACAAGGGCCGATATACTTTCAAAGCTCGCAAGCACGAGAAAGAAAGGCGGGAACAAATCCGTCATACAAGAATCCATATCTCGCCCGAGCATCGAAAAAATCTCGACTCCCCACGAGGTAAACGCCATCGGAGATAGCTCATGTTGGATGACCCCGGTGTTCAACTTCCTAACAAAGGGGGAACTCCCCCCGGACCGAGCAGAAGCAGCCGCAACCAAACGACGAGCATGTTCCTACGTGGTGATCGAGCACAAACTATATTGCAGGGGATTTTCTATCCCACTCTTGAAGTGCATCGACGAATCCACGTTCCCCGAGATACTACGGGAAATACATGAAGGGATTAACACCCAGCACATGGGCGGGAAATCCCTAGCGAGGAAGGCACTACGAGCGAGGTATTACTGGCCGACAATGCAGCAAGACGCCAAAGACCACGTCAAGAGATGTGACAAATGCCAAAGACACGTCGACATGCACCTCGCCCCGCTACACGAGATGAATATATTGTCATCCCCGTGGCCATTTTCCTGGTGGGGAATGGACATCCTCGAACCATTCATTCAAGGGACGTACCAAAACAAGTTCCTCATCATGGCCGTAGATTATTTTACAAAGTGGATAGAAGTCGAAGCCCTCGCAAAAATAACCTCTCATAACATCCTCCGCTTTTACAAGCGAAACGTGCTCGCCCGATTCGGAATTCCACAGGCGCTAATTACCGATAATGGTACCCAGCTTACCGACCAGGGCTTTCAAAGTTTCATCGCCAAGCTCGGCACCAAGCAACATTTTACCTTAGTCGAGCACCCCCAAACTAACGGGCAGTCCGAGGCCGAAAACAGGGTCATCTTGTGAGGACTCAAGCGTAGATTAGGTGAAGCAAAAAGGGGATGGGTCGAGGAGCTACATAGCATTCTATGGGCGTATCGTACGACGCCCCATTCAACGACGGGTGAAACCCCGTTCCGACTGACCTACGACACTGAGGCGGTCATCCCGGTAGAAATCATGGAGTCATCCAGGCGATTTGAAATGCCCCTCGACAAGGAGATGAATGACGAGGATCTGAAAGATGAGCTCGACCTTGTCAAAGAAATCCGTTTAGGAGCAGCCCTACACGAGGCTACTCTGAAACAACAAGTAGCCCTACACCACGACAGCAAAGTCATAAAATGGGAATTTCAGGTCGGTAGCCTAGTCTTACAAAGAAACCAGAAGGATTCCCATGAAGGAAAGTTGGCCGCAAACTGGGAGGGACCTTATCGCGTCCGGGGAGCTACGGGAACCAGAGCATATTACCTTGAGCAATTAGATGGAGAACCACTTCCTCGACCCTGTAACGCTGCAAAACTGAAGCAATATTACAGCTAAAGCCTCTCACCATCTGAGGACTTTCACCGTCGAACATTCACCTTTAGTCGACAAAGGGAAAAGATCTCGACCACGCAGGCGCGTCGAGGTACGGACGCTGCCTACCAACCGAAGGCATGATATCACTCACATTGGCGAGCGACACCCTTGCCCGACAGAGGCATCTCGATCGAGCCACACTGTCAAAGTACCCCAACATGGCAGAACATCCAACTCGCAATGGGTAGTTCACGCCACGAGTGTAGGATCCCGATTGCGATCATGTGCCCATCCCGCGGACAGCTGCTCTGCGCCCTCGACACATTTCGAAGTATGTCGAATCGATAGGGTCGAACAAGCATCTCCACATGAACACGAATATTCTGAAATTATTCATAACGACCACCACAATGGTCAGGAACACACATCCAAGAAGTTTTAAAACAATGAATGGCGCGATTATAAATATGTCGACCACATGGGTCGACGTTGTCCAAATTTACAACTTAGGCACAGCGGCCTCAAAATCAAAAGAATAACATGGGGCACGCAGGCCCTAAAACAACAACGGGCATGCAGGCCCTGAATTAATACATTTAAACTTTGTCTTCACCGTCGCTTTCCTCCGGAGGATAGAGGATCTTCTCGTCGATAACTTGGTTGAACGACCCCGCCCCCTCAACCACTAAGTCGACCTCGGGATTCAAGATTTTCAACTACTCGATGACGATGTTGAAACCGTATCCAAGAGTGTCAATGACGTCCTTCTCGAGCAAGTGGATACGCGCAATCAATTCCTCCCGAGTCGCCATATTTCTCTCTCCCTCGGTCTCGGTCTCGTCCTCGACCGGTGCAATCACCCTCTCTAGCTCCAAATTACAAGTGTCCAGGCGCTCATTCTCCTTCGTGGTCGTCTCCAACTAAGGCCTCAGCTCGTTCAAGTCCTTGAGAAGCTGGACTTGGGCCTCATATTTTGACTCGTGGTTGAGGATGTCACCCTTCAGCTTCTCATTTTTTACCTTCAACTTATGAATCTTGGCATAGGCTGCATCAAGAGCAGATTGAGAACTCGAAGACTCGTCGTTAAGTGACAGGGCCGTCTCGAGCACCCTCATCATGACGGCCACGTTCTCGACCAAGCGCTACCGACGAAGCTCCTTGTCTTCAGCCAAAATAGCCTTTCTTTCTCTCTCTCTCTCTCTCTCTCTCTCTCTCTCTCTCTCTCTCTCTCTCTCTCTCTCTCTCTCTCTCTCTCTCTCTCTCTCTCTTCCTCGTGCAAGCCAAGGGAGTACCTATCGCAGAAGAGGCCGCGATTTAGATAACACAGAGGCAACACAAAAACCCCCACGGATGTTTTATCACCCTCGGATTGTACGCCCGCAGTGCTATCTGCGCGCTTCCTCTTGGCCACGGGTTCACTGACCATAATCTGACCCTCGGGATTCTTCGAGAAGGAGGGGGAACCACTACCCCGACCGACAGACTTAGCCTGCTCCTGGAGCTGGGCAACCCTGCTTCGGGGACCAGAAGTGGATGCATTCTTTGGCCTCAGTTTCAGCAAACGCTCAGAAAGAGATGTCATTCGACCTGCAAATCAAAGAGGATTGTTAAGTTGAGTTAGAAAAATCAAAATAAAGCGGACACGTCCTCGCTTGTAAAAGAAGAAAATAAACAGTCGCGCCTTACCCAAGAGCCTCATGGCTTCCCCATTCGAGGAGCACTCGAGCAAGGCCTTAGTATTGATCAACCTATTGACCAATAAATACTTCCCTTCCTCGTCAAACAAAAGGGCGCCATTCACGTCCACACATTTTGCGGGGGAGAACCCTTTAACATATGTAGATAGCTTTTCGTACGAAAGCTGATATTGGGAATCCAAATCCTCGGGCCTCACCGCATAATATTCGGGCCTCTGCTCGTAATGTCTCTGTGATCGATGGGAATAGAACTGACTGTTTTGAAATGCTGGTTCGCGAAATGTCGCGGTAAGCAAGAGTCGCCATCGTCTTTTATTTTCTCCAACAAGGAAAGGACAAAAGCACAGTAAAATTCCTTTTCGAGATGTTTCTCGATTCGGGAGGTAGATTATAGAAAGGGAAGGTGTTATCACCCTTTCTATCCGTGGTTATCCACGGGCTCTTAGGTACTTGCTCACTATGTTTTCAAAAATGTTTTGCTTTTCTTGTGTTTGTGGGTTTTGAAAAAAAGTTTGTTTGAAAACTTCGATTTAACTCTTGTATCTGTCCTCAAGAGTGTATGAAGTGTTGTTTGAAAACTTTTGTCAGAAAAGTGTAGGTGCGAAAAGTATTTTTTTTGTTTTGAAAGAGCAAGTATCTAAGAACCTCTACCTACTCAAAAGAAATTAAGCTGTGTAAATATCCTTTAGACAGTACTATCCCACTATTGAGAAGTAGGTAGCACCGTCGTTGGAGTTTTCGGGTCAATTCGATTATAGGGACATGTGGTCACCAAAGCAATAGTAGGACACCTTAGCGGTAACCCTAATTTCCTAGATCCTTTTTATCCGAGGCAACCGTTTCAAGGCAACTTGGATCTTTAAACAAGAGGGCGACCTTTAAAACACCCTATACTCAATGACCACGTCGAGGCAACCAAGTGAGGCGTACCATAAAAGTGGCATGTGCGAGTGTATCAGGTTTCAGTTAATGTTATCTTTGTACATGTTATGGTGAGCTACGTTTTGATTTTAATTTTCAGATGAGTCTTATCATGCATAGCCTAATTAACATACATCTAGCAATTAATAGTTGCGGAAAATAAAACTACGCTATTACAAGGCGTCAGATATTTACATCGCCAAAAACAAACCCTTTAATTTAAATTGCGGAAAGTAAAATAAAGCAATAAATAAATAAAGTCCTAATTAAAGTTATTACATTCCGGAAAACAGATACAATAATATGATAAAATAGATCGCGTGCGGGAAATTAAATTGGATGCGAGTTTTTTGGGTTTTGACCCTTTTTTATTAAAGAAAGGATTTTTGTTTATTTTTGAATTAAATGGAATTAAATTAAATGAACAATTAAATTAAATTAAATAATGAAAATATTTTTGGATTTTTGAGTTTTTAAAGAAATAAAATAAATTGAATTAATGCTAATAAAAGCCTAATATTCTAAATTGATTTTAAATATTACAAAAAATATTAAAAGTTAAATCTAATTAAAGCTAAATTGATTAAATTAATTTATTTACAAAAATAAAAGTGATGAAGTTAATTTTAATAAATAAAATATTTTTTGTGTTTTTGATTTTATTAGGAAAAAATGTTAATTGGTTAGTGATTAATAAAAAGAATAACGATTAATTAATTAAAGGAAAATAATAAAAAGAGAGAGAGAGTTTAAGAGTATACGAGCCTGATTGGAGGGGTGAAATAGTTGTTGGCGTCATGTGTAAACTGTTTTGTTTTGGCCATTTGTGTTTTGGCTTTTGATCATTTGTGTTCTGGCCTCAACGTTCCTTAACCTTCTCAGGATGTCTGTCTCGCCATGTATTGGTGTTATGTGTAAGCTGTTCTGTTTTGGCCATTTGACTTTTTGACTTTTGGCCATTTGTGTTTTGGCATCAACGTTCCTTAATGAACCTGCATGAGATCCTGTCTAAATCTGCCGTGTTGAATCTCATGAACACATTAAATAAATTAATATATATCATAAAATACAAATAAAACCAATATATGAAGAAATTTAATGTTTAGGTCAATATGGCATGTATGAATGATTATACCCTTTTGATCATGGAGATCAAATCAACCTTACCCTTACTGAAAAAGTAGTGACATGAATGCTTTTATGCCCTTTTGATCATGGAGATCAAGTCAGCCTTACCCTTACTGAAGAAGTAGTGAGATGTTGGTTTGTAACTGAGATGGCTTGTTTGTAGTGAGAGAGGGATTTGTAATAAGGATTTCAAGGTTTTAGGGTTCTTGAAAGAATTTGATATTCTGATAGTGTTGTGGCAAAGTTTTTTTCTTCTTTTTTGGTTTGTGTGAAAAAAATGTGATTATATAATGGAAATTAGGGTAAAGAAAATGGGCTTTGAATGTGCAATTGGGCCTCCAATGTTCACTTGAGTTCGTCACTTTTCAGGCTAAACCGCAGGGACTTAAGTACAATTTTTGAAGTTGAAATGTGAAAACAAAATGTAGCCTACATCGAGAACTAACTCCTGTTCGAAAATCGGCTCAATCGGATAAATGGTGAATTAGTTATGAATTTTTGAAGTTTCAGCTCAGACAAACTTATTTTGGGCTCCAGTGTCGACTCTAACACGTTCTTCAATAAAAAAACTGGTATTGATCGGAGCATAATTTGGTCTCGACTTTTGAAGAAAAGTTGTAGATATTTGAGTCAGTGACCTTGTGTAAAAATATGAGCCAAATCCGATAAAAATTGACCGAGTTATCAATTTTCGAAGTTTCGGCTCAGATGAAATAATATTCAGCATTCAGGATTTTCGGCGCGTCACGCACTCTGAGCAAAAAACGAAGGCCTTTTGAATACCGTTTGAACTCAATACCTTCTGTAAAAATGTAGCCAACTCAATTTGTGAAATTTTGGCGCCGGAACCAGCTCGATACGATGAAAATCGACCAAGTTATGATTTTCTGAACATCACGCAAATAAACTTCTGTCACAAATTTTCTGTATGAAAATACTTGATAAATCCACATTTTTGAAGACTTTCTGATTGAAATTGGCTTCCAGTCGTGAGAGATGAAAACATAGATGACGTCAAGACGGAATTTTGGCCACCGGAACGGGTTCAAAACGAGCCACGATCTTCAAGTTATGAATTTTTTAGCGCGTAAGAACTGCACTTTCAGCACACTTTTTTCACCATATTTCTTCGAGAAAACTCACACATTCGGATACCTTCTTTAAAGAATTGACTCTTGAGCCGAACCTGAATTTGAGAATACGTTATCAGAGATATCTTGGCGAAAGAACACCTGAATATGACGCGCCGAGTTGGACTTGTGAATTTTTCTTGAAATGTTTTGAGAAATATGGGAGGGCAAATTTTGGGGTACAACAGTCTCCACTGCCATTCAAGTGGGAAACAGGCCACGAGTCGGGTAACTGGCCTCCCATCCTCCACCTCTTAGACTCGGGAATAGAGAGAATCTATGGTCGCGTCCGTCAAGGGTTTCACGACGAAGTACCTCTCCTTGAAATTCCACACAGACTCCAGGTAAGGTCGAAAGAGCTTCCCGAACTGCTTAAAAGAGACCCACACCTGTTTCCCGTGGACATATTATCTCTGCAAGTGAAAGATACAGAAGAAGAGGGGTAGCATGGCGCCTATCTCCAGATATTGGCAGACGAGCTCGAATTCCCGCATGAACACCAACTCGTTCGGATGAAGTTAAGGAGGTGCCAATTGGAGCCACTGGAAAACCTTGACCTGGAAATCATTAAAAGGCATACGCATCCCCGTCTCCTTGAAAGCAAACTCATACATTGGGAACCGCTTTCCAGGATACGAAGAGCATATCCTTCGGTCCCCGTGAGGTATTTGAAGCATCCAGTTGGCCGAAGCCCCATCTGCGCGTTCTTCTGGGCAGTTAAACGCGTCTGTTGCATCCCGCGAGAAGCACGATCTTTTGTCCTGGGGCTCCGGAGCTACCCAAGCCAAAGAATCCTCCTCGTCGCTATAGGGTTCGTCGTCGTGATGGGTGGTCGAAATATCACTCCCACGACAGTGTGCCATTGTACTTGAAAAGCATGGGAAGTTAGTGAATTCGACATTATCAAATCCACCCTTCCACCGCAGATCAAGTGAAAGGGCGACAAACTCAACCCAATCCCTCGACATGCTAAAGTGAACCGAGCACGATCCCGGATACGCACTAACCCGAGGATCCCCGACATCATGACGCGAACATTCATAGGTGCCCGACATATTCATGAGTGCTCGACATTAAATGCATAAACTCAAACAAAGATTCGTGAGTAATCATGAAGCTCATGAATATTTATTAATAGGTGCCCAACATCTTCATAAGTGCCCGACACAAAACCCATGAATTCAGATGAACATTCATGAACATTCATCACAAAACTCATGGATATTCATCCAATCAAGACGAATTTCTGACATTTAATCCAGATAAACCCAAGAAAGGTGGTATTAAGAGGTTATAACTTACTTGGATAAAGAACGTTGAGGAAAAAACTGGAAAGTTGATAGGGTCGCCTCACACCACAAGCGAAGAAAAACTAATAGCTTTGAGAAAACCGCGAGCAAAGGAAGGATTGAAAGGGAGCTGAGAAGATGACAATGAATCCCAAGGGCCCCCTTTTTTATAGGTGACCCACGCCCCAAGGGATCCCACATGAAGAGTCATCATCTCATTGGCCCCTTTTGCTTTTTTCTTAAGGGGTGGCACCCCAAAATGCTAGCCACGTGGTTCAATCATCAAACACGAAATCCCCTGGACTGGCGAGCAATCACCCAACTTCTACGAGGACATGGCGTAGGTGGGTTGACACTTACGCGGGGAGATGTTCAGCACTAGAGCACGCAAAGGGACATTCCCTTGACTATCTCAGAGACGAGGGAATGCTCGATAAACTAATAACTCCCGGGAGGCGGATGGACCCTGTCGAGCACAATAACTTGGGAGAGGCTCCTCCCCGTCAACATGCCTTCTCGAGCAGGCGGATGAACCGTCTGATCCTGATCCCTGCCCGTCCATGGTATTCCATAACGTGATTGTGCTTGCCCCCCGTGGGCAACGATCCATTCCCTTCGGGAACTTTGACCCTCTACCTCGACCAAGCCTTCGATAACGAGAATTATACTCAAGTCATCACCCTCTAACTCGAGGACAATAACTTGGGGGGCTCCTGATCTGGACTGGGCCTATATTTTCCCTATGAATAAAAGGCCTAAACGGCCCAAGTTAGAGATTATGGGGCACCTCCCCATCTAACCGTTGGGGGACGTGGCCCACCACTTCTCAACGAATATATCAAACTGCCCTCCGGGAATTTCGGGTCCAACCCTATTCTCGCAGAGAGGTTGACCAGGGGGAGTCCACTTGCTGGACTCCATACTCACGTAAACCCTGGCAGTTCCCGTTATTGGGCCTCTGCGTAGCCCAATAGTGGGGACCTTGGCCCAGCGCTGGGGGCTATAAATATCCTCTCTCATGAGAGGGTCAAGTATTCATTTATTCACACCTATACTCACTTGCTTGCTCATTCCATCTCCCATTTTTCCATCAGAGTGTCTTGTAGGTACCCTCCCCCATCTCCTTCAAATCCAGCCCGAAGCCAGCTGTGACAATCCAACTCTGATCAGGTACGATCAGTAATTATACCCTTCAAAATCAGTTTTAATAAAATTATCCAAACAACATTAATTAATAACAATCACTTTTATATTATTATTATTATTAAATTGTAATTTATAGTATCGAAATTATGTGTGTGTAAGGGTTAGAGATTAACGAAGCAGTTTGCTCGACATATTAGATTTATTTTAGATTAAAATAGATTTGATTTAGATCTAAAATAGAATAGATTTGATTTAGATTTAAAATAGAATAGATTTGATTTAGTTTCAAAATATGTATTTTGGACTTTCATAGTTTTGAGTTTTGGCTTAGGGAGCAAACTAACCTAAATCTATAAATATAGGGAGTAATCCTTATTTTTGTAATCAAGTCAATTCATTATATTCACAGAATTTGCAATTGCAATTGAATAATAAAGTTTTCCACAGTTTGTGGGCATAGAGAAACTATGCCGAAAATTAATTGTCTTGTTTTTTTTCTTTTTTTCCCTCTTAATTCATTGTCATTGTGTGGTGATATCAATCGTGTTTATCAAGATTGGTAGAATTTCATCATAGATATTTGGTGAATTTCTAACATCTGGTATCAAGAGCCCCGGTTAATCGATTCAAGGGAAGTACCGATCAAGAACGACTGAGGAAGAAGAAGAATTCACGATGGCGAGTTATGAAAATGTGAATTACCCAACAACTCTACCAATTCTGAAAGTAGACAACTATAGACAACTATGAGAATTGATGCCAACAGATGAAAATTTTATTCAGGTGACAAATTGTAATGGATGGATTAGAAGCGCTTGGGTAAAGTGCTTCAGAAGAATAAAAGAAGAAACACACAGAATCTGAAAAGCTGAGTTATAAAGCACTCTTTATAATTCATCAATGTCTGAATCCAAAAAATTTCGAAAAAGTGAGTGATTCCGAATCTACAAAAGAAGCTTGGGAGGTTCTTGAGAAGTATTTTGGTGGTGCAGAAAAGATGAAAGAAGGGATGTTACAAACTCACAAGAGAACGTATGAATTACTTCAGATGGAAGATAGTGAAAGCATATATGATATCTTAACTAGGGTTACAAAACTAGTGAATCAAATTAATGTATGCGGATAAACATTAACAACAAGCCTTGTTGTTTCGAAGATCTTGAGATCTTTGGCTCATAAGTTCGACCATGTGGTGGTGGCTACAGAAGAGGGGAAAGACCTGTCGAAATTGAAAAAGGAGGAGCTTCAAGGGACGCTTGAATCTCATGAAAAAATGGCTGGAAGAGCTGCAGGTAAGTCGAAGAGTGATGTGGCTTTGCAGACACATTCAACAAAAGAAACCAAAGCTAAAGGAAAATGGTTCGATAAAGATATAGGCGGCTACAACAATTCAATCGGTAGAGGAAACCAAAACGAAGGAAACGTGTAGAAGATCATACCAAGGCAACCAAAGAGGCGGTGTTGCAAATAGAGGAAGGTGTGGTGGTTGAAAACCTGACAAGAGTCTCATTCAAGATTTCAATTGTCAGAAGTATGGTCACTATTCTAGTGATTGTCCAGAGAAGCAAAATAATCAAGAAAGTGATGCAAAGTTTGCAAAGTATGAAGAAGAAGAGATGATGTTGATGGTTACAAAAAGAGACGAAGATAAATTCAAGGACCAATGGTAATTGGATTCAGGATGCTCATCAGACATGTCTGTAAGAAAAGATTGGTTTGTCAACATAAAATCCTCAATGGAAAACACAGTGAAATTTGTAAATGACAATACTCTAGCAGCTGAAGGTATTAGAGATGTTTTGATCATGAGGAAAGATGGCAAAAGGTCAGTAATTTCGAATGTGTTATACATTCCAGGCATGAAGAGAAACTTGCTTAGCATAGGTCAGTTGGTCGAAAAGAATTACAAAGTGTTGGTCGAAGACAAGATGATGAGAGTCATCAACACAAATGGAAGGTTAATCTTGAAGGATCCCATGTCTCAAAATATAACCTTCAAGATTGAACTTAATATGATGGAGCACAAGTGCCTTTCGACTGCAGCTAGCAGAGATGAATGAATATGATACTATCGACTAGGTCATCTCAACTTCAGAGATATCCGAGATTTAAAGAGAAGAAATATGGTTTCAGGATTGATAGAAATCGACATTCCAAATGAGGTATGTGAGGAATGTATGCAGGCGAAGCAGCACAAGAATAACTTCAGCAAGGTGCAAGAAGCAAGTCGAAGGTTGTCCTCAAAGTCATATATATATATATATATATATATATATATATATATATATATATATATTGTTGTACCCCAAAATTTGCCCTCCCATTTCCTCAATATTTTCTCATCACAAGACCTTTGAAGATCAAGATCCAGTTAAGGTTTCCTCTGTTCAAGACTTCTCCTTGCACTGTGGACTCAAATTAGGGTTTGTGGTTGCCTAAGGATGTTTTGACCTAAAATGCCTAAGATGACTTTCATGCTTCATATTGGACTCCCAAGTTTACCTATACCAAGTTTCAAGTCTTGATTCCAAGTTTTGCCCAGTCAATTGGACAATTGACCTAGAAATCAGCTGTATTGGGGAAAAAGTCAACTGTGGCCAATTGACAGTCAAATCTCATGAAATTTGATCCACATCAACATTATGAACTAATATGGACCATTTGATCAAGTTTGGATCACAATTCCACAAGAAATTTGATCAGATCACCAAAAGGGCAAAATGGTCATTTTTAGGGTTTTGACTGCACAAGGGCAATTTTTGACTGTTTGACCTAACCAATGGCAAACCAAGCTCACATATGGACTCAAGGACTCAATGAAATGGTCTTGACACATTCATCAAGCTCAAAAGATCCCAAGTACACAAGATTGATAGTTGAATTTCCCAGTCAATTGATCAATTTTGACTATATACTGAAAAGTCAAACTTTGACTTTTTGGTCAAAATCAAGAGTCAAGATTCATTTTTCATCAAAACATGCCAAATCATGAAACTTGTTCACAAAGAAATCACAAAATGCAAATTAGGGTTTGAAAATGGAATTTTTCATAACTTAGAATTTTTCTAAGTTATGAAAAACCCTAATTTTTTCCCAACTTTGCCCCATCTTTTCACCAAGATCCATTTGGATTCAAACAAAAGTCAAAACATGAAAGTTGTAGCTTGTTGCATAATATACAACTTTGATTCACAAAGTTTTCTCATTTGAAGCTTGTATCTCAAGTTACAATGTTTTGAATAAGGGCACTAAACCATTTTTAACTTAGTGAAATTTTAACCTATTTTGACAAGGTTTTCTACCCCACTTCAAGGCCATTTTTCATACCCTTCCACTTGGAATTTCAATTTTCATTTCAAAGATGGATTGTAGTACACATTCCAAGCTTTCCAAAATGTCCAAGAACTTCTCAAACAACCTCATGGTTAGAGAGAATCGAATTTCACAATATAGCAAAAAACCACTTTGTTCATGACCAAGTTCCATATCCATAACTTTGCAAATTTGAACTCAGCATAGTTTGTGCTACTTTACAGGTCCTTAAACCAAATTAAACTCCTTAATTTAATGCTTGTTCATTGTGCCAAAGTGTTATTCCATGAGTTCAAGCATTGTACACAAGATTGATCCATTTTTAGATAAAGTAAACTTTCCATTCTTGAAAAGGTTAGCTTTATGTCCAATTGAAAATCAAGAAGGTACAAGCTAAATCCTTTTGGAACAAGATTATGGACAAGTTGCTCTGATCAAGAGAAGATTATGCAGCACATTAGGAGGCCCCCTACTGACCTAAAACCTCAACTTGCTTTTGTTTGCTTCAAGTTCAAGAAAAGTCCATAACTTATCACAACTCTCTCTTCAGCATAGAGACACAACACAAAAGCTATCAAACACATTCCAAACTACCCAACCAAGCTTTTGCACGAGCCATTTGCCTCTCAAGCACTCTCCATCTCAGAAACACCACAAAACTGCACAAACAGGGGAACCCCTGCAGATTGAGTGCTATCTCTCAATCCCTTCGAGCATTCTTGTCCAAACCTATTCCTCTACCTTCCTTACAACATATGCAAGCTAACCATGATTTGAAACCTGACCTGTAACACCTCCAAGCCACTTCACCATTTTTAAATTTCTGTTTTGCAGTTGGAGTTCACTAGCTCGATTCAGGGAGTTTCAAGACAAAGTAGGACTTGGAAAAGCATCCTTACACTTCAAGGAAGCTATACAAGTCATCATTTCACTCTGAAACATCCTCCATTGCAAAGCTCGATTCCAACTGAACAGGTACATTCATGGAGTTCTATCTCCCTTATTAGGCATTGTTAGCTTTAGGTTTTTGAAGAAAACATGTCACAATCATAGCCCTGAACATGCTCATATGATTAGATTTCATTTATATTTCGTGTGCTTAGAGAATTTCATGTCTGAACATTGATGAAAAGTTAGGTCAGAAATTAGGGGAGGAGAAATTCTCCCTCATCTTAGAGAGATAGGTCAAGTTCTTTATATGGTTGAAACCGTCTCTTAATGCTCTACACTTTTCATGTTATGAGTTTTGCTTGAAAGTCCAGGAATCCAGAGATAAAAAACGCGTGTTTTGCTTGAAGGATGTTGTTCAGAGGTTGAAGAAGACAGGTCTTCTGGGCTGGGCCTGGAATTTTTTCCTATTCACACCATTTATTTTGATTCACACCCCCTGAGCCCATTTGCTTCATTTTTGACTCTTTTTGACTTTTTCTTTTTTGGTTGACTTTGTTTATTTTTTCTCATGATATAAAAAATTTAAAAATATTTTTTCCAGCTTTTTTTGAATTTATGGCATATTTATTTGATTTATTTCTTTGTTTATACATAAATATATATATACTATTATTACAATAAATAGAAAAATAGTGTAAATACATTTTTTATTTTTATTTACCTTCTGAAAATATTTCACATAAAAAATACTCTTTTTATTTATTTTATTAAAATATTAAATAAATATTTGTTTTGTGTATAATACATATTTAAGATTTAATATATATAAATATATATGGTTATCAATATATTTAAGTTAAAAATATAAAAATACTTGAATTTTTATTTTTATTAATATTTGATACAAAAATACTTTTTTTCCATAATATACTTCATTTTATTTTATTTTTATAAATAATAAATAAATAGTTGTATTAAATTAGATAATAATGCATTTTCTTTAAAATTAGGGTTTTTGCCCTAAATTCAAAATACTCCAAGAAATAATATATTTTTTATTTTCTTTTCTCTTTTACATAAATAATATTCTTTTTTCATACATATACAAAACACTTTTTTTGCATCTTGCATTCTTATTTATTTTTTTTACATTGATTAAATTGCAAATATTCAAATGATGTAATAATTTAGATTTGAATTCTTGTCAATATCCCCATTTGAACATTTGTACCCCCCTTCCCATATTTGGTTTTGTAATAGCTTAGTAATTTTAATTTCGCACTTTATTGCTTTCTAATGATAACATGTTAGAATTAGGGTTTGTATGCGAAAAAACGATAAAAAATAGTTTGACCTAATACAAGATAAACAAGCATGAAAATGGACACACAAATCACACTTGCACCCCCTAGGGTATTCCACTTGTTGCTTTCAAATAAATGGGCCATATTGTATGTTGAACTTCTTTGGGCAAAGCAAACAGTTTGAATGATCATAGTCCCTCGATAAAACTTTTCAAAACAAACAAAAACAAATGATCAAGTCCCTTAAAAGAAAATTGCCCAAAGACATTTAAACGCCGTTGCAATTATGGTCTAAACAATGACCCGCGCCTGTCCCTCTCACATCCTAACACAAGATTGTCCACCAAATACAATGGTGGAACAAACTTGTTAAAAGGGTTAAAACATAACAATAATCTTTTGAGAAATTTAGGAGTAGATAACCTCTTAGTTACTTGAATCAAACTTGCAAAACAAAACACTTGCCTAATTTCAAAATCACACATCACTACACTTTCAAAACAACTTTCAAAAACAAATGAAAACCTTTTCAAAAGACATACATCTTTGTATACATCCCCACATGGATCATTACAAAGGTTGCCACCACATTGGCATCTTTTCAAAACATTTTCAAAACCCACACACTCAAGCACCATTTAAAACAATTGAAAACAAAAAGGCAAGTGATCTAAGCAAGTAACTAAGAGCCCATGGATAACCATGGATAGAAAGGGTGCTAATACCTTCCCTTTCTATAATCTACTCCCCGAACCCAAGAAAACATCTCAAAAGGTTTTTGCTGTGCTTTTTAACCTTTCCTTAGGATAAAATAAAAAGTCGGTGGCGACTCTTGCTAACCGCAACATTTGCGAATACAAACGCAAAACCCAAGTCAGTTCTCCCACCGTATCACATATATATATATATATATATATATATATATATATATATCCTGACCAAGAAGAAAAGTGAAGTGATCAAGGTATTTTCCAAGTTTAAATCTATGGTAGAAAGACAAAGTGTTTGAAAGCTTAAAGTTTTGAGAACTGATGGTGGTGAAGAGTATGTTTCGAAAGACTTCGATAAGTTATATGAAAAATAAGGGATTGTACATGAGGTGGTTCCAACCTATACTCCACAACAGAATGAAACTGCAGAAAGGAAGAGTCAAACCATTGTGAATATGGTGAGAAGTATGTTAAAAGAAAATATTTACCTAAAGAGTTTTGGGGTGAAGCTGTGTCGACTGAACATACATATTGAACAGATGTCTAACAAAAAAGCTAGAAGGAATTACTCCAGAAGAATGTTGGTTTGGTGTGAAGCCTATCTTGAGTCACCTGAAGGTATTTGGATCTATAGCACATTATGTAACACCCCATTTCTATCCAACGAATTATATAAAACCAGAATTACAAAATTTCCAACAAACAAATGGAATGCTACACTTTCAACTTGGAAACAACGACATTCAATCACCTATAGTTCAGATACATAACACATAAAATTCGGATGAACCGATAGCAACCTATTTAGTCTTTAAAAATAAAATAACTTTCATTGCTACGCAGCAGATTCACAAATTCAACTGAAAGCACCATAACATCTTGTCCAACTCAAAACAGATTTAAGACAACAAGTCTTTAATGAAAACAACTTAAAAACTCAGAAACATAATGAAAACCAAGAATAAAGAAAACATGCGTTCATCCCCCCGAGTGATACATATCAGAGCGACAACACCGACTTGAACTAACAAAGGTAACAACTATCCTTCTTGATTACATGCACGTTACCAACAGAGGGCAACATTCAAACATAAGGTGTGAGATATCGAACCATATAATTGAGTGTCTAATAAACAATTAATTATATTAGGTTATATAAAATCACCACTTCATAACTTTCAACCAACAACAATCATCACAAGTCAACAACATAACATGTTAAATATGCAACATATAATGCGACTCGTTACAATGAACATGCATGTGGTACCAATGGAGCAAAACTCCCAACTTAAAAATCTGCCAATTAATAGAGGCATCAACAAGGCATAAGCCTTCAACATAATTTGCCAATCTAGGCCAACTTACCGAGCATCATCTCCAAATTGATATGCTATGTATGCGACCCAATATGAATGTCAGGATAACAACAACAAAATTCCATAGAAACGCAACAACAAACCAACATTGGCATTGTTGTACCCCAAAATTTGCCCTCCTATTTTCCCTTCTATCAGGCTTAGGTTTCACATTCATTTGCATACTATTTGGTCATTAGCGTAGCATGTATTTTCATTCAATAAAGCACTTGCGATTCAAAAAGATCAGTGATTATGCAAGCTAGGTTTTTCTTTTGGTTTGAAGTCTATATATCAAACAAAGTCTGATTCTTCTGGTTCTTTAAGAATTGAAGTGTGAAATTAGGGTTTTGATTCATGGTTATTGTGGATTTCGTCTTTATCAAGCTACATGGCCATTCGGTTCTTCTCAATATCAAGTAGAAAGGTTTTCCTCTCCAAGGATTACAAGATTAGGGTTGCAATATTTGTGCTTCAACTGAGGTTCATTGAACTTTCATTCCAAGGCTATCTGGGCTATACTTCTCCCATATTTCCATATTCACTATCAAGGAGTTCCTCAAGGACACGATCTTCGTGTGAGGTCATGGGTTTTAAAGTTAAGATGTTTGGTGGACTGATTTGCTAAACTGTGGGCCATGGTACAAGATATGAATGAGTTCATTGAAGATGAAAATTTGGTTGGAATTCGTTCATTAAGTCTTGAAGTGGAGTGTTTAGAGAATAATCAAATTGAATTAAATATCTTAAGCATTGGTTTGTTTTCAAGAATTTGATTCAAGCAAGATTGAAAGATTGGAGTTCAAATTTAAAAGTTAAATTGAATTTGGATTCCATGGTGGAAGTATTCATTCAAGCTCTTAATGGGTCCGAGTTAATCAAAAGGCATCAAGGTTCATACATCAATATGTTCACCTAAATCCATATCATTATTTCATCATCCATTTTGACCAAAGCTAAATTTCAATCTTCATTCAAATCACTTATTCTTCAAAATGCTTCTACAAAGTTTCACTTCATTGTTCAAATGTCATTCAATACATTTTGCAAAGTTATTATCCAAATACATTCAAAATAATTACAAAGTTAAATTCAAATACAAGTTTGTCTTTAAAAAAAATCCAACTCAAATTCCTAAACTTTCTAAAATCCTAAGGTTATACTCCTTCACTTTTTCGAATTTCCTCCAAGCTTTTATGTCAAGCCAAATCCTCTTCTTCAAATGTGCTTTGTCATCTTCATTCATTCCTCATCAACCATACATGAAACCAAACGAAAACAAGAGTTAGTAGCAATTCAAAGTGAACAAAAATTACAATTTATTTTAAACTCATCATTAGGGTTGGTTTATGGAATTAGAAAAAGGTGTTTCTCAGCCATGTTTTTATGCCAAAACAACCTCATAAAAATGGATTTAATCATGGGCCTAAGGATATTTCAAATCACAATTGACTTGGTTCACAATAGACAAATGCAAAATTCAAAATTCAAAACAGCAGCATCACAAGTCAAGAATTCAAGCCCAACAAAGGCCTTA
Organism: Vicia faba; assembly: GCA_948472305.1. Lineage (NCBI taxonomy): Eukaryota > Viridiplantae > Streptophyta > Magnoliopsida > Fabales > Fabaceae > Vicia > Vicia faba. The sequence goes on from OX451739.1 coordinate 411,259,737, forward strand.
AGACATTGTCCTATCATTGGCCTAAAGATATCATTGTAAATCACAAACCTAAGCTTGGTTCACAAACAAGACAAAACAAAATTGTACAAGTCTAATAAGTCAGAATTCCATCATTGGCTAGGAGTAGGACTTTTGCAAATCACAAAGGTGAACCTTGGTTCACAAAAGGAAAGAGGTGTATAAAGAAAATCACAAAGTTACAGCAAACCATAAATTCTATCAAAAAACAGAAACAGTCCAAGAACCACTGTCCAAAAAGACTTGCTTCCCTGCACAAATTCTGTCAAAAATAGTCCAAACAAGTCTGAGTATAACAGTCCAAAATCTACCCAAGAGTTGCACTAAAATGGCAACACAAAAAACTGTATCAGAAAGGAATTAAGGCAGCAGCCAAGAGTGTTCAAAACCATCACTTTATCCTCCATCTCCGTTTAACAATTTTGGATTTGTGAAGCTCGATCCGGCCATATCTTTGAGAATCTGAGAAATTCACCTTTGAATTTGGACTCGTCGAGAAAGATCAAGGGAGGTTGGGGTTGAACACTTTTTGTTTCGAGGTGATGCCGCCGTAAAACCTTCGCTGGCCGCCGCGGGATCACCGTAGTTAGGGTTTGTTTTTGAGCTCTGAGAATAAGAATGGGAAAATCGAGAGAGTGGTAGAAGGTGATGATGCTGCTACAGATGAGAGGAATTAGAAGAGGAAGATGACGGTTTAGCAGAGAGAAGGAGAGAGGATCGTTTTCTTTTTTGTTGTTTCCATTTTCTTCTTCTTTTAATTGTTTTGTTGATTGGAAACAACAACAATAATTAATTCTGCCCCATTCCCCAATTCGCAGCCCAACCCGAGTTACTTAATCACACCCCCATCTTTTTATTTTTTAAATCAGCAAAGCCATTTGGGCCTTTCCTCCTTAACTCAACCCATACGAATTGCTGAACACACGCCCTAGAATTCTTGCACCTCCCTGGAATTTTCAATTTATTTTAGTTAATTATTATTAATTGTTTTGATAGTCCTTTCTTAATATTAATTTTCTCTTAATTTTCCTCAAGATAAAAACCACAAAAAACATTATTTTGATATTATTAATTATTTCACTAATTAATTTTATTTATTAGTTTGTTTTAGTTTAATTAACTGTTTATTTTCATTTCGATTGGGTTGTATTGATTGTTTATTTAGACTTTTAATCGCATTGACGATTTGATCCATCCCTATTTGTAAATTTGTATTTCCCATCCCCGAAAGCTCTGTAATAGCGTAGAATTTTAATTTCCGTAATTTAATGTTTTTCTTTATACTACATATGAGAGACTTCCCACATCACTAGAAGTTAAGCCTTCACAGAGAGACTTGGCTTCAACAACCCTCCTTTCCATTTGAGAGCGATACTTCTTTCAACTATTGACCAATTCAGAAGACACCATTATATCTGCCAAAAGGAGATCAAAATTTATCAATCAGTCTGTAAAAGGTTAAAACATAAGAAATGCAAGGAAATTAACAAACACAACCATTAAGTTCTTGACCTCTTCCCAATATACAACCAAAACTAAATATTGGGTAATCACACGACAATAGCTCAATATGTGAGTCTTAGGTTTACGATCGTGTAAGTAAATACTACCGAAACCACCAGCATAACCCTTAATGATGGCTTGGCTCTCCCTTTCTTCTCAAGAAAGATCGAACAATTTAAAAGTAAGATCTAACTTCCCCCGACCATAGATGTCATGACTCTAACCAACATTTGAAGACCCCTTTTCATAGTCACATAGATTGGAACGAGAATTAGTTGTAACTAGTCTTACCACCACAAAACGAAATTTAAAATTCTTCAAAGAATCGGTAAAAGAGTTGAACAGTCTCAAAGACTATTTGAAATGTACCAAACTAAAAGGGGAATAAAAACCTTCACAACCAACATGCAAGATGTGAAAGAAAATCTCAACAAAAGCCTCCCGATCCAAATATCTACACATCAATTGGAAGGCTGGTAGGAATGACCAATAATTGGGATGTAACTATGAAGGCACCACAACCAGATAGCGGAGAACCTCTTGTTCAAAAAGGGTAATAGAAAGGAAGAAACTCATTTATCTAAAAACCACATCAAACATGGGTGAAGATGAAACTCATTTATCTAGATACACATATAAGAAAGTAAGAGGTGAAGATGAAAATCTCACATGCTCACTATCCCTTCCGCAAAATCACCAGACAATGGAGACTTACCAGAGTTAGAGAAGATGAAGGAGACAAAGAGAAGCGGGGAGAAAATCGCAAATGCAACAGCAGAGAGCAACAATGTAATTCAAACAATCGCAAAGAGTATGTGAGTGGAAAATAGTGAAAAGTTAAAAAACTTAACCCTTTAAAGTATTTATACTGGTAGAAAAGGAAGTGTGAAAGAGCGAAGACCCCAAAATTGGAAGTACAAACATAGTGGAAGAATGAACATCAGCTGACAGATATGATACACGTGGCCAAGAGCGGTGTCATTATCATTATGGCAAAACTAGTTCCTATAAAACCCATTATAAGAGGTCTAGGGAAAGTCCATCATGCTACTACCCCTAGGTTGTCATATGGAAGACTACTGGGAAGATAAAAATTAAGGACATGCACTCACTTTTTTCTTGTCTCCCGGCGTCTAATTGAATCGAGTAAGAACCAACGAAGGCTCATTCCACACAATTATCTTATATAGGAATGACAACGAGGCAGATCAGAGACTGTTTCCCATTTCTAAACACAAATCCCCAAATAATCTCTATTCCCCGCCCCAATTTCTATCAAGGATGAATAACTAAAACTCAAATTCATCCAACCAGATTTTAGGTTGGGTTCGAATATCTTCGTTTAACCACCATCCATTTAGTGAAATCAAGTTTTTTAATATAAATATTTATTTTCAAAGTTAAGTTACATTACAAATAATAAAATAAAATAATCTCAAAATATTTCATCCATACATTTCAAATATTTTAAATAATAAATATAAATCAAAATATTAATACATTAACCACGTATTTAATATTCTAAATTGTCAAAACTAAATAATAAAGTACATAATAAAATAAACAATATGGATATTAGTATATCCATTATTCGACTCATCCCTATATTTTATAATCGGAAAAAATCTAAACTCAAACCTAAACCCAGTAAAATAGAGTTTTTCACTTCAAATTCAGAACAAACTCGAATCTGCGGTTACAAATTATGTTGTCATGCCTAATCTTAGCTTCCAACATATTTATTATTTTGCCCTAAATATTTATTTTTTTGATTTAGCCATTGATTTATATTAAAATTAATTTTGATAATATGTAGAATATTTTATTTTAATTTCTCCAATATTAATGACAAGGTTTTAAAAGAATATTACATATAGATTATTGAGATGATTCCAATATAATAAAATGACATATTTTCGAGAATCAAAACAAAACAAAACAAAAATTAGAGACTAAAATATAAAAAAATGATATATTTGAGGGGATAAAAAAACATATTTAAACCTAAAAATAAAGGGTAAATTGTAATGGATGGATTAGAAGCGCTTGGGTAAAGTGCTTCAGAAGAATAAAAGAAGAAACACACAGAATCTGAAAAGCTGAGTTATAAAGCACTCTTTATAATTCATCAATGTCTGAATCCAAAAAATTTCGAAAAAGTGAGTGATTCCGAATCTACAAAAGAAGCTTGGGAGGTTCTTGAGAAGTATTTTGGTGGTGCAGAAAAGATGAAAGAAGGGATGTTACAAACTCACAAGAGAACGTATGAATTACTTCAGATGGAAGATAGTGAAAGCATATATGATATCTTAACTAGGGTTACAAAACTAGTGAATCAAATTAATGTATGCGGATAAACATTAACAACAAGCCTTGTTGTTTTGAAGATCTTGAGATCTTTGGCTCATAAGTTCGACCATGTGGTGGTGGCTACAGAAGAGGGGAAAGACCTGTCGAAATTGAAAAAGGAAGAGCTTCAAGGGACGCTTGAATCTCATGAAAAAAATGGCTGGAAGAGCTGCAGGTAAGTCGAAGAGTGATGTGGCTTTGCAGACACATTCAACAAAAGAAACCAAAGCTAAAGGAAAATGGTTCGATAAAGATATAGGCGGCTACAACAATTCAATCGGTAGAGGAAACCAAAACGAAGGAAACGTGTAGAAGATCATACCAAGGCAACCAAAGAGGCGGTGTTGCAAATAGAGGAAGGTGTGGTGGTTGAAAACCTGACAAGAGTCTCATTCAATATTTCAATTGTCAGAAGTATGGTCACTATTCTAGTGATTGTCCAGAGAAGCAAAATAATCAAGAAAGTGATGCAAAGTTTGCAAAGTATGAAGAAGAAGAGATGATGTTGATGGTTACAAAAAGAGACGAAGATAAATTCAAGGACCAATGGTAATTGGATTCAGGATGCTCATCAGACATGTCTGTAAGAAAAGATTGGTTTGTCAACATAAAATCCTCAATGGAAAACACAGTGAAATTTGTAAATGACAATACTCTAGCAGCTGAAGGTATTAGAGATGTTTTGATCATGAGGAAAGATGGCAAAAGGTCAGTAATTTCGAATGTGTTATACATTCCAGGCATGAAGAGAAACTTGCTTAGCATAGGTCAGTTGGTCGAAAAGAATTACAAAGTGTTGGTCGAAGACAAGATGATGAGAGTCATCAACACAAATGGAAGGTTAATCTTGAAGGATCCCATGTCTCAAAATATAACCTTCAAGATTGAACTTAATATGATGGAGCACAAGTGCCTTTCGACTACAGCTAGCAGAGATGAATGAATATGATACTATCGACTAGGTCATCTCAACTTCAGAGATATCCGAGATTTAAAGAGAAGAAATATGGTTTCAGGATTGATAGAAATCGACATTCCAAATGAGGTATGTGAGGAATGTAAGCAGGCGAAGCAGCACAAGAATAACTTCAGCAAGGTGCAAGAAGCAAGTCGAAGGTTGTCCTCAAAGTCATATATATATATATATATATATATATATATATATATATATATATATATATATATATATATATATATATATATATATATATATATATATATATATATATATATATATATATATATATATATATATATATATATATATATATATATATATATATATATATATATATATATATATATATATATATATATATATATATATATATATATATATATATATATATATATATATATATATATATATATATATATATATATTGTTGTACCCCAAAATTTGCCCTCCCATTTCCTCAATATTTTCTCATCACAAGACCTTTGAAGATCAAGATCCAGTTAAGGTTTCCTCTGTTCAAGACTTCTCCTTGCACTGTGGACTCAAATTAGGGTTTGTGGTTGCCTAAGGATGTTTTGACCTAAAATGCCTAATATGACTTTCATGCTTCATATTGGACTCCCAAGTTTACCTATACCAAGTTTCAAGTCTTGATTCCAAGTTTTGCCCAGTCAATTGGACAGTTGACCTAGAAATCAACTGTATTGGGGAAAAAGTCAACTGTGGCCAATTGACAGTCAAATCTCATGAAATTCGATCCACATCAACATTATGAACTCATATGGACCATTTGATCAAGTTTGGATCACAATTCCACAAGAAATTTGATCAGATCACCAAAAGGGCAAAATGGTCATTTTTAGGGTTTTGACTGCACAAGGGCAATTTTTGACTGTTTGACCTAACCAATGGCAAACCAAGCTCACATATGGACTCAAGGACTCAATGAAATGGTCTTGACACATTCATCAAGCTCAAAAGATCCCAAGTACACAAGATTGATAGTTGAATTTCCCAGTCAATTGATCAATTTTGACTGTATACTGAAAAGTCAAACTTTGACTTTTTGGTCAAAATCAAGAGTCAAGATTCATTTTTCATCAAAACATGCCAAATCATGAAACTTGTTCACCAAGAAATCACAAAATGCAAATTAGGGTTTGAAAATGGAATTTTTCATAACTTAGAATTTTTCTAAGTTATGAAAAACCCTAATTTTTTCCCAACTTTGCCCCATCTTTTCACCAAGATCCATTTGGATTCAAACAAAAGTCAAAACATGAAAGTTGTAGCTTGTTGCATAATCTACAACTTTGATTCACAAAGTTTTCTCATTTGAAGCTTGTATCTCAAGTTACAATTTTTTGAATAAGGGCACTAAACCATTTTTAACTTAGTGAAATTTTAACCTATTTTGACAAGGTTTTCTACCCCACTTCAAGGCCATTTTTAATACCCTTCCACTTGGAATTTCAATTTGCATTTCAAAGATGGATTGTAGTACACATTCCAAGCTTTCCAAAATGTCCAAGAACTTCTCAAACAACCTCATGGTTAGAGAGAATCGAATTTCACAATATAGCAAAAAACCACTTTGTTCATGACCAAGTTCCATATCCATAACTTTGCAAATTTGAACTCAGCATAGTTTGTGCTACTTTACAGGTCCTTAAACCAAATTACACTCCTTAATTTAATGCTTGTTCATTGTGCCAAAGTGTTGTTCCATGAGTTCAAGCATTGTACACAAGATTGATCCATTTTTAGATAAAGTAAACTTTCCATTCTTGAAAAGGTTAGCTTTATGTCCAATTGAAAATCAAGAAGGTACAAGCTAAATCCTTTTGGCACAAGATTATGGACAAGTTACTCTGATCAAGAGAAGATTATGCAGCACATTAGGAGGCCCCCTACTGACCTAAAACCTCAACTTGCTTTTGTTTGCTTCAAGTTCAAGAAAAGTCCATAACTTATCACAACTCTCTCTTAAGCATAGAGACACAACACAAAAGCTATCAAACACATTCCAAACTACCCAACCAAGCTTTTGCACGAGCCATTTGCCTCTCAAGCACTCTCCATCTCAGAAACACCACAAAACTGCACAAACAGGGGAACCCCTGCAGATTGAGTGCTATCTCTCAATCCCTTCGAGCATTCTTGTCCAAACCTATTCCTCTACCTTCCTTACAACATATGCAAGCTAACCATGATTTGAAACCTGACCTGTAACACCTCCAAGCCACTTCACCATTTTTAAATTTCTGTTTTGCAGTTGGAGTTCACTAGCTCGATTCAGGGAGTTTCAAGACAAAGTAGGACTTGGAAAAGCATCCTTACACTTCAAGGAAGCTATACAAGTCATCATTTCACTCTGAAACATCCTCCATTGCAAAGCTCGATTCCAACTGAACAGGTACATTCATGGAGTTCTATCTCCCTTATTAGGCATTGTTAGCTTTAGGTTTTTGAAGAAAACATGTCACAATCATAGCCCTGAACATGCTCATATGATTAGATTTCATTTATATTTCGTGTGCTTAGAGAATTTCATGTCTGAACATTGATGAAAAGTTAGGTCAGAAATTAGGGGAGGAGAAATTCTCCCTCATCTTAGAGAGATAGGTCAAGTTCTTTATATGGTTGAAACCGTCTCTTAATGCTCTACACTTTTCATGTTATGAGTTTTGCTTGAAAGTCCAGGAATCCAGAGATAAAAAACGCGTGTTTTGCTTGAAGGATGTTGTTCAGAGGTTGAAGAAGACAGGTCTTCTGGGATGGGCCTGGAATTTTTTCCTATTCACACCATTTATTTTGATTCACACCCCCTGAGCCCATTTGCTTCATTTTTGACTCTTTTTGACTTTTTCTTTTTTGGTTGACTTTGTTTATTTTTTCTCATGATATAAAAATTTTAAAAATATTTTTTCCATCTTTTTTTGAATTTATGGCATATTTATTTGATTTATTTCTTTGTTTATACATAAATATATATATACTATTATTAGAATTTATTAGAATAAATATAAAAATAGTGTAAATACATTTTTTATTTTTATTTACCTTCTGAAAATATTTCACATAAAAAATACTCTTTTTATTTATTTTATTAAAATATTAAATAAATATTTGTTTTGTGTATAATACATATTTAAGATTTAATATATATAAATATATATGGTTATCAATATATTTAAGTTAAAAATATAAAAATACTTGAATTTTTATTTTTATTAATATTTGATACAAAAATACTTTTTTTCCATAATATACTTCATTTTATTTTATTTTTATAAATAATAAATAAATAGTTGTATTAAATTAGATAATAATGCATTTTCTTTAAAATTAGGGTTTTTGCCCTAAATTCAAAATACTCCAAGAAATAATATATTTTTTATTTTCTTCTCTCTTTTACATAAATAATATTCTTTTTTCATACATATACAAAACATTTTTTTTGCATCTTGCATTCTTATTTATTTTTTTTACATTGATTAAATTGCAAATATTCAAATGATGTAATAATTTAGATTTGAATTCTTGTCAATATCCCCATTTGAACATTTGTACCCCCCTTCCCATATTTGGTTTTGTAATAGCTTAGTAATTTTAATTTCGCACTTTATTGCTTTCTAATGATAACATGTTAGAATTAGGGTTTGTATGCGAAAAAACGATAAAAAATAGTTTGACCTAATACAAGATAAACAAGCATGAAAATGGACACACAAATCACACTTGCACCCCCTAGGGTATTCCACTTGTTGCCTTCAAATAAATGGGCCATATTGTATGTTGAACTTCTTTGGGCAAAGCAAACAATTTGAATGATCATAGTCCCTCGATAAAACTTTTCAAAACAAACAAAAACAAATGATCAAGTCCCTTAAAAGAAAATTGCCCAAAGACATTTAATCGCCGTTGCAATTATGGTCTAAACGATGACCCGCGCCTGTCCCTCTCACATCCTAACACAAGATTGTCCACCAAATACAATGGTGGAACAAACTTGTTAAAAGGGTTAAAACATAACAATAATCTTTTGAGAAATTTAGGAGTAGATAACCTCTTAGTTACTTGAATCAAACTTGCAAAACAAAACACTTGCCTAATTTCAAAATCACACATCACTACACTTTCAAAACAAATTTCAAAAACAAATGAAAACCTTTTCAAAAGACATACATCTTTGTATACATCCCCACATGGATCATTACAAAGGTTGCCACCACATTGGCATCTTTTCAAAACATTTTCAAAACCCACACACTCAAGCACCATTTAAAACAATTGAAAACAAAAAGGCAAGTGATCTAAGCAAGTAACTAAGAGCCCATGGATAACCATGGATAGAAAGGGTGCTAATACCTTCCCTTTCTATAATCTACTCCCCGAACCCAAGAAAACATCTCAAAAGGTTTTTGCTGTGCTTTTTAACCTTTCCTTAGGATAAAATAAAAAGTCGGTGGCGACTCTTGCTAACCGCAACATTTGCGAATACAAACGCAAAACCCAAGTCAGTTCTCCCACCGTATCACAGAACTGGCGACTCTGCTGGGGAAGTATATAAAAGTGGAGTAACCTTAGGGCTTAGATCACCTTTGTTTTCAATTGATTGTCTTGTTTGCTTTTACATTTGTGGGCCTTGTATCGGAGTTTTATAGATCCTAACCCGGATCTGGGGATACCTTCTTAGAAAGTAGCAACAAGGCTGTGAGGGAACTGTGCGGGGTATACCGACATGGTTGAAACAGTCTGCTACGTTGATGTGGCACTTTGGTGTGTACCGGTAACCCTTGAGTTCAGTCAAGGAGAGTACGGGGCCGCCGCGTGGTGTCGTGAAGCATCAACTGACCTTAGGAACCTTAATTGAACCATCTTGGCCTTTTAGGGGTAGTGAGATAACTGACTTTGGTGCAGTCCGAGGTTGGTTGATACTCGATACTACACTCAATTGAGGGTTGCTTTCCTGGGATATTTCGGTCGCCAGTTCAGTGGCTAAATCGAAACGATGAACAATGAAAGTAATCCAGTGATATTGGGACCTTTAGAACCCGGTTACTTCTAATAGGACAGGTTGAGCCCACCAAACTTCAAGAGGGTAATACCCAGACCTCATGCAGGCCTAAACTCTAAGGGTTTGTCTTGTGTGACTTGTGTGCCTTACCATGTTTGCCTTTGTGAATATTTGTGGTGTATCATAACATCATGACATCATACAACATCATGAGCATTGACTAACCATTTCAAGGGTTTCGAATCTTCATCTTTGTTCTTGTTTTATAGGACATGGAAACTGCTCGCAGAAAGACAATTCAGATTAGCCTTGTAAAGATCCCTCCTCAGCTTAAGGAACTTATGTCCAGGATTCCCGAGGGTTCTTCATTCAGTGAGAGACATGGAAGACTCATCAGCCTGGTTAACACCAACATTGAGGAGGATTTGATAAAAGTCCTATTCCAGTTCTTTGACCCTCTGCATCACTGTTTCACTTTTCCGGATTATCAATTGGTGCCTACATTGGAAGAGTTCTCCCGACTCCTGAAGGTCCCTATCCTTGATCAACTACCCTACAACGGTACGGAAGAGGAGCCCAAGCTTGAAGAGATTGCTAAAGCCTTGCACCTACAGTCATCTGACCTCAAGGGACATTGGGAAGTTAGAAGTGGTATCAAGGGTTTCTTAGCCAGGTTTCTGTTTGAGAAGGCCCAAGAATGTTGGGACTCCCTTGACCTACAAGCTTTTGAAGAAGTTATGGCCCTCCTTGTCTATGGTTTGGTGTTATTCCCTAACCCAGATCAGCTTATTGATATCAGTGTTGTCCAGATCTTCATGACCAGGAATCCTATACCTACACTGCTGGGGGACATCCTTCACTCATGTTACACTCGAACCATGAGAAGAAGGGGTGTCCTTTTGTGTTGCACTCCTCTCCTGGGAAGGTGGTTTATTTCGCAACTTCCACAATCAGTTTTGAAGAACGAGCGGGGTTTGAGATGGTCACAACGGTTGATGACTCTCACGCATGCAGATATACATTGGTGCCCTAGGTCCAGGGAAGACGTCACTATCATTGATCGTTGTGGGGAGTACCCTAATGTTCCTTTATTTGGAATCAAAGGAGGTATTACCTATAACCCATGCCTGGCTTGGAGACAGTTTGGTTATGCTCGGAGGGATGGCCCTCATGACATGTTAATTCCTAACATAGTTTTTGACTTCGACAACGATACTCAAGGACTTCGTCAGAGATTTATCAGAGCTTGGAGGATGCCAAGTAGGATCGACAGCAAGACACTGGGGCACAGGAACTCCATCCCGTTGGAACCTTATCTCAAGTGGGTACGAGCCCGCTCCCAGAAGTTAGTAATGCCTTATCCTCATATGCTCCCTGTGATCAAAGAACCAGTCTTGGAAGGAGAGGTGTCCTACACCATTCAACATCCCGACATGCCCACTGTGATCGGTGGATCTGGAACTGACTGTTTTAAAGCTGGTTCGCGAAATGTCGCGGTAAGCAAGAGTCGCCACCGTCTTTTATTTTCTCCAATAGGAAAGGACAAAAGCACAGAAAAATTCCTTTAAAGAGATTGCTCTTGGTTCGGGAGGTAGGTTATAGAAAGGGAAGGTATTAGCACCCTTTCTATCCATGGTTATCCATGGGCTCTTAGGTACTTGCTCAATGTGTTTTCAAAATTGTTGTTTGCTTTTCAATTGTGGGTTTCAAAAATATTCTTTGAAAAGTTTCAGTTCAACTCGTACGTCAGAGTGTTTTGAAAAGTTTGTTTTGAAAGTTTTTTGAAAGTGTCGGTGTGAAAAGATTTTGATTTGTTTTGTTTTAAAGAGAGCAAGTATCTATGAGAACCTACCTACCCTAAGGAATTCGTCTGTGTAAATGTCCTTTAAAGTAGTGCCATCCCACCATTGAGAGGTAGGTAGCACCACTGTTGGAGGTGTTCGGGTCAATTCGAGTTTTAGGGACGTGGTGATCACCGGAGCAATGGGAAGACACCTTAGAAGCTACCCTCATGCCAGGTTCCCGGACCATGAGGACTTACTAAGACGTTTTCTACTCGACGACCACCTTTCGAAAGGCAACAGTGAGGCGTACCCTAGGGGTGGTGTGTGCGAATTGTGTGTCATTTTCAGTTCATTGTTTGTCTTGTCATGCATTGGTGATCTAACGATTTGATTTTATTTTTTGGGCATTCATTCTTTCATGCATATTTATTAACAGTTATATTTGCGAGAAAATAAATCTAAACTATTACAACTGGCGCGGGTCCACATCGCCAAAAAAACCGAACCCGATTTGACTGAAAATAAATAAAGCGATAAAATAAAAAGTGCAAGAAATAAATCTAAACTTATTACAAGGCTTTGGGGCATATACAGAGGTATTTAAACAATATAAAATAAATGCGCGAAATAAAGACTAAACAAAATTAGGGCATTGGACCCTTTAACAGATAATTAAAATAATCAAGGAATTTTAAAATTAAAAATTAAATGAAAAAATAATGTTTTTGTGTTTTTTAAGTTTAAAAGAAAAAAGAGAAAAGTTAATTAAAATCCTAGTTCTATCATTTTTTAAGTTTATTATGAAAAAGATTTAATTTCTAACCTAATTAAATTCTAAATCAATTTATATACAATTTTTGATTTATAGAAAATAAATAATAAATAATAATATTGTGAGAAAAAAGGAAAATAAAAAATTAATAATCAACCTAATTCTACATTTTTTGGATTTTTATTATGAAAAAAAGAATTAAAATTAACATTAAAACCTAATTAAACTAAATGAATTACATTTTAATTTATTAAAAAAAAGAATCAAAATTAATCATATATTTTTTGTCCTTTTCTGTATTTTTAGTGTTTTTTATATTTTTGTAAGAATTAATTAAATAAAACAATAAAACATGACAATTGAAATAATAAATAAAAAGATAAAAAATAAAAAAAAATAATCAAAGTATGCAAACCAGGGTGAGGGAACCCCAATTTGGAGGGTGTTAATTAGAAAGGCCTGGCCCATTTTTGTGAGAATTTGTTGACTTTCTGGATTGTGTGTGACGTGTTTGACTGGCCTCCACCATATGCCCTCGTTCTGGACCCTTTGATAAGTTTCCTGGGACACGTGGATGAGTTGATGCTGAAGCGCATGGTGAGTCTTAATGTGAGGCCTGCATGGGAATTAGAAATGAAAAATAATATTGGAAATGTGTGAGACCTGGGGTTTGAACCCAGGTCATTAGAGTCCCTAGTGCGCGTCCCTGCCAGCTGAGCCAATTGATTTCATTTAACATATTATAGTTAATAAACGATATAAAATAAAACCAACGCATATGGACTAACACGCGCGCGAATTTTGAATGGACGAGTCACATCGTGCCACATCTTCATCTTCTTCACGTCCCTGTAAACAAAATTCATTGGCAACGGTTTTGAAGCGCTGCATTAGGCCACATTTGAAAAAATAGCGAATAGAGCTGTGTGCATCAGAAATTAATCGCGAGGGTCAAGATGTTTTCGTCTTGAGGCACTGAATTCAGTCATGGTGCTTCTGAGTTCTAATTTTTCTTATACTCAAAATCCCCAATTTAAGAACACTGGAACCCTAGAATTCGAAAATGGCAAATTCATATTTATGGCACAAAAATGAAATTAAATGCATTGGTCAGTTTGGAAACCTTGTGAGGAACATGAATGTATAATTAAAAATGCAAGAGGATGCGTAGAATCAAGAATACGAATTCAAAATTTCTCTGTACAGTTTCACTTGCAGAGACTAGTTCAAGGAGCTTTTGATTGAGGTTATGGATTGAAATGCGTTCAAAATCGTCTCAGGAAGCTATTGGTACAAAAATTATGGCTTGAGCAGATCCCTAGCACTGAAATCAGTTTTGCCTTTTATGGTTCATTTTTCAAATTGCCAAATGGACTTTGAACGAGTTTTGTGCTATGTTCTTGGTAGGGTTGGACTCAGTGACCATCATAGAATTGAATAGGCTTGCTAACTCTCCTTAATTCATGCTTGTTAGAGAATTGGCTTTAGGGTTTGTCCATTAACCATTTTTTCCTAATTTCTAGCCAAAACCTAGACCTAGTGTGTAAATGAATCTTGGCCTGATTTTTGAGTTGGTTCATGATGTATAGAACTTGTCCAAATTCATTTGACACCATTTCATTGATTTTTAAATTTTATTTGAATTTTCAATGAATTAAAATGAATTAAATCATCAAAAATCAAATAAAATAAAAAAAGTCAACATTTGGTCTTGAAATCAACCATGGGCCACGTGTGTGGTATGACAAGGATGGACAAAGTGAGAAAAATGGGGCCCTTTTGTCAAAATTGGACTTTCAAGGATAGTTGACTTTTGCCATTTCACAAAAATTTCCCAACTTCTACAAGGCACAACTTGCTCAATTTTTAAGCTTTTCACATGTTCTTGGACATTTTGGAAAGGTCTTTGAGTCCTTTAACCAATGCCTTTGGTCCCATGTCATTTTGATTTACCAATCTCAAGTTATGGTCTTTGACTTAAAGTCCCTTTTTGTTGACTTTTGAAAATGACCTATAATGTTGAAATTGATAACTTTTTGTGAGAGCATTTCTTGGACTTGAAGTATGAAGATGAGTTGTAGGAAATGTCTTTCTCTTCAAAATGAGCTTTGGATGGAATTTTTCTGAGAATCCATGTGAAAGTTATGCCCTGGTCAATTTCAGTTGACTTTTTCAGCTGTCCAAATATAGCAACTTTTGCATCTTTGATGATTTCTGAGCCAAATTTTGAGAATCATGATCAAGCATTGATCAAATGATGTTTGTGGCTTCAAAATGATATGTTGACCAAAAATTTGAACTTTTGACTGCCAAATGACCATTTTGCCCCTACAGTTGACTGTAGTGCAATTTAGGGTTTTGACTGTGCAATCTTGAGCTGAATGCCTTGAAACTTGATATGAGGATGTTTGACCATGTTTGTAAGCATATGAGACTTGATTGGGCCTTTGAAAAGTTCATTTGCCTGACCAGAACCCAAACCCTAATTTTGACTGTATGGGAAACTGTTGCACTGCACAACCCTTGGGGAATTTTCTAGCTTGGCTTGGCAATTTCTTGAGGAATATGGGAGGGCAAATTTTGGGGTATAACAGTTGCCCCTGTTCAATCTTCTTAGACCTGAGGATGTAGATTGGCTGACGTGCCTTTCATAATCCGATGGTAAAAGATGATTGGACACTAGAGTGCCCGGAAATTTGCGCTCACATGTTAGCAATGAGGGGGATGGGCTTATAGATGCCATCTGGATGTTTGATTGCGTAGGAGATTCCTTAGCGAGAACCTGCATACCTGCAAAACAGAAAATGAGTACCTGACACGTTGCAGGGATGATTACTTCCTTAGCATGAATGGTAAGAGAGCCTTGAGCGACTTTAACTTCAACAACGCTCGTTGAGAAAAATCTGGGGTGTCTTCTACTGGGATAAGAATCAGAGAGATCTTAAGGTCGATCTGACTGAACCAGAGAGGCCTTTGACTGGATAAGTCTAGGTCTTGAAATGTCTTCCACTGGATAAGCAATCAGGAAAATCTTGGGACGATTTAACTGAACCAGAGGAGGCCTTTGACTGGATAAGCAATCAGGAAAATCTTGGGACGATTTAACTGAACCGGTCTAGGTCTTGAAATGTCTTCCACTGGATAAGCAATCAGGAAAATCTTGGGATGATTTAACTGAACCAGAGGAGGCCTTTGACTGGATAAGCAATCAGGAAAATCTTGGGACGATTTAACTGAACCGGTCTAGGTCTTGAAATGTCTTCCACTGGATAAGCAATCAGGAAAATCTTGGGATGATTTAACTGAACCAGAGGAGGCCTTTGACTGGATAAGCAATCAGGAAAATCTTGGGACGATTTAACTGAACCGGTCTAGGTCTTGAAATGTAGCTTAAGAACTTAACTGAATTTTTCCTGAAAGATAAAAGTCAGTCATGTGCAATGCATGATATGGATCAAGCAATGATGTTCTCAACATAAATGAGATTTGTATGATGCAGTGCGTTATGCATGCTATAATGATGTATGTGATGTTTTATGTATGTTTTCGTCCAGGAAAATAAATCCTTGACGGGTGCCAGGAAGTCATATCCCGGGCTGATGTTTGAAGAATAGATTTCCCTTCCGCTGGGGATGATAGTTGCAAGGATACCGGTAGAAGAAGATGACTCCGTTGCGGAATGAACTTGGCGAATGGTAGATTCTGCGGGGAGAAAAGATATTCTAGCGATCATGCTGGGAAGCAATACTCTGTGGGAAGAGTGATGCCTTGCTGAATATTGATAGTAACTCTGTTGGGGATACCGTTGTTGTATTGGAAGTGTGAATTGACTTCGCTGGGGATAGGAAAGAACTACGTTGACGACGACTTTCCCTTGGCTTTTGGCTGAGGATAACCCAGTTATATCCTGTTAAGGAAATAACTCTTTGAATAAAGCCGGACGACGCGTTCGTGCTTTGCGAGGGGATAAGCTTCCAGAATCTACTGGGGATAAGCTTACTGCTTGGGGAGACGAATTCCACCTTTCCTGGGGAACTTGGATGGGACTCTCCCGGGGAAGTTTTGATATGCTGGGGAAGAATGCACTGACTTGCTGTCTCACTCTCTGGGGAATTTAAGATGCCTGGTTAGGTTTTTTAGCTGAACCTACCTTGGTATTTTGGAGGATAGAACAATTAGACTGCTCAGACAACTCTTTATTGCCCCTGTTTCTAGTGTCACCTGCAATTAGTTCTTTGTCTCGTATGCAAATATTTATGAGCTAGCAAATTATTATCAATGCATATATCACAAATTGAACCTTGGACGTTTTTCGCAAAACCAAAACAGAAAAAGAAAAAACATTTGGCACGTTTAACTGAAAAGTATATTTGTATTGATTTTGAATAGCCTGTGAATAGGCGTTTTGTGTACAAGAGGCTGGCGTCCTAGTAAGAGGTACGTCGCCGAACAAGAGAGTTTATTACAAGTTTTATACAAAAGAAAATAAAACAGCTGTGTGAAAGATGAATGATCCACTGGGTTTCAACTCCGCTATTGCCTTTATAACTCCGAGCGTCTCATCCCTTGATGACCTTGGTTGAAGGTGAAGCTGACTGATCGATGCCGTTTGATGTAGATACCAGATTCTGGATGCAAAGTGATCAATGAGACATGGTTTTACGCTTTATCCCTTATTTTTGCCTGGACTGCCTTTTCGGGTTTTCAGTCCACCGGGATACCCATTTTTGCCCAAGCCGCCTTTTCAGGTTTTCGACTTGCCGGGTGTACAGATTTTTTCATTTTCATCCCTTCATTTTGCCCGAACCCTTTTGGTTCGACGGGAAGCCCTAACTTTTGCCTAGACATGTCAGCCTAGCGGGTCTTTTTTCATGCGTAGTACTTTTTAACTATGTCTGCATTGGCGGGGTGAGGAAGGTCGTCACCATCCATGTTGGTTAATATCATCGCTCCTCCTGAGAACACATGCTTAACCACAAATGGCCCTTCGTACGTAGGGGTCCATTTGCCCCTTGGGTCACTCTGAGGAAGGATGATTCGCTTGATCACCAGATCCCCGACTTGATATTCCTGTGGTCTGACCTTTTTGTTAAATGCCCTGATCATTCGCTTCTGATATGTCTGACCATGGCAGATAGCAGCAAGTCTCTTTTCGTCAATAAGGTTGAGCTGATCAAGTCGTGTCTGTATCCAATCATCTTCGTTCAGATTCGCATCCTTCATTATCCGGAGAGAAGGAATTTGTACCTCGATCGGCAAGACTGCCTCCATGCCATAAACCAGAGAGAAAGGAGTTGCCCCGGTTGACGTCCTAGCTGAAGTACGATACCCATGCAGAGCGAACGGTAACATCTCGTGCCAATCTTTATACGTCACTGTCATCTTCTGCACAATCTTCTTGATGTTTTTATTAGCTGCTTCTACAGCCCCATTCATCTTCGGTCTGTAAGGAGAAGAATTGTGGTGCTGTATCTTGAACTGTTCGCAGAGCTCGGTGATCATCTTATTGTTCAGATTGGTACCGTTGTCTGTGATAATCCGCTCAGGGACGCCGTACCGACAGATCAGGTTGTGCCGAATGAACCGTGCCACAACAGTCTTGGTTACCGTAGCATAGGATGCTGCCTCAACCCACTTCGTAAAATAATCAATCGCCACTAGGATGAAGCGATGTCCATTGGACGCTGTAGGTTTAATCTCACCGATCATGTCTATGCCCCACATTGCAAATGGCCAAGGCGCAGTCAGAACATTCAGGGGAACCGGAGGAACATGCACCTTGTCTGCGTAGATCTGGCATTTATGGCATGTCCTAGAATGTTGGTAGCAGTCAGCTTCCATTGTAGACCAGTAATACCCTGCCCGTAGGATCTTCTTTGCCATGGTATGTCCACTGGAGTGTGTACCAAAAGTCCCTTCATGCAGCTCTTCTATGATTCTTTCTGCTTCAGCTTTATCTACGCAACGCAGTAGGGTTGAATCCTGGTTTCGCTTGTACAAGATGCCGTTGCTAAGAAAGAACTTGGCTGCAAACCTTCTCAGGAACTTCTTATCATTGACAGATGCTCCTTCAGGGTATTCCTGAGCTTCTAGGTATCTCTTCACTTCGTGGTACCAAGGCTTCTCAGTTACCAATTCAGTTTCGAGATCACAACAGTATGCCGGTTCGTCCAGTTTCCAGATGGTGATCCGGGGAGCTTCATTATCCCATTTAACTTTGAACATTGAAGACATTGTAGCTAACGCGTCCGCCAGCTGATTCTCTTCCCTTGGAAAATGCTCAAATGTTATCTCTGTGAAGTGGGGGATCAGGGCCAACACACATTCTCTGTAAGGAATCAAGTTTGGATGTTTCGTATCCCATTCTCCTTTGATCTGATTGATCACGAGAGCGGAATCTCCGAAGACACTCAGAAATTTGATCCTCAGGTCAATCGCAGCTTGAAGACCCATGATGCACGCTTCATACTCCGCCATGTTGTTGGTACAGTTGAAACACAGCCGGGCAGTGAGTGGAGTATGAGTACCTTGTGGAGATACAATTATGGCACCGATACCATTTCCCAAAGCATTGGAGGCTCCGTCAAAGTGCATAGACCATCGGGATCCTGGTTCAGGTCCTTCATCCGGTCCAGGTATTTCACAGTCAGTTACTATCATAATGCTTTCGTCTGGAAACTCGAAGTTCATTGATTGGTAGTCATCCACAGCTTGATGTGCTAGGTGGTCTGCCAATACACTTCCCTTGATGGCTTTTTGGGTCGTGTACTGAATGTCGTATTCCGTCAAGATCATCTGCCATCTTGCAATTCTCCCAGACAGAGCAGGCTTTTCGAATATGTACTTTATAGGATCCATTTTTGAGATTAACAAGGTAGTGTGAGTCAGCATATACTGTCTCAGCCGGCGAGCAGCCCATACCAAAGCGCAGCAAGTTTTCTCAAGCAGTGAGTATCGGGTCTCACAGTCGGTAAACTTTTTGCTAAGGTAATAAATGGCATGCTCTTTTCGGCCAGACTCGTCATGCTGCCCCAGCACACACCCCATTGCATTATCAAGTACTGTCAGGTAAAGTATCAAAGGTCTCCCTTCAACTGGTGGCATAAGGATGGGTGGTTCTTGGAGATATTCTTTGATTCTGTCAAAAGCAGCCTGGCATTCATCATTCCAACGTACTACCTGATCTTTCTTCAGCAGCTTGAAGATTGGTTCACAGGTAGCAGTTAAATGTGAGATGAACCGAGCAATGTAATTCAGACGTCCTAGAAAGCCTCTGACTTCCTTCTCTGTTTTAGGAACCGGCATCTCTTGAATGGCTTTGACCTTAGCAGGGTCCACTTGAATTCCCTTGTCACTGACCACGAAGCCTAGCAACTTCCCAGATCTTACCCCGAAGGTGCACTTGTTCGGGTTCAACCTCAGCTTGTATAGTTTCAACCGGTCGAACAACTTCTGCAGATGATCTAGGTGCTCTTCCTCAGTCTGGGACCTAGCGATCATGTCGTCCACATATACTTCTATCTCATGATGGATCATGTCATGAAATAAGGTAACCATGGCACGTTGGTAGGTTGCCCCAGCATTCTTTAACCCGAACGGCATGACCTTGTAACAGAAGGTGCCCCACTGAGTAACAAAGGTAGTCTTTTCCATGTCTTCAGGTGCCATCTTGATCTGATTGTAGCCTGAAAAACCATCCATGAAAGAGAACACTTTATGCTGAGCTGTATTATTAACAAGGACATCAATGTGGGGTAGAGGGAAGTCATCCTTGGGGCTGGCCCTGTTCAGATCCCTGTAATCAACACACATCCTGACCTTGCCGTCCTTCTTAGGTACCGGCACCACATTAGCAACCCACTGAGGGTAAGAAGTTACTGCAAGAAACCCGGCATCAAACTGCTTCATAACCTCGGCTTTAATCTTCTCAGACATCTCTGGACGCATCCGACGAACCTTTTGCTTAACCGGAGGGAAATCTTCTTTAGTTGGTAAATGATGGACCACAATGTCGGTATCTAATCCGGGCATATCTTCGTAGGACCAGGCAAAGATTTCTTTATAATCCTGCAGCATCTGAGTCAACCGTTGCTTCACGCTGAGTTCTAGGTTGGCACCAATCTTCACCTCTTTCTTGTCTTCCTCAGTACCCAAGTTTATTATTTCCACTGGCTCTTCATGGGGTTGAATTGCCCTCTCCTCCTGTTGTAACAGTCTTGCAAGTTCACCAGGCACTTCGCAATCATCTTCACCTTCGTCTGCGGCTAAGTTGATCGGATTTTCGAAGTCATAACTGGCAGTAGCAGAGTCGTTACCAGTGAGATCCAGAGTGGATTGAAACCTGTATGAGTGAGTGTGTGTGTAAATACAGCTGTTTTGCAATATGTAAAGAAAGGAAAGAAAAGGAGCGCAAAATTTGAAATGTGAAAAACGTCCAATGCTTTTATTCATGATATATGATAGTGACAAACAAAAAGCCCTCATAAATAAAACCACGGTGCCCCGGGTAAGACACCGGGCTATATAGTCTCAAATTATTGTTTATTACAAATCAAAAACAAAGAAATTCATTACTGGGGAACAAAAGTTATGGGAGTAAAATCTTTAGCAGTCCAATTGGTCAATCCACCGTCGGCCGTTGGGTAGATCCAGCTATCGAACTCTGACTCCTCCACTTCATCTTCCTCTCCAATAGCATTCACTCCATGAGCAGGTAGGGGAGCTGCCACCACATTAGGCTTGTCAGATGCCTCAAACTGTACCTCCTTGGCGTCAATAAGGTCCTGCAGCTTGTTCCTTAGTGCCCAACAGTCATCAGTAGAGTGCCCCGGGCTATCTGAATGGTAAGCACAGCGAGCATTTGGATTGAACTTGGGGGATGCAGTATTGGGAAACTTTGGAGCCTCCTTGACAGTCACTAAATTGGTGGATAGCAACTGTGGCAGGATTTGTGATAAGGTCATGCTTAACCGGGTAAACTCCCTCCGGGGTCTTTCAAACTTCTGAGGATTAGTTGGCCGAGGAGCGGCAGCAGGTTTGGCAATCATTACCGCACTGACAGATTGGCGGTGTTCAGGTCGCTCTGTTCTCCGGGAGTTATATACAGCACTAGCCTCCTTTTTGAAGGGCTTCTTCTCAGTACTGGAGGAGGCAACTTTCTGTATCTTCCCCGATTTTATACCGGCCTCAATCCTTTCACCAGTCAGGATTAGATCGGTAAACCCAGCAGAGGAATTACCAATGAGATGATTGAAAAATGGACCAGACAGGGTCCCCAAGAACATATCTACCAGCTCCCGATCCGTCAATGGTGGCTGCACCCTGCCAGCCAGGTCTCTCCATTTCTGAGCATATTCCTTAAAACCTTCACCCGACCCTAGCGACATACCCTGGAGTTGGGTACGCGTAGGAGCGAGGTCGGCATTATACTGATACTGCTTGTAAAAAGCAGTGGCCAGATCCTCCCAGTTACGAATGCTGATTCCATCTAGCTGATAGAACCAATCGAGGTGAGTCCCTGAAAGACTCTCCTGGAAGAAGTGGATCCAAAGGTTCTTGTCTGCTGTGTAAGGCTGGATCTTCCTTACATAAGAACGGAGGTGCATCTTAGGACAAGAAGCCCCATCATACTTCACGAAGGCGGGTGTTTTGAACTTGTGTGGGATCACCACCCCAGTAGATAGCCCCAAGTCTCCGAAATCCAATCCAGGTACCCGTTGAACTTCCACAGCCTTTAATCTGTCTTCCAGCTGTTTGTACCGGTCTTCAGCAGGAGGGTACTGGTCGTCATTGAAGTCTGTTTCAGTATCAGAGCCCACAGGAGTAGTGACCTCCCTTTCATGATGACTACCTTCCGTCACAGATGGAGGAGTCCTTTCAGCTTCAACAACCAAAGTGTTCCCGAGTCTGCGCCCAGTGTTAAATAGCACAGTCCTCCTCTTCTTCTTAGTCTTCTTCAACAGCATGGTCTTTAACTCTTGTTGACCCTGAGACAAGCCCTTGATCAGCTCCTGAAATTGGGCGTTTTGCGCCTGAAACTGGGCGTTCTGCGCCTGAAGAGCCTTGATAGCCGCATCGGTTGATGATTCAGGAGGATTCATGATGCTGAAATAAACAGCGAAGAACGGTAAACAACCCGAAAAGAAGAGTATTTATGATGCACATGATGAATGATATGCGTTTATGCAATGCATTCAAGAGTTCGAAAATTCAAATTTGTTGTAGACCAAAAGGAGCACACTTTATTATTAAGAAAATCATTGTTTTAATACATCAAAGCCTCATGGGCAAAAATACAAAAAGATCAAGTCACATCCAAAATATGTTGCGCATCTTCTCTGGACCTAGGGCACCAATGTATATCTGCATGTGTAAGAGTCATCAACCGTTGTGACCATCTCAAACCCCGCTCGTTCTTCAGGACTGATTGTGGAAGGTGCGAAATAAACCACTTTCCCAGGAGAGGAGTGCAACACATAAGGACACCTCTTTTTCTCATGGTTCGAGTGTAACATGAGTGAAGGAGGTCCCCCAGCAACGTAGGTATAGGATTCCTGGACATAAAGATCTGGACAGCACTGATATCAATGAGCTGATCTGGATTAGGGAACAACACCAAACCATAAACAAGGAGGGCCACAACCTTTTCAAAAGCTTGCAAGTCAAGGGAGTTCCAACAATCATAGGCCTTTTCAAACAGAAACCTGGCTAAGAACCCTTTGATACCACTTCTAACTTCCCAATGTCCCTTGAGGTCAGATGACTGTAGGTGCAAGGCTTTAGCAATCTCTTCAAGCTTAGGTTCCTTTTCTGTACCGTTGAAGGGTAGCTGATCAAGAATAGGGATCTTCAGGAGTCGGGAGAACTCCTCCAATGTAGGTACCAACTGATAGTCCAAGAAAGTGAAACAGTGATGCAGAGGGTCAAAGAATTGGAACAGGACTTTTATCATATCTTCCTCAATGTTGGTGTTGACCAAGCTGATGAGGCTTCCATGCCTTTCACTGAATGAAGAGTTCTCGGGAATCCTGGATATAAGCTCCTTAAGCTGAGGAGGGATCCTTACAAGACTGATTGGAATTGTCTTTCTACGAACAGTTTCCATGTCCTACAAAACAAGAACAAAGATGAAAATTCGAACCCCTGAAATGGTTAGTTAATGCATATGATGCTGGATGATGTCATGATGCTATGATTAAACACAGATATTTACAAAGACAAACATGTAAGGCACACAAGGCACACAAGACAGGCCCTTAAGGTTTAAGGCCAGCATGGGGTCTGGGTAGTACCCTCTTGAAGTTGGTGGGTTCATCCTGTCCTAATCAAAGTAACCGGGTTCTAAGGTTCCCAATATCACGGGATTGCTTTCATTGTTCATCGTTTCGATTTAGCCACTGAACTGGCGACCGAAATATTCCAGGAAAGCAACCCTCAATTGAGTGTAGTATCGAGTATCAACCAACCTCGGACTGCACCAAAGTCAGTTATCTCACTACCCTAAAGAGGCCAAGATGGTTCAATTAAGGTTCCTAAGGTCTGTTGATGCTTCATGACACCACATGGAGGCCCCGTACTCTCCTTGACTGACTCAAGGGTTACCGGTACACACCAAAATGCCACATCAACGTAGCAGACTGCTTCAACCATGTCGGTATACCCCGCACAGTTCCCTCACAGCCTTGTTGCTACTTTCTAAAAAGGTATCCCCCAGATCCGGGTTAGGATCTATAGAACTCCCAAGCAACCCACAATTTTAAAGCATACAAGGAAAGCAATTGAAAACACAGTGATCTTAGTCCTAAGGTACACCTCACTTTAAGTTAGTCCCCAGCAGAGTCGCCAGTTCTGTGATCGGTGGATCTGGAACTGACTGTTTTAAAGCTGGTTCGCGAAATGTCGCGGTAAGCAAGAGTCGCCACCGTCTTTTATTTTCTCCAATAGGAAAGGACAAAAGCACAGAAAAATTCCTTTAAAGAGATTGCTCTTGGTTCGGGAGGTAGGTTATAGAAAGGGAAGGTATTAGCACCCTTTCTATCCATGGTTATCCATGGGCTCTTAGGTACTTGCTCAATGTGTTTTCAAAATTGTTGTTTGCTTTTCAATTGTGGGTTTCAAAAATATTCTTTGAAAAGTTTCAGTTCAACTCGTACGTCAGAGTGTTTTGAAAAGTTTGTTTTGAAAGTTTTTTGAAAGTGTCGGTGTGAAAAGATTTTGATTTGTTTTGTTTTAAAGAGAGCAAGTATCTATGAGAACCTACCTACCCTAAGGAATTCGTCTGTGTAAATGTCCTTTAAAGTAGTGCCATCCCACCATTGAGAGGTAGGTAGCACCACTGTTGGAGGTGTTCGGGTCAATTCGAGTTTTAGGGACGTGGTGATCACCGGAGCAATGGGAAGACACCTTAGAAGCTACCCTCATGCCAGGTTCCCGGACCATGAGGACTTACTAAGACGTTTTCTACTCGACGACCACCTTTCGAAAGGCAACAGTGAGGCGTACCCTAGGGGTGGTGTGTGCGAATTGTGTGTCATTTTCAGTTCATTGTTTGTCTTGTCATGCATTGGTGATCTAACGATTTGATTTTATTTTTTGGGCATTCATTCTTTCATGCATATTTATTAACAGTTATATTTGCGAGAAAATAAATCTAAACTATTACAACTGGCGCGGGTCCACATCGCCAAAAAAACCGAACCCGATTTGACTGAAAATAAATAAAGCGATAAAATAAAAAGTGCAAGAAATAAATCTAAACTTATTACAAGGCTTTGGGGCATATACAGAGGTATTTAAACAATATAAAATAAATGCGCGAAATAAAGACTAAACAAAATTAGGGCATTGGACCCTTTAACAGATAATTAAAATAATCAAGGAATTTTAAAATTAAAAATTAAATGAAAAAATAATGTTTTTGTGTTTTTTAAGTTTAAAAGAAAAAAGAGAAAAGTTAATTAAAATCCTAGTTCTATCATTTTTTAAGTTTATTATGAAAAAGATTTAATTTCTAACCTAATTAAATTCTAAATCAATTTATATACAATTTTTGATTTATAGAAAATAAATAATAAATAATAATATTGTGAGAAAAAAGGAAAAAATTAAAAAAGATATAAAAAATTAATAATCAACCTAATTCTACATTTTTTGGATTTTTATTATGAAAAAAAGAATTAAAATTAACATTAAAACCTAATTAAACTAAATGAATTACATTTTAATTTATTAAAAAAAAGAATCAAAATTAATCATATATTTTTTGTCCTTTTCTGTATTTTTAGTGTTTTTTATATTTTTGTAAGAATTAATTAAATAAAACAATAAAACATGACAATTGAAATAATAAATAAAAAGATAAAAAATAAAAAAAAAATAATCAAAGTATGCAAACCAGGGTGAGGGAACCCCAATTTGGAGGGTGTTAATTAGAAAGGCCTGGCCCATTTTTGTGAGAATTTGTTGACTTTCTGGATTGTGTGTGACGTGTTTGACTGGCCTCCACCATATGCCCTCGTTCTGGACCCTTTGATAAGTTTCCTGGGACACGTGGATGAGTTGATGCTGAAGCGCATGGTGAGTCTTAATGTGAGGCCTGCATGGGAATTAGAAATGAAAAATAATATTGGAAATGTGTGAGACCTGGGGTTTGAACCCAGGTCATTAGAGTCCCTAGTGCGCGTCCCTGCCAGCTGAGCCAATTGATTTCATTTAACATATTATAGTTAATAAACGATATAAAATAAAACCAACGCATATGGACTAACACGCGCGCGAATTTTGAATGGACGAGTCACAGCGTGCCACATCTTCATCTTCTTCACGTCCCTGTAAACAAAATTCATTGGCAACGGTTTTGAAGCGCTGCATTAGGCCACATTTGAAAAAATAGCGAATAGAGCTGTGTGCATCAGAAATTAATCGCGAGGGTCAAGATGTTTTCGTCTTGAGGCACTGAATTCAGTCATGGTGCTTCTGAGTTCTAATTTTTCTTATACTCAAAATCCCCAATTTAAGAACACTGGAACCCTAGAATTCGAAAATGGCAAATTCATATTTATGGCACAAAAATGAAATTAAATGCATTGGTCAGTTTGGAAACCTTGTGAGGAACATGAATGTATAATTAAAAATGCAAGAGGATGCGTAGAATCAAGAATACGAATTCAAAATTTCTCTGTACAGTTTCACTTGCAGAGACTAGTTCAAGGAGCTTTTGATTGAGGTTATGGATTGAAATGCGTTCAAAATCGTCTCAGGAAGCTATTGGTACAAAAATTATGGCTTGAGCAGATCCCTAGCACTGAAATCAGTTTTGCCTTTTATGGTTCATTTTTCAAATTGCCAAATGGACTTTGAACGAGTTTTGTGCTATGTTCTTGGTAGGGTTGGACTCAGTGACCATCATAGAATTGAATAGGCTTGCTAACTCTCCTTAATTCATGCTTGTTAGAGAATTGGCTTTAGGGTTTGTCCATTAACCATTTTTTCCTAATTTCTAGCCAAAACCTAGACCTAGTGTGTAAATGAATCTTGGCCTGATTTTTGAGTTGGTTCATGATGTATAGAACTTGTCCAAATTCATTTGACACCATTTCATTGATTTTTAAATTTTATTTGAATTTTCAATGAATTAAAATGAATTAAATCATCAAAAATCAAATAAAATAAAAAAAGTCAACATTTGGTCTTGAAATCAACCATGGGCCACGTGTGTGGTATGACAAGGATGGACAAAGTGAGAAAAATGGGGCCCTTTTGTCAAAATTGGACTTTCAAGGATAGTTGACTTTTGCCATTTCACAAAAATTTCCCAACTTCTACAAGGCACAACTTGCTCAATTTTTAAGCTTTTCACATGTTCTTGGACATTTTGGAAAGGTCTTTGAGTCCTTTAACCAATGCCTTTGGTCCCATGTCATTTTGATTTACCAATCTCAAGTTATGGTCTTTGACTTAAAGTCCCTTTTTGTTGACTTTTGAAAATGACCTATAATGTTGAAATTGATAACTTTTTGTGAGAGCATTTCTTGGACTTGAAGTATGAAGATGAGTTGTAGGAAATGTCTTTCTCTTCAAAATGAGCTTTGGATGGAATTTTTCTGAGAATCCATGTGAAAGTTATGCCCTGGTCAATTTCAGTTGACTTTTTCAGCTGTCCAAATATAGCAACTTTTGCATCTTTGATGATTTCTGAGCCAAATTTTGAGAATCATGATCAAGCATTGATCAAATGATGTTTGTGGCTTCAAAATGATATGTTGACCAAAAATTTGAACTTTTGACTGCCAAATGACCATTTTGCCCCTACAGTTGACTGTAGTGCAATTTAGGGTTTTGACTGTGCAATCTTGAGCTGAATGCCTTGAAACTTGATATGAGGATGTTTGACCATGTTTGTAAGCATATGAGACTTGATTGGGCCTTTGAAAAGTTCATTTGCCTGACCAGAACCCAAACCCTAATTTTGACTGTATGGGAAACTGTTGCACTGCACAACCCTTGGGGAATTTTCTAGCTTGGCTTGGCAATTTCTTGAGGAATATGGGAGGGCAAATTTTGGGGTATAACACCCACCTCCTGGGAAGAGATGCAGAAGAGCTGGATCCAGCTTAAGGAAGAACGGAATTCTCTTGAGACCAGTCTACATGCTAGCGAAAAGAAGGTCCTGGAACTCACCCGCCTACTGCACGAGGAAAGGAATCTCAATACCTACATCGCACCAAAGAGGATGCGCAATGTTTTTTTACCTTGAGGAGTCATTTTGTAATATTTGGCCCATGGGGCATTTATGTACTAACAAATTTCTCCTTATTAATATGATATGCGCTCCTTTTTGTCTACAACAAATTTTGAATGTTCCGAACCCTTGAATGCATTGCATACATACGCATTCCATTGCACCATATGCATAGCAGGTACCCTATTCACAGGTTGCTTAATTTTCTTCGCTGTTTGTGTGAACAGTCATCATGAATCCAGACTCATCCAGTGAGCAAGCAATCAAGGCCCTTCAGGCCCAAAGTGCACAGTTTCAAGAGATGGTCCTAAGCCTAGCCCAAGGTCAGCAAGAGTTGAAGACTCTACTCCTGAAGAAGAAGAAGAAGAAAAAGAGGACTGCATTGTTCAACGCCGGACGCAGATTTGGGAACACACTCCATAATGAAGCTGATCCAACTACTTCTTCTGCTGAGAAAAACAGTCCCCAAGGGGGAGGAGCTCCTAGTCCCGCAGTCTCCGACAACGAGACGGACTATAATGACGAACAATACCCACCTGCTGCTGACAGATACAAGCAATTGGAGGACCGCTTGAGCGCCATGGAAATTCAGAATGTGCCGGGGCTGGATTTCGGAGATTTGGGGTTATCTTCTGGAGTAGTAATTCCACACAAGTTTAAGGCGCCTGCCTTCGCCAAGTATGATGGGGTCTCCTGCCCAAAGCTGCATCTAAGGTCGTACGTAAGGAAGATCCAACCTTATACGGCGGATAAGAACCTCTGGATTCACTTCTTCCAAGATAGCCTCTCGGGGTCACAGCTTGAATGGTTTTACCAATTGGATGGAGCTAGCATCCGACACTGGGAAGATTTGGCAACCGCATTCTACAGACAATACTGTGATCGGTGGATCTGGAACTGACTGTTTAACGCTGGTTCGCGAAATGTCGCAGAAGCAAGAGTCGCCACCGTCTTTTATTTTCTCCAAATGGAAAGGACAAAAGCACAGAAAAATTCCTTAAAGAGATTGCTCTCGGTTCGGGAGGTAGATTATAGAAAGGGAAGGTGTTAGCACCCTTTCTATCCATGGTTATCCATGGGCTCTTAGATACTTGCTCACTTGTGTTTTCAAAAAGGTTTGTTTGCTTTTCAACTGTGGGTTTTAAAAGTTTCTTTTGAAAAATTTCAGTTCGACTCGTACGTCAGAGTGTTTGAAAAATTTGCTTTGAAAGCTTTTGAAAAGTGTCGGTGTGAAAAGTATTTTTGATTTGTTTTTGAAATTAGAGCAAGTATCCTTGAGAACCTACCTACCCTAAGGAATTCGTCTGTGTAAATGTCCTTTAAAGTAGTGCCATCCCACCATTGAGAGGTAGGTAGCACCACCGTTGGAGGTGTTCGGGTCAATTCGAAGGTTCGGGACATGGTGATCACCAGAGCAATAGGAAGACACCTTAGAAGCTACCCTCATGCCAGGTTCCCGGATCATGAGGACTTACTAAGACATCCTCTACTCGACGATCACCTTTCGAGGCAAGGCAACAGTGAGGCGTACCCTAGGGGTGGTGTGTGATTTGTGTGTCATGTTCAGTTATTTTGTCTTATTCATGTCAAGGTGATCTATGCGTTTGTTTTTATTTAGACATTCATTCTTGCATGCAATTATTAACAGTTAAAAAAGTTGCGGAAATTAAAGTTCCTAAACTATTACAAAGGCGCGGGTCCACATCGCCAAATTTAAAATCCAGGACCCGATTTGACAAAAAATAAAGAACTAAAGTGCGAGAAATATAAAATGTCCGAGTTACATGGCTTTGGGAGAATTACATAAATATTTAAAAGAAGGAATAAAGATGTACGAATTGAATTGAAATTGAAAGCGAGGGCGTTGGACCCTTTTTAATGAAATTAAATTATATTGAGCAAATTAATTAAATTAAAAAAAAAGAAATTATTTTTGAGGTTTTTTGTATTTATGGTTTTTTATGAGAATTAAATGAAATTAAAATATTAATCCTAATTCTAATTTTTTATTTATTAAGAAAAACCTGTTAAAATTAAACCTAAAATTAATCTAATTATTTACATGCAATTTTGATTTATAAAAATAAATAATTAATTATTAGTGAAATTTATTTACAAAAAATATTAATTAAATAAGTATATTTTGATTTTTATGACTTTTCTGTTTTTTTACTATTTTTTATATTTTATTAAAATAAGTTAAATTAAAGGAATTAATTAAAAAAAAGAAATAATTGAAATAAATGAAATAAGGAAAAGAAAGAAAATACAATACCTTGGGGGGTTTCTGTCCCCTTTTTGGAGGTGAATTGGAGTGGTTTGGCCATTTGTGTTCTGGCCTCATCATATATAAGTTGTTCTACTTTGGCCATTTGGCTTTTGGCTTTTGGCCATTTGCGTTTTGGCTTTTGGCCATTTGTGTTCTGGCTTCAACGTTCCCTTAATGTCTGGCTTAATGTCTGCCTCACCATGTATTGGTGTCATGTATTGGTGTCATGTGTAAAATGTTCTGTTTTGGCCATTTGGCTTCTGGCCTTTTGGCCATTTGGCTTTTGGCCTCAACGTTCCTTAATGAACCTGCATGGGATCTGTCTAAATCTGCAGTGTTGAACCTCATGAACACATTAAATAAAATCATAAAAATTCAAATAAAACCAACATATGAAGAAATTTAATGTTTAGGCACAATATGGCATGTATGAATGATTATACCCTTTTGATCATGGAGATCAAATCAATCTTACCCTTACTGGAAGATTAGTGACCTGAATGCTTTTATGCCTTACTGGAAGATTAGGATCATGAAGATCAAGTCAGCCTTATCCTTATTGAAGAAGTAGTGAGGTATTAGTTTATAACTGTGATGGCTTTGTTTGTAGTGAGAGAGGGATTTGTAATAAGGATTTCAAGGTTTTAGGGTTCTTGAAAGAGTTTGATATTCCAACAGTGTTGTGGCAAGGTTTTTTCTCTTTTTCTCTTCTCTTTTCCTCTCTCTTTTTTTTTCCCTCTCTTTTCCTCTCTCTTTTTTTTCTCCTTTTCCCTTCTCCTGGTTTGTGTGAAAAGAAGGTGATTATATAATGGAAATTAGGGTAAAGCAAATGGGCTTTGAATGTGCAATTGGGCCTCCAACATTCGCTTGAATTCGTCACTTTCCAGGCTAAATCGCAGGGACTTAAGTGCATTTTTTGAAGTTGAAATGTGAAAACAAAATGTAGCCGGCATCGAGAACTAACTCCTGTCCGAAAATCGACTCAATCGGATAAACGGTGAATTAGTTATGAATTTTTGAATTTTCAGCTCAGACAAACTTATTTTGGGCTTCAGTGTCGACTCTGACACGTTCTTCAATAAAAAACTGGTATCGATCGGAGCATAATCCGGTCTCGACTTTTGAAGCAAAGTTGTAGATCTATGAGTCAGTGACCTTGTGTAAAAATATGAGTCCAATCCGATAAAAATTGACCGAGTTATGAATTTTCGAAGTTTCGGCTCAGATGAAATAATATTCAGCATTCAGGATTTTCAGCGTGTCACGCACTCTGAGCAAAAAACGAAGGCCTTTTGAATACCGTTTGAACTCAATACCTTCTATGAAAATGTAGCCAACTCAATTTGTGAAATTTTGGCACCGGAACCAGCTCGATACGATGAAAATCGACCAAGTTATGATTTTTTGAACATGACGCAAATAAACTTCTGTCACAAATTTCTGCACGAAAATACTTGATAAATCCACATTTTTGAAGACCTTCTGATCGAAATTGGCTTCCAGCCGTGAGAGATGAAAACGTAGATAATGTCGAGTCGGAATTTTGGCCACCGGAACGGGTTCAAAACGAGTCACGATCTTCAAGTTATGAATTTTTTAGCGCGTGAAAACTGCACTTTCAGCACACTTTTTCACTATATTTCTTCAAGAAAACTCACACATTCGGATACCTTCTTTAAAGAATTGACTCTTGAGCCGAACCTGAATTTGAGAATACGTTATCAGAGATATCTTGGCGAAAGAATACCTGAATATGACGCGCCAGGTTGAACTTGTGAATTTTTCTTGAAATGTTTTTTTGAGAAATATGGGAGGGCAAATTTTGGGGTACAACAGTTGCCCCTGTTCAATCTTCTTAGACCTGAGGATGCAGATTGGCTGCGTGCCTTTCGTAGTCCGAAGGTAGAAGATGATTGAACACTAGAGTGCCCAGAAATTTGCGCTCACATAGTAGTGTGATGGTGGGAATGGGCTTATAGCTGCCATTTGGAGATTGATGGATATGATGATGGGCTTATAGATGCCATCTGGAGGTTGATCGCGTAAGAGATTCCTTAGCGAGAACTTGCGTACCTGCAAAAGAAAAATGAGTACCTGACATGTTGCAGGAGCTGGTTTTCAGATGCTTTGTATAGATGTGTCCTGACTGGTTACAGGAGCTGGATCTGGAGCTTCAAATGGCAATGAATGAACCAGGGATGGTTACTACCTTAGCATGAACGGTAAGAGAACCTTGGGTGACTTTAACTTCAACAATGCTCGTTGAGAAAAATCTTGGGTGTCTTCTACTGGGATAAGAATCAGGGAGATCTTAGGGTCGATCTGACTGAACCAGAGGAGGCCTTTGACTGGATAAGAATCAGGAAAATCTTAGGGTCGATTTAACTGAACCGGACAAGGTCTTGGAATATCTTCAACTGGATAAGCATCAGGGAGATCTTAGGGTCGATCTGACTGAACCAGAGAAGGCCTTTGACTGGATAAGCATCAGGAAAATCTTAGGGTCGATTTAACTGAACCGGACAAGGTCTTGGAACGTCTTCAACTGGATAAGCATCAGGGAGATCTTAGGGTCGATCTGACTGAAGCAGAGAAGGCCTTTGACTGGATAAGCATCAGGAAAATCTTAGGGTCGATTTAACTGAACCGGACAAGGTCTTGGAACGTCTTCAACTGGATAAGCATCAGGGAGATCTTAGGGTCGATCTGACTGAACCAGAGAAGGCCTTTGACTGGATAAGCATCAAGAAAATCTTAGGGTCGATTTAACTGAACCGGACAAGGTCTTGGAATCTCTTCAACTGGATAAGTGTCAGAACGTCGCCATATCTGGTTCATATCTGGACTATATCTGGAAGGAAATCTGGAAGCAGCATCAGAACGTCACCATATCTGGTTTACATCTGAAACTATATCTAGAAGGAACTCTGGAAGCAGCATCAGAACGTCACCATCTCTGGTTTACATCTGAAACTATATCTGGAAGGAAATCTGGAAGCAGTATCAGAACGTCACCATATCTGGTTTACATCTGAAACTATATCTAGAAGGATATCTGGAAGCAGTATCAGAACGTCACCATATCTGGGTCATATCTGAAACTATATCTAGAAGGAAATCTGGAAGCAGTATCAGAACGTCGCCATATCTGGGTCATATCTGAAACTATATCTAGGAGGAAATATGGAAGCAGCATCAGAACGTCACCATATCTGGGTCATATCTGAAACTATATCTAGAAGGAAATCTGGAAGCAGCATCAGAACGTCACCATATCTGGGTCATATCTGAAACTATATCTAGAAGGAAATCTGGAAGCAGCATCAGAACGTCACCATATCTGGGTCATATCTGAAACTATATCTAGAAGGAAATCTGGAAGCAGTATCAGAACGTCGCCATATCTGGGTCATATCTGAAACTATATCTAGAAGGAAATCTGGAAGCAGCATCAGAACGTCACCATATCTGGGTCATATCTGAAACTATATCTAGGAGGAAATATGGAAGCAACATCAGAACGTCACCATATCTGGGTCATATCTGAAACTATATCTAGAAGGAAATCTGGAAGCAGCATCAGAACGCCACCATATCTGGGTCATATCTGAAACTATATCTAGAAAGAATTGCGATAGTTGATAGTAATCATTTTTGTATTGACCTTTCCTGAAAGGTAAAGCATTAGTTGTATGCAAGATCATGATGCATGAACTGCATGATTTCAACATGTCCTCAAAATTAATGAGATTCGTGTAGTATGATGCATATGCATGCTATAATGTATGAAGATGTGATGTTTATGAACATATGTTTTCGTCTTAGGAAATAAATCCTTGACGGGTGCCGGGAAGTCACTCCTGGGCTGATGTTGAAGAATAGGTTTTGCTTCCGCCGGGGATGATAGTTGCAAGAATTTCGATAGGAGAAGATAACTCTATTGGGGGATAAACTTGGCGAATGGGTTACTCTGCGGGGAGACAAATACTCTAGTAATCTTGCTGGGGAGCAATACTCTGTGGGGAGAGAGACACTCTGTTGCTTGTTGATAGTAACTTGCTGAGGATATCCTTGTTGTTGGAAGTGTTGATGGACTTCGCTGGGGTAAGAAGACTGTGTCGACGACGATCTTTCTGTGGCTTTTGGCCGAGGATAACCCAGTTATATCCTGTTAGGGAAATAACTCTTTGAATAAAGCCGGGAGACGCATTCGTGCTCTGCGAGGATAAGCTTCCAAAATCAACTGGGGATAAGCTTACTGCTTGGGAGATGGATTCCGACTTTCCTAGGGAAGCTGGATTGAACTCTCCTGGGGAAGTATTGAACTGTATTGGTTATGTTCTTCAACGGAACCTACCCTGATACCTTGGAGGATAGAATAATCAGATTGCTTAGACCACTCTTTATTGCCCCTGTTTCTATGGGGGAGGCACTTGTGGGGTGCTGATAGTTGTTGATGGACAAACCTTCTTCTGGTAGATAGATGGCAGGACATAGTCGTACGCTTTAATCCCTAACTTTTGCCTGGACCGCCCTTTCAGGTTTTCAGTCCACCGGGATACCCATTTTTGCTCAAGCCGCCTTTTCAGGTTTTCAACTTGCCGGGTGTACAGATTTTTTTTATTTCATCCCTTCATTTTGCCCGAACCCTTTTGGTTCGCCGGGAAGCCCTTATTTTTGCCTAGGCGTGTCAACCTAGCGGGTCTTTGATTATGCGTAGTATTTTTCGACTATGTCCACGCTCTTAGAATGCAGGTAGGTGCCCCTGGCTGCTTGTGTTGCCATATTACCAGAAGATGTCTGATCGTGCAAGATTCGTTGCTGGAGTGCCCCAAGAGACTCAGGCAGAGATTTGCCCCAGGCTTTTTGGCCTTTTGAGAGATTCTCTGGATCTTGACTTAACTGCCCCAGATGGTAGACCATGATCATGCCGTGCCCCTTGATTGGAGATATTCTTGTTCATTAGACTTTCGTCATGCGAATTTCTATGCTGTTCAAACAAAAAGTCATATGCAAACAAAGTTATGTTAAAAATGCAAAGCTTATGTCTGTCTCGACGATTTTGAAAATGCATTCTTTTTTCATAAAACAAGTGAATGTTTGTAAAACGTGATGTCAACTCCTTCTTTATAGTAAGCCTTAAGGAGTCAGGATACCTTTCGTCACAGTATGCTTTCGAACTAACCCATGCTTCAGCTAGGACTTTTAAGGGTTATAACGTGGCCTGGTTCACGGTTTAAGAAACAAAGGATAAAGGCCCAAATTATTTGTACCCACCCGCTCTTCGTGATGTTCTCCAAACCTAAATTCAGTTGATCGTACGTTAGACCTTGTTTGAGTCTTTGCTCTGATTTTCCGGTGATGATTCAGATGTTGATAACTTATTTGGAATAGGCAGTCATTTTTTCTTTGGTTGAGGGTTTGTGGGACCTCCTTTTTTTTTTTGATTTTTGTTATCCCTTTCTTTTTTTTTTTCCTGAACTGTTTCCTTTTTTGGAATTACAGTCAGCGGGATGCCCCAGTTTTGTAAGTCTCCTTCATGGGTTTTGACTTAATGGGTTTTTTTTTATTTTGAGAGATACAATGACTGCCTGTCCTTCTTGATTATTCGGAACCATCACTGTCTTTTTTTGTTTTGTAAGGACCTCTTTAGTGCCATTCGTTATGCACTTGGATCAACTGAGAGACTACCCTGCCCCCGGTTATGATTAAGGGTTTTTAAATTTCGAAAAGAAAAACTCCTACTTCTTTGGCTCAGAGGGGTTGACGAGGGATTATCATCCTTATAACTCCAGTGTTTAGGGATTGAAACAATGCCTGTACCTCATCAGCGGGGTCTGTTCAAAAGCATAGTGTAGACTGCGGTATCGTTTTCGTCATCCTCCCTCAAGAGGCTTAGAATTTTAGATCAAGAATCGACATCAGAAAAAATATGAAAACAGTTTGCATATAGTGAATGCGAATATATTGATTCAAAACAGACATAAGCGATGCATTAATGAAATAACAACGTTTGACATGAATAAATGTTTGGACAATCAAAGAAAAATGCAACTTGAACATTCGAATGAACAAAAGTTTTCTAGTTTGAATTAGTCACTTCAGATGGGAGATTCTCAGCAGAAGCATTTCATTTGGCCACCCGGCATGAACTCCAGCACCCTTCCGTCGATCAAGTCCTGGATCTTGTTCTTCAAGCTCCAACAGTCATTGGTGTCATGTCCAGGACTGTCAGAATGGTAGGCACATCTTTTATCAGGGTTATAAGTGGGAGCAGAGGTGTCAGGATTCTGGGGAGGACCCTTTAAAGTAATCAGATTGACCTCCAACAAGTGTTCCAGCATTAGAGATGGTGGTATGCCAGTCTCAGTGAAATGTCTTCCAGGCGTGTATCGCTTGCGCCGATTACCCCGTTGATGTTGGGCTCGTGAAGTAGTAGCAATTTGGAGAGGTTCATTCTTCACCATACCAGACTTTGGTCCTCTTGGTGGCTGATCAAAGACTTGGCCCCTGACTCGGGCTGGTTGCTTCATGTCTTGATGAAGCTGACTGATCATGGCCCTCAGCTCTCCTTGCTCCTGAGCTAAACCTTGAATGAGGGCCCTTTGCCCCAGCATCTGGGTTTTCAATGTGTCTAACTCAGCTTGTAGACGTTTCAGCTGTTCGTCCTTGTCATCCTCAGCATTGTTCCTGACCAAAGTCCCCGTGAGAAGTGTCCTTAACTCCTCCTGCCCCTTGGATAAATTCAGGAGGATGTCCCCGAGCCGAGCCTCTTGAGCAAGAAAGTCCTGGTTGTCTTGTTGGGGAGTCATTGCTGAAATAAACAGCGGGAAAGGTAAGTGACCTGCAACAAAGATACCTGTTATGTAATGACGTGTATGATATGCATGCAATGTTTTCAAGGATCTCGCGGGGTAAACAGAGAAACTTTGTTAGCATTTGGAACCGGTAGCTTGATTGTAAGAACTTCATTTTGTTGAGAGTCCTTCGTCAAGGGTCAAAGGCTCACCATATCCAGTGGGTCATAGCCCCTGACAACCTTAGCTAGAGGAAAATAAATCCTCTTTGCCCTTTGCTGGGATAATTGTTCATCCTGACCTGCATCACAAGCCCTTGAGATCCTTGAAATGGGTTAGGATGTATGCAATGGTATGATGTCATGCTATGCATGGGGTCGTGTAGGTAAACCATGTTATGAGTCCCAATTAAGGACTATAAACAAACCCTGCAAGAAATTCAGTATACTTTGTTATGAGTCCCTATTAAGGACTATAAACAAAACCTGCAAGAGATCTAGTAAACCCTGTTATGAGTCCCAGTTAAGGACTATAAACAAAACCTGCAAGAAATTTGGTAAACCCTGTCATGAGTCCTAGTTAAGGACTATAAACAAAACCTGCAAGAAATTTGGTAAACCTTGTTATGAGTCCTAGTTAAGGACTATAAACAAAACCTGCAAGAAATTTGGTAAACCTTGTTATGAGTCCTAGTTAAGGACTATAAACAAAACCTGCAAGAAATTTGGCAAACCCTGTCATGAGTCCTAGTTAAGGACTATAAACAAAACCTGTAAGAAATTTGGCAAACCCTGTCATGAGTCCTAGTTAAGGACTATAAACAAAACCTGCAAGAAGTTCATGTGTCAGCTAATAAGCATGCAAGTAGGCAAGTACAAAGGCACACAAGTCACACAAGAGAAACCCTTAGAGTTTAGGCCAGCATGGGGTTTGGGTATTACCCTCTTGAAGTTGGTGGGCTCACCCTGTCCTATTAGAAGTAACCGGGTTCTAAGGGTCCCAATATCACGGGATTGCTTTCATTATTCATCGTTTCGATGTAGCCACTGAACTGGCGACCGAAATATTCCAGGAAAGCAACCCTCAATTGAGTGTAGTATCGAGTATCAACCAACCTCGGACTGCACCAAAGTCAGTTATCTCACTACCCTAAAGAGGCCAAGATAGTTCAATTAAGGTTTCTAAGGTCTGTTGATGCTTCATGACACCACGCGGAGGCCCCGTACTCTCCTTGACTGAACTCAAGGGTTACCGGTACACACCAAAGTGCCACATCAACGTAGCAGACTGTTTCAACCATGTCGGTATACCCCGCACAGTTCCCTCACAGTCTTGTTGCTACTTTCTAAGAAAGGTATCCCCAAATCCGGGTTAGGATCTATAGAACTCCCGAGACAGTCCCACAATTTAAAGCACACAAGGAAAACAATTGAAAACATAGTTATGAGCTAGCCCTAAGGTACACCCCACTTTAAGTTTAGTCCCCAGCAGAGTCGCCAGTTCTGTGATCGGTGGATCTGGAACTGACTGTTTAACGCTGGTTCGCGAAATGTCGCGGAAGCAAGAGTCGCCACCGTCTTTTATTTTCTCCAAATGGAAAGGACAAAAGCACAGAAAAATTCCTTAAAGAGATTGCTCTCGGTTCGGGAGGTAGATTATAGAAAGGGAAGGTGTTAGCACCCTTTCTATCCATGGTTATCCATGGGCTCTTAGATACTTGCTCACTTGTGTTTTCAAAAAGGTTTGTTTGCTTTTCAACTGTGGGTTTTAAAAGTTTCTTTTGAAAAATTTCAGTTCGACTCGTACGTCAGAGTGTTTGAAAAATTTGCTTTGAAAGCTTTTGAAAAGTGTCGGTGTGAAAAGTATTTTTGATTTGTTTTTGAAATTAGAGCAAGTATCCTTGAGAACCTACCTACCCTAAGGAATTCGTCTGTGTAAATGTCCTTTAAAGTAGTGCCATCCCACCATTGAGAGGTAGGTAGCACCACCGTTGGAGGTGTTCGGGTCAATTCGAAGGTTCGGGACATGGTGATCACCAGAGCAATAGGAAGACACCTTAGAAGCTACCCTCATGCCAGGTTCCCGGATCATGAGGACTTACTAAGACATCCTCTACTCGACGATCACCTTTCGAGGCAAGGCAACAGTGAGGCGTACCCTAGGGGTGGTGTGTGATTTGTGTGTCATGTTCAGTTATTTTGTCTTATTCATGTCAAGGTGATCTATGCGTTTGTTTTTATTTAGACATTCATTCTTGCATGCAATTATTAACAGTTAAAAAAGTTGCGGAAATTAAAGTTCCTAAACTATTACAAAGGCGCGGGTCCACATCGCCAAATTTAAAATCCAGGACCCGATTTGACAAAAAATAAAGAACTAAAGTGCGAGAAATATAAAATGTCCGAGTTACATGGCTTTGGGAGAATTACATAAATATTTAAAAGAAGGAATAAAGATGTACGAATTGAATTGAAATTGAAAGCGAGGGCGTTGGACCCTTTTTAATGAAATTAAATTATATTGAGCAAATTAATTAAATTAAAAAAAAAGAAATTATTTTTGAGGTTTTTTGTATTTATGGTTTTTTATGAGAATTAAATGAAATTAAAATATTAATCCTAATTCTAATTTTTTATTTATTAAGAAAAACCTGTTAAAATTAAACCTAAAATTAATCTAATTATTTACATGCAATTTTGATTTATAAAAATAAATAATTAATTATTAGTGAAATTTATTTACAAAAAATATTAATTAAATAAGTATATTTTGATTTTTATGACTTTTCTGTTTTTTTACTATTTTTTATATTTTTTATATTTTATGAAAATAAGTTAAATTAAAGGAATTAATTAAAAAAAAGAAATAATTGAAATAAATGAAATAAGGAAAAGAAAGAAAATACAATACCTTGGGGGGTTTCTGTCCCCTTTTTGGAGGTGAATTGGAGTGGTTTGGCCATTTGTGTTCTGGCCTCATCATGCATAAGTTGTTCTACTTTGGCCATTTGGCTTTTGGCTTTTGGCCATTTGCGTTTTGGCTTTTGGCCATTTGTGTTCTGGCTTCAACGTTCCCTTAATGTCTGGCTTAATGTCTGCCTCACCATGTATTGGTGTCATGTGTAAAATGTTCTGTTTTGGCCATTTGGCTTCTGGCCTTTTGGCCATTTGGCTTTTGGCCTCAACGTTCCTTAATGAACCTGCATGGGATCCTGTCTAAATCTGTAGTGTTGAACCTCATGAACACATTAAATAAAATCATAAAAATTCAAATAAAACCAACATATGAAGAAATTTAATGTTTAGGCACAATATGACATGTATGAATGATTATACCCTTTTGATCATGGAGATCAAATCAATCTTACCCTTACTGGAAGATTAGTGACCTGAATGCTTTTATGCCTTACTGGAAGATTAGGATCATGAAGATCAAGTCAGCCTTATCCTTATTGAAGTAGTGAGGTATTGGTTTATAACTGTGATGGCTTTGTTTGTAGTGAGAGAGGGATTTGTAATAAGGATTTCAAGGTTTTAGGGTTCTTGAAAGAGTTTGATATTCCAACAGTGTTGTGGCAAGGTTTTTTCTCTTTTTCTCTTCTCTTTTCCTCTCTCTTTTTTTTTCCCTCTCTTTTCCTCTCTCTTTTTTTTCTCCTTTTCCCTTCTCCTGGTTTGTGTGAAAAGAAGGTGATTATATAATGGAAATTAGGGTAAAGCAAATGGGCTTTGAATGTGCAATTGAGCCTCCAACATTCACTTGAATTCGTCACTTTCCAGGCTAAATCGCAGGGACTTAAGTGCATTTTTTGAAGTTGAAATGTGAAAACAAAATGTAGCCGGCATCGAGAACTAACTCCTGTCCGAAAATCGACTCAATCGGATAAACGGTGAATTAGTTATGAATTTTTGAATTTTCAGCTCAGACAAACTTATTTTGGGCTTCAGTGTCGACTCTGACACGTTCTTCAATAAAAAACTGGTATCGATCGGAGCATAATCCGGTCTCGACTTTTGAAGCAAAGTTGTAGATCTATGAGTCAGTGACCTTGTGTAAAAATATGAGTCCAGTCCGATAAAAATTGACCGAGTTATGAATTTTCGAAGTTTCGGCTCAGATGAAATAATATTCAGCATTCAGGATTTTTAGCGTGTCACGCACTCTGAGCAAAAAACGAAGGCCTTTTGAATACCTTTTGAACTCAATACCTTCTATGAAAATGTAGCCAACTCAATTTGTGAAATTTTGGCACTGGAACCAGCTCGATACGATGAAAATCGACCAAGTTATGATTTTTTGAACATGACGCAAATAAACTTCTGTCACAAATTTCTGCACGAAAATACTTGATAAATCCACATTTTTGAAGACCTTCTGATCGAAATTGGCTTCCAGCCGTGAGAGATGAAAACGTAGATAATGTCGAGACGGAATTTTGGCCACCGGAACGGGCTCAAAACGAGTCACGATCTTCAAGTTATGAATTTTTTAGCGCGTGAAAACTGCACTTTCAGCACACTTTTTCACTATATTTCTTCAAGAAAACTCACACATTCGGATACCTTCTTTAAAGAATTGACTCTTGAGCCGAACCTGAATTTGAGAATACGTTATCAGAGATATCTTGGCGAAAGAATACCTGAATATGACGCGCCAGGTTGGACTTGTGAATTTTTCTTGAAATGTTTTTTTGAGAAATATGGGAGGGCAAATTTTGGGGTACAACAAATACCAATACAATTCTGATCTCGCTCCTACGCGTACCCAACTTCAGGGTATGTCTCTAGGCACGAGTGAAGGGTTCAAGGAGTACGCTCAAAAATGGAGAGATTTGGCTGGCAGGGTGCAGCCTCCATTAACTGATCGAGAGCTGGTTGATATGTTTCTAGGGACGTTGTCTGGTCCGTTCTTCAATCATTTGGTTGGTAACT
Source organism: Vicia faba (assembly GCA_948472305.1). NCBI lineage: Eukaryota > Viridiplantae > Streptophyta > Magnoliopsida > Fabales > Fabaceae > Vicia > Vicia faba. The sequence continues at coordinate 411,301,874 of OX451739.1, forward strand.
CCTCCGCTGGGTTTACAGATTTAATATTGACGGGAGAAAGAATTGAAGCTGGCATCAGGTCAGGCAAGATACAAAAGGCTGCCTCTACAAGTGCTGAGAAGAGGCCGTTTAAGAAAGAAGCAAGTGCCGTCTATGGTCCTAGAAGACAAGTCAAGCCCGAAAGTCGCCAAGCCGTAAATGCTTTGGTCATCTCCAAACCTGTTGCTGCTCCTCAGCAGTACAATCAACAAAGAAGCGAAAGGCCCAAGAGGCAGTATACTCGGCTGAGTATGACCTTATCTCAAATTTTACCCTAACTGTTATCCACCAACCTAGTGACCCTCAAAGAAGCTCCTAAGGTCGTCAACACTGCGTCACCTAAGTATAACCCAAATGCCCGGTGTGCTTATCATTCTGATAGTCCCGGGCACACTACTGATGATTGCTGGGCCTTGAGAAACAAAGTGCAAGATCTGATCGACGCAAAGGAAATTCAGTTTGAAGCGCCGGAAAGACCAAATGTTGTAACTGCTCCTATGCCCCAGCATAGAGTAAATGCCATTGAGGAAGAAATGTACGCTGTTTCGGTAAATGAAGTTGTCACCCCTCTGAAGACTGTTAAGAAGAACCTACTGCAGGCCGGTTTATTTCCGGGTTGCGGTGAAGGTTGCCTGTTCTGTGCTGTTTCCCTATCTGGTTGTCCCTTGCTGAGGTTAGGCGTCCAAAGCCTAATGGATAGCAAGGAAATTCTATTCAAAAAGTCTGCTGTTCAGTTGGTTCCGATAAAAGAAGTTTCTGTGGTTACCATCTTCAAAAATCCAATCAAGGCTCCCCCGAAGAAGCCTGTTCAAATCATGACTGTTGCACCTGTGATTATTACTGTCCCGGGGCCCCTCCCCTACATGTCTGATAAAGCTGTCCCCTGGCATTATGGGGCAGACGTGTATGTAAATGGAATCAAACAAGAATTCGACACTGGCGCCAGTATCTGCGATATCAGTGGTCCAGCCAAGGTCACCCGCAGTGGCAGGCTCTTCTCGCCTGACATTGCACCGCCCGCTACTCGAAAACCCCTCCTTATAAAACCTACAAGTTTACCTATTCCTATTGCTGATCAAGTTGTTTCCCCTGCTGTCGAGTCATCAAATGCTCAGGGCAAAGGAATTGAAGAAGAGCCTGCCCGGATGGAGGCACCAATACCCATAAACGCTGAAGCCTCCCGACAAGAAATGGAGGAGATCCTGAAAATAATAAAGAAAAGTGATTTCAATGTTGTCGAGCAGCTGGGGCATACGCCCTCCAAGATCTCCCTGCTCTCCTTATTGCTATGCTCCGAGGCCCATGCTAAGGCCTTGATCTCATTTCTCAAGACGGCCCATGTGCCGCAGGAGACGTCTGCAGTCCAGTTCACTGATTGCATAGCAAATCTGACAGCGGACAATGGCTTGGGTTTTTCAGATGCTGACCTGACCGCGAAAGGAAGAGACCACAATGATGCCCTGCATGTCTCTATCGAATGCAGGGGCACTACTCTGGCGCATGTATTGGTGGATACTGGTTCTTCCTTGAATGTTCTACCGAAAAAGGCTTTAGACCGTTTGGATTATGAAGGCCTAGAACTGAAGCCTAGCAATATCATCGTCAGGGCCTTTGACGGTTCTAAAAGGATGGTTCATGGAGAGGTTAACATCCCTATTCGTGTAGGCTCTCAAGTGTTTGACTCTACCTTTTATGTAATGGATATACGTCCATCGTACTCTTGTCTACTGGGTCGACCTTGGATCCATAAAGCTGGGGCAGTGACCTCCACCTTGCACCAGAAGCTGAAATATCCCGTCAGGGGGAAGATCGTCACTGTGCAAGGAGAAGAGGAGTATATGGTGAGCCATTTGAATTCCTTCAGATATATTGAGATGGACGGGGAGTTTATTGAAACCCCCTTTCAGCATTTCGAGGAAGTACATCCAATTTCAGCAGCAGCAGAGGCAGCGGTCGAAGAGAATGTTTTCTTGAAGATGGCTTCCCTAAGGGATGCCCGGGCTGTGGTTCAGAAAGGCAATTGTGCAAACTGGGGTCAGCTTCCTGACTTCACTCAGAAAAACGACAAGTTTGGGCTAGGCTTTACTGCAGAGGCTCAGAGGGCTGTGCGCAAAGAGAAGATCAGAAAGGCTCCGGTGTTTATCTCCAGCTCAAGGGTGAATGCTATCGAGGAGGATGTAGAGGAAGCAGAGTTTGACAGTTGGATCTACCCGGCTACCAGCAACGGACCAAGCAATTGGACGGCAAAGGATTTTACCCCTATCACATTTGTCACGCAGTAATTAATTTCTTTTGATTTCCAATTTGTAACAAACAATATGTTAAAACTTTGTTGGCTCGGTGTCCTACCCGGGGCATCGTAGCTCCATTTGTGAGGGCTTTTTGTATGACATTTTCATATATCATCAATCAAAACATTGGACGTTTGTTGCATTTCAAATCTTGTGCTCTTTTCCTTTCTGTGTTATATATATTGCAAAACAGCTATATTTACACACACTCACTTATACAGGTTTCAATCCACCCTGGATCTCACTGGTAACAGCTCTGCTACTGCCAGTTATGACTTCGAAAATCCGATCAACTTGGCCGAAGACGAAGGTGAAGATGATTGCGAAGTACCTGGTGAACTCGCAAGACTGCTACTCCAGGAAGAGAGAGCTATTCAACCACATGAAGAGCTTGTGGAGACAATTAACCTGGATACTGAGACGGATAGGAAAGAGGTCAAGATTGGTGCCAATCTAGAGCTCAGCGTGAAGCAACGATTGATCCGGATTCTACAAGACTACATGGAGATTTTTGCTTGGTCCTATGAAGATATGCCTGGTTTGGATGCCGACATTGTAGTTCACCACCTGCCAACCAAAGAAGATTGCCCTCCGGTAAAGCAAAAAGTCTGACGGATGCGTCTGGAGATGTCTGAAAAGATCAAGGCCGAGGTTATGAAGCAGTTTGATGCCGGGTTCCTTGCAGTGACTTCTTACCCTCAGTGGGTTGCCAATGTAGTGCCAGTGCCGAAGAAGGACGGTAAAGTCAGAATGTGTGTTGACTACAGGGATCTGAACAGGGCCAGCCCCAAGGATGACTTCCCCCTACCTCACATTGATGTCCTTGTTGACAATACAGCTCAACACAAGGTGTTCTCCTTCATGGATGGTTTTTCAGGGTATAATCAGATCAAGATGGCTCCAGAGGATATGGAGAAGACTATATTTGTGACTCAGTGGGGCACCTTCTGTTATAAGGTCATGCCATTCGGATTGAAAAATGCTGGGGCAACCTATCAACGTGCCATGGTTGCTTTATTTCATGATATGATCCATCATGAGATTGAGGTATACGTTGATGACATGATTGCGAGATCTCAAACTGAGGAGGAGCACCTTGACCATCTGAGGAAGTTGTTTGACCGACTCAAGTTATACAAGCTGAGGTTGAATCCCAACAAATGCACCTTTGGGGTAAGATCCGGAAAATTGCTAGGTTTCATTGTAAGTGATAAGGGTATTCAGGTGGACCCTGCCAAGGTAAAAGCCATACAAGAGATGCCGACTCCAAGGACAGAGAAAGAAGTCAGAGGCTTCCTGGGACGACTAAATTACATTGCCCGATTCATCTCACATCTAACTGCTACTTGTGAGCCAATCTTCAAATTACTAAAGAAAGATCAAGTAGTACGCTGGAATGATGAATGTCAGGCTGCCTTTGAAAAGATAAAGGAATATCTCCAAGAGCCACCCATTCTTATGCCACCGGTGGAAGGAAGACCTCTGATACTATACTTGACAGTGCTTGATAATTCAATGGGGTGTGTGCTGGGGCAGCATGACGAGTCTGGCCGAAAAGAGCACGCTATTTATTACTTGAGCAAAAAGTTTACCGACTGTGAGTCTCGTTACTCACTGCTTGAGAAAACTTGCTGCGCTCTTGTATGGGCTGCTCGCCGGCTAAGACAGTATATGCTGACTCACACTACTTTGTTGATTTCAAAGATGGATCCCATCAAGTACATATTTGAAAAGCCTGCTCTGTCTGGAAGAATAACGAGATGGCAAATGATCTTAACAGAATATGATATCCAGTATACAACTCAGAAAGCAATTAAGGGAAGTGTACTGGCAGATCATTTGGCACACCAACCTGTGGACGATTACCAATCACTGAACTTTGATTTTCCGGACGAAGACATCATGGTGGTAACTGACTGTGAAGTACCTGGACCGGATGAAGGACCTGAGGAAGGATCCCGATGGTCTATGCATTTTGATGGAGCCTCCAATGCTTTGGGTAACAGCGTCGGCGCTGTGATCATATCTCCCAAAGGAACTCATACTCCCCTCACCGCCCGATTATGTTTCAGCTGCACCAACAACATGGCAGAATATGAGGCATGTATCATGGGTTTACAAGCTGCAATCGATTTGAGGATCAAGTTTCTAAGTGTCTTCGGAGATTCCGCTCTCGTGATCAATCAGATCAAAGGCGAGTGGGATATGAAACACCCGAATCTTATTCCTTACAAGGAGTATGTGTCGACCTTGCTTCCCCACTTTGAAGAGATAACTTTCGAACACTTCCCTAGAGAGGAGAATCAGCTAGCGGACGCACTAGCCACAATGTCTTCAATGTTCAAAGTTAAATGGGACAATGAAGCTCCCCGAATCATAATCTGGAAGTTGGATGAACCGGCATACTGCTGCGAGCTCGAGGCTGAGAAGGTGACCGAAAAACCCTGGTATCATGAGGTGAAGAGGTACTTGGAAACTCAGGAATACCCTGAAGGTGCGTCTGTCAATGATAAGAAGTTCATGAGGAGGTTTGCTGCAAAATTCTTCCTCAGCAACGGTATTCTCTACAAACGGAATCATGATTCAACTCTGCTACGTTGTGTGGATAAGGCAGAAGCAGAGAAAATCATGATGGAGCTGCATGAAGGTACATTCGGAACACATTCCAGTGGGCACACCATGGCTAAGAAAATCCTTCGGGCAGGATATTTCTGGTCCACATTGGAAGCCGATTGTTACCAACACTCCCGAACTTGTCATAAATGCCAGATCTATGCTGACAAGGTGCATATCCCTCCGGTTCCTTTGAATGTCCTGACGGCACCTTGGCCTTTCGCAATGTGGGGCATCGATATGATCGGTGAGATCCGACCAACGGCATCCAATGGGCATCGCTTCATCTTGGTGGCGATCGATTACTTCACGAAGTGGGTTGAGGCAGCCTCCTATGCCACAGTAACCAAGAGCGTCGTGGCACGTTTCATCCGGCATAATCTGATCTGTCGGTACGGAGTCCCGGAAAGAATCATTACGGACAATGGTACCAATCTCAATAACAAAATGATCACTGAACTCTGTGAACAATTCAAGATACAACACCACAATTCTTCTCCCTACCGGCCGAAGATGAACAGGGCTGTAGAGGCAGCCAATAAAAATATTAAGAAAATTGTGCAGAAGATGACAGTGACCTATAAAGATTGGCACGAGATGTTACCGTTCGCCCTTCATGGGTACCGTACCTCAGCAAGGACGTCAACCGGGGCAACTCCTTTCTCCTTAGTCTATGGCATGGAGGCAGTCTTGCCAATTGAAATCCAGATACCCTCTCTCCGGATAATGAAGGATGCAGACTTGAATGAAGATGATTGGATCCAAACTCGACTTGATCAACTAAATCTGATTGACGAAAAGAGGCTCACTGCTATCTGTCATGGTCAAACGTATCAAAAACGGATGATCAGGGCATTTAACAAGAAAGTCAGACCGCAAGAGTATCAAGTTGGGGACCTGGTAATCAAACGCATCATCCTTCCTCAAAGTGATCCCCGGGGCAAATGGACCCCTACATACGAAGGGCCATTTGTGGTTAAACGTGTGTTCTCAGGAGGAGCCATGATCCTAACCACCATGGATGGTGACGACCTTCCTCACCCCGCCAATGCAGACATAGTGAAAAAATACTACGCATAAATAAGAGACCCGCTAGGTTGACATACCTAGGCAAAAATAAGGGCTTCCCGGCGAACCAAAAGGGTTCGGGCAAAAGTAAGGGATGAAATGAATAAAAATCTGTACACCCGGCAAGTCGAAAACCTGAAAAGGCGGCTTGGGCAAAAATGGGTATCCCGATGGACTGAAAACCCGAAAGGGCAGTCCAGGCAAAAGTTAGGGATAAAAGCGTAACACTATGTCTCATTGGATCCTTTCGCATCTGGAATTCGGAATCAACTATCTGGCTCCAGATTTCGGCATCGACCAATCAGCTTCATCTTCAACTAGGCAGCAAAGCGATGAGAGGTTCAAAGACATAAAGGCGATAGCAGAGTTGGAACCCAGTGGAATTGTTCACATAGCTGTTTTGTTTCTTTTTTTCAAATTGTAAACTCTCTGTTATTTGGCGGCATCCTCTTACTAGGATGTCAGCCTCTTGTACAAAAAACGCCTATTCACAGGAAAAGTTTAAATCAATACAAATCCACTTGTCCATACCAATTACCATTGTTTTCCTTTTTCTGTTTTGTCTTGCAAAGAACGTCCAATGTTCATTTTGATATATGCATTTGACATTAAACTGCTGATTCATAAATATTTACATATGAAACAAGAGATTGATTACAGGTGACATCAGAGACAGGGGCAATACGAAGTTGTCTAATGCAGTCTGGTTGTTTTGTCTGTCGAGGTACCGAGGTAGATTCAACTGAAGAATGTGACCAAGTCATCTCAACTCCCCGCAGAGTAAAACAAGATTCAGTAGTACTTTCCCCAAGCAGAGTTGGTTCCCCGTTGATCCTGAAAGGACACAACATTCCCCGGCAGGTCTTAAAGCTCATCCCCAGTAGATTCTGGAAGCTTATCCCCTGCGGAGCACGGACGTCTCTCCCGAGTTTTATTTAGAGTTATTTCCTCACAAGGACTTATAACTGGGTTATCCTCAGCTAAAAACCACGGAAGACCGCCCTCGGCAAAGTTCCTTCAATCCCCAGCGGAGTTTATCATCATTATCCTCAACGGAATCCATCATTAAAGTCCTCAACAGGCCTCTCATCAAACTTCGGCCAAATACCTCTTCCACAGAGCAACTCCCCGGCCGTTCGTCAAGGATTTATTTTCCTAAGGCGAAATTACATCCATGAACATTTCACATTTTCATACATCTTGCTTACATACATGATGAAACGCATACAACACTATCTCATGATTTAACATCATAACACCATGCATATCATACATCATGACATTGCATACCACTTACGTTTTTTGCCTTTTTAGGAAAAAGACAATCCCAAAAAAAAAAACAATTACCTTCAACTGTCGCAATTCCAGATTCGATACCTGTATCTAGCCAGGGAACATCTGAGAGTGATCAGTTTCCAGACTCGATTCCTGTATCTAGCCAGGGCATGTCTGAAGAGTTCGAAGATTCGATTCCTGTATCTAGCCAGGGCACATCTGTCAACTACAACACCTCCAGATTCGATTCCTGTATCCAGCCAAGGCATATCTGTTGACCACGTTTCCAGACTCGATTCCTGTATCTAGCCAGGGCACGTCTGAAAAGTTCGAAGATTTGATTTCTGTATCCAGCCAGGGCACATCTATCAACTACAACATCTCCAGATTCGATTCCTGTATCCAGCCAGGGCATATCTGTTGACCACGTTTCCAGACTCGATTCCTGTATCCAGCCAGGGCATATCTGCATAAGGAGACTGAAGATCAAACACCTGTAACAAGCCAGGAAAACATCCGTCTTTCTCGAATACACAAGTTCTCGCTAAGGAATCTCTTATGCGATCGACACTTCCAAATGGCATCTATAAGCCCATTCCCGACAAAGTTCTGTCACATCTCCAGATGGCATCTATAAGCCCATCTCCCTATCCACCACCTCTCCAAATGGCATCTATAAGCCCATTCCTAACATCACATTGCTGACACTTCAACATGCGAGTGCAAATTTCCGGGCACTCTTGTGTCCAATCTCCTTTTACCCTCGAGTCGCGAAAGGCAAACTTGCCAATCTAACTCTTCAGGTTCAAGAAGATTGAACAGGGGCAACTGTTGTACCCCAAAATTTGCCCTCCCATTTCCTCAATATTTTCTCATCACAAGACCTTTGAAGATCAAGATCCAGTTAAGGTTTCCTCTGTTCAAGACTTCTCCTTGCACTGTGGACTCAAATTAGGGTTTGTGGTTGCCTAAGGATGTTTTGACCTAAAATGCCTAAGATGACTTTCATGCTTCATATTGGACTCCCAAGTTTACCTATACCAAGTTTCAAGTCTTGATTCCAAGTTTTGCCCAGTCAATTGGACAGTTGACCTAGAAATCAGCTGTATTGGGGAAAAAGTCAACTGTGGCCAATTGACAGTCAAATCTCATGAAATTTGATCCACATCAACATTATGAACTCATATGGACCATTTGATCAAGTTTGGATCACAATTCCACAAGAAATTTGATCAGATCACCAAAAGGGCAAAATGGTCATTTTTAGGGTTTTGACTGCACAAGGGCAATTTTTGACTGTTTGACCTAACCAATGGCAAACCAAGCTCACATATGGACTCAAGGACTCAATGAAATGGTCTTGACACATTCATCAAGCTCAAAAGATCCCAAGTACACAAGATTGATAGTTGAATTTCCCAGTCAATTGATTAATTTTGACTGTATACTGAAAAGTCAAACTTTGACTTTTTGGTCAAAATCAAGAGTCAAGATTCATTTTTCATCAAAACATGCCAAATCATGAAACTTGTTCACCAAGAAATCACAAAATGCAAATTAGGGTTTGAAAATGGAATTTTTCATAACTTAGAATTTTTCTAAGTTATGAAAAACCCTAATTTTTTCCCAACTTTGCCCCATATTTTCACCAAGATCCATTTGGATTCAAACAAAAGTCAAAACATGAAAGTTGTAGCTTGTTGCATAATCTACAACTTTGATTCACAAAGTTTTCTCATTTGAAGCTTGTATCTCAAGTTACAATTTTTTGAATAAGGGCACTAAACCATTTTTAACTTAGTGAAATTTTAACCTATTTTGACAAGGTTTTCTACCCCACTTCAAGGCCATTTTTCATACCCTTCCACTTGGAATTTCAATTTTCATTTCAAAGATGGATTGTAGTACACATTCCAAGCTTTCCAAAATGTCCAAGAACTTCTCAAACAACCTCATGGTTAGAGAGAATCGAATTTCACAATATAGCAAAAAACCACTTTGTTCATGACCAAGTTCCATATCCATAACTTTGCAAATTTGAACTCAGCATAGTTTGTGCTACTTTACAGGTCCTTAAACCAAATTACACTCCTTAATTTAATGCTTGTTCATTGTGCCAAAGTGTTGTTCCATGAGTTCAAGCATTGTACACAAGATTGATCCATTTTTAGATAAAGTAAACTTTCCATTCTTGAAAAGGTTAGCTTTATGTCCAATTGAAAATCAAGAAGGTACAAGCTAAATCCTTTTGGCACAAGATTATGGACAAGTTGCTCTGATCAAGAGAAGATTATGCAGCACATTAGGAGGCCCCCTACTGACCTAAAACCTCAACTTGCTTTTGTTTGCTTCAAGTTCAAGAAAAGTCCATAACTTATCACAACTCTCTCTTCAGCATAGAGACACAACACAAAAGCTATCAAACACATTCCAAACTACCCAACCAAGCTTTTGCACGAGCCATTTGCCTCTCAAGCACTCTCCATCTCAGAAACACCACAAAACTGCACAAACAGGGGAACCCCTGCAGATTGAGTGCTATCTCTCAATCCCTTCGAGCATTCTTGTCCAAACCTGTTCCTCTACCTTCCTTACAACATATGCAAGCTAACCATGATTTGAAACCTGACCTGTAACACCTCCAAGCCACTTCACCATTTTTAAATTTCTGTTTTGCAGTTGGAGTTCACTAGCTCGATTCAGGGAGTTTCAAGACAAAGTAGGACTTGGAAAAGTATCCTTACACTTCAAGGAAGCTATACAAGTCATCATTTCACTCTGAAACATCCTCTATTGCAAAGCTCGATTCCAACTGAACAGGTACATTCATGGAGTTCTATCTCCCTTATTAGGCATTGTTAGCTTTAGGTTTTTGAAGAAAACATGTCACAATCATAGCCCTGAACATGCTCATATGATTAGATTTCATTTATATTTCGTGTGCTTAGAGAATTTCATGTCTGAACATTGATGAAAAGTTAGGTCAAAAATTAGGGGAGGAGAAATTCTTCCTCATCTTAGAGAGATAGGTCAAGTTCTTTATATGGTTGAAACCGTCTCTTAATGCTCTACACTTTTCATGTTATGAGTTTTGCTTGAAAGTCCAGGAATCCAGAGATAAAAAACGCGTGTTTTGCTTGAAGGATGTTGTTCAGAGGTTGAAGAAGACAGGTCTTCTGGGCTGGGCCTGGAATTTTTTCCTATTCACACCATTTATTTTGATTCACACCCCCTGAGCCCATTTGCTTCATTTTTTACTCTTTTTGACTTTTTCTTTTTTGGTTGACTTTGTTTATTTTTTCTCATGATATAAAAATTTTAAAAATATTTTTTCCATCTTTTTTTGAATTTATGGCATATTTATTTGATTTATTTCTTTGTTTATACATAAATATATATATATACTATTATTAGAATAAATAGAAAAATAGTGTAAATACATTTTTTATTTTTATTTACCTTCTGAAAATATTTCACATAAAAAATACTCTTTTTATTTATTTTATTAAAATATTAAATAAATATTTGTTTTGTGTATAATACATATTTAAGATTTAATATATATAAATATATATGGTTATCAACATATTTAAGTTAAAAATATAAAAATACTTGAATTTTTATTTTTATTAATATTTGATACAAAAATACTTTTTTTCCATAATATACTTCATTTTATTTTATTTTTATAAATAATAAATAAATAGTTGTATTAAATTAGATAATAATGCATTTTCTTTAAAATTAGGGTTTTTGCCCTAAATTCAAAATACTCCAAGAAATAATATATTTTTTATTTTCTTTTCTCTTTTACATAAATAATATTCTTTTTTCATACATATACAAAACATTTTTTTTGCATCTTGCATTCTTATTTATTTTTTTTACATTGATTAAATTGCAAATATTCAAATGATGTAATAATTTAGATTTGAATTCTTGTCAATATCCCCATTTGAACATTTGTACCCCCTTCCCATATTTGGTTTTGTAATAGCTTAGTAATTTTAATTTCGCACTTTATTGCTTTCTAATGATAACATGTTAGAATTAGGGTTTGTATGCGAAAAAACGATAAAAAATAGTTTGACCTAATACAAGATAAACAAGCATGAAAATGGACACACAAATCACACTTGCACCCCCTAGGGTATTCCACTTGTTGCCTTCAAATAAATGGGCCATATTGTATGTTGAACTTCTTTGGGCAAAACAAACAGTTTGAATGATCATAGTCCCTCGATAAAACTTTTCAAAACAAACAAAAACAAATGATCAAGTCCCTTAAAAGAAAATTGCCCAAAGACATTTAAACGCCGTTGCAATTATGGTCTAAACAATGACCCGCGCCTGTCCCTCTCACATCCTAACACAAGATTGTCCACCAAATACAATGGTGGAACAAACTTGTTAAAAGGGTTAAAACATAACAATAATCTTTTGAGAAATTTAGGAGTAGATAACCTCTTAGTTACTTGAATCAAACTTGCAAAACAAAACACTTGCCTAATTTCAAAATCACACATCACTACACTTTCAAAACAACTTTCAAAAACAAATGAAAACCTTTTCAAAAGACATACATCTTTGTATACATCCCCACATGGATCATTACAAAGGTTGCCACCACATTGGCATCTTTTCAAAACATTTTCAAAACCCACACACTCAAGCACCATTTAAAACAATTGAAAACAAAAAGGCAAGTGATCTAAGCAAGTAACTAAGAGCCCATGGATAACCATGGATAGAAAGGGTGCTAATACCTTCCCTTTCTATAATCTACTCCCCGAACCCAAGAAAACATCTCAAAAGGTTTTTGCTGTGCTTTTTAACCTTTCCTTAGGATAAAATAAAAAGTCGGTGGCGACTCTTGCTAACCGCAACATTTGCGAATACAAACGCAAAACCCAAGTCAGTTCTCCCACCGTATCACACACACATATATATATATATATATATATATATATATATATATATATATATATATATCCTGACCAAGAAGAAAAGTGAAGTGATCAAGGTATTTTCCAAGTTTAAATCTATGGTAGAAAGACAAAGTGTTTGAAAGCTTAAAGTTTTGAGAACTGATGGTGGTGAAGAGTATGTTTCGAAAGACTTCGATAAGTTATATGAAAAATAAGGGATTGTACATGAGGTGGTTCCAACCTATACTCCACAACAGAATGAAACTGCAGAAAGGAAGAGTCAAACCATTGTGAATATGGTGAGAAGTATGTTGAAAGAAAATATTTACCTAAAGAGTTTTGGGGTGAAGCTGTGTCGACTGAACATACATATTGAACAGATGTCTAACAAAAAAGCTAGAAGGAATTACTCCAGAAGAATGTTGGTTTGGTGTGAAGCCTATCTTGAGTCACCTGAAGGTATTTGGATCTATAGCACATTATGTAACACCCCATTTCTATCCAACGAATTATATAAAACCAGAATTACAAAATTTCCAACAAACAAATGGAATGCTACACTTTCAACTTGGAAACAACGACATTCAATCACCTATAGTTCAGATACATAACACATAAAATTCGGATGAACCGATAGCAACCTATTTAGTCTTTAAAAATAAAATAACTTTCATTGCTACGCAGCAGATTCACAAATTCAACTGAAAGCACCATAACATCTTGTCCAACTCAAAACAGATTTAAGACAACAAGTCTTTAATGAAAACAACTTAAAAACTCAGAAACATAATGAAAACCAAGAATAAAGAAAACATGCGTTCATCCCCCCGAGTGATACATATCAGAGCGACAACACCGACTTGAACTAACAATGGTAACAACTATCCTTCTTGATTACATGCACGTTACCAACAGAGGGCAACATTCAAACATAAGGTGTGAGATATCGAACCATATAATTGAGTGTCTAATAAACAATTAATTATATTAGGTTATATAAAATCACCACTTCATAACTTTCAACCAACAACAATCATCACAAGTCAACAACATAACATGTTAAATATGCAACATATAATGCGACTCGTTACAATGAACATGCATGTGGTACCAATGGAGCAAAACTCCCAACTTAAAAATCTGCCAATTAATAGAGGCATCAACAAGGCATAAGCCTTCAACATAATTTGCCAATCTAGGCCAACTTACCGAGCATCATCTCCAAATTGATATGCTATGTATGCGACCCAATATGAATGTCAGGATAACAACAACAAAATTCCATAGAAACGCAACAACAAACCAACATTGACATTGTTGTACCCCAAAATTTGCCCTCCTATTTTCCCTTCTATCAGGCTTAGGTTTCACATTCATTTGCATACTATTTGGTCATTAGCGTAGCATGTATTTTCATTCAATAAAGCACTTGCGATTCAAAAAGATCAGTGATTATGCAAGCTAGGTTTTTCTTTTGGTTTGAAGTCTATATATCAAACAAAGTCTGATTCTTCTGGTTCTTTAAGAATTGAAGTGTGAAATTAGGGTTTTGATTCATGGTTATTGTGGATTTCGTCTTTATCAAGCTACATGGCCATTCGGTTCTTCTCAATATCAAGTAGAAAGGTTTTCCTCTCCAAGGATTACAAGATTAGGGTTGCAATATTTATGCTTCAACTGAGGTTCATTGAACTTTCATTCCAAGGCTATCTGGGCTATACTTCTCCCATATTTCCATATTCACTATCAAGGAGTTCCTCAAGGACACGATCTTCGTGTGAGGTCATGGGTTTTAAAGTTAAGATGTTTGGTGGACTGATTTGCTAAACTGTGGGCCATGGTACAAGATATGAATGAGTTCATTGAAGATGAAAATTTGGTTGGAATTCGTTCATTAAGTCTTGAAGTGGAGTGTTTAGAGAATAATCAAATTGAATTAAATATCTTAAGCATTGGTTTGTTTTCAAGAATTTGATTCAAGCAAGATTGAAAGATTGGAGTTCAAATTTAAAAGTTAAATTGAATTTGGATTCCATGGTGGAAGTATTCATTCAAGCTCTTAATGGGTCCGAGTTAATCAAAAGGCATCAAGGTTCATACATCAATATGTTCACCTAAATCCATATCATTATTTCATCATCCATTTTGACCAAAGCTAAATTTCAATCTTCATTCAAATCACTTATTCTTCAAAATGCTTCTACAAAGTTTCACTTCATTGTTCAAATGTCATTCAATACATTTTGCAAAGTTATTATCCAAATACATTCAAAATAATTACAAAGTTAAATTCAAATACAAGTTTGTCTTTAAAAAAAATCCAACTCAAATTCCTAAACTTTCTAAAATCCTAAGGTTCTACTCCTTCACTTTTTCGAATTTCCTCCAAGCTTTTATGTCAAGCCAAATCCTCTTCTTCAAATGTGCTTTGTCATCTTCATTCATTCCTCATCAACCATACATGAAACCAAACGAAAACAAGAGTTAGTAGCAATTCAAAGTGAACAAAAATTACAATTTATTTTAAACTCATCATTAGGGTTGGTTTATGGAATTAGAAAAAGGTGTTTCTCAGCCATGTTTTTATGCCAAAACAACCTTATAAAAATGGATTTAATCATGGGCCTAAGGATATTTCAAATCACAATTGACTTGGTTCACAATAGACAAATGCAAAATTCAAAATTCAAAACAGCAGCATCACAAGTCAAGAATTCAAGCCCAACAAAGGCCTTAAGACATTGTCCTATCATTGGCCTAAAGATATCATTGTAAATCACAAACCTAAGCTTGGTTCACAAACAAGACAAAACAGAATTGTACAAGTCTAATAAGTCAGAATTCCATCATTGGCTAGGAGTAGGACTTTTGCAAATCACAAAGGTGAACCTTGGTTCACAAAAGGAAAGAGGTGTATAAAGAAAATCACAAAGTTACAGCAAACCATAAATTCTATCAAAAAACAGAAACAGTCCAAGAACCACTGTCCAAAAAGACTTGCTTCCCTGCACAAATTCTGTCAAAAATAGTCCAAACAAGTCTGAGTATAACAGTCCAAAATCTACCCAAGAGTTGCACTAAAATGGCAACACAAAAAACTGTATCAGAAAGGAATTAAGGCAGCAGCCAAGAGTGTTCAAAACCATCACTTTATCCTCCATCTCCGTTTAACAATTTTGGATTTGTGAAGCTCGATCCGGCCATATCTTTGAGAATCTGAGAAATTCACCTTTGAATTTGGACTCGTCGAGAAAGATCAAGGGAGGTTGGGGTTGAACACTTTTTGTTTCGAGGTGATGCCGCCGTAAAACCTTCGCTGGCCGCCGCGGGATCACCGTAGTTAGGGTTTGTTTTTGAGCTCTGAGAATAAGAATGGGAAAATCGAGAGAGTGGTAGAAGGTGATGATGCTGCTACAGATGAGAGGAATTAGAAGAGGAAGATGACGGTTTAGCAGAGAGAAGGAGAGAGGATCGTTTTCTTTTTTGTTGTTTCCATTTTCTTCTTCTTTTAATTGTTTTGTTGATTGGAAACAACAACAATAATTAATTCTGCCCCATTCCCCAATTCGCAGCCCAACCCGAGTTACTTAATCACACCCCCATCTTTTTATTTTTTAAATCAGCAAAGCCATTTGGGCCTTTCCTCCTTAACTCAACCCATACGAATTGCTGAACACACGCCCTAGAATTCTTGCACCTCCCTGGAATTTTCAATTTATTTTAGTTAATTATTATTAATTGTTTTGATAGTCCTTTCTTAATATTAATTTTCTCTTAATTTTCCTCAAGATAAAAACCACAAAAAACATTATTTTGATATTATTAATTATTTCACTAATTAATTTTATTTATTAGTTTGTTTTAGTTTAATTAACTGTTTATTTTCATTTCGATTGGGTTGTATTGATTGTTTATTTAGACTTTTAATCGCATTGACGATTTGATCCATCCCTATTTGTAAATTTGTATTTCCCATCCCCGAAAGCTCTGTAATAGCGTAGAATTTTAATTTCCGTAATTTAATGTTTTTCTTTATACTACATATGAGAGACTTCCCACATCACTAGAAGTTAAGCCTTCACAGAGAAACTTGGCTTCAACAACCCTCCTTTCCATTTGAGAGCGATACTTCTTTCAACTATTGACCAATTCAGAAGACACCATTATATCTGCCAAAAGGAGATCAAAATTTATCAATCAGTCTGTAAAAGGTTAAAACATAAGAAATGCAAGGAAATTAACAAACACAACCATTAAGTTCTTGACCTCTTCCCAATATACAACCAAAACTAAATATTGGGTAATCACACGACAATAGCTCAATATGTGAGTCTTAGGTTTACGATCGTGTAAGTAAATACTACCGAAACCACCAGCATAACCCTTAATGATGGCTTGGCTCTCCCTTTCTTCTCAAGAAAGATCGAACAATTTAAAAGTAAGATCTAACTTCCCCCGACCATAGATGTCATGACTCTAACCAACATTTGAAGACCCCTTTTCATAGTCACATAGATTGGAACGAGAATTAGTTGTAACTAGTCTTACCACCACAAAACGAAATTTAAAATTCTTCAAAGAATCGGTAAAAGAGTTGAACAGTCTCAAAGACTATTTGAAATGTACCAAACTAAAAGGGGAATAAAAACCTTCACAACCAACATGCAAGATGTGAAAGAAAATCTCAACAAAAGCCTCCCGATCCAAATATCTACACATCAATTGGAAGGCTGGTAGGAATGACCAATAATTGGGATGTAACTATGAAGGCACCACAACCAGATAGCGGAGAACCTCTTGTTCAAAAAGGGTAATAGAAAGGAAGAAACTCATTTATCTAAAAACCACATCAAACATGGGTGAAGATGAAACTCATTTATCTAGATACACATATAAGAAAGTAAGAGGTGAAGATGAAAATCTCACATGCTCACTATCCCTTCCGCAAAATCACCAGACAATGGAGACTTACCAGAGTTAGAGAAGATGAAGGAGACAAAGAGAAGCGGGGAGAAAATCGCAAATGCAACAGCAGAGAGCAACAATGTAATTCAAACAATCGCAAAGAGTATGTGAGTGGAAAATAGTGAAAAGTTAAAAAACTTAACCCTTTAAAGTATTTATACTGGTAGAAAAGGAAGTGTGAAAGAGCGAAGACCCCAAAATTGGAAGTACAAACATAGTGGAAGAATGAACATCAGCTGACAGATATGATACACGTGGCCAAGAGCGGTGTCATTATCATTATGGCAAAACTAGTTCCTATAAAACCCATTATAAGAGGTCTAGGGAAAGTCCATCATGCTACTACCCCTAGGTTGTCATATGGAAGACTACTGGGAAGATAAAAATTAAGGACATGCACTCACTTTTTTCTTGTCTCCCGGCGTCTAATTGAATCGAGTAAGAACCAACGAAGGCTCATTCCACACAATTATCTTATATAGGAATGACAACGAGGCAGATCAGAGACTGTTTCCCATTTCTAAACACAAATCCCCAAATAATCTCTATTCCCCGCCCCAATTTCTATCAAGGATGAATAACTAAAACTCAAATTCATCCAACCAGATTTTAGGTTGGGTTCGAATATCTTCGTTTAACCACCATCCATTTAGTGAAATCAAGTTTTTTAATATAAATATTTATTTTCAAAGTTAAGTTACATTACAAATAATAAAATAAAATAATCTCAAAATATTTCATCCATACATTTCAAATATTTTAAATAATAAATATAAATCAAAATATTAATACATTAACCACGTATTTAATATTCTAAATTGTCAAAACTAAATAATAAAGTACATAATAAAATAAACAATATGGATATTAGTATATCCATTATTCGACTCATCCCTATATTTTATAATCGGAAAAAATCTAAACTCAAACCTAAACCCAGTAAAATAGAGTTTTTCACTTCAAATTCAGAACAAACTCGAATCTGCGGTTACAAATTATGTTGTCATGCCTAATCTTAGCTTCCAACATATTTATTATTTTGCCCTAAATATTTATTTTTTTGATTTAGCCATTGATTTATATTAAAATTAATTTTGATAATATGTAGAATATTTTATTTTAATTTCTCCAATATTAATGACAAGGTTTTAAAAGAATATTACATATAGATTATTGAGATGATTCCAATATAATAAAATGACATATTTTCGAGAATCAAAACAAAACAAAACAAAAATTAGAGACTAAAATAAAAAAAAATGATATATTTGAGGGGATAAAAAAACATATTTAAACCTAAAAATAAAGGGTAATCTAAAAAAAAAAACTAAGAATTTGAAAATTTGCATGAAAATGAAATGAACTTTATTTGATCAAGACCCAAAATTGGGTGCTCACAACAATGGTTGATACATGAATTCATTTGTAATGGCATTTTACCATGAATTTACAATCCTTCTCCAGCTTCTCCAAGTTTGCTTCTTCTTCATTTCTCTCCAAAAGCCTTAAGTATTGTTATCAATCTATAGATACATTGTTAGTGTCAAGGTATAGTTTCAAATTACAGTATCTTGCTTTATTAGACATATTATATATAGAAACTAGTTACAAAAGTTTCCTTTCATCTTGTATTGACATGAATATCTTGGCTGCTGATTCACTTGCTGATTTTTTATTATGAGGAAGAGCTTTGATTACTTTTGACTGATGTTCAACATGCGAGTCGCGATCTGGCGATGACCAAAATGTCGGAGCCAGTGGAAATAAAGGAAGTTCATCTCCTTTCATTCTCTTGGATGGACTACTGGCTGTACTTGCCTGTAATTCTTTATTATCTTCCAATGATTGATAAGTTGAAATATTTCTTGACATTACTTGGCTTATCTGAGTAGACATGTTTGAAGGACTCTGGTACAATATTGCTGAATTGAGTTCGGCATATGAGTGATGATTTTTAGGACCACTAGATTGTCCCATTTGTTCAACAGATGAAGCTGATATAGATCTATGCATGAAAGAAGGAACGCATGGTGGTAACAGTTGTGGTAATGATGAACCAGAAAGGATTCCAATCTTTTGATGAAAACTTGTAAGAGATGGCTCTAAAACATCTTTGGTTCCTGGATTCAAGCTCAATGCACCACAAGCACCGTAAAGTGGTGCCATGATGCCACCGGCATTTGGAGGGCATGGTCCAATGATTGGCTTATATACAAGACCTTCAGATGGAGACATGACAGGAACTAACCATTGGTTTGGCGGCGGAGGGTATACAATGCTTGAGGGTTGTTTGGAAATGGAAATGGAATTTGAATTTTTATCTGCAGAGGCTAATGCAAGATTTCCTAAATGATGATTGCCATAATATGAAAGCCGATTATGTTCTTTGCTTATGTTGTTCACACAAGGAAAGGGAATGTTCCCAACTGCACTGATTTTAACATCCTCGGACGTAGAGGCTTTGTCGAACTTGCTGTCATGTTTAAAAACGGTCAAATGTTGTTCACCGATAAAGTCAGATTGTAGTTTTTCGGAGGAGGATGTTTTCGTTGGTGGTTTGTTAAGTAGAAGGTTGTCTTCAAACAATAGATTAGGTGATCCTGCAATTAATCTTTGGACCTGCTTTTAAGATATGTTTAGTCACTTCTCATATGAAAGCAAAGCCCATATTCAACAGAGCAAACAATCAATTAATATACAGTATGGACATTACCTTGATAAGTCTATGTAACTCAAACACTTGCGTGAAGAAGATTCTCTGTTGACTGAATATAGCAAAATCAGAGCCAGGTTCATGTCAGGAGAAGAATACAGACATTTAAAATAAACAAATGTGTGTAATATGAGTACTTCAAGAAATAGTTCACATGATTCAATCTGCGTTACGATTTCAGAAATGTCAGACTTCAAGGAGGATGGATCTTGTTGGAAAGTGAGGTTTCCCAACTCCCCTAAACTTTGTAGATCTAATATGTTCCTTCATTCATGCATAGATCTATTACAAAATTTTCATGAAGTATTCTATAAAGTTTAGGTGAGTTGGACTCCGAAAACTCACCAGAATCACGACAGACCTCAAAGTTTAAAGAGCACTAACAAAGGTGCTTAGAGACTACGCATCACATCCTTACGTAGGCAGAGGGAGTTGAATCAACGCCCTTGCAGTGTATGAATAAACTCCTTACTAATTGCACAAACCTCAATTGGCGTTAGGACTTAAAATTAGTATACTGGGTTGTTACAATTATACTCAAAATTCTCATAAGGATGAGGTTACTTCCGTAAATTTAGGATTATGTCTTCAATTAGTTAGATCTATCTATGGAGCATATTTTCAGGATCACCCTTAAGGTATTGATGTTTGATGGGGTTTATGTATGTCAATTTGGAAGATAGTTATTTAGTGGAGGACTTCATATGTGTGTTCCTTGGTCTCCAAGTTTGACTATTCCTATAAAAGTAGTGTAATTAATTAGTTAACAGAACTTGGTGAATGAAGAGACAATTTTGGGGTAATCATAGCGACCAGTAGTATAGTAGAAGATTCAGAAACTTACAGGTTACACATGTAAATTAACATTAAACTCAGTATAAACAAAAAAGAGAGAAAGTACAAATCATAAACACATAATACTAAACAGATAAACTTACTTGATGATAGTTTTTCTTGTTTTCCAAAATTGCTTTTCACCTATTAGTCCTACGACATCGTCAGGGATGATATCCAGACCAAACCTACATTCTGAGCTTGATTTATTCAAGGCTTCATAATTTCTACTAGTCTCCTCACCTCGACTCCTCTCTCCCTTTCCATGTAAGGACCTTCTACCGATTTCTAACTCACCAGAACATTTTTGGACATCACTCATTGCTGGCTTCTCCATGCAATGATCTCTGAAGTTGTTTTTGTCTACAAAAGCTGCATGATCTTCATGTCTATGACCATTGCTACCTTGCAATGTTTTCAAGCTATCTACTGAAACACTTTTAATTTCTTCTTTCATTGATTTAGAATTCGTATATTTAGCCGATGAGTTTGACGATTCATTTGTTGTTTCGTCAAAACCATTTAATGAGTGAGGAGATTTTTCCTTTGCCTTTCGATCAATTTGACTCACATCTTTATGCTCTTCCATTTGGTTCTTCCCATACTGGGGTGATTTCAGCCCTATGGCTCCAGATGAATTCATCACCTTTCCAAATGAATTTAGACTTTTAAACGAAAAGCTCAAATTGCAGCGAGCAAGTTTGTCTTCATCTTTTTCATTTTGGACGACGCCACCATAAAATGAACTTTTTACATGAACAGAACTGGGAGTTATATGAGCATCTTCACCATCAAGTGTTTTAAGAGAACTCTTACTACTATTGATGTAATTATCTTGCTGAAGTTTGGCAATTTGTTTTGCAGGTTTCATGTGTTCTAAGTCATGACTCACTGTCAACTTCGTTAAGTTAATCTTTCTTGAATTATAGGCTTGAGTCTTCTCAGATAGAATAGAAATTGCATTGGATTTGGAGCTGCAGAACTTGATGCTTTCATTATAACCAAGCTGCAAAACAGTATAAACATCACAACTAGTGTAAATAGAATAACCAAAAGATAAAGCTTCAGTAGTTCTTATTACTAAGTATTATTATTACTAGAATTATGTTTTAAAAAAAGCCAACATTCATATACAAATATTGTTAAACAACAACATGGTTCAACAGTACAACAATAACAACCAAACTTTATTTCACCAAGTAAGGTCGACTACTTAGATCAACTCCCACCGTAATGCTTATAAAAAAAAACATCCACCATAATGTTCTATCTAAGATCATGTTTCTATCCAAATCATTAATCTTGAGTTTTTCTAGTTCTTCCTCTACCTCTAACTCTACATCTAATGTTTGACTCTTCTTCAACTCATCTACTATTCTTACCACAAAATCTACATATCTTCTCTTTGCATGCCTAAATCACCTGAATCTATTTTCCACCATCTTTTCTAGGAACTATCCCAACACTATCTAATATTATCATTTCTAATCTTATCTTGTCTAGTCTTACCAGTTACCATACATCCAACACGACATTTGATAACGGAGTTCGACAAGTTGCGTCTACGTCGCCAAGTGGATAGCCGCTGCAGTATATTTCTATTATTCAAGTTTAAGGTTTACAAAATACAACTAGTGTTTCTATGGTTCGGTCTGGTTCACAAGATTATCTCTAAACCGTACCGTCGAGGGAACAGTCGCAGTCTAACAACAAACGTTTGGGCCAACCCCAAAGGGTACATAAAAGTGAACAATGAGGCATACCCAACAAAACTATACATAAAAAACTTATATTTTCTTCTAGTGACAATTTCATTTCATGCAACTTAATACCTATCAAGCTTAATAACTCCTACCAAAAGTCTTTAACTTTTTCCTTAGTGTATAAAAGAGATAGTGATAGTATAAAAAAAGCAAGTTCCATTCTATCTATGAAAATAAGTGAAATATAAGACTCATAAGATGGTACAAGAATTGATTACATGGTGAAATGTAAAAAAAAAAAACTATTAGAAGACTCACATGGCTTGATGTTGTAGGAACTGTGCAGTTTCTTAAAGGAAGAGAAAACAAGGATCCAGAACCTGGTCCTCCTGCTGCAATACTTTGTGAAGGAATGCTAAATTGTTCATATAGAGCCATCTTATTCCTTGGAGGTGCTTTTGGCCCTCCTTTCTCTGCATCCTTCACATGCAACCTAGGGAACATTGGACTTATATCCTTTCCCTCATCAATTGCCCCTTTCATTCTACTCTTCTTTCCACACTCTATCCACTCACAAAAAACTTCTTATCATTTACAAAACATGTAATGTCCATTCCTTTCACATAGAATCTACAATAGGGTATATAAATAGATCTCAGTCACCTCGAGGAATTAGTCTCTGCAGTTACAATTGCGCTGGGGAATACCCTTAATAAAACAACCCTATAAAAACAAATCAAGGGGCAACACATATTCAACATTAACCAGCTTCCATGAAACAGTTTTTATGATTGTACATTACCAATAATGAAGGAGAACACATGAGAGAAATGCTAAGAAAAAAAAACACAGATTCAAAGACACCCCATTTCTCAAAAACCAAACTTTATAACTGAAAACCAACCAATTATAATAATAACCAAATGAAATTAGTTAAGGTATAAAGAAAGAGTATATAACAAATGGAGGCAAAAGTATATGAATGAGTAGAAAGAAGAAAAAAGTGAGAAGTAAATTTGAAAGGGAAAATGGGGTAATAGTAATGGAGGGACCAGAGGCAAATAATGTGGAAAAATCCAATCTTTGCAAGTAGAGAATATCTAGTATTGTGATGAAGAGTGAGGGCACCATGTGTTTGATGAAGTGTTCAAATGGGAGAGAAAAGAGAGTAAGATATGATTGGAGAAAGAATGCAGTGACCAAGTCACAATTTTTCTCTCTTTCCCAATGGCGATGCCAAAGGGTAAGTGATTTCATTCTTACCACACGTTTCAATCTTTCACGAAATATCCGTTTTTTAAATCGTTTCCTTTTATGTTTTGCATTTCAAAATAGTCATTCATTCTTATCTTGTGTCAATTATTGTTGTAAATTACAAAAAGTTAGTTTCATTATCATATTCATATTAAAGATTGAAATGTAACTATATAACATGTGAATTAAAATTTTAATAATTGATCAATACTATATAGATAGTGAGACTTTGGTTTAACCATTTGTTCACTAAATAAATTGCATGATTATTTATTGGATTTACTTTTATTTTTTTAAAAATATTTATTATATAAAGTCTATATGTACAAGAATTCATACAACTTGTGACAATATGAGTCTAAGTAGTCCTTCCTGCCTAAAATATGTTTATTAAAGAAGTTTGCACTTTAGAATATTAAGCAAATTGAATAATGAGGCTTAGAGCTATTTTTTGAGGTCTCCAACTCGATGCCACATGATGATACAATGTGATCCACATTCTTAATTATTCTTATGAGTTGATCTGTCTCTATTAATTAAGCATCTAAAAGTATTGGGCTATTAGCACCATTTCAAGTTACATAGAGTGTATATAGACTTAATCGGAGTCAGTTACGTTAATATACCTACATTGGTCTATTAATGGTCCCTGAGATTGTCAATTAGAATTAAAATTATTTGGAGTGTATCAAAATCTGATCACTCTATAAATATAGGTCTCGTCCATGAGATATGACCATATTATCAATTCAATTGTATATTATTTGCTAGCACATCGTCTAACTTAGGAATCATAGTATGTGTTGTGAAAATAATAAAATTTAATTCATATAAAAAAATTTGATGTGTAGAGAGAAATAATAGTAGCAACCAAAATAAATGATCTTCAATAATAATAACTAGTAAGACAGTGGATTTTTCATAATAAGATATATAAGGTGAGAAACATAAAAAGTTTGTTTATGCAGTTCAATCAAATGATCTACGTCTAGAGGAGAGAACAACTCTCCAATTCACTATACTACAAAAGTTGTTATAAGCGATTACAAATGAGTTACTGTTGGAAATCCACCAAATACTATGATGAATTTCGACCACAATGATGATTAGTTATGAGAAAAACAAATAAAAGAAGACAAGATAAATATTTCTGCAGAGTTTCTCTCTGCCCACAAACTGTGGAAAACTTTCTTAATCACTTGCAACTGCAAATTCTGTGATTACAATGAATTGTCTTGCTTGACTTACTTTCAAAATAGGGGTTACTCCCTCTATTTATAACTGAGCTTACATCCTAAGCCCAAGGCCCAAAATATCTTTTTACTAAATCAAATCTAATCAAATCTATTCTAGACTTAAATCAAATCTATTTAAATCTAAAACAAATCAAATCTTCTTTGACACATATGAATTACAATTTAACATTTACAAGAAAATAACATTCCATGTTCTTAAGAACAAACCCTGTTTTGTACGCAAGTGTTTTCCAATCTCTCCAACTCTCAATATAGTAATCACATAAATCCAATGTATTTAAAAGTATTTCCCAATACCCTTAGATAACTTCAAAGGTTTCCCAAAAAACCTTCTCTTTCTAAGTTTTCCATTGGAATTCCCTAAACCTTTATTTCTCCCTTTTGTTCTAAAACTATAAAATTGTTACACTATAATAACATAAGAGATACATATTTAATTACTAAAGTCTAATAATAGGAAAAATACAAAGTGTACTGTAATAACATAAGAGTTACACATTTAATTGTTAAAGCCTAATGATAGGAAAAATAATAAGTGTATTATTTTTTCCCTTTGTAATAATAGGGAAATTCCCTGAATTTTGATCTCAAGGACTGCACAAAATTATCAAGTTAAATGTGTGGTTCAATTAAACAAAAACTTAACTTGGGGTTTTGGTTTTAGAAATTGTCACTGAATTATAAGCAGAAATATAAATATGCTTTTTCACAGATATGATGAACATGTTAGGGTGTGGTGTGTAATTTTCTCTATAATGACATTGAATCCTGATTTTTTCAATAAGTTCATAATATTCAACTACCAGCCCTTTAGAGTATTTCCCCTAATTCCTTAGTGAGAAAATCTTTAACCATCCATCCTAAATCATAAGTCCTTAGAGATATCTGATGGAGTCAAGCTTTTACTTTATCAAGTGTGATTCGGTAACTACAAGGTATCCCTAGTCTTAGGTGATATCTACTATAATCTACTCATACAAAAACCTTAACAACCACGGTCCAGCTGGTTGTTAACCGTAAATCAATCCTAATTGGTCCGATCAGAAAAACATAAAAACATTGCACGATTAAATTGAATAAGAAAACAATTTTGTTAAAGAACTCATGAATTCATAATCATTACATATCCAAATCAGGGACACCCCTAGCATTGAGGGGTTTAGTCGTTCATATTGTTCACGAGAATTACAAAAATATAAGAATTAGACATTACAGATGGTGAAGAAACTTTGGTCTTCAATCGCATCCGCTCATGAAAGATCTTTGTTCTTCAAGAATCTCACATCCTCACTCCTAGACTCTGGATTTCGTTCTCTGTAAAAAAAAAGTCCCTAATTCTTCTTCAAAACTCATCTAAATAGTGAATAATACATTTGTCTCGGTCGGAAATGCCCAAAACGCCCCTCTGTGTCTCAAATCATAAAAAAAATATAAAGACGCTCAAAATCAACGTCCTGGCCAACATGGGTCGTGTCACCTGACACGGGCACCCATGTTGGCCTCTGTCCATCGCTCCACAAAGTCTCTCGCCCAGACCTTCTGACACGGGTCGTGTCAGTTGACACGGGCACCCGTGTCAGCCTCTGCCTCTTCTCCTAAACTACAGTTGTGCATCCTCTCCTGACACGACCTATGTAAGGTGACACTGGAGGTGTAACACCCTATTTCTCCAACGGTAATTTTGATAAAAATAAGAGTAAAATAAAACCCCAAGAATAGGATGTCGCATCATTCAATATATTCAAACTTTGCTCAATTATAATTAAACGGATACATAACACATATTTAGGATGAACTGACAATATTTCAACATAGTCTTCAAACTTCAACTTTATTAATGCAGCGGAAACAAATTCATAAATTGTTTTCAACATCTTCAACTCATCGTAAAACAATATTTTTAATCAAATAAAATAGAATCTATAGTAATCCCACAATACTCCAAAATAAAAACATCAACTAAATAAAACAAGCAAACGTTTATCCCCCGGTGTTATGAATCAGAGCAATGACACCAACTCAAAATAAGAAGAGCAACCTCTTCTAGACTTCACTACTTTGCACTACTCCTGATTATCTGCACGTTACCCACGTAGAGGAAACATTCAAATAGTAAGGGTGAGATATCGTGACAATATAATAAGTCATATAATCATGAGTAAACAACAGGTATATCATGCAAGATTTCAAGTTCGATAATCATCATACGTGCAACTCAACAATTCAATAATTTAACAAT
The DNA here is from genome assembly GCA_948472305.1 of Vicia faba. Taxonomy (NCBI): domain Eukaryota; kingdom Viridiplantae; phylum Streptophyta; class Magnoliopsida; order Fabales; family Fabaceae; genus Vicia; species Vicia faba. The sequence goes on from OX451739.1 coordinate 411,329,031, forward strand.
TCAACAAATGCAGTACAGCTGACTCCGATGCAAGATGCATGTGGTACCATCAAGGCATAATCCCTCTCCCAACAAATTACCATATAAGGCCAGGGTATAAGCCCTCAATAATTTCCAATACAGGCCAGAGCATAAGCCCTCAATAAGTTGCCAATACAGGCCAAAACATAAGCCCTCAATGTTGCATGAAATGCGACATTCCACAATCAAAATTATGAAATCACAAGCATAACCATCAACATCATACTAATTCCAGACCAGTAACAACATCTTCTCCATATTTCAATATATTATGCAATTTATTCTTACATCATTCGTACAACACCATCACGTTCAATCACAATAATATGCATCACACTTCATACAACATTAACACACAAGGCATAAGCCTTCACCAAGGTAATCATCATAAGATAGAAAATATCACATCACATCAACACCAAAATCCTCATGATTAATTTCATGACGATAATAATTCATCATTAAAATAGGACAATTCCAATTAATCAACTATACAAAGCATTTGCCTACATTTTACCAAAACGATATAACTTGACAATACGAAACACCCGGCTGCGCCTCAAACAGTTAGAATTATGGTACTGAAAACATTTTTAAGAGAAATTAAATTAACCCAGTATTCCAATGATCCTAACTACACGTGAGTCAAATACCCGACACTCGAGTTATAAATTTTTGAAGTTTTACAAAATTTACCAACAATAACAACATACTGCAACTGACACTGCACCCAAGGCATAAGTGTACAACCCAAAAATAATTCACCTACTTTTATCAAAATTATTATCACATTATAGAAAATGTTTTTAGCTTCTCAACAATCCAAACGGTGCGTCAAACGAACACTTGAGACGAAAGTTATGATTTTTCAAAGTTTCCAAAAATTCTGTCAGCTTCAGCGGTAACCGGTTACCCAGTTATGGTAATAGGTTACTGCGTAATACAATAGCTTATTTTTCCAAAATTTATTGTGGTAACCGGTAACCATAACTAGGTACCCAGGTACCCAACTCTGACAGTCCCCAAAACTGCAATTTTCTGCTACGAAAATTCATTCTTTTCATCTAAAAATCACTTTTGAGACATACTTAAACACATCAATTGTTTGTAATAATCAACACAAATTATATGGCACAATTGTAACATAAAGATTACATCAATTTCATCAATTACAATCAATTACCACAATCAATCTAACAGCTAATCTACACCCAAAACCTAACAATCAAACATTCATTTATCTACAATTATACCACCTATTAGAGAGTCAGAACCCCACCCTTACCTTGAATTAACGATTCAAAATCTCTAAGGTGAAATCCCTTGCTCTAGCTTCCTAATTCTCTTCCTCTTCTTCTCTCTTTTGCTTCTTCTATCATTTTCTACGATTGACCAGAATAATCAAAACCTCTTCTCTCTTTTAGACCCCTAATATAGATATCCCCATCAAACCCCTCTTCTTATTACTAAATTAATCTAATTATTTAATTATTAATATTATAATTACTATGTATCTCATATAATAGCAATAGTAAATATAATAATAATAATAATAATAATAATTATAATAATAATAATAATAATAATAATAACAATGATACTAATATTCTCCATTCACCCCATGTCTCTACACTTTTAGTCACACACCCATACACCTTAACTTCTACAATTCTCACTACTTCTAATCTTACAATAATCCCATCAAAACACATCTTAAAATTCATCAACACATATAAACACATCATATCATCTAATTATTTTAAATAAAATAATTCTAATTAAATTGGGGTGTTACAACTCTCCCTTAGAATATTTTTGTCCTCGAAAATTCACTCGATACTATCACTCCGTACACGACTCCCTTGTCTTTCATTCAACTCCCGCGTCACGTTTTGGCATCATTTCAAATAACACTACCCAACATCCCACCAAGTTAACCCTCAAACTCCCACAAGATTCATTGTTATTGGGAAGTTATAAACGCATCGGCTCATCACGCATTTGGTCCTATCACCCTAGGACACAAAATCTATCACTTCATTACACATCAATATTGTCATAAGCACATAAATATAACTATAATATCGACAATATTGACACATACACCAGTATCACAATATTATGTCTCACTAATCGAACATGCAAATCAATACATTCTAGTGACATGTTAGCAACACGAATAATTTACAACCCTTCACATGTTACTTCCATTCTGGAATTTCCACTAATTTATATCATTCTGACCCTAGGACACAAAATCTATCACTTCATTATACATCAATATCGTCGTAAGCACATAAATATAACTATAATATCGACAATGTTGACACATATACCAGTATCACAATATTATGTCTCACTAATTGAACATGCAAATTAATACACTCTAGTGGAATGTCAACAACAAAAATAATTTACAACCCTTCACCTGTTACTTCCATTATGGAATTTCCATTGATTTATATGATTCCCTCAGGCCTTCGATGTTTAACCCTCAACTCCTAACAAGTCATATACATATAACAAACCACGCCATATCACGCTTCAGTTGCACCACTCTAATTTATCTACTTTAAAGTCACTGTCCTCATTTTAATTTCCATCCACTACCAGATCTACAAGTTTCACATCTATCTTCAGACTCCATTTAGTAACCACCAGAAAATCACTATTCACTCTTCGACATCCTCAACCTTCCACCTTGCAGCGTTAGCTCGCATACCAACTCAAGTCTCTGAACTGCTTAATAAATTCCAACTCTTTCATAGCCATTTTCCATTAGGTTCACGTGAATTAGAGAACGACTATCCTCTCGATAGGACGTCAATCACTTTACTCACTATCAAGCTAGCACGACAAGTCTATCCCATCCAATATAATCCTGTCTATTATCAAAAAGATATTAAGGGTGATCAGTTCCTTAATTTGTCAATAGGTAAACGAAAAACATAACAGTGGCATAAATCATTGTTACCCAACTATAATAGCATCTTTTACCTCGTGCTCAAAGTTACCTAAGCAAAATGTCCAACAATCTCCCCAGTCATTACAAATGTCTTCCTCAATTCCTTCTTTTTCAATCTCATCAATGAGACATAACGCCTAAAAGTTCATTTCATAGTCTCCCATACCCGCACAAAGTATAACACAATCGTTAAGCATTCTCCAATATAGGAGCTGCTACTACCCCAAGAATAATCCAAATCATTTCGCTCCTAATGAAGTCTTCATCCAAGTAAAGGACATTAACAACATCAATAAATCCTTAGTACTTTCTTAAAATCTCACAACCTCGAGGATCCATATGTTTTCACATTTGAATCTCATTCCAATCGCAATCCCAATGATACCATCCCCACATCCTGATTGGTGATAGAAACTCCTAAATCCTCTTTAACAGATGTTGATACTTTAACATCATAAACATGGTTCCAATTCCTCTTGAATTTATTTTTCCTCTAGCATCATTCCTTTCAAAACCATCGTCATTCTAATCATTCTTAATCGGCATAAGTTGCATCTATATGCACTTATCTAATCCATTCACATCCTTCCTAACATCTCATTCCTTTAACTCATTCATTCACAACATATCTCACTTGACCTCGTCTCAAACCCACTACAATAATAACCAGTTAAGCTCAACAAGCTCCTAGTCTCCGTAACCGACTTCAGAGCCTCTCAACATAGGCCTCTATTTACTTGGATAGATCCCATAGATACTTTCATTCAAAATAGTATGTTCGAGAAATTTACCTTTCCAAATCATGATCTACGTCTTGACATCCTAACATACATTTTCTTCCCTTTCGACACTGCAATTCGAATCACGACCTTCAACGTTTCCTTTTTCTGACTCAGACTAAATCAAAATGCCCTTAATAACTAATGCAATAAACTGAACCAATTATTTAAAATAACTTCACAGAGTTCTAAAAGTCGTCCTCTAATCATCCTCATCTCTCCTCCGAATCTGAAAGTAACTAAATCCTTAATTTGATTATAATGAAGGCATAATCGCCTACCAGCTGATTCATAAAACTGTCATTCTTTTGAAGTGGGTGTTTAATTTAAATCATCACCTTAGCACCTTCCGGTAATCTACACATAAGCTCTTACTACCTTCTTTCCTCCAAGCCAATAACACTGGAGCTTCTAAAGTGATACACTCGGTCTAACAAATTCCTTTCAACAAACCTTCTAATCATATCTTTAACTCTGCTAGTTTAGACGCTGACATCCTGTATGGTGCCATAGAAACAATTCTGATACAGAAGACAAGATCAAAAGTAAAAATCCACATCCCATTCCACATCACCACATGACAAATAAATCACTTCCAGTTGTTGGAACCATTTTTAAAACAAAGTTCATCATGTTAGCTTTCTAGCGCTTCAATCATAACTCAAATCGGACGTCCGAAACTCAAGTTATGAATTTTTGAAGTTCTATCAATTTTAATCCCAGGGTACTCGGGTACCCATTATTGTTAACCGGGTATCGACTGAGCAGAAGTAGTTTTTTTTTTGTCAGTTTCTATGTACAAAACCCATTCCAACATATATATGAAACCCCATTCTTTTTATATCTTGAGAGACACATTACTTTCTTCAAAATTTAGTTTTCAAAAACACCAAAACTCCAATTCTTTCCACAAAACTACCCAAAACGTCATTCTTCTTATAACTCAAAAGACATATCACGTTGCCAAAAACTCAATTTTCAAAACATTGAAAATCTGATTCTTCTCACAAGACTACTAATATAATTGAGTTCTGACTCTGACTCACAATTCACAATCACCCAAAAGCATCAACAACACCCGACAATTACTTACCTGACTCCAACAACAACATTTACAGTACATCATCACTATATCGCCATTTAAAACGTCACCATCATACACAATGATAACTCAACACTAACAGCTTCATGATGAACCGACATTTGCTAAAACATCACAATCATCTGAGCTTCATCTTCCAAAAGCCATCCTACTTGCTTAGCTAATGTCTTCAGGGAATCATCAAGAAATTACACACCTCTTGTATATCACTAGTCCTCACATTGCTCTATATCCTCTGAGAAACAACCTTTAATAATTCTCTTTTTCCTTCGGAGGCGACTCTAATTGACCAACAAACAAGAACCTTGAATTTGTACAACCTTCAGGCATGAAAATCTGCATCGACTCGCCAAAACACTTCGTAGTCACTTGGTTTAATTCCAAATAGTTCACCCCAAGGCTAACATCAAGTTAATACAACATTTCGCTCTAACGACAAGTTGTAATTATCCCCAGGAGAACATCAAGACTCACCCACAAGGGGCACATCATTATCCATAACATCGTCCTCCACTTTTAGAGATGCGAACAACACGAGTACCAAATCATTCCCCATTAAAAACACTTATACTGACCGCTAGACTTAAATCCTGAACCCGTACTTCCTATGAATTCGTCAAAAAACATGGCTTTGTCGATATTTGCACTTATACGATTCACGGTACACTGAACCATCTCAGAGAAGCACGAACTTCTCCCCCACTTGTTTCAATCCCACTCCTGCAAACAAGTGATTAGAACAATAAGAAAGTACCAACAATGTTTCACACACATGTTGCATACTAAGGAAAAAAACAACAACATGATTCGACTGTCACACTACAAACTCAACAACTTGGCACGGATCGACCTGCTCTGATACCAATTGTAACACCCTATTTCTCTAAGGTAATTTTGATAAAAATTAGAGTAAAATAAAACTCTAAGAATAGGATGTCACATCATTCAACATATTCAAACTTTGCTCAATTATAATTAAACGAATACATAACATATATTTCAGATGAACCGACAATATTTAAACATAGTCTTTAAACTTCAAATTTATTAATGCAGCAGAAACAAATTCATAAATTGTTTTCAACATCTTCAACTCATCGCGAAACAACATTTTTAATCAAATAAAATAGAGTCTATAGTAATCCCATAATACTCCAAAATAAAAACATCAATTAAATAAAACAAACAAACATTCATTCCCTCAGTGTTATGTATCAGTGTAATGACACCAACTCAAAATAAGAAGAGAAACCTCTTCTAGACTTCGCGACTTTGCACTACTCCTTGTTATCTACACGTTACCCATATAGAGGTAACATTTAAACAATAAGGGTGAGATATCATGGCAATATAATAAGTTATACAATCATGAGTAGACAACATGTATATCATGCAAGATTTCAAGTTCAATAATCATCATACGTGCAACTCAACAATTCCATAATTTAACCATTCAACAAATGTAGTACAACTGACTCTGATGCAAGATGCGTGTGGTACCATCAGGGCATAAGCCCTCTACTAACAAGTTTCTATATAAGGATAGGACATAAGACCTCAACAATTTCCAATACAGGCCAGAGCATAAGCCCTCAATATATTGTCAATACGGGCCAAAGCATAAGACCTCAATGATGCATGAAATGCGACATGCCACAACCAAAACTATGCAATCACAAGCATAACCATCAACATCATGCCTATTCCAGGCCAACAATAACATCTTCTCCATATTGCAATATATTATACAATTCATTCATACATCATTTATACAACACCATCACGTTCAATTACAACAATATGCATCACACTTCATACAACATTAACACACAAGGAATAAGCCTTCGCCAAGGTAATCATCATAAGATAGAAAATATCACATCATATTAACACCAAAATTCTCATGATTAATTTCATGACGACAAAAATTCGTCATTAAAATATGATAATCCCAATTAATCTGCTATACAAAACATTTGCCTACATTTCACCAAAACGACATAACTTGACAGTACGCAACACCAATCGCGCCTTAAACAATTGGAATTATGGTACTGATAATATTTTTAAGAGAAATTACATTAACCCAGTATTCCAACGATCCAAACTACATGTCAATTGGATACCCGGCACTCGAGTTATGAATTTTCAAAGTTTTACAAAATTTACCAACAATAATAACCTACAACAACTAACATTGACACCCAAAGCATAAGCCTATAACCCAAAAATAATTCACCTACTATTATCAAAATTATTATCATATTATAGAAAATGTTTTTAGCTTTTCAACGGTCCAAACAGTGCATCAAACGGACACACGAGGTGAAAGTTATGATTTTTCAAATTTTCTAAAAATTCTGTCAACTTCAACGGTAACCAGTTACCCAGTTATGGTAACCGGTTACTGCGTAATACAATAGCTTAATTTTCTAAAATTTATTGTGATAATCAGTTACCATAACTGGATATCCGGGTATCCAACTCTAACAGCCCCAAAAACTGCAATTTTCTGCTACAAAATTTCATTCTTTTCATCTAAAAATCAGTTTTGGGACATACCCAAACACATCAATTATTTGTAATCATCAACACACATTATATGGAACAATTCTAACATAAACAGCACATCAATTTCATCAATCACAACCAATTACCACAATTAATCTAACAATTTATCTACAACCAAAACGTAACAATCAAACCTTTATCTATCCATAATTATACCACTTATTAGAGAGTCATAACCCCACCCTTACCTTAGATTGACGATTCAAAATCTATATGGTGAAATCCTTTGCTCTAGCTTCCTAATACTCTTCCTCTTCTTCTCTCTTCCGCTTCTTCTCTCGTTTTCTATGATCAATCAGAATAACTAAAACCTCTTCTCTCTTTTAGACCCCTAATATAGATATCCTCATGATACCCCTCTTCTTATTACTAGATTAATCTAATTATTTAATTATTAATATTATAATGACTATGTATCTCATATAATAGAAATAGTACATATAATAATAATAATAATAATAATAATAATAATAATAATAATAATAATAATAATAATAATAATAATAATAATAAATACTACTACTACTACTACTACTACTACTACTAATAATAATAATAATAATAATAATAATAATAATAATAATAATAATAATAATAATAATAATATTAATAATAATAATATTCTCCATTCACCCCATGTCTCTACACTTTTAGCCACACACCCTTACACCTTAACTTCTACAATTTTCACTACTTCTAATCTTCCAATAATCACATCAAAACACATCTTAAAATTTATCAACACATATAAGCACATCATATCATCTAATTATTTTAAATAAAATAATTACAATTAAGTCGGGGTGTTAGAGGTGGCTGTGTCAGACACCCTGTAGTTTGGTTTTTGAGACTTCCTCTGAAACTTTGAATTTGCACTTTTCACACTGATTTTCCTGGTTTTATTCCTCTGAGCCTAAAAACAATAATATACACATCCAACACATAAAACATAGAAGAATAAAATAAAACACTTGACAAAATAACGAAACTATAACTAAAATAAACTGTAAATAAAAGTAGAAAAACCACTGATCAAACTCCCCCAAACTTAAATCGTTGCTTGACCTCAAGCGACTATTACAAGAACTCATGAAAATCACAGCAGCCCGGTACTCATACGTGAGACATCCGTTCAAATTGATAAAAAAAACAGTATGTCTGATGTTCATACGACGCGAAGAGTTTGTGTAAGAACCTTTAAATCACGAGCTTCCTCTTCAGATAGCTCTCTAACTATGCTTTGTACTTAAGTCTTTTTTTGATTTTCCTCTTTTTTCAACCGAACAGTCAAATTAAGGCAATGAGAATTTTTGATGATCATCACACGCACAAGACTAATCAAGAAAGTTTTTGTTCAGACACCAAATAAGAGCTTTTGCTCTTTTTTAATTTCAGATTAAATTTTTAAAACTTTTCAGTTTATATATTGTCCTTTATGGACGACGTTTGGGGATTCACCCCCTTTGGACTGAATAACCTGGTGAGAACTACCCAACTTAGCGAACCAGTTGCATTTTACCGCATTTTCATTATTTGATGTCAGCTTTATTTATTTCTCAACCAATCATACATGCATATGAATCTATATTATGCCAGACTGTAAAGATAAACTACTCAAGGAGTACTTCTCAGGATTCAAGTACTATGATACAAATCTACATGTTAGACTTGTATTACAGTCACGTTATTCCAAAATTCCTACCCTCGAACAACTATTCATTTGTCTCTATATAATATTCTCGAAATCTATGAGAAACAAGTTCTCGAACAAAACAAAATTTTTCGGCAGAATTTGGGAGGGACTTCAACTTGTGGATTTACACAACAATTAGCATAAAACCAACAAATGATTCGAAATGAAGAGCAATAAAATCCCCCAAACTTGAACTAAACATTGACCCCAATATTTCAGAACAAGCTCGGTGAAGGTGACTCAAAAAGGGAAATGCAACACATGTTGTTGCCTCCTAGCTTTCACCAGTAACACTCCCTTTTTATTACCTGCAGACAAAATGAAAGAAACACAGAAAATAAAAACTAAGTTATTAAAAGCGTGGGTTACCTCCCATGAAGCGCTTTGTTTAATGTTGCATGGTGTAATACGGTGTAAGAACTGACTTGGTTGTTTTCGGTTTGATTGCAATTGTTGCGGATAACAAGAGTCACTACCAACTTTTCTTTTATCCAATAAGGAAAGGGTGAAAAGAACAGGAAAGACCTTTGAGATATTTTCTTGAGTTCGGGGGGTAGGTTATGAAAAGGGAAGGTGTTAGCACCCTTTTCATCCATAGTTATCTATGGGCTCTTAGTTGCTTGCTATATCACTTTTGAAATTGCTTTGTTTGAAATGTGTTTGTGGTGGGCTTTGAAAGTATTTTTGAAAAGCGCCTTCGTTTAGGCAAACTTTGTAATGATTCTCGTCTCTACAAGAATGCATACAAAGTGTTGGACTTTTTAAAATATTTCATGTTTTTTGAAAGTGTTTGGTGTGTTTGAAAAGATGTTTGTTTTTGAAGATGGATTGTGAGAAAGCAACTAAGAACGTTCTACCCACTCAAAAGTCTTTTGTTCATTTCTTTGTTCCTTTGATATTGTTATCTCACTATTGATTGGTAAGTAACCCTATATTTGGATGTAAAGGAACGGGCATGGGTCATCGTATAGTCATGAAATGCAATGTTGTGAGATACCTTAACATTTCTCTTGAGGGACTAAGATCATTTGTAAGGCAACATTCGTAGTGTCATCGAGGGACTATGATCTTGTATTTTTGATTGTTTTTGCTAAGGCATCTCACATGATAACATGGCCATTTTCTCAAGGCAACAAATGGAGTTAAGCCTAGAGGTGTAGTGTGCAAGTGTTTATTTTTCATGCATTATTTTGTCTTGGATTAGAGTTGTCTAAGATTGATTTTATCTTTCTATACACACCCTAATTACTAACAATTATATTAAAACGATAAATTTGAAAAAATTAAAATCCTACGCTATTACATCATTTAGGGGATGAGGGTATAATTTACAAATGGGGATGAAATAGGAGCTTAAATATTACAACCATATTGAATAGCTATGAAGAAAATATGCAAAATATGTAAAAATAGTGTAAAGGAGAGGAAAACATGAATTTTTGAATACTATGTGTCGACACATGCTCCTTTGCATTGACACATAAGCTTGTCTTGCTCCTGTAAGTCCAAATTAATTCAGTATGAGTTGGTGCATAAGGGTATGTGTCGACTCATTCCCTGCATGTGTCAACTCATTCGTGTTTTGTGTTGACTCATGTGCCTTTTTTCTTTCTGTTTTGTGAATGTTATAGTAGTATGTGTCGACTCATGAGGCTTTGTGTAAACTCATAGCCTATTATGTCACTAAAATGAGTCGACTCATGTGAGTATGTGTCGACTCATGCTACAATATTTTCACTCTAACATTGTTTTAATGTCTGTACAAGTCAGTTCTTAACATAAAATTGACAAAAATGGAAGACAAACAAAGGGTTAACTTCAAGGGCAATGGTTACTACATTTTATCTTCAAAAATGAATCACTAATGATGCTTGAAATGAAAATTTTAGTGTCAAGAAGACTTACCTTGAGATTGAAATCTGTGCTTTGATTTAGAGCTGGAAGAACCAAGTTGCAAGTGACCATTTTTTTTGGCAAATGGTGATGATGTAACATAAGTTGTTCTTGTGTTTGAACAACTCCTATATCATGTATGTAAGGTGTTTATATGGTTTGTTTGGACAGAACTTGCAAGGTATGAAGGGTTCAAAGATTAGAACTTCAAAACTCAAGAGTGGGAGCTTTATGGACAGTTATGGATTTTTGAGAGTATGAGATTTTTGAGGGATTGTCTACACAACAACACTTCTGGATTTTCTATATTTTTTCTGACCTGTTTCTCTTGCAAATGCTTATTCTATTTATAGGCAAGAGGTTTTTGAACAAGCTAATTTGGTTTACAAAACTATGGAGATTTGGCTAGGTTGGATTGCAAATATCAAGTTATGTCATGGTCCCAAGATGAAGTACCAAAGTTGCTGGTTTAGAGGGGATACTTTCCATGATTTATGGTGGAGAAAAATTAGAAGCAAACAAAGTATGGGCTCAAGACAAGTTTTGTGCCAACAAGCTTGCTTTTCAAGAATAGCAATGGTGCCTTTATCCCATAAATGGAAAGATCTTTTGGACAATGGCTCAAACACTTGGGTAATAGCTCAAGAGTAGGTGTAAGCATTAAATTATGGTGATATTGGCAAATTAGAAGGCCTTCAACACAAGATTATGCAACATAGCATAAGGATTTTGTTATGTGTTCATCAACAAAATGACTTGCAATTTAAGAATGAATGCCCAACTTCAGGCCCTTGAATCTCCTAGCTAAAGTATGATAAATGCATGCTCTTGGATGTTTTGGAAAGCTTGAAACATCCTATATAACTTTCATGTTGTCCATTTTGACAAAATTATCTTGGAACTATGTGAAAAAATGCCAAGAAGTTAGGATAAAATCCTGACCAAAATCTGTTGAAAATTTCTCTAAGTGTTAGATGAAAATGTCATGACTTCAAGAATTTATAACTCAAAATCCAAGCACTTCTAGGACTTGATCAGCAAAGCAAAGTTATAAATCTCATTAAGATCTACAACTTTCATATTGAAAGTTTTCTTTGAATCATCTTGCATCTTGGTGAAAGATTGGCATGAAGTAATGAAATTATCATGTGTAAAAAACACTTAGAAAATTTCTATGTTTTGGAAATCTTGACTTTTGACTTTCTTGACTTCTTGATGGGAAAGTTTGATATTCTTGAATGCCTTGATTAATTTTGATCTTTGAAACTTAATATTTACCAATAAGTCAAAGTTTGACTTTTGGGGCTACAATTGACTTTTTCATCAGTACAACTGTTTTTAGGTCATCTGATCGATTGCTTGAGCAATTTTATGATCCAGAAACTCGTCATGAGCATTCTTGGAGGTGAATAATGATCCATGAAAGTCTTTTGAGGCATTAACAGTCCAATTATCCTTATCCAAACTCAAACCCTAATTTGAGACATCAGTGTTGAGGGGATGGCTTGACCTGATCAATCCTTGTGCAAGCTCGAGTCATTAAGTTCTTGTAAAGAATGTATTGAGAAAATGAGAGGGCAAATTTTGGGGTACAACAGCTGCCCCTGTTCAATCTTCTTAAACCTGAAGAGTTAGATTAGCGAGTCCGCCATTCGTGACTTGAAGGTGGAAGATGATTGAACACTAAAGTGCCCAGAAATTTGCACTCAGCTATGTGTTAGTTGACTGTGTCGGGAATGGACTTAAAGATGCCATTTGGAGAAGTGATGAAGAGTTGTCGGAGATGGGCTTATAGATTCCATCCAAGGTGACTATTGATAGAGATTGGAAGAAGTATCAGAATAAATCTTTGGTCGATTTATACTGAAACAACAGGTGTCGGAGAAGTATCAGAATAAATCTTTGGTCGATTGAATCTGCATGATATGTTGGAATGGACCTGTTTTAAGCCGTGTCCGGAAATGTATTAGCGGGAACCCGTGATGAGCCCGTGTGAAGTTGCATTTGGAAATACATTAGAAGGAACCCGTGTAAGATTGCTTCAGGATGAGCCTGTGTGAAGCTGCATTTGGAAATAAATTAGAAGGAACCCATGTAAGATTGCTTCAGGATGAGCCCGTGTGAAGCTGCATTTGGAGATATATGAGAAGGATCCTGGGTAGGGTTGCTTTGGGATGAGTTCATGTGAAACTTCATCTGGAAACTTATGAGAAGGAGTCTGGGTAGGGCTGCTTCGAGATGAGTCCATGTGAAACATCATTTAGAAATTTATGTGAAGGAGCAGGGCTGCTTCGGGATGAGTTCGTGTGAAACTTCATCTAGAAATGTATGAGAAGGAGCCTGGGTAGGGCTGTTTCGGGATGAGTCCGTATGAAACTGCATTTGGAAATATATGATAAGGAACATGGGTAGATTTTCTTCAGGATGAGTCCGTGTGAAACTTCATTTGGAAAATTATGAGAAGGAGCCTGGATAGGGCTGCTTCGGGATGAGTCCATGTGAAACTTCATCTGGAACTGTATGAGAAGGAGCCTGGGTAAGGCTGTTTTGGGATGAGTCTGTGTGAAACTGCATCTAGAAATGTATGAGAAGGAGCTTGGGTAGGGATGCTTCGGGATGAGTCCATGTGAAACTGCATCTGGAAATGTATGAGAAGGAGCCTGGGTAGGGCTGCTTCGGGATGAGTCCGTGTGAAACTTCATCTAGAAATTTATGAGAAGGAGCATGGGTAGGGTTGCTTCGCGATGAGTCCGTGTGAAACTTAATTTGGAAATGTATGAGAAGGAGCCTGGGTAGGGCTGCTTCGGGATGAGTCTGTGTGAAACTACATCTGGAAATGTATGAGAAGGAGCCTGGGTAGAGCTGCTTCAGAATGAGTCCATGTGAAACTGCATCTGGAGATATATGAGAAGGAGCCTAGGTAGGACTTCTTGTTACTCTGTCATGTTTTAGGAACTAATCTTGGACCTGTTGAAAATTATTGATGATAATTATCTGTTGATTGATCTTTCCTGAAAAGGTAAAGAGTTAGTTGTACGCAATGTCATGATGTATGAAATGCATTGCATAATGATGTTATCAAAATAAATGAGATTGTGATATATGCGTTTCGTATGCATATGCTATGATGTATGAATGTGAAATGTTACTGAAATGCATCTTTATCTGGGAAAATAAACTCCTGACTACTCCTGGGGAGTTTTGGGAAGTTAAATCATGGACTACTTGTTGGAGATGAAGAGTATGTGTATCTTTGAACATTGTTTAGAATGTCTTCACTGGGGATTCCCGCTTATGTTAGAGAGGAGAACTCTATTGGGAGAGATTGATTTGGCTTGAGGGAAAAGAGTTCAGGAGTTTTAGTTTCCTGTTGCTCTACTGGGAAGTTATCTCTTGATTGGAGAGAATGGAAGTTAACAACTTGTTGGGGATACATAATTTAACTGTTATCTGGTCGGTTTCTAGGCTTTGCAGCAACACTGAGAATAGTGGCAAACTCTACTGGGGAAGAGGAGTTTTGTTAGTGATTTGAAGAAGTTAAACTATTATATGGTCGGGTCCAGGTTTTGTAGTAACTCGAACAGTTATCTGGTCTGGTCCAAGTTTCAGCAACTCGAACTGTTATCTGGTAGGGTCCAGGTTTTAGCCATTTGATCTCGAGGTTAACTGGTATCTGGTCGGGTCCAGGTTTCAGCAACTTAAACTGTTATCTGGTCGGGTCCAAGTTTCAACAATTTGATCTTGAGGTTAACTAGTATCTGGTCGGGTCTAGGTTTCAGACACTCGAACTATTATATGGTCGGGTCTAGGTTTCAACAATTTTATCTTGAGGTTAACTGGTATTTGGTCAGTTCTAGGTTTCAGCAACTTGAACTGTTATCTGGTCGGGTCCAGGTTTCAGCAATTGAAGAAGTTAAACTATTATCTGGTCGGGTCCAGGCTTTAGTAACTTAAAATTGAGATTTACTATTATCTGGTCGGGTTCAGGTTTCAGCAACTCAAACTGTTATCTAGTCGGGTCCAGGCTTTGTAGTAAATTTCTAAAGTGGATGAAGTTAATTGTTATCTGGTCGGATTCCAGGCTTCGCAACAACTTACTGAAGTTAACTGTTATTTGGTCGGTTTCCAAGCTTCACAGCAATTTACTGAGGATAACATCAACTTCGCTGGTGACAAGGGGTTTTGTCCGTTGATTTGTAATGGTCTGAGAGAAAGACTCGTACTGGGGAATTTGTATTTCCTTTTGAAGAGAATATTTTGATGACCCACTAGGGAAGTGAATTCTTTAGGAAGAACTCCACAAGGCTTCTTTCTTAAGACCAACTCGGCTGGGGAAGAGGGTTTTCAAGAGATTGAAACTCTGGTTGGGGATTACATGAATCCAACTTTGTGGGATAATCTTATTGAAGTTATTCTGTGGGGATATCCATGAATTTGGCCTTGTGGGGATTTTTGGACAGCTTGAATTCTGTCTTCTCCCAAAGTCCTTAGTAAATGTTGATCAGAGTGGCAAATATTTTATTGATAGAAAAAATGATGAGATAACGGGACACAATCGTATGCTTTAATCCCTAACTTTTTCTTTGACCCCCCTTTCGGGTTTTCAGTCCAACGGGATACCCTTTTTTTCCCAAGCCGCCTTTTCAGGTTTTCGACTTGCCGGGTGTACAATCTTTTACATATATATCCCTAATTTTTGCCCGAACCTTTTGGTTCACCGGGATGCCCTTATTTTTGCCTAGGCGTGTCAACCTAGCAGGTCTCTTTTATGCATAGTATTTTCCGACTATATCCGCATGGAGAGTTGTCATTGTCTATGATAGAAAGTGTTGTAGAAATAACAGAAAATGCTTGCTTGGTCGTACGTGACCCTTTGCCGGAATTCATGTTCAATGCCCCAAGTGATTCAGATGAAGACCTGCCCCTGACTATTTAGGACTTTATGAGATATTTCTTGGAATCTTGACTTGACTGCTGTTGTACCCCAAAATTTTCCCTCTCATTCCTCAAGAAATTTCACACAAGATTTCTATCGGGTCAAGACTGCACAAGGTTTGATTAGCTCAAGATACTTCCTTAATACTGATGACTCAAAACTAGAGTTTGAATTTGCACAAGTACAATTGGACTTTTAATGCCCCATGTAGTTTCCATGGATCATATTAGGCTCTCAAGCATCAAATCGAAGAAGATCAAGCTTGGTTCATAAGCTTTGATTGGTCATTTGACTTCCTTCGAGCAAGCTTGGTTCATAAGCTTTAATTAAGTGATGATTTCCTTTATTACTTGCTTTAATTCAGAAGGAAATGGCCTCCTACAGGTTTGCTTCGATTCAGAAGGAAATGGCCTCCTACAAGCTTGCTTCAATTCAGAAGGCAATGGCCTCCTACAGGCTTGCTTCGATTCACAAGGCAATAGCCTCCTACAGGCTTGCTTCTATTCAGAAGGCAATGGCCTCCTACAGGTTTGCTTCGATTCAGAATGAAATGGCCTCCTACAAGGCAAGGGTTTCCCTCATGCTAGCACCCATAAGGCAATGACTCCCCTCATGCTTGCTTCAGTTCCACCTTTAAATCCTTCAACACATATAGTTTCTACACTATGACACACAATGGGTGGATTCGAAAGACACATATTTGGTGGCCCATCCAAAGAACATGAATTTGTTGGATTCAAAGGACACATATTTGGTGGCCCATTCGAAGAACATGAATTTGTTGGATTCGAAGAACACGTGTTTGGTGGTCCATCCAAAGAACATGAATTTGTTGGATTCGAAGAACATATATTTGGTCCATTCGAAGAACAATTGATGTTTTGTCTCTTGATGAGTCTGGTCGAAGGCTGCTGGACAAAGTCCTATGTGCTGCCAAGTCCAAGTTTGCTGCACTGCTATGAAACCGTCCTGCACCAAGCTGCCACAACACTCCAAAACTGCTGCAAAGCAGTCCTACTATGTTGCTCCCATATTTGCACCAAATTGGCATACAAGAGCTGCACCTTGAAGGCTATGAAGACATCATACCCAATTTGTTCAAATTTCATTTGTTTTCCCCCTCAACTCTCAGCCAAACTCTTCTATAAATAAGATGTTCCACAACACATCTAAGGGGGGCTTTTTTAGTAGCTGGCCAGACTCTTGTTGTATTGAAAAAATCATCAAACATTCTCAAACTCTGAAAAACTCAAAGCTAAGCATAAAACTTGGCACATCCTGACTTCACAAACAAAAATCTCAAATCCCTTCATGCGTTAGCCAACCTTTCGATTCACTCCATATATCAGCCTTTCGATTCACCCCCATAACTTCCATATACCAGCCTGGGAACACTCTCAAAGCCCTCAAAAACCCCACTCAAGGAACTTAGTGAGCCTTTCAATTCACTCCTAACTTCCATATACTAACCTTCGATTCAGTGACTTTCAAAACAAAGCAGCAAATGAAATAGCTTTAGGGAGGTCGAAGCAGGCTTAGTCCATCATCAAACTGTTCATGGAGGTTCTGTCAAAGTCCCTCAAGTCTCACTCCAAGAGGTAAGTTTTCTAAAACTTAGAACTCTCTGTTTAAACATCATTTGTATATACATTGTAAAGAAAAAGTGTAGACATCATGTCTAGGAAGCTTACCATGCCCATAATTTTGATTATCATTGCTTGTACATTACAAATTTAATCTCTGAACAGTTAGGTCTTAGTTTTGGTATTTCTTGCTAACCTTTGACCCATAACTTTCTAAACTTACATGGTTAGATTTGTATTCATATTTTAGGCAGGTTTTTACATCTTTCGATTGGCTGAGGAACGAAGCCTTTCAAAGCTCAAACAGTGGAGTCATGAATTCCTGCGCTCGGAGGAAGAAGATGGAGCCAGGTTTAAGCATCCAAAACTGAGTTCATTTTACATTTAGTGTAAGTTGTATAACCAACAGATGAAACAGACCACCCCAGTGGTACAAACAGCACGTGCTGAAAGCCTTGTCATGTAAAAGGTCCTAGGTTCAAGCCCCAGCGAGACCTTTTGTTAATTTTTCATATTTTCTCACTTTGTCTTGTTTGCAGGAAGTACACCTGGGCCACCACATGTTGGGCTTCGACAGTTTTTATACCCCCTGCTTACAAACAAACAAACAGACCCTGGACCCAAATATAAAACTGTTTTTCTACACAAAAAACTGTTTTAAATACAAAAAAACTATTTTTTACACAAAAACACAAAAAATATATTTAAGTTATTTAGTTTATTTTATATAACTTCTTACAATAAAAAAGACCAAAAACATGTTCCTATTTGTTTTATTTTCTTTAACATAATTAATTTTCCTTAACAAAATCAAAACAAATTCATTTTCTTTTCATTCATGTCTTGTACATTATCTACATTTCAATTCTTGTACATTTATTCAAATTCGATATGGTTGTAATAGATAATTAGGATTTAATTTCTTGCAATCCCCATTTGTAAATTTGTACACCCCATCCCCAAATGATGTAATAGCATAGTAAATTTACTTTCCGCAATTTACCGTTTTTCATGTAAATGCTAGTAATTAGGGTGTGTTTGGTAAGATAAAATTAACGAGTAGACAACCCTAAATTCAAGACAAAGATGCATGCAATCAAACACACTATTCATATACATGCACCTCTAGGATAATCTCACTTGTTGCCTCGGAAAATAGTCATGTCCCTCGAATATGGGCGTTTTAGCAAAGACCCTCGATAAAAAGATCGTAGTCCCTCAATGTTGCCTTCGGTAAACGATCTAGTCCCATACGAAAATTGCTAAAATGTAGGTTGCCTTCTATGACTATACAATTAACCCATGTCCATCCCTTCACATCCAACGATGGGGCTTCTTACCAAATCAATGGTAAGATAGCAACATCTAAAGAAAGAGGAACAGAACATAAACCTTTTGAGTAGGTAGGATACTCGTAGTTGCTTGCTCGTAAACTAAAACCATTTTTCCACACTTACACTTTCAAAAACATCTTCAGAAACAAATATCTCTTTGAAATATTTTCAAAACCAACACTTTGTATGCATTCTTATAGAGATGAGAATCATTACAAAGTTCTCCGCAACAAAGGCATTTTGCAAAATATTTTCAAACTTACACCACAAGCACATTTCCAAACAAAGCATTTTCAAGTGATCTAGCAAGCAACTAAGAGCCCTTAGATAACTATGGATGAAAAGGGTGCTAACACCTTCCCTTTTCATAATCTACCCCCGAACTCAAGAAAACATCTCAAAGGTCTTTCCTGTTCTTTTCACCCTTTCCTTATCGAATAAAAGAAAAGTCGGTGGTTACTTTTGCCATCTGCAATATGGTACAGTGGGAGAACTTACTTGGGTGTTTTGCGTTTTATCTCAAATGTTGCGGTTAGCAAGAGTCGCCACCGACTTTTATTTTATCCAAAAGGAAAGGTGAAAAAGCACAGGAAAGACCTTTGAGATTATTTCTTGAGTTCGGGGGCTAGATTATGAAAAGGTAAGGTATTAGCACCCTTTTCATCCATGGTTTTCCATGGGCTCTTAGTTACTTGCTAGATCAATTGCTTTTGTTTGAAATTATGCTTTGTGTGGTTTTTTGAAAGTATTTTGAAAAGAGGCCATTGTTTAGGCAAACTTTGTAATGATTCTCGTTCGTAAGAATGTATACAAAGTGTTTTGATCTTTTGAAAATGTTTTCAAGTTTTGAAAGGTGTTGGTGTTTGTTTTTGAAAATAGCAAGGATGTTTTTATTTTGAAATGGAGCAAGTAACTAGGGACATTCTACCTACTCAAAAGTCTTTCATGTTCATTTTCTTTTTCCTTTGACATTGTTATCTTACTATTGATTTGGTAAGTAACCCTATCTTTGGATGTAAACGGGACGGGCGTGAGTCATCGTATAACCATGATTAGCAATGTTGCAAGGTATCTTAGAATTTTTCATCAGGGACTAAGATCATTTGAAAAGGCACCCTTGATAGCGTCATCGAGGGACTATGATCTTGTATTTTGCTTGCCTTTGCTAAGATATCTTACATGCGTAATATGGTCATTTTTGTAAGGCAACCAAGTGGATTTACCCTAGAGGTGCTTGTGTGCAAGTGTATTAATTTTCATGCTTGGTTTTTGTCTTGAATTAGGGTTTACTACTTGTTGATTTTATCTTTCCATACAAACCCTAATTACTAGCATTTATATAAAGCGATAGATTGCGGAATTTAAAATTACTACACTATTACAATTACTCATGGGAGGGGGTGTATAAATTTACAAATGGGGATTGCAAGAAAATTAAACCTAATTACCTATTATAACCATATTGAATATTGTACAAAACTGAAAATAAAATGCAAGAATATAAATGGAAAAAAGAAAAGATTTTTGTTGTTTTTATGAAAGGGGTTTTATCCTAATTAAGTGAGATGATTAATGAAAAATAAACAAAAATTAAACCTAAATTAATTAAGAAGGAAATTGATTTAAAATGTATTTTAGGGTTTTTTGTGAAAAGGTTTTAACTTAATAAAAATAATATGAAAATTAATTAATTAAAATAAACCTAAGTTCTAAATTAATTTTGAATAAAATAAAAAAATATAAAATAATAATTAAGCCTAAGTCTAAATATTATTTATTTAAGAAAAAAAAGAAATTAATTTGATTAAGAAAATGTTGTTTAATCTTTTTTGTTTTATAAGAAAATAAAATAAATAGTTGTAAATAATAAATAAAATATTTTTGTATTTTTCATGATTAATGAAAATAATAATAATAATAATAGTATTAATAATAATAATAAATAAAAGATAAAAAAAGTAAAAAAAACAAAATAAAATAGAAATAAGTCAGGGAGGTGGATTAGTAATGCAGGGGGTGTTGTGAGAAAAAAGATCAGCTCAAATGGAAGCCCATGCGCTGCAAAAAAGCACAAAAAAGTCAAAAAATAGTGAAAAAAATGCAAAAGGTCACGCTGGGGCTTGAACCCAGGACCTAAGAGTGACAGGTGCACGCTTTAACCACTGGGGTGGTGATACATCCGTTAACTTGTATGAAAGGATAAATACATAACATAAAACACGCCCTGATTACACTTCATCTTCAACCTCCAGCCAAAGGATCAGTAACTTGCTCATTTCTCAACCATTTGCAAAAATGTAAACATGAAAATTGCTCCATTTTGTCACACAAATCCAACCATATGAATATCATAAGCTATAAATCAAAGATGAATGCGAATTTCTAAAAATACCAAATTCTGACCTAATATTTCAGAAAGTTCAAACTCAAAATTCTCCTAGCTCAATCAAAATAAATGAAATCTATGGACATGTATAGTTTTGGGGCAATGATGTCTACGTTTTATCTTCACAAATGCAAGTCTAACAATGCCTAAATATGAAGATAGAAGTTCAAGAAAAATACCTCAAAACTGGAAATCGTGAAATGGATTTGAGCTTGTTTCAGACAGTGGTGATGATCAGGTTAGCTTCCTTGGACCTCTAGGAAGCTAATGCAATGGCTGGCTTGAGCTGATGGTGACTGGAATGGTCTGGAGAAGTCCAACTATGATGCTCTGTTTTTGAACTTGGAAATGGATGAAGATGGTGTTACAGTTTTCTAACAGGGATAGGGATGTCTTATGTATGATGTTTATAAGCTTTTGGAAGCAAAAGGCCAAGAAATGCACGAGTGAAATGGAAGTTTGAAGTTCTTGGTCAGAATATGTAACAATGGTGGTTTGTGATGCAGTTCTGAGTTTTGGAAGTTTTTAGAGCTTGTGTATTCGTGTGTTATGTTGCAATAGAATTGTGTTTATGTATGGAAAAGGTTGGAGAGCTATTGCACAAAAGGTTTCTGAGTTATAGGGTTATGGCTCAATTGCTTAATTTTGAAGAAAAGTGAAAAATATGGTTTCAAGGCAGCAAGTACAAGCATGTAGGGTGGTTGCCAACTTTAAACAAGCTTATCTGACTTTATAGAGGAATCCTGTGCAAAGGGAACAAGTGCAAAGCTCAATGCAAGTTGACTTTGCATAAAGCTTGCTTTATGTAAATGGCAATGGTGCCTTTGTGCCATTAATGGAAAATTTACTTGGATAAAGCTTGAAACACGTGGATAATAGCCTAAAAGAAAGTGTAATCTTATGACTATGGATAGATCTTGAGGTTTAGAGGCCTGCAAAGCAAGATTGTGCAGCATAGGTTTGAAATTTGAATTTTGCTCATCACTAAATGACTTGTAATTCAAGTTTGAAAACTCTAACTTCATCTCTTCGATTATCCATGTTCAAGAATGATCTCAAGGAGTTCTTGGACATTTTGGAAAGCTTGTAATGTGCTATACAACCCCACTTTGAATCACTTTTGGAAATTCCCCTTGGCACTATATGAAAAAGTTCCATGAAGTTAGGTCAAAATCCTGCCTAAACTAGGGCAAAATTTCACTAAGTGTTTAGTTTCAAGACTGTGACTTCATGAATCAATAACTTGAGATCCAAGCATTTTTAGGAGAATTTGTGTAAATAAATGTTGTATATATCATGTATATATACAACTTTCATGTTGAAAGTTTCTTTTGAATCATCTTGCATCATGGTGAAAAATTGGCTCAAAGTTGTGAAAAAACACGAAGTTTTAAACACTTAGAAAAATTTCTAAGTTAGAAAACTTTGACTTTTCAAAATGAAATCTTGACTTTTTGATTTCTTGATGAATAATTTTCATATTTTGTCATGTTTTTATGAATTGTGATCTTTGACACTTGATTTTGACCAAAAAGTCAAAGTTTGACTTTTCAGTGTATAATTGACTTTTGATGAGTTGACTGAAAATTCACTATCAATCCAATTGGTCTTGAGCAATGTTTTGGGTCATGCCATTAGGTCAAAATGATGCAATTGAACTCTTGAGATCATGCTTCAAACCAGTTGATCATTTACTAGGTCAAAAATCAGAAATTGCCCTTTCTCAGTCAAAACCCTAATTTTGACCATTTTGCCCTTTTGATGATTTGATCAAATTTCTTGAGGAATTATGGTCCAAACTTGATCAAATGATACATATGAGTTTATAATGTTGATGTGGATAAAAAATTATGAAGTATGACTGTAAATTAGCCACAATTGACTTTTCCCCCCAATACAACTGATTTTTAGGTCAACTTCTTAATTGACTGAGCAAAAGTGTGATCCAAGACTTGAAACTTGACATGAGTAATCTTGTGGGTCCATAATGATCCATGAATGTCATATGAGGCATTGAAAGTTCAATTATCCTTGTGCAATCTCAAACCCTAATTTTGGTCATCAGTGCTCAAGGAGGTGTCTTGAGTAGATCAATCCTAGTGTAGTCTTGAACTAAGAGAGATCTTTGTGAGAAAATAATTGATAAGTGAGAGGCAAATTTTGGGGTACAACAGCTTCCCATGTTCAATCTTCTTAAACCTGAAGAGTTAGATTGGCGGATTTGCCATTCGTGACTTGAAGGTGGAAGAGGATTGGACAATAGAGTGCCCAGAAATTTACACTCGAGGATGTGATGGTTGCTAATGTAGGGAATAGGCTTAAAGATTCCATTTGGAGAGGAGAGGAGAAGTTTTTGGAGATGGGCTTACAGATTCCATCTAAAATGATTGTTGGACTGTATCGGAAAGAGAATCTGAATGAGTATCAGAATGGCATCCACGTCTGGAGCGTACCTGAACTGTATCTGAAAGTTAAATCTGAATGAATATCAGAATGGCATCCGTGTCTACAGCATATCTAAAATGTATCTGAAAGAGAATCTGAATGAGTATCATAATGGCATCTGTGTCTAGAGCGTATCTGAACTGTATCTGAAAGCTGGATCTGAATAAGTATCAGAATAGCGTCTGTGTCTGGAGCGTATCTGAACTGTATCTGAGAAAGAATCTGAATGAGTATCAAAATGGCATCCGTGTCTGGAGCGTATCTGAACTGTATCTGGAAGTTGAGTCAGAAGAAAACCGTGTAGGATTGCTTCATCTGGTCATGTAGATAATTGTCTTGGCTTGTTGCCGGTATTAATCTCTGACCTTTTGTAAATTGATGATGATAACCATCTGTTGACTGATCTTTCTTGAAGAGTTGAAAGATTAGTTGTATGCAATGTCATGATGTATGAAATGCATTGTATAATGATGTTCTCGATAAAATGAGTGAGATTATGTGGTATGTATTCGTGTTGTCAATGTCATGTCGTATGGATGCGATGTATAGACATTTAAGTTATGTTGTTGTAACACTGTTGGATTAGGGAAAATAAATCCCTGACTGCTGTTGGGGACATGGAGTATAAGTATTCCTGTTTTGAAGTGCTGACGAGTTGATGAGTTCCTATTTGTTAGAGAAATATTATTGTAAGGAAAACATTGTGTATGGCTTGTGAATTTTGTTGGGGAATCCTGAGAAATTTGGCGAATTCTACCGGGGAGTGATAACTGGAAGTTTTGTTCCGCTGGGGATTAAGCTGCACACTGTGGGGGATTTTAAGGAATAGTCTAAAGATATTATCCTATTTCTTAAAACCATCAGTGATTGTCTTTCTATTTTTTCGTTCCTTTTTTTTCATTTGTAAATAGTAGTTACGTTAAAAATGCATATGTTCAAAAATAAATCATTGGACGTTCTTGTAAACAAAACACAAATAAAGAAAAACATATAGTTTTGCACTTTCAAAGGAAATCTTTGTATTAACTTGAATAAGTATTTTGTACAATGAGACGAATCATCCTAGTAAGAGAATATCGTCGTAAAAAATTGGTATTTAATACAAAGAAAAGATAGCTATGTGCAATAATCCCATGGGGTTCCCATTCTGTTATAGCCTTCGTGCCTCTGAGCATCTTGTCCACTTGCTGCCTTGTCCGAAGTTGATTAGATTGATCAGAACCGTTGAGTTTTCCAGTCGAAGCCAAAGGTTGTCCGTAAAGGTGATACAATGGGACATAGTCGTACGCTTTAATTCCCTAACTTTTTCCTGGACCGCCCTTTCGGGTTTTTATTCCACCGGGATACCCTTTTTTCCCAAGTCTCCCTTTCGGGTTTTCAACTTGCCGGGTGTATAGATTATTTTTTGTTTTATCCCTAATTTTTGCCCGAACCTTTTTGGTTCTCCGGGATGCCCTTGTTTTGCCTAGGTGTGTCAACCTAGCGGGTCTCTTACGCGTAGTATCTTTTGACTATGTCAGCATTCACAGGATGTGGCAGGTCGTTGCCATCCATAGTGGTCAAGATCATTGCTCCACCAGAGAATATGCTTTTGATCACAAACGGCCCTTCAGATGTAGGAGTCCATTTTCCCCTGGGATCACCTTGCGGCAGTATGGTGCGCTTGATCACCAAATCCCCGACTTGATATACTTGGCGTCTGAACTTTTTGTTGAAAGCCTAGATCATCCGTTTTTGATACATTTGACCATGACAGACAGCGGTAAGCCTTTTCTCATCAATTAAGTTCAGTTGATCAAGTCGAGTTTGGATTCAATCGTCTTCATTCAACCCTGCATCCTTCATAATTCTCAGAGAGGGGATCTGGACCTCAATAGGCAAGACAACCTCCATGTCGTATACCAGAGAGTAGGGTGTTACCGCGGTTGATGTGCGTGCCCTGGTACGATAACCATGGAGAGCGAATGGTCGCATCTCATGCCAATCTTTGTACGTGACTGTCATTTTCCGTATGATCTTTTTGATGTTCTTATTTGCAGCTTCGACAACACCATTCATCTTTGGCTGGTAAGGGGAAAAATTACGGTTCTGGATCTTGAATTGTGCACACAGTGCGGTGATCATAGTGTTGTTGAGATTCGTACCATTGTTAGTGATGATTCTCTCCGGGATACTGTACCGATAGATGGATTATGTTTGATGAACCGAGCGACAACA
Organism: Vicia faba; assembly: GCA_948472305.1. NCBI lineage: Eukaryota > Viridiplantae > Streptophyta > Magnoliopsida > Fabales > Fabaceae > Vicia > Vicia faba. Next base: position 411,354,956 of record OX451739.1, read on the forward strand.
TTCTTGGTAACAGAAGTGAAAGAAGCCGCCTTAACCCACTTTGTGAAATAGTCAATGGCCACCAAGACGAAGCGGTGTCCATTAGAGGTTGTTGGCTTGATTTCACCAATCACATTGATGCCCCACATAGCAAAGGGCCAAGGAGCCGTCAAGACATTCAGAAGAACCGGAGGTACGTGCACCTTGTCAGCATAGATCTGACACTTGTGGCAGGTTCGAGAATGTTGATAGCAATCTGCTTCCATGGTAGACCAGTAATAACCTGCCCATAGGATTTTCTTTTCCATCGTATGCCCACTGGAATGGGTGCCAAAAGTGCCTTCATGCAGATCAACCATGATCTTTTCTTCCTCAGCCTTATCTATGCAACAGAGTAAAATAGAGTCATGGTTACGTTTGTAGAGAATGCCATTACTAAGGAAGAACTTAGCCGAGAATCTCCTTAAGAACTTCTTGTAGTTGACTGAAGCTCCTTCCAGATATTCTTGAGCTTCGAGATACCTCTTGACTTCGTGAAACCAAGGCCGGTCCACTACTTCTTCAGTATTAATCTCGTGACAGTGAGCTGGTTCAACAATTCGTTCAATGGTGATTTCGGGAGCCTCGTTATCCCATTTAAGTTTAAACATGGATGACATTGTGGCTAGCGTATCCGCTAGTTGATTTTCTTCTTACGGGAAATGCTCGAAGATAATCTTCTCAAAGTGTGGGATTAATGTCAACACATGTTCTTTGTAGGGGATAATGTTAGGGTGTTTGGTGTCCCATTCTCCTTTGATCTGGAAGATGACCAAAGCTGAATCTCTGAATACACTTAAGGACTTGATCCCCAAATCTATTGCAGCTTTGAGACTAAAAATGCACGCTTCATATTCTGCCATGTTATTTGTACTGTTGAAGCAAAGTCTTGCCGTGAAGGGAGTGTGACATCCTTCAGGAGATATGAGTACAACACTGTGATACGGTGGGAGAACTGACTTGAGGGTTTAGCGTTTTATCGCAAATGTTGCGGTTAGCAAGAGTCGCCACTGACTTTTCTTTTATCCAAAAGGAAAGGTGAAAAAGTACAGGAAAGACCTTTTGAGATGTTTTCTTGAGTTCGGGGGGTAGATTATGAAAAGGGAAAGTATTAGCACCTTTTTCATCCATGGTTTTCCATGGGCTCTTAGTTACTTGCTAGATCACTTGCTTTTGTTGTTTGAAATTGTGTTTGGTGTGGTTTTGAAAGTATTTCGTAAAAGAGGCCATTGTTTAGGCAATCTTTGTAATGATTCTCGTTCGTAAGAATGTATACAAAGATGTTTGTCTTTTTGAAAATGTTTTCAATGTTTGTAAGTTGTTTTTGAAATGTGTGTGTGTTGGTTTTGAAGATAGCAATGATAGTTGTTTGAAAATAGAGCAAGTAACTAAAAGCAATCTACCTACTCAAATGTCTTTCTTTGTTCATTTTCTATTCCTTTGACATTGTTGTCTTACCATTGAATTGGTAAGCAACCCTATCTTTAGATGTAAACAGGACGGGCGTGGGTCATCGTATAACCATGATTAGCAATGTTGCAAAGTATCTTAGCATTTTTGAGGGACTAAGATCATTTTGTAAGGAAACTTTAGAATAGTGTCATCAAGGGACTATGATCTTATGCTTGTTTGTTTTACCAAGATACTTCGCATGTGTAATATGGCTATTTTTGTATAAGGCAACCAAGTGGAGAAATCCTAAGGGTGCTTGTGTACAAGTGTGTTATTTTCATGCTTTGATTTTGTCTTGGATTTAGGGTTTTCTATTTGATTTGTTTTTATCTTGCCATTCAAACCCTAATTACTAGCATGGTAGGTGAAAGCGGTAAATTGCGTAATTTAAAGATTACTACGCTATTACAATATTTTATGGGAGGAGGGGATACAAATTGTGAATGGGGATTTGCAATAATGTAAATCTAATTAAGCTATTACAACCAAATCGAATTTGTACAAATATATGAATCAATAAGATACAATATAAATTAAATGTGCGATATTATGTATATGCAAGGGAAAGAAATTATTTTATTTTTATGTGAAAAGGAGTTTTAACCTAATCCTAAAAATATTAGAAAAAAGGAAATTATTTCTTGAGAAAAATGGTTAACCCTAGTTTTTTTAATTTAAAAGAAAATAAAGCTCCTTAAATATTATTTTTTGTGTATTTTTTTGTGTTAAAATAATAAATAATATTTGGTGAAAATATTTAGTCTTTTTATATATTAAAATAAATATTTACAAGTATATACATATATAAAAAAAAGATAAGAATATATCTAAGTTTAATTTATTTTTACAAATTTATTTAAGAAAAATAGTTACTATATATTTAAAATAAAATATATATTTTTATATGAAAATAAAATAAAATAAAATAAAAATGCAATATTTATCATATTTATATTTTTTATGATTTTTATTTGTTAAAGAAAATATTTTAATAAAACAAATATGAAAATAAAATAAATAATAAAAGATTGGGTCAGGGGTGCTGCAAGCAAACAAGGGGTAGTGTGTTAGAAAAAAAATAGAAGGCCCAAGAACCAAGCCCATACTGCCAAAAATGCCAAAACTGAAGCTGAAAAAATGAGAAAAATGTAAAAGGTAGCGCTAAGGTTCGAACCCATGACCTGGGCATTGCCAACGCGCTACCTTGTCACTGGGGTGGCTGTACATCCGTTAGTTTATGTGAAAACAAAAATACATAACATGAAACCCTTCATTGCCCTGTACTTCATCTTCTTCCTCAAGCTGGCCAGAACTCCCGTATCTTTCTCATTTCTCCATGAAAATGAAAACTTCCATCATGAAAATGGTAGTACTCATTCCCACGATTTCAACCATGTAAATCATGTAAGCTAACAATCAAAGATCAAAACGAATTTTTAAAGGCCCTAATTTTAAACCTAAATTTTGCAGAAATTTGAACCCTAAAATTCTCTATACATAATGAATATAAATGAATTCTATGCACATGGTCGACTTTAGAACAATAATATCTACATTTTTCTTTCACAAATCGTGGCTAATGGATGCCTGTATGAAGAGATAAAAGTTGGAGTTCTTACCTCTTTCAGCTGAGATCGTGAATGGAGTTTGAGTGAGATTTATGAAGGCCTGAATATTCCTTTAGCTTGCTTGAACCTCCCTGAGTGTGTTCCAATCCTTACCTTGCTTTGAAAGTGTCTGAAACTCTTTATCCAAGTCAACCTGCAAGCTTGAAAAACAAAAATGGCAGATGGAGAAGGAGGTGTTACAATGGAGGGATGATGGTCTGGATCACTTAGATATGAGGTAGGTAAAGTGTTTGAATGATTAAAACTTGAAACGCACGAGAAAATTGGTGGATTGCTATGCTTGGACACAAACTGCAAGTTTTGACAGTTTTTTGGTGATAGGGAGTTTTTAAGTGTTTCAGGCCCTTTGCAATCGTGTTCAAAGCTGTAATGTGTTTGTGTATTAGTATGGAGAAAGTTTCCAATCCAATCCTCAACAGATTTCTGAGTTGTAGCCTTTTTGCACTCATTCTTGCCTTTGAAGCAAAGTGAAGGGACAAGTCTTTACATGCTTGTACTGGCCTGCTTGGAGTTAGTACAAGCTATATACAAATTGCTTTAGGTTTGTAGGACTTGTGTGTGCAGAGAAGACAGGTCCAATGCTCAAGAATTGAAAAGTTGCAAAAGTTAAGCTTTTCCAAAATGGCAATGGCAACTTTGTGCCATTTATGGAATTAAAGCTTGAACAAAGACCCTTGGGCTTGGATTAAGGATTTGTCAACTGAGTAAGCATTAAATTATGAAGTGATAAACAAGTTTGAGACCTGTAAAGCAAGAATTAGGCAGCATAGGTTCAAATTTGAATTTTGTTCTTCATGAAATGGCTTGAATTCAAAGTGAGAAATTGCCAATTTCATCTCTTCGATTCTCCCTACTCGAAAATGATATCAAGGAGTTCTGGGACATTTTGGAAAGCTTGCAATGTGATATATAAATCATATTTGAAATGCATTTCAATATTCCTCTTGGAACTAGGTGAAAAATTTACATGAAGTTGGGTCCAAAACCTGCCTAAATTAGGGCAAAATTTCACTAAGTTATTTTAGTTCATGGCATGTATTCATAAAATTATATCTTGAGATCCAAGCATCTTTAGGAAACAATGTGTGAAGCAAAGTTGTAGATTTCATGGAGTTCTACAACTTTCATGTTGGGAACTTTCTTTGAATCATCTTGTATCATGGTGAAAAAATGGCTTAAAGTTGAGAAAAAATAAGAAATTTTCAATACTTAGAAAAATTTCTAAGTTAAGAAAAATTTCAAATTTCAAAATCAAATCTTCAATCTTTGGTTTCTTGATGAACAAGATTCACATTTGACATGTTTTGAAGAATTGTGATCCTTGGCACTTGATTTTGACCAAAAAGTCAAAGTTTGACTTTTCAGTATACAATTGACTTTTGATCAGTTGACTGTAAATTTCATCTGTCTATCCAATGGATTTGCAATGTTTTGAACCATGTAATTATATCAAGATGATGCAATTGAACCCTTGAAACCATGCTTCAAATCAATTGGTCATTTGCTAGGTCAAAAATCAGAAATTGCCCTTTCCCAGTCAAAACCCTAATTTTGACCATTTTGCCCTTTTGATGATTTGATCAAATTTCTTGAGGAATTATGGTCCAAACTTGATCAAATGATACATATGAGTATAGAATGTTGATGTGGATAAAAAATTATGAAGTTTTACTGTAAATTGGCCATGGTTGACTTTTTCCAATGCAATTGATTTTTTAGGTCAACTTTCCAATTGACTGATCAAAAATGTGGTTCAAGGCTTGAAACTTGTCATGAGTAATCTTAGGGGTCCATAATGATGTTTGAAAATCATATGAAACATTGATAGTCCAAAAATCCTTGGGCAAAATCAAACCCTAATTTTGTCTTGAGTCAAAGAGATCTTGTGAGAAAAGTCTTGATAAATGAGAGGGCAAATTTTGGCGTACAACAAGCACCTATACCATTCCCGAGTGCGTTGGATGCCCCATCAAAAACCAGGGTCCATTGGGATCCTTGTTCAGGTCCGTTATATGGTCTGAATTCTTCGCAGTTGTTCACCATCATGATGTCTTCATCTGGGAATTCGAACTTCATGGACTGGTAGTCATCTACAGCTTGATGAGCAAGGTGATCAACTAGTACACTGCACTTTATTGCTTTTTGGGTGGTATACTGAATGTCATATTCCGTCAGGATCATATGCCATCTTGCTATTCTCCCAGAGAGGGCAGGCTTCTCGAAGATATACTTTATTGGATCCATTTTAGATATCAATAAGGTAGTATGGGTCAACATATACTGTCTTAGCCGCAAGCAGCCCATGCCAGAGTGCAACAAGTTTTCTCGAGCAGTGAATATCTTGTTTCACAGTCGGTAAACTTTTTGCTCAGGTAATAAATAGCATGCTCTTTTCGGCCAGGCTCGTCATTCTTCCCCAACATACACCCCATTGAATTTTCCAAAACAGTTAGATACATGATCAATGGTCTTCCCTCGACTGGTGGCATCAAAATATGAGGCTCTTGTAGGTACTCTTTGATCTTGTCGAAGGAAGTTTTGCATTCATCATTCCATTTGATTACTTGATCTTTCTTCAGTAATTTGAAGATTGGTTCACAAGTAGCCGTTAGGTGAGAAATGAATCTGGCAATGTAGTTTAATCGTCCCAAGAACCCTCTGACTTCCTTCTCAGTACGAGGAGCATACATTTCTTGTATTGCTTTCACCTTGGCAGGATCCACTTCGATACTTTTACCGCTAACGACAAAGCCTAGGAGTTTACCGGACCTCACCCCAAATGTGCATTTATTCGGGTTCAACCTCAGCTTGTATTTCTTTAGTCTCTCAAACAACTTCTACAAATGGTCAAGATGTTCCTCCTCAGTTTGAGATCTGGCTATCATGTAGTCCACATAGACCTCTATTTCATGATGTATCATGTCATGAAATAAGGCTACCATGGCACGCTGATAGGTTGCCCTAGCATTCTACAACCCGAATAGCATAACCTTGTAACATAAAGTGCCCCACTGTGTGACATGGGTCGTTTTTTCCATGTCTTCGGGCGCCATTTTGATTTGGTTGTAGCCTGAGAAACCGTCCATGAAGGAAAACACTTTATGTTGTGCTGTATTTTCAACCAAAATATCAATGTGGGGAAGTGGGAAAGCATCCTTAGGGCTTACCCTATTCAAATCTTTGTAGTCCACACACATTCACACTTTTCCGTCCTTTTTAGGCACGGGAACAACATTGGCAACCCATTGCGGATATGAGGTCATGGCCAAGAATTCGGCGTTGAATTGTTTCATGACTTCGGTTTTGATCTTTTCTGACATGTCTGGTCGCATGCGACAGACCTTTTATTTTACTGGTGGGCAGTCTTCTTTTGTTGGTAGACGATGTACCACGATATCTGCATCAAGTCCTGACATGTCTTCATACGACCAGGCAAATACCTCAACATAATCATGTAGCAACGTAATCAGACGCTTCTTGGCACTGGGTTCCAGATTGTCACCCATCTTGACTTCTTTCTTGTCCTCTTCGGTACCTAGGTTAATTATGTCCACTGGTTCTTCGTGGGGCTGAATGGTCCTCTCTTCTTGTTGTAATAACTTGGCTAGTTCCCCTGGCACTTCACAATCTTCCTCACCTTCGTCTTCGTCTTGGTAGATTAGATTTTCAGAGTCACAAAAGGCCATAGCAGAATCGTTACCCATGGGATCCCGAATAGATGTAGATCTACATTTTGAATGTGAGTGTGTGTAAGAGTATAGCTATCTTCGAAAGAAAGTAAAAAAATGTAAAAAAGAAAGACAAAGAACACAAAGTTTGTATGCAAAAACGTCCATGATTCATTGATGACATATTAAAATGAGATAACAACCCTTACAAATGGACCATTGTGCCTCGGGTAAGACACAAGGCTTTAAAAGTATGGATTGTTTAATTATTACAGATCTGACAAAATTAAAAGACAATTACTGTTGGATAAAAGTAATTGGGATAAAATCTTTAGTTTCCCAGTTGCTGAGTCCTCCGTTGACAGTTGGGAAAATCCATTCCTCCAGGTCGTAGCTATCCTCATCACCCTCCACTGCATTGACTCCGTGGTTGCTTATCTTCAAAGGGGGTCCCCCGGCGCGAGCACGACGTACAACTTTCTGGGCTCCTGAAGTGAAACCCAAACCAAATTTGTCAGATTTGTATGGGATATCTGGGAGTTGGCCCCAATTAGTGCACCCACCTTCTTCTAACACTGCCTTGACATCTTCCAAAGAAGACATCTTTAGCGGAGGTCTTGTAATCTTCGGGATTTTGGAAACAGCTTTAGTTACTGCCACGGTTGGCGGGACTTCCTCGAAGTGCTGAAACAGAGTTTCAGTGAATTCACCATCCAATTCCACGTATCTGAAAGAGTTCAAATGACTGGCCATATATTTCTCTTCTCCATGGATAATAATGATCTTCCCCTTGGTTGGGTATTTCAGCATTTGATGTAATGTAAAGGTGACAGCACCAGCGTTGTGAATCCATGGTCGACCCAATAAGCAAGATTAGGAAGGGCGAATGTCCATCACGTAAAAAGTTGAATCAAATGTTTAAGTTCCAACTTTTATGGGGATGTCCACCTCCCCATGCACCATCCTCTTAGAACCTTCGAAGGCCATTACCACTATGTTGCTGGGTTTTAAGGTCAAACCTTCATAGTCGAGTTTATCAAGAGCCTTCTTAGGCAACATATTCAAAGACGATACGATATTAACCAAAACATGGGTCAAAGTTGTGCCTCTGCATTCGACAGAGACATGCAACGCCTCGTTATATTTCCTCCCTCTAGGTGTCAAGTCAGCATCAGAAAATCCTAAACCATTGTCAGCGGTTAAACTGGCCATACAGTCTTGGAACTGATCAACAGAGGTTTCTTGTGGTACATGGGCAGTTTTAATAAATTTCACCAAGGCCTTTGCATGAGCCTCAGAGCATAACAATAAAGACAGCATGGAAATCTTTGACAGAGTCTGCCCTAGCTGTTCAACTAGGTTGTAGTCGCTTCTGTTTATAATCTTCAGAATTTCTTCCATCTCCTTTTGGGAGGCCTCAGGAATAGATACTATTTACGCCTTCATCTGGACAGTCTCAACCGGGAATGCTTTTGCCCCGAGTCTCAGTTGTCTTGGCGGCGGGAGTATCAACAGGTGTAAGAATAAGTATCAGAATGGTGTCCATGTCTGAAGCATATCTAAATTGTATCTGAAAGTTGAACCTGAATGAGTATTAGAATGGCATCCGTGTCTGAAGCGTATCCGTACTGTATCTTAAAGTTGAATCTGAATGAGTATCAGAATGGCATCCGTGTCTGGAGCGTATCTGTACTGTATCTGAAAGTTGAATCTAAATGAGTATCAGAATGGCATATGTGTCTGGAGCGTATCCGTACTGTATCTGAAAGTTAAATCTGAATGAGTATCAAAATGGCATCCGTGTCTAGAGCATATCTGTAATGTATCTGAAAGTTGAATATGAATGAGTATCAGAATGGCATCCGTGTCTGGAGCGTATTTGTACTGTATCTAAAAGTTGAATCTGAATGAGTATCAGAATGGCATCCGTGTCTGGAGCGTATCCGTACTGTATCTGAAAGTTGAATCTGAATGAGTATCAGAATGGCATCTATGTCTGGAGCTTATTTGTACTGTATCTGCTTGCATATTATCAATGGTAGCTGTTAATCTTATCCTGAAAAGGGTAAAATATAAGATGAAACACAAAGTTATGTTGCATGAAATGTATGATGCAATGTAGTTGCTTTATCAATGTTTATGATATGTGGATGTAATGTATGCGCATGTAAGCTGATTTGTTGTATTGTTGTTTGATTGAGGAAACTAAATCCTTGAATGCTGCTAAGGATATGTTGAATTTTCATGTCTTAAAGTTGAAGTACTGACAAACTCTTGTTGAGAGAAGTAAATTCTATTGTGAGGGCAATGTCATGTACTGCTTGTAAAATCTGCTTGAGAAATCCTGAGAAATTTGACGATTTTTACTGGGGATTAATAATTTGAAATTTGTTCCGCTGGGGATTACTTATGGAATAGCCTAGAGACGTTTTCCTGTCTTTTCAACCTATCAGTAATTGTCTTTCTCATTTTGTTTATTTGTAAACAGTAATTATGTTCAAATGCATATGTTTATCAATGAATCATTGGACGTTTTCGCAAACAAAACACAAGAGTAAAAAAAGACAAATAGTTTTTTGTACTTTCAAAGAGATATCTTTGTATTGACTTTGAATAAGTATTTTGTACAAAGGAGACAAACATTCTAGTAAGAGAATGGTGCCATAAAACAAGAAAAATTTATACAAAGAAAGATATCTATGTGTAATAATCCCAGGGGTTCCCATTCTGCTATAGCCTTCATATCTCCGAATATCTTGTCTATTTGTTGCTTTGTCTGAAGATGATTGAATTGATCAGAAACTCCGAGTTTGTCAGTCAGGAGTCAAAGGTTGTCCGTCAAATGATCCAACGGGATATAGTCATACGCTTTAATTCCCTAACTTTTGCCTGGACCGCCCTTTCGGGTTTTCAGTCCACCGGGAAACCCTTTTTTGCCCAAGTCGCCCTTTCGGGTTTTCAACTTGCCGGGTGTGCAGATTATTTTGTATTTTATCCCTAATTTTATCCCGAACCTTTTTGGTTCGCCGGGATGCCTTTTTTTTCCTAGGTGTGTCAACCTAGCGGGTCTTTTATGCGTAGTATCTTTTGACTATGTCTGCGTTCGTAGGGTGTGGCAGGTCATTGCCGTCCATGGTGGTCAAGATCATTTCCCCACCAGAGAATATGTTCTTGATTACAAATGGTCCTTCATAGGTAGGAGTCCATTTTCCCCTGGGATCACTTTGTGGCAAGATGATACATTTGATCACTAGATCTCCAACTTGATATTCTTGGCGTTTAACTTTCTTGTTGAAAGCCTTGATCATCCGTTTTTGATACATTTGACCATGGCAAACAACAGTAAGTCTCTTTTCATCAATTAAGCTCAGTTGATCAAGTCGAGTCTGGATCCAATCTTCTTCACTCAAACCTGCATCCTTCATAATCCTTAGAGAGGGGATCTGAACCTCAATAGGCAAGACAACCTCCATGCCGTAAACCAAAGAATATGGTGTTGCCCCGGTTGATGTGCGAGCCTTGGTACGATACCCGTGGAGAGCGAATGGTAATATCTCATGCCAGTCTTTGTATGTGACTGTCATTTTCTGTATGATCTTTTTAATGTTTTTATTCGTAGCTTTGACAGCACCATTCATCTTTGGCCGATAGGGAGAAGAATTATGATGTTGAGTCTTAAATTACTCGCACAAGGCGGTGATCATAGTGTTGTTAAGATTTATACCATTTTTAGTGATGATCCTTTCCGGGATACCGTACCGGCAAATAAGAATTTTTTTGATGAAGCGGGCAACAACATTCTTGGTAACGGATGCGAAGGAAGCTTCTTCAACCCACTTGGTAAAATAGTCAATGGCCACTAGGATGAAACGATGTCCATTGGAGGCTGTAGGCTTGACCTCTCCAATCATATCAATTCCCCACATAGCAAAGGGCCAAGGAGCCGTCAAGACATTCAGAGGAACCGGAGGTACGTGCACCTTGTCAGCATAAATTTGACATTTATGACAGGTTCGAGAGTGTTGATAGCAATCTGCTTCCATGGTAGACCAATAATAGCCTGCTCGTAGGATTTTCTTCGCCATCGTATGCCCACTGGAGTGAGTGCCAAAAGTACCTTCATGTAATTCAGCTATGATCTTTTCAGCTTCAACCTTATCCATGCACCAAAGCAAAATGGAGTCATGATTGCGTTTATACATGATGCCATTACTAAGGAAGAACTTAGCAGAGAATCTCCTTAAGAACTTCTTATCATTTATTGAAGCTCCTTCTGGATATTCTTGAGCCTCGAGATACCTCTGGACCTCATGAAATCAAGGCTGGTCAACTACCTCTTCAGTATTAATCTCGTGACAATGCGCTGGTTCATCCATTCGTTCGATGGTGATCTGGGGAGCCTCGTTATCCCAATTAAGTTTAAACATAGATGCCATTGTGGCTAGAGTGTCTGCTAGCTGATTTTCTTCTCGCGGGAAATACTCGAAGGTAATCTTCTCAAAATGTGGTAGTAATGTCAAAACATGTTCTTTGTAAGGGATAAGGTTTGGGTGCTTAGTGTCTCATTCCCCTTTGATCTGACTGATGACCAAAGCTAAGTCTCCAAATACGTCTAAGGATTTGATTCCCAAGTTTTTGGCAGCTCTGAGACCAAAGATGCACGCTTTGTATTCTGCCATGTTGTTTGTACAATTGAAGCAAAGTCTGGCAGTAAAAGGAGTATGACACCCTTCCGGAGATATGAGTACAACGCCGATACCATTACCAAGTGCATTGGATTCCCCATCAAAGAACAGGGTCCATCGGGATCCTTGTTCAGGTCCATCGTATGGCCTGATTTCTTCACAGTTGTCTAATGTCATGATGTCTTCATCGGGGAATTCAAACTTCATGGACTGATAGTCTTCTACAACTTGATGAGTAAGGTGATCAGCTAGCACACTGCCCTTTATAGCTTTATGGGTAGTATACTATATGTTGTATTCTGTTAGGATCATCTGCCATCTAGCTATTCTCTCTGAAAGAGCAGGCTTCTTGAAGATGTATTTTATCGGATCCATCTTAGATATCAACAAGGTAGTATGAGTCAACATATACTGTCTTAGCTGGAGAGCAGCCCATGCCAGAGCGCAGCAAGTTTTCTCGAGCAGTAAATATATGGTTTTACAGTTGGTAAACTTTTTGCTCAGGTAATAAATAGCGTGCTCTTTTCGGCCAGACTCGTCATGCTTCCCCAATACACACCCCATTGAGTTGTCTAAAACAGTCAGATACATGATCAATGGTCTTCCCTCAACTGGTGGCATCAAAATATGAGGCTCTTATAGGTACTCTTTGATTTTGTCAAAAGCAACCTGGCACTAATCATTCCATCTGACTACTTGATCTTTCTTCAATAGTTTGAAGATTGGCTCACAAGTAGCCGTTAGGTGAGAAATGAATCTGGCAATATAGTTCAGGCGTCCCAAGAATCCTGCCTTCCTTCTCAGTACGAGGAGCAGGAATTTCTTGTATCGCTTTAACATTGGCAGGGTCGACCTCAATACCTTTGTTACTGACGACAAAACCTAAGAGTTTACCAGACCGTACTCTGAATGTGCACTTGTTTGGATTTAACCTTAGTTTATAATTCTTCAATCTCTCAAACAACTTTTGCAAGTGATCAAGGTGCTCTTCTTCTGTTTGTGACCGGGCTATCATATCGTCTACGCAGACCTCTATTTCATGATGTATCATGTCATGAAACAAAGCTACCATGGCACGCTGATAGGTTTCCCCAGCATTCTTCAGTTCGAATGGAATCACTTTGTAGCAGAATGTGCCCTATTGTGTGACAAATTTTGTTTTCTCCATGTCCTCAGGTGCCATTTTGATTTGGTTGTAACCTGAGAATCCATCCATGAAAGAAAACACTTTGTGTTGGGCCGTATTGCCAACCAGGATATCGATGTGGGGGAGTGGAAAATCATCTTTAGGGCTGGCCCTATTCAAATCTTTATAGTCCACGCACATTCATACTTTGCCGTGCTTTTTTGGCACGGGAAAAATGTTGGCAACCCATTGGGGATAGGAAGTGAGAGCCAAGAATCCAGCATTGAATTGTTTCATGACTTCCACTTTGATCTTCTCTGACATATCAGGTCTCATGCGGCAGACTTTTTGTTTTACTGGTGGACAGTCTTCTCTTGTTCGCAGATGATGTACCACGATGTCTGTATCAAGTCCTGGCATGTCTTCATATGACCAGGAAAAGATCTCAACATAATCATGCAACAGCTAAATCAGACGCTCCTTGACACTGGGCTCTAGATTGGCACCCACCTTGATTTCTATTTTGTCCTCCTTGGTACCCAAGTTGATTGTATCCACCAGTTCTTCATGAGGCTGAATGGTTCTTTCCTCTTGTTGTAGTAGTCTGGCCAATTCCCCTGGTACTTCACAATCTTCCTCATCTTCGTCTTCGGCTTGGTAGATTAGATCCTCAGAGTCATGAAAGGCCATAGCAGTATCGTTACCCATGGGATCTGGAATGGAGGGGTACCTACATTTGTGAGTGTGGGTGTGTGTAAGGGTATAGCCATCTTTAAAAAAAATAAAATGTAAAAGAAAAACAATGAGCACAAAAGTTTGTATGTGAAAAACGTCTATGATTCATTGAATGTCATATGAAGATGAAATAATAACCCTTACAAATGGACCATTGTGCCTCGGGCAAGACACAAGGCTTTAAATGTGCAAATTGTTTGTGAATATTACAAGTCCAACATAAATGTAAAGATAAATTATTGAGGGATGAAAGTTATTGGGACAAAGTCTCTGGCCTCCCAATTGTGAAGTCCTCCGTTGACAGTCGGAAATATCCAATCCTCCAAGCTGCAATCCTCTTCACCATCTTCTACCGCATTGACCTCTCGGTTGCTAATCTTCAAGGGTGGCCCTCCAGCACAGGCACTGTGTACAACCTTCTGAGCGCTTGAAGTGAACCCTAGACCAAACTTGTCAGATTTATACGAAATATCCAGAAGTTTCCCCCAGATGGTGAATCCACCCTCCTCTACAACTGCCTTGGCGTCTTTCAGAGATGACATCCAGAGTAGAGGTCTTGTGATCTTGGGAATATGGGACATAGTTTTGGTTACTGCTACCTCTTGAGAGACTTCTTTGAAATGTTGAAAAGGAGTTTCAATGAACTCGCCGTCCAATTCCACATACCGGAAAGAATTGAGGTGGCTAATCATATACTCTTCCTCTTCATGGACAGTGATAATCTTTCCCTGGATCAGATATTTCAACATCTGGTGCAGGATAGAGGTGACAGCGCCAACATTATGGATCCACGGCCGTCCTAGCAGACAAGAGTAAGAGGGGTGGATGTCTGTTGTACCCCAAAATTTACCCTCCCATATTTCTCAAAACATTTCAAGAAAAATTCACAAGTCCAACCCGGCGCGTCATATTCAGGTGTTCTTTCGCCAAGATATCTCTGATAACGTATTCTCAAATTCAGGTTCGGCTCAAGAGTCAATTCTTTAAAGAAGGTATCCGAATGTGTGAGTTTTCTCGAAGAAATATGGTGAAAAAGTGTGCTGAAAGTGCAGTTTTTACGCGCTAAAAAATTCATAACTTGAAGATCGTGGCTCGTTTTGAACCCGTTCCGGTGGCCAAAATTCCGTCTTGACATTATCTACATTTTCATCTCTCACGGCTGGAAGCCAATTTCGATCAGAAGGTCTTCAAAAATATGGATTTATCAAGTAGTTTCATACAGAAAATTTGTGACAGAAGTTTATTTGCGTCATGTTCAGAAAATCATAACTTGGTCTATTTTTATCGTATCGAGCTGGTTCCGGCGCCAAAATTTCACAAATTGAGTTGGCTACATTTTCACAGAAGGTATTGAGTTCAAACGGTATTCAAAAGGCCTTCGTTTTTTGCTCAGAGTGTGTGACACGCTGAAAATCCTGAATGCTGAATATTATTTCATCTGGGCCGAAACTTCGAAAATTCATAACTCGGTCAATTTTTATCGGATTGGGCTCATATTTTTACACAAGGTCACTGACTCATAGATCTACAACTTTTCTTCAAAAGTAGAGACCGGATTATGCTCCAATCAATACCAGTTTTTTATTGAAGAACGTGTCAGAGTCGACACTGGAACCCAAAATAAGTTTGTTTGAGCTGAAACTTCAAAAATTCATAACTAATTCACCTTTTATCCGATTGAGCCGATTTTCGGACAGGAGTTAGTTCTCGATATCGGCTACATTTTGTTATCACATTTCAACTTCAAAAATTGCACTTAAGTCCCTGCGATTTAGCCTGGAAAGTGACGAACTCAAGTGAACATTGGAGGCCCAATTGCACATTCAAAGCCCATTTTCTTTATCCTAATTTCCATTATATAATCACATTCTTTTCACACAAACAAGAGGAGAGAAAAAAATCTTGCCACAACACTGTCAGAATATCAAATTCTTTCTAGAACCCTAAAACCTTGAAATCCTTATTACAAATCCCTCTCTCACTACAAACAAGCCATCCCAGTTACAAACCAACATCTCACTACAAACAAGCCATCTCAGTTACAAACCAACATCTCACTACTTCTTCAGTAAGGGTAAGGCTGACTTGATCTCCATGACCAAAAGGGCATTAAAGCATTCATGTCACTACTTTTTCAGTAAGGGTAAGGTTGATTTGATCTCCATGATCAAAAGGGTATAATCATTCATACATGCCATATTGACCTAAACATTAAATTTTTTCATATATTGGCTTTATTTGTATTTTATGATATATAGTAATTTATTTAATGTGTTCATGAGATTCAACACTGCAGATTTAGACAGGATCCCATGCAGGTTCATTAAGGAACGTTGAGGCCAAAACACAAATGGCCAAAAGCCAAAAGCCAAATGGCCAAAACAGAACAACTTACACATGATACCAATACATGGCGAGACAGACATCCTGAGAAGGTTAAGGAACGATCCTGAGAAGGTTAAGGAACGTTGAGGCCAGAACACAAATGGCCAAAAGCCAGAACACAAATGGCCAAAAGCCAGAACACAAATGGCCAAAAGACAAAATACAAATGGCCAAAACAAAACAGTTTACACATGACGCCAATAGCTGTTTCACCCCTCCAATCAGGCCCGTATACTCCTAAACTCTCTCTCTATTTTTATTATTTTCCTTTAATTAATTAATCGTTATTCTTTTTATTAATCACTAACCAATTAACATTTTTTCCTAATAAAATCAAAAACACAAAAAATATTTTATTTATTAAAATTAACTTCATCACTTTTATTTTTGTAAATAAATTAATTTAATCAATTTAGCTTTAATTAGATTTAAATTTTAATATTTTTTGCAATATTTAAAATCAATTTAGAATATTAGGTTTTTTTTTAGCATTAATTCAATTTATTTTATTTCTTTAAAAAACTCAAAAATCCAAAAATATTTTCATTATTTAATTTAATTTAATTGTTCATTTAATTTAATTCCATTTAATTCAAAAATAACCAAAAAAAATCACTTTCTTTCAAAAAAGAGTCAAAACCCCAAAAAACTCGTATCCGATTTAATTTCTCGCACGCGATCCATTTTATCATATTATTGTATCTGTTTCCCGGAATGTAATAGCTCTTAATTAGGACTTTAATTATTTATCGCTTTATTTTTACTTCCCGCAATTTACTTTTCAAGGGTTGTTTTTGGCGATGTAAATACCCGACGCCTTGTAATAGTTTAGTTTTACTTTCCGCAATATTTAACTGTTAGATGTATGTTAACTAGGCTATGCATGACAAGACTTATCTCTGAAATTAAAATCAACCCGTAGCTCACCATAACATGTGCAAAGATAACTTAACTGAATCCTGACACACTCGCACATGCCACTCCTAGGGTACGCCTCACTTGGTTGCCTCGACGTGGTCATTGAGTATAGGGTGTTTTAGAGGTCGCCCTCCTGTCTAAAGATCCAAGTTGTCTCGAAACAGTTGCCTCGGATAAAAAGGATCTAGGACATTAGGGTTACCGCTAAGGCGTCCTACTATTGCTTTAGTGACCACATGTCCCTATAATCGAATTGACCCGAATAACTCCAATGACGGTGCTACCTACTTTTCAATAGTGGGATAGTACTGTTTAAAGGACATTTACACAGCTTAATTTCTTTTGAGTAGGTAGAGGTTCTTAGATACTTGCTCTTTCAAAACAAAAACAACTTTTCGCACCTACACTTTTCTGACAAAAGTTTTCGAACAAACACTTCATATACTCTTGAGGACAGATATAAGAGTTAAATTGAAGTTTTCAAACAAACTTTTTCAAAACCCACAAACACAAGAAAAGCAAAACATTTTTGAAAACATAGTGAGCAAGTACCTAAGAGCCCGTGGATAACCACGGATAGAAAGGATGCTAACACCTTCCCCTTCTATAATCTACCTCCCGAACAGAGAAACATCTCGAAAAGGAATTTTGCTGTGCTTTTGTCCTTTCCTTGTTAGAGAAAATAAAAGACGGTGGCGACTCTTGCTTACCGCGACATTTTGCGAACCAGCATTCCAAAACAGTCAGTTCTATTTCCACCGATCACAGAACTGGCGACTCTGCTGGGGAATATCATAAGTGAGGTGTACCTTAGGATTAGATCACTATGTTTTCAATTGTATGCCTTGAATTCTTTAATATTGTGGGCTTGTATCGGAGTTTTATAGATCCTAACCCGGATCTGGGGATACCCTTTAGAAGTAGCAACAAACTGTGAGGGAACTGTGCAGGGTATACCGACATGGTTGAAGCAGTAGCTACATTGATGTGGCACTTTTGTGAGTACCAGTAACCCTTGAGTCAAGTCAAGGAGATTACGGGGCCGCCGCGTGGTGTCGCGAAGCATCAACTGACCTTAGAACCTTACTTGACCATCCTGGCCTTTTTAGAGGCAGTGAGATGACCGACTTTGGTGCAGTCCGAAGTTGGTAGATACTCGATACTACATTCATTGAGGGTTGTTTTCTTGGAATATTTTGGTCGCTAGTTAAGTGGGTAAATCAAAACAATGAACACAGAAAACAATCCAATGATATTGAGCTCCTTAGAACCCGGTTACTATTTATAGGACAGGTTTTGAGCCAACTAACTTCAAGAGGGTAGTACCTAAACTTCATGCTGGCCTGAACTCTAAGGGCTCTCTTGTGTGACTTGTGTGCCTTTACCATGTTTGCCTTTTGTGAATACTTGTGGTGTGCTTTTACCATGACATCATACCATCATAACATTGCATACATCTTGCATAAGGACTAACCTGCATACATCTTGCATAAGGACTAACCCATTTCAAGGATCTCAAGGGTTTGTGATGCAGGTCATGATGAACCAACTGTCTAGCAAGGGGAAAAGGGGATTTATTTTCCTCTAGCCAAGGTTGTTTGGAGATCAAAACATGATAACTTGAGTCAGGGGCTATGACCCCCTCGATATGGTGAGCTTTGACTCTTGAAGAAGGACTCTCAACAACATGAAGTTCCTTCAATCAAGCTACCAGATTCAGATTCTAACAAGTTTATTTGTTTACCCCGCGAGATCCTTGAAAACATTGCATACATATATCATACATATTATTGCATAACAGGTACCCCTTTTACAGGTCACTTATCTTCTTCGCTGTTTATTTCAGCAATCATCATGTCTTCTGAACCTTCCACTGAACAAGCTATCAAGGCCCTCCAGGCCCAGAACGCCCAGTTCCCAGAGTTGGTTATGAGCCTAGCCAAGGGTCAACAGGATTTGAAGACCCTGATTCTGAAAGAAAGGAAGAAGAAGAAGAAGAGGACCGTCTTGTTCAACATTGGACGCAGATTTGGGAATGGACTGCAGAATGAGGTTGAGCTGACTACCTCATCTGTAGGGAAAGACAGTCTACAAGAGAGAAGGGTTCCTAGTCCCGTGGTCTCCGACAATGAGACGGATTATGATGAAGAGCAGTACCCTCCTGCTGAGGATAGGTATAAACAGTTGGAGGACCGCTTGAGCGCCATGGAGATACAAAATGTGCCCGGGTTGGACTTCGGAGACCTAGGCTTATCCTCTGGGGTGGTGATTCCACATAAGTTCAAGGCACCTGCTTTTGCCAAATATGACGGATCCTCCTGCCCAAAGCTGCACCTCCGGTCGTATGTAAGGAAGATCCAGCCTTACACAGCTGATAAGAATTTATGGATCCATTTCTTTCAGGATAGTCTTTCAGGGACTCAACTCGAATGGTTCTATCAGCTGGATGGGGCCAGTATCCGCAACTGGGAAGACTTGGCTACTGCGTTCTATAAGCAGTATCAGTATAATTCCGACCTTGCTCCTACGCGTACCAACTCCAGGGTATGTCACTAGGGACGGGTGAAGGATTTAAAGAATATGCTCAAAAGTGGAGAGACCTTGCTGGAAGGGTGCAGCCACCCTTAACTGATCGTGAACTTGTCGACATGTTTCTGGGGACCCTGTCTGGTCCATTCTTCAACCATTTGATTGGAAATTCTTCAGCCGGGTTTACAGACCTTATCTTGACTGGTGAAAGAATCGAAGTTGGCATCAAAAGTAGGAAGATTCAAGAAGAAACACCTTCTGATACTCAGAAAAATCCCCACAATGGAAAAAAAGAGTCCAATGCTGTGTATGGTAAAAAGAGTTGTCGTGATCAACATGTAGGGGCAACCCAGATCTCCGATCCCACGCCTGTTCAACAAAGGCAGAGCAATAGGCGTAGGGTAAGATATCAAGAAAGGCAGTATACTGACATCAACATGCCTTTGTCTCAAGCGTTACAACAATTGATGAAGGTGAAATTGATCACACTAAAGGATCCTCCTCAAAATCCTGATACTTCCTCTTCCAAGTATAACCCGAGTGTGAGATGTGCCTACCATTCTGACAGTCCTGGACATGACACCGATGACTGTTGGAGTTTGAAGAACAAGATCCAAGACTTGATTAATGCCAAGGAGATCAAGTTTGATCACTGATCCTTCACCAAATCATTGAGAATGTCTTTTGTTCATCTGAAATTTCAAGTTGTAATTTTCTTTTGATTGTTCAAACATTTATTCATGTCAAGCTTTGTTACTTTATCAATGCATTGCATATGTCTGTTTTGAATCAATCCATTCGTATTCACTATATTCAAATTGCTTTCATTTCTTGTGATGTTCAACTCTCGATTAAAAAACTCTAAGCCTTTTGAGGGAGGATGACGAAAACGATACCATGATCTTTACAGTATGCTTTTGAACAGACCTTGCTGATGAGGTACATGCATTGTTTCAAATCCTAAAACAGTGGAATTATAAGGAAGATAATCCCTAGTCAACCCCCTTTGAGCCAAAGAAGTCGGAGTTTTTCTTTTCAAAAATTAAAACCCTTAATCATAACCTGGGGCAGGGTAGTTCTCTCAGTTGATCCCGGTGCACAATGAATGGCATCAAAGGAGTCCTTTCAAAGCAAGAGACAGTGATGGTTCCGAATAATCATCAAGACAGGCAGTCGTTATCTTTCAAAAACAAAAGCCCACTAAGTCAAAACCTATGAAGGAGACTTATAAAACTGGGGCATCCCGCTGACTGTAATCACAAAAGAAACAGTTCAGGCAAAAAAAATAGGGATAACACAATAAAAAAGGAAGAGGTCCTACAAACCCTAAAAAAAAATGACTGCCTATTCAAAATAAACTATCAGTATCTGAACCATCACTGGAATATCAGAGCAAAGACTCAAACAAGATCTAATGCACGATTAGCTGAGTTTAGGATCGAAGAACATCACGAAGAACGGGCGGGTACAAATAAAACTTGAGCCTTTATCCTTTGTTTCTTAAACCGTGAACTAGGCCACGTTATAACCCTTAAAAGTCCTAGCTGAAGCATGGGATAGTTCGAAAGCATACTGTCACAAAAGGTATCCTGACTCCTGTAGGGCTTGCTGTACAATCCTGAGTTGACATCACATTTTACAAAAATTCACTTGTTTTATTAAAAACTGCATTTTCAAAAACTTCAAGACAGACATAGACTTTGCATTCTTGAAATAATATTGTTTGCATATGACTATTTGTTGAAACAGCAGAGAAATTCGCACAACGAATATCTAGTGAACAAAAATCTTCTCAAGGGTCACCTCAAGTGGAAAAACACTTCCAACCAAGGGGCAGACATGATCATTGTCCATCATCTGGGGCAGTCAAGTCAAGATTCAAGGAATCTCTCAAAATGCCAAATAGCCAGGGGAAAATCTCCATCTGAATCAATTGGGGCATTGGACATGAATTCCAGCAACGAATCTTGCATGATCAAACGAAGATCTTCTGGTAGTATGGCAACACAACACTACTACATCCTGAGAGCATGGACATAGTCGAAAAGATACTACGCATAATCAAAGACCCGCTAGGTCGACTGGCCTATGCAAAAATAAGGGCTTCCCAGCGAACCAAAAGGGTTCGGGCAAAAATAAGGGATGAAAATGAAAAATCTGTACACCCGGCAAGTCGAAAACCTGAAAAGGCGGCTTGGGCAAAAAATGGGTATCCCGGTGGACTGAAAACCCGAAAGGACGGTCCAGGCAAAAGTTAGGGATCAAAGCGTACGACTATGTTCCGTCATCTCGTCACTTGCCTACCAGAAGAAGATTTGTCGATCGGCAGTCATCAAGAACCTCATAGGCCTTCTTCTCCCGCAGAAACTGGGGCAATAAGAATTGTCCGAACTGTACAAGCTGCTCTGTCCTCCAGGCACAAGGTAGATTCAGTGGAAGACTATGACCAAGATACCTTCACTCCCTGCAGAGTAAGACAAGAATCAACCATACTCTCCCCAAACAGAGTTGGTCTCCCATCAGCCCTAAAAGGGCACAGTATCCCCAGAGTCAGCAATACTCTCCCCCAAGCAGAGTTGGTCTACCATCAGTCCTGAAAAGTTGGGTATCCCCAGAAGATCTTAATATTCCCTAGAGGAGTATACAAATGTTCCCTAGAAAGCATCCCCGGCAGTCTTAATATTCCTCGATAGAAATATAAGATTGTTCCCCGGCAGAATACAAGATACCCCCAGTGGAGCCATTTCCTCAATACAGTCCAAAAAGTTTCCCCAGGAGAGTTGAATCATCTCCCCAGTAGATTCTGGAAGCTTATTCCCTACAGGGTATAAACGTATCTCCCCAACCATATTCAGAAGGTTATCCCCACCAGAGTCTAACTGGGTTATCCTCAGCAACTTGCAAACGGAAAGATCATCCCCAGCGAAGTTCTTTCTATCCCCCCAACGGAGTTCATCATCAGAATCTCCAACAGAGCTTATCAACGGAATCCCCAGCGGAGCTATCGTTAAAATCTCAGCGAAGCGTCTCTTCCCACAGAGTAATGCCCCGCAGAGTAATCTCTTCACCAAGTTTATTCCCCAACGGAGTCATCTTCTCCTACCGGTTTACTCTGGCAATCATCTTCGTTCATCATCCCCAGTGGAAACGAAGAACTCTACTCTTCAACATCAGCCCAGGATCTAACAAGCTCCCGGCATTCGTCAAGGATTTATTTTCCCAGACGAAAATACATTCATAAACATATCACATCTCATACCTCCTATTTACATACATGACAAAGTGCATACGACACGATCTCATTTATTTTTGAGAACATCATGACATCACGTATCTCATACATCATGATATTGCATACAACTAACTCTTTACCTTTTCAGGAAAGATCGATCAATAGATAAAAGTCATTACCTTTTGAAGTAGAAGTCATCCAATATTCCTTCATCATCCCGTTGAGGTAGAAGTCATCAAGATTCCTTCACCATTCCTGCTGAGGTAGTAATCACCGAAGATTCCTTCACCATTCCTGCTGAGGTAGTAATCGCCGAAGATTCCTTCACCATTCCTGCTGAGGTAGTAATCACCAAAGATTCCTTCACCATTCCTGCTGAGGTAGTAATCGTCCCAAATTCCTTCATCATCCCGTTGAGGTAGAAGTCATCCAAGATTCCTCCATCATCCTGCTGAGGTAGTAATCGTCCCAGATTCCTTCATCATCCTGCTGAGGTAGTAATCGTTCCAGGTTCCTTCATCATCCCGTTGAGGTAGAAGTCATCCAGATTCCTTCATCATCCTGCTGAGGTAGTAATCGTCCCAGATTCCTTCATCATCCCGTTGAGGTAGAAGTCATCCAAGATTCCTCCATCATCCCGTTGAGGTAGAAGTCATCAAGATTCCTTCATCATCCCGCTGAGGTAGTAATCATCCAAGATTCCTTCATCATCCTGTTGAGGTAGAAGTCGTCAAGATTCCTTCATCATCCTGTTGAGGTAGAAGTCATCAAGATTCCTTCATCATCCCATTGAGGTAGAAGTCGTCAAGATTCCTTCATCATCCCGTTGAGGTAGAAGTCGTCAAGATTCCTTCATCATCCCGTTGAGGTAGAAGTCATCAAGATTCCTTCATCATCCCGCTGAGGTAGTAATCGTCCAAGATTCCTTCATCATGCTGCTGAGGTGGTAATCATCCAAGATTCCTTCATCATCCTGCTGAGATAGTAATCGTTCTAGATTCTTTCATCATCCTGCTGAGGTAGTAATCGTCCCAGATTCCTTCATCATCTATTTGGAGTAGCAATCGTCTCAGATTCCTTCATCACATCATTATCAAAAAAAACATTTCTTAAGTTCCAGATCAACACCTGTAACTAGCCAGGAAATATCTGTGAACGACTGATTGTAGATTAATACCTGAAACCAGACAGGAAAGTTATCTACATTGAAGAGATTGAAGATTAATACCTGTAGCGAGCCAGGAAAACTATCTTTCTTTCTCAGGTTAGAGATTAATACCTGAAACCAGCCAGGACAACTATCTCATCGGCCAACCTTTTTCAAAGTTCCAGATCAACACCAGTAACTAGCTAGGAAATATCTGTGGACGACGGATTGTAGATTAATACCTGAAACCAGATAGGACAACTATCTACTTGACCATCATGAAGCAACCCCACACCGGTTCCTTCTCTTCCAAGATGCAATTTTACATGGACTCATCATCAGGCAACCCTACACCGGTTCCTTCTTTCAGATGTAGTTTTACACGGACTCATCATCAGACAACCCTACACATGTTCCTTCTTTCAACCTACCAAGTTACGATTCAACAAACAATTTCCAGATGGCATCTATAAGCCCATCCCCGACAAGATTCTGTCACATCTCCAGATGGCATCTATAAGCCCATCCTCCTAACAAACAATCTCTAGATGGCATCTATAAGCCCATCCTCCTATCCATCATCTCTCCAAATGGCATCTGTAAGCCCATTCCCGACATCACATTGCTGATACTACACCATGTGAGTGCAAATTTATGGGCACTTTAGTGTTCAATCATCTTCCACCTTCGGATCACGAAAGGCACGCAAGCCAATCTACATCCTCAGGTTTAAGAAGATTGAACAGGGGCAACTGTTGTACCCCAAAATTTTCCCTCCCATATTTCTCAAAACATTTCAAGAAAAATTCACAAGTCCAACCCGGCGCGTTATATTCAGGTGTTCTTTCGCCAAGATATCTCTGATAACATATTCTCAAATTCAGGTTCGGCTCAAGAGTCAATTCTTTAAAGAAGGTATCCGAATGTGTGAGTTTTCTCGAAGAAATATGGTGAAAAAGTGTGCTGAAAGTTTAGTTTTTACGCGCTAAAAAATTCATAACTTGAAGATCGTGGCTCGTTTTGAACCCGTTCCGGTGGCTAAAATTCCGTCTTGACATTATCTATGTTTTCACCTCTCACGGCTGGAAGTCAATTTCGATCAGAAGGTCTTCAAAAATGTGGATTTATCAAGTATTTTCATACAGAAAATTTGTGACAGAAGTTTATTTGCGTCATGTTCAGAAAATCATAACTTGGTCGATTTTCATCGTATCGAGCTGGTTCTAGTGCCAAAATTTCACAAATTGAGTTGGCTACATTTTCACAGAAGGTATTGAGTTCAAACGGTATTCAAAAGGCCTTCGTTTTTTGCTCAGAGTGTGTGACACGTTGAAAATCCTGAATGCTGAATATTATTTCATCTGGGCCGAAACTTCTAAAATTCATAACTCGGTCAATTTTTATCGGATTGGGCTCATATTTTTACACAAGGTCACTGACTCATAGATCTACAACTTTGCTTCAAAAGTCGAGACCGGATTATGCTCCGATCAATACCAGTTTTTTATTGAAGAACGTGTCAGAGTCGACACTGGAGCCCAAAATAAGTTTGTCTGAGCTGAAACTTCAAAAATTCATAACTAATTCACCGTTTATCCGATTGAGCCGATTTTCGGACATGAGTTAGTTCTCGATATCGGCTACATTTTGTTATCACATTTCAACTTCAAAAATTGCACTTAAGTCCCTGCGATTTAGCCTGGAAAGTGACGAACTCAAGTGAACATTGGAGGCCCAATTGCACATTCAAAGTCCATTTTCTTTACCCTAATTTCCATTATATAATCACATTCTTTTCACACAAACAAGAGGAGAGAAAAAAACCTTGCCACAATACTTTCAGAATATCAAATTCTTTTAAGAACCCTAAAACCTTGAAATCCTTATTACAAACCCCTCTCTCACTACAAACAAGTCATCCCAGTTACAAACCAACATCTCACTACAAACAAGCCATCTCAGTTACAAACCAACATCTCACTACTTCTTCAGTAAGGGTAAGGCTGACTTGATCTCCATGATCAAAAGGGCATAAAAGTATTCATGTCACTACTTTTCCAGTAAGGGTAAGATTGATTTGATCTCCATGATCAAAAGAGTATAATCATTCATACATGCCATATTAACCTAAACATTAAATTTCTTCATATATTGGCTTTATTTGTATTTTTTGATATATAGTAATTTATTTAATGTGTTCATGAGATTCAACACTGCAGATTTAGACAGGATCCATTCAGGTTCATTAAGGAACGTTGAGGCCAAAACACAAATGGCCAAAAGCCAAAAGCCAAATGGCCAAAACAGAACAGCTTACACATGACACCAATACATGGCGAGACAGACATCCTGAGAAGGTTAAGGAACGTTGAGGCCAGAACACAAATGACCAAAAGCCAGAACACAAATGGCCAAAAGCCAGAACATAAATGGCCAAAAGACAAAACACAAATGGCCAAAACAAAACAGTTTACACATGACGCCAATAGTTGTTTCACCCCTCCAATCAGGCCCATATACTCCTAAACTCTCTCTCTATTTTTATTATGTTCCTTTAATTAATTAATCGTTATTCTTTTTATTAATCACTAACCAATTAACATTTTTTCCTAATAAAATCAAAAACACAAAAAATATTTTATTTATTAAAATTAACTTCATCACTTTTATTTTTGTAAATAAATTAATTTAATCAATTTAGCTTTAATTAGATTTAACTTTTAATATTTTTTGCAATATTTAAAATCAATTTAGAATATTAGGTTTTTTTAGCATTAATTCAATTTATTTTATTTCTTTAAAAAACTCAAAAATCCAAAAATATTTTCATTATTTATTTTAATTTAATTGTTCATTTAATTTAATTCCATTTAATTCAAAAATAACCAAAAAAAATCATTTTCTTTCAAAAAAGGGTCAAAACCCCAAAAAACTCGTATCCGATTTAATTTCTCGCACGCGATCCATTTTATCATATTATTGTATCTATTTCCCGGAATGTAATAGCTCTTAATTAGGACTTTAATTATTTATTGCTTTATTTTTACTTCCCGCAATTTACTTTTCAAGGGTTGTTTTTGGCGATGTAAATACCCGACGCCTTGTAATAGTTTAGTTTTACTTTCCGCAATATTTAACTGTTAGATGTATGTTAACTAGGCTATGCATGACAAGACTTATCTCTGAAATTAAAATCAACCCGTAGCTCACCATAACATGTGCAAAGATAACTTAACTGAATCCTGACACACTCGCACATGCCACTCCTAGGGTACGCCTCACTTGGTTGCCTCGACGTGGTCATTGAGTATAGGGTGTTTTAGAGGTCGCCCTCCTGTCTAAAGATCCAAGTTGCCTCGAAACAGTTGCCCCGGATAAAAAGGATCTAGGACATTAGGGTTACCGCTAAGGCGTCCTACTATTGCTTTAGTGACCACATGTCCCTATAATCGAATTGACCCGAATAACTCCAATGACGGTGCTACCTACTTTTCAATAGTGGGATAGTACTATTTAAAGGACATTTACACAGCTTAATTTCTTTTGAGTAGGTAGAGGTTCTTAGATACTTGCTCTTTCAAAACAAAAACAACTTTTCGCACCTACACTTTTCTGACAAAAGTTTTCAAACAAACACTTCATATACTCTTGAGGACAGATACAAGAGTTAAATTGAAGTTTTCAAACAAAATTTTTCAAAACCCACAAACACAAGAAAAGAAAAACATTTTTGAAAACATAGTGAGCAAGTACCTAAGTGCCCGTGGATAACCACGGATAGAAAGGGTGCTAACACCTTCCCTTTCTATAATCTACCTCCCGAACCGAGAAACATCTCGAAAAGGAATTTTGCTGTGCTTTTGTCCTTTCCTTGTTGGAGAAAATAAAAGACGGTGGCGACTCTTGCTTACTGCGACATTTCGCGAACCAGCATTCCAAAACAGTCAGTTTTATTTCCACCGATCATAATGTCCATTACATAGAAGGTTGAGTTGAAAGTTTGAGTCCCAACCTTTATAAGGATGTCCACCTCCCCGTGTACCATCCTCTTTGAGCCATCAAATGCTCTTACGACTATGTTACTGGTTTTCAACGTCAGTCCTTTGCAGTCTAGTCTGTCGAGAGCTTTCTTTGGTAAAACATTCAAAGATGAGCCAGTGTCCACCAAGACATGGACCAGAGTTGTTCCTCTACATTCCACAGAGACATGCAATGCCTCGTTGTGCTTTCTTCCCCTTGGTGTCAAATCAACATCCGAGAAGCCTAGGCCGTTATCCACTGTCAAGCTGGCCACACAATCTTGAAATTGGTCAGTAGATGTTTCTTGAGGCACATGGGCTGTCTTTAGAAACTTTACTAGGGCTTTCGCATGTGCCTCGGAATAGAGTAACAATGCCAGCATGGATATTTTTAAGGGAGTTTTCCCCAACTGTTCAACTACGTCATAGTCGCTCCTCTTTATGATTTTCAGGATCTCCTCCATTTCCTTCTTGGAGGCTTCGGGGATAGTCAAGGATTGAGCCTTCGTCCGGACAGGCTCTACTTGAATACTTTTTCCTCGAGTTTCAGCAGCATGAGTGTTGGTAGGAATGACAGCAGGAGTTGTATCGTTTTCGTCAATAGGAGCACTTGCAGATATGATTATTGGTACAGAAGTAACCTTTGGAGCAACCACGGGTCCAAAAACTGCCTTTGGGGGGGCAATTTCTGGAGAGAAGATTCTACCGCTTCGGGTAATCTTACTGGTTCCGACAATATTGCTAATGTCAGAGTCTTCCTCTTCGGAGTTTATCTCTTCGGTGACCAGCCCATCTTGTTTGATGCCATGGTAGTAGATGTCCCCACCGTAATTCCACGACACAGTTTTGTCTGATTTATACGGGACTGGCCCAGGCATTGTGATTATAAGAGGAGTAGTTTTTGGAACCGATGTAATTCTAACGGGTCTTTTGGGGACCCTGGAAGAATTGATGGTGATGATTGAAACGTCTTCAACAAGAACAGGTGAAACATTAGTACTTTCAAACAAAATCTCTTTGTTGTCTATCAAGCGTTAAATGCCTGTTTTCAACAAAGGGCAAACAGTTGGCGAGGATAAGCAAAAATGGTAGTCTTCATTACAACCCGGGAATACACCGACTTTCAACAAGTTTATCTTAATTATTAGGAGTGGAGTCAAAAGTTCATCAATTGTGGTAACAAACAAATCTTCTTCAACAACATTGGTGTGGTGACCATGTCTAGGCATAAGAGCATAAATGACGTTTGGCTTCTCAGGCGCATCAAACTCAATCTCTTTGGCCTCTATAAGATCTTGAATTTTGTTTTTCAGGGCCCAACAGTTGTTAGTGTCATGACCCGGACTTTCGGAATGATATGCGCAGCGGGCATTTGGGTGATAATGAGGGGACGCTGTGTTGGGGTTCTTTGGAGCTTCTTTTAAAGTTGCCAAATTGGATTTCAGAAGGTGCAGTAAAACCTGGGCTAGAGTCATATTGATTCTGGTGAATTGCCGGATTGGCTTCTCCACCCTCGGTTGATTACTTCTTGGTTAATCAGATGTAGGCTTTGGGATCATGACAGCCCCCACCATTGGTCGGTGCTCGGATCTCCCTTGGTTCCTTTATGGATATACAACAACTACTTATTTCTTCCCAATGAAATGTTTCCTCACAGCTGTAGAGGCATATGAATCCTTCTGAATCTTTCCACTTTTTATGCCAGCTTCCACCCTTTCTCTGGTCAGTATTAACTCAGTAAATCCTACAGATGAGCTTCCAATCAGATGGTTGAAGAAAGGTCCCGATAGAGTGCCTAAGAACATGTCCACCAATTCCCTTTCAGACAGAGGGGGTTGCACTCTCCTAGTTAGATCTCTCCACTTCTGCGTGTAATCCTTGAAACCCTCATTGGAAGCCATAGCCATACTCTGAAGTTGAGTACGGGTAGGCGCCAAATCAGCGTTATATTGATATTGCTTATAGAAAGTTGCGGCAAGATTTTCCCAATTATGGACATTGGCCCTTTCCAATTGGTAAAACCAATCGAGTTATGTTCCAGATAGACTATCTTGGAAAAAATGCACCCACAAGTCTTTATCAGCGGAGTGTGGCTGGATCTTTCTCACATATGATCGGAGGTGCATCTTAGGACATGGCACCCCATCATATTTTGCAAATAAAGGCACTTTGAATTTCGGAGGAATCACAATCCCCGACACTAGTCCCAATTCTTCAAAGTCTAGAAATGGTACTTTTTGTATTTCCATAGGCCTCAAATGCTCTTCAAGATGTCTGTACTTATCATCAGTTGGAAGATATTGTTCCTCAGAGTAGTCTTCCTCTTCTTCCTTCTCTTCAGATTCTGAAGGAACCGCTGTTTCTTTTCCTTTCCCTTCTCCTTCCCCGGAAGTGGTTGCAAAATTCAAGGTTCTTCTAGTCTGTCCCTGAAACCTTCTCCCCATGTTCAAAACCCCAGTGACCTTCTTTGTTTTCTTTTTTCTTTCCTCAGCCAGCAGAGTCTTCAACTCCTCCTGCCCCTTGGCTAGGGTCATGAGTAACTGTTGAAACTGTGTGTCCTGAGCTTGGAGATCTTTGACTGTCTGTTCGAGATCCATCTTACTGAAATAAACAGTAGAGAGATGAGGAAACTCGTTGCAAAATACCTATTTATGTTATGATGAATGATATGTGCATATGTAATGTTTTCAAGGATTTTTAAAGATTCAAGTTCGTTTTAGACAAAAAGAAACACACGTTATATTAATAAGATAGAGTTTGAGTACATCAATTCCCCTTGGGCAAAATAATACAACACTCTAAGATAAAAAAAGTAGTGTGCATCCTCTTTGGTGCAATGTAGGCATTTAGAGTCTGCTCCTCATGAAGTAGCCTAGTGAGCTCTAAAACCTTCTTCTAGCTTGCGTAGAATTGGGCTTCAAAAGTATCCCACTCTCCTTTGAGATGTATCCAATCCCTTTATAGGTCTTCAAGAGATGTGGGCATGTCAGGATGTAGGATGTTGTATGGAACTTCTCCTTCCTTAACAGGCTCAATGATCACCGGGAGAATGGAAGGATAAGGCATCATAAGACTTGAGCGCGGCTTCGTACCTGTGATACAGTGGGAGAACTGACTTGAGATTTTGCGTTTGTGTTTGCAAATGTTACGGTTTAGCAAGAGTCGCCACCGACTTTTCTTTTATCTAAAAGGAAAGGTGAAAAGCATAGGAAAGACCTTTAGAGATGTTTTGAGTTCGGGGGGTAGATTATGAAAAGGGAAGGCGTTAGCACCCTTTTCATCCATGGTTTTCCATGGGCTCTTAGTTACTCTCTAGATCACTTGCTTTTGTTTGAAAATGTGCCTAGTGTGGTTTTGAAAGTATTTTGAAAAAGGTGCCAACGTTTAGGCAAACTTTGCAATAATTCCCGTTCGTAAGAATGTATGCAAAGTGTTGAGCTTTTGAAAATATTTCAAGTTTTAGAAAGTGTATGTGATTATTTTGAAAATAGCAAGGATGTTTGTTTTGAAATTGAGCAAGTAACTAAAAGTAATCTACCTACTCAAAAGGTCTTAGATGTGCTTTTCCTCCTCCTTTAGATGTTGCTACCTTACCATTGTTTTGGTAACAAGCCCCATCGTTGGATGTGAAGGGACAGGCATTGGGTCATCGTATGACCATGATAACAATGTTGTGAGATGACTTAGCACTTTTCTTTAGGGACTAAGATCATTTTTGAAAGGCAACTTTGATAGCGTCATCGAGGGACTATGATCTTGTATTTTTGATTCGTTTGTGCTAAGACATCCCACATGCATAGCATGGCCATTTTTGTAAGGCAACAAGTGAGATTACCCTAAGGGTGCATGTGTGCAAAGAGTGTTTGATTTGCATGCATTTAGTCTTGATTAGGGTTGTCTATTTTATTGTTTTTATCTTGTCATACACGCCTAATTACTAGCATTTACATTTGAAAGCGATAAATTGCAGAAATGTAAAGTCCTACGCTATTACAACATTTAGGGGATGGGGGTACAAATTTATGAATGGGGTTGCAAGTAAAATAAGTCCTAAATTACTATTACAACCATATTGAAATGCCTAAGAATATACAAGAAAATGTTAAACAAACTTGTCTTGTTTTAAGAAACTATTTTTGGTCTTTTGTTTTAAGAAATAAAATAAAGTGTGAAGGAAATACTTTTGATGTTTGCTGATTAATGGAATGAAGAGTGATAGCAAAATAATGAAAAAGGAAAAAAGAATCAGCGTGTTGCTGATAAAATGAAGTCAGAGGTTCTGACCCTAGCACGCTGCAAAACAAAAACCTGTTAGTGAAAATATATAAGGTCAGAAGCTCTGAACCCACTGGGAACACAGTAATTTTCGGAAGTTCTGATACCACTGACAACAAAACAGACTTCAAAATTCCTGAGACCACTGGTGTGATCGGTGGGAATGAGAACTGACTGTTTTGGAATGCTGGTTCGCATTTGCGTTTGTTTTCGCAAAATGTCGCGGTAAGCAAGAGTCGCCACCGTCTTTTATTTTATCCAACAAGGAAAGGACAAAAGCACAGAAAAATTCCTTTTCGAGATGTTTCTCGGGTTCGGGAGGTAGATTATAGAAATGGAAGGTGTTAGCACCCTTTTTATCCGTGGTTATCCACGGGCTCTTAGGTACTTGCTCACTATGTTTTCAAAAGTTTGCTTTTCTTTGTGTTTGTGGGTTTTGAAAAGAGTTTTGTTTTTGAAGAGAGTGTAAGTGCGAAAAGTTTTGTTTTGTCTTAAAAAGAGCAAGTACTTAAGAACATCTACCTACTCAAAAAAGGAACTAAACTGTGCAAATGTCCTTTAGACAATGCTATCCCACTATTGAGGAGTAGGTAGCACCGTCGTTGGAGTTTTTGGGTCAATTGGATTTAAGGGACGTGTGGCCACTAAAGCAATGTTAGGACGCCTTAGCGGTAACTCTAATGTCTTAGATCATTTTATCCGAGGCAACCGTTTCGAGGCAACTTATGATCTTTGGACGAGAGGGCGACCTCTAAAATATCCTATACTCAATGACCACGTTCGAGGTAACCAAGTGAGGTGTACCCTAAGAGTGGCATGTGCGAGTGTATTGTTTTTTAGTTTATATTATCTTTGTATATGTTATGGTGAGCTACGGTTGATTTTAAATTAAAGGTTAATCTTGTCATGCATAGCCTATTGTTCAAACATCTAACAATTAATGATTGCAGAAAATAAATCGCGGAAAATAAAACTAAGCTATTACAAGGCGTCGGGTATTTACATCGCCAAAAACAAACCCTTGAAAATTAAATTGCGATAAATAAATAAGAGCGATAAATAAAAGTCCTAAGTTAAAACTATTACATCCTCGGAGCAATTACAATTATATGGATCAAAGATAATTCACGCGAGAAAATTGAATCAGAACGTCCTAGGGTTTTGACCCTTTTTTCATTAAATAAAGCATATTTTTTGTCACTTTTGATTTAAGAATTAAGCCTAACTAATGATTAATTAATTAAAAAGAAAATATTTTTTGAGTTTTATTTTAATTAAGGAAATAAAATAAGAATGGTAAAAATATAAAAAAACCTAATTCTAAATCAATTTTAATTTATTGCAAAATATATTATCATTAAACCTATTTAAACTAAATAAATTAATTAATGGTTTATTTACAAAAATAAAATAGTGAAATTAATAAATATTATTTTTTGTTATTTTCTGATTTTTTACGAAAAAAAGTTAGTTTGTTAATTAATTAGTTAAAGATAATAAAACAAATTAAGTAAAAGAAATATAGAAAAGAAAAAGAATAAACCAAAGGGGTTTGGGCTCAGAAGGGAGGTTGATTCAGCAATTTTGAGGTCCATCAACGTTTCAGCCTTGTTTGATCTTTCAGATTGCCTATGCGCTTGCTGACCAGAGTGTGTGGTAGGCGTGCAATCTGGATCCTTGAACCTGCCTAGTGGGCCACTTGGCATTTGATGAGATGGGAAGTATGATGATCCACACTTTGGGGCGCTGCACCTGAGTACCTGAAAAGCAAAACCAAATAATTGTTTGGGGGACCTGGGATTCGAAGGAGCTTGGGTTGCCCTTCGATCCAAGGGGCTGATTGAAGGTGCCCACGGGACTGCACGTACGGGGCGTTCGATCTGGATATGACATCCTCCGATCTAGAATTCTGCAAGGAAGTTTGTTAGAAATTGAAAATACAAGGCCTGTGATATTGGATCCTAGTCCCTTCGATTGAGCGAATTCCCTTTCACCCCTGAGCTGCTTGCTCATTCAGAAGGCATGACTCCTGCTTTTGGCCCACTGGAGGCGCCTGGATTTGGACGGAAGGTGCCTGCAATGGAGTCTAGACTTTCGTGGGGCAGGCTGGTGCTTTTGCGAGGCAAGGTATGTGTGGCCGTCTTCGTGGGTTTTTCCCGTTTCTACAGAGTTTTGTGTGTCTTTCCCCCCCGTCATTTTTTCTTTGTGAGCATGAGGTTTATATAGACAAAGGAATTTAGGTCAATATTTGTGTATCAAATCTTGGCCCATTATGATTAAGAGATTTTGATTTGATTCACTTTGAATATCATTCCAAAAATAGCCTAATTCAATCTTTTTATCCACACCATGCCTTTACACGAATTTGATTTGATTTCTCCATAAAGACTTTCTATTTTTGATTCAATCACGTGCCAATCTGCTTTCATGCGTTACTGCCAGCCTGTTATGAGCTGTTTGGGCCTCCAACATGATGAAAATTGAAAGCTGACTTGCCCTTTGTTGATCCACTTCCCTTCTAATCTACTCTCTTCGATAGCTCTAAGCTCCAATTCGAATTAATCCATCTTCGATATCACAACCCCTTCGATTGATACTCCTTCTGCTTCGACTGCTTGATTTGAAAAGAATCACTCTGGTCGAATCAGCTCTTGTGGAGTTAGGAACAGAAAAGGCAAGAATCTGGCCTTTAACTCAGGAATTGAATCCACAATCAATTTAATTCTTGCCATATTTGCAAGGAAAACATGCCATTTTCTCATGTTCAGTGTACCTGGACATGTTTTTTGAGTGGCCTCTCGATGGCCTCTTTCGAATGGCCTGGAAGGAGTTCTTCAAATGGCCCATGTCCAAATATCAATCGAAGGGTATTTATTGAAATATCAATCGAAGAGTCCTTTGCTACGCCAATCGAAATATCTTGTTCATGCAAATTGAAGGACATGGTTAACATGCCTGTCGAAGCTGCCTTGACACAATGCTAAATCGAAGGATCCCTTGGCATGCCAATTGAAAGGCTTGGCCCAGGGTGCCAAACGAAAAGGTCTTTCAGAATTCCAATCGAAGGCCTTGACACAAT
The DNA here is from genome assembly GCA_948472305.1 of Vicia faba. NCBI lineage: Eukaryota > Viridiplantae > Streptophyta > Magnoliopsida > Fabales > Fabaceae > Vicia > Vicia faba. Next base: position 411,389,852 of record OX451739.1, read on the forward strand.
GCCAATCGAAGTGCTTGTCCATAATGCCAATTGAAGCATTTTTGGAATGTCAATCGAAAGGATTGGCCATAATGCCAATCGAAGGGGATTATCCATGTCGATCGAAAGGCTCCTTCAGAATACCAATCGAAGGGTCTTTCAGAATGCCAATTGAAAGGTACTTAAAGCACCACTCAAAAAATTTCTTTTTCCTTAGGCAAGGGTTTCTGGTCAACCATGTAGGGGGAAGACTTTGGAAAACATGAGAGGGCAAATTTTGGGGTACAACAGCTGCCCCTGTTCAATCTTCTTAAACCTGAGGATGTAGATTGGCTTGCGTGCCTTTCGTGATCCGAAGGTGGAAGATGATTGAACACTAGAGTGCCCAGAAATTTGCACTCGCACGGTGTAGTATCAGCATTGTGATGTCGGGAATGGGCTTACAGATGCCATTTGGAGATTGTTGGTAGGAGATGGGCTTAAAGATGCCATCCAGAAGTGATTGTTGGACTGTATCTATAAGCTGGAACTGGATGATTTCCAGAATTGCGTCTGCATCTGGAGCATATCTGAAATGTATTTGAATGAGTGACAGAATGACATCCGAATCTGGATCGCATCTGGACTGTAATTTGAATGAGTGACAGAAAGACATCTGAATCTGGATCGTATCTGGACTGTATTTTGAATGAATCTGGAATAAGTATCAGAACGTCAGCCATATCTGGATCGCATCTGAACTGTCTCTAGAAGGGATCTGGAATAAGTATCAGAATGTCAGCCATATCTGGATCGTATCTGGACTGTATTTTGAATGAATCTGGAATAAGTATCAGAACGTCAGCCATATCTAGATCGCATCTGAACTGTCTCTAGAAGGAATCTGGAATAAGTATCAGAATGTCAGCCATATCTGGATCGTATCTGAACTGTCTCTAGAAGGAATCTGGAATAAGTATCAAAATGTCAGCCATATCTGGATCGCATATGAACTGTCTCTAGAAGGAATCTGGAATAAGTATCAGAATGTCAGCCATATCTGGATCGCATCTGAACTGTCTCTAGAAGGAATCTGGAATAAGTATCAGAATGTCAGCCATATCTGGATCGCATCTGAACTGTCTCTAGAAGGAGTTTGGAATAAGTATCAGAATGTCAGCCATATCTGGATCGCATATGAACTGTCTCTAGAAGGAATCTGGAATAAGTATCAGAATGTCAGCCATATCTGGATCGCATCTGAACTGTCTCTAGAAGGGATCTCAGAAGATGAAGATCTTTGCCTGTTGATTTATCTTTCCTGAAAAGGTAAAGAGTTAGTTGTATGCAATGTCATGATGTATGCATTGTCATGATGTATGCATTGTGTAATGATGTTCTCAAAATAAAATGAGATTTGTGTCATATGTATTTTGTATGCATATGTTATGAATGTTGTTGAAGTGTAATTTTGTCTTGGACTTTGCTCAAAATGTTTCCACCGGGGATCCCTGCTTTGTTGTTTGAGGAGAACTCCGCTGGGGGATATTGAAAACTCTGTGGGGAGTATGTTTATTTCGGCTTGGGAAAAGAGTTTAGGAGTCTTAGTCGTCCGTTGCTCTACTGGGGAGTCGAAGTTGAATTGATATCTGGTTGTGTCCAGGTTTCGCAGTAACTTGCTGGGGATTTTAGAGTAGTCTATTGGGGAAGAGGAGTTGTGGTCCTTTTATTTGTAGTAGTCGGAGAGGCAAACTCAAGCTGGGGAATCCTGGTGTTGTTGGGGAAATAAACCCCGTCGTCAGTCCGCTAGAGAGGTGACATCTTCGTTGGGGGAAGTCCTCGAGGATTCTTGAGGTTGATTCAGTTGGGGAAAGGTTTTCAGAGATTAAACCCTTGCTGGGAGTCATCCTATGAGAAGGATTTTGGGGAGATTTGTCATTGCTCCTAGTAGCAAGTGTTTGTGACATTGCCAGAAAATGTTTAATTGTATGTAACCCTTCACTGAGATTGATGTTCAATGCCCCAAGCGACGGAGATGGAGACTTGCCCCTGGTTATTCTACACTTCTTCAGAGATTTCTTGAAATCTTGACTGGACTGCCCCAGGTGTGCTGGATAGTGACATGTCAAGTCCCCCTGTTGATAGGAGATTCGTCAATGGAAGTGTCATCCTTCTTGAATTGATTTTGTTCACTGAGAGAGCTTTTGTTTACTGGATATTCATTGTGTGAATTTCTCCGCTGTTAAACAAATAGCCATATGCAAACAATGATATTCAAGTAATGCAAAGTTTATGTTTGTCTTGAAGTTTTTTGAAAATGCGTTTTAGCGAGTAAAGAAATTTTGCTAAGAAAATTCAAACTCAGGATTTAGAGCAAAGCCTTACAGGAGTCAGGATACCTTTTGTAACAGTATGCTTTCGAACTAACCCATGCTTCAATTAGGACTTTTGAAGGGTTGTAACGTGGCCTGGTTCACGGTTTAAGAAACAAAGGATAAAGGCTCAAATTATATTTGTACCCACCCGCTCTTCGTGATGTTCTTCAATCCTAAACTCAGTTAATTGTGCATTTGAACTCCTAATGAGTTTGGAACAACGTTTTTGGTGATGGTTCACACAAGTTGAATTTGTTGGAAGGCAGTCATTTTTGCAACATGTTGTTGAGGATTTGTAGCGACCTCATTCTTTTGATTTGTTATCCCTAACTTTTGCCTGGCTGTTCCTGTTTTCGAGATTACAGTCAGCGGGATGCCCCAACTTTCTTAAGCCTTCTTTATAGGTTTTGGTTCAGTGGGCTTTTCTCTTTTGAGAGATTGACTGCCTATGAGATAAGGAACCACCACTGTCTTTTGATTCCAGAGGAATGCTTTTGATGTCGTTCATTGTATTATGAACTGAGAGTTTTGCGACTTCAATGCGCATCTTTTGAAGTAACTGAGAGACTACCCTGCCCCAGGTTTAAATTAAAGGTTTCAATTTGTGTTTAAAACAGAAAACTCCTACTTCTTTGGCTCGAAGGGGTTGACTAGGGATTATCTTCCTTATAACTCCAGTGTTTAGGATTTGAAAGAAACGCTTGTACATCGTCAGCAAGGTCTATCCAAAAGCATATTGGATGAGATTATGGCATTGTTTCGTCATCCTCCCTCTAAAGGCTTGTAACTTTTAGCAAGAGTTGAATGTCATAAAGTGAGTAAAAAGCATAGTTTAAATGTAATGAAAATGATTGGATCAAATCAAGACAAACATATGCAATGCATTAATGAAACAAAGTTTGGCATTAATAGATAATTGTTTGAATAACAAAGAGATTACAACTTGAAAATTCAAATGAACAAAAGCTTTCAATGATTCATCATAGGAGCAGTGATTATGTTTGGAGTCTCCGGAGGGTCAAACTTGATCTCCTTGGCATCAATCATGTCTTGGACCTTGTTCTTCAGAGCCCAACAGTTGTTTGTGTCATGTCCCGGACTGTCAGAGTGGTATGCACACCTTTCATTGGGATGATAGGTAGGAGCGGAAGTATTTGGGTTCCGGAGAGGAGCCTTTAACGTAATCAGCTCTGCCTTCAACATGTGTTGTAGCGCTTGACCCAGTGACATGTTGATCTTAGTGAATTGTCTTTTAGGCATGACCTCCTTACGCTGATGCCCCTGTCTTTGTTGAGCAATCGTAGGATTAGAGATCAAGATTTCTCCTACGTGTTAGTCATGACGACTATTTTGACCATACACAACATTAGACTCTTTCTTCCCATTGTAGGGCTTTTTCTGAGCATCAGAAGGTGTAGCTTCTTGAATCTTCCCACTTTTGATGCCAACTTTGACCCTTTCGCCGGTCAGTATTAGCTCAGTGAACCCGGCTGAAGAGCTTCCGATCAAGTGGTTAAAGAATGGACCAGACAGGGTCCCCAAAAACATATCAACAAGTTCACGATCAGCTAAAGGTGGTTGCACCCTTCCGGCAAGGTCTCTCCATTTTTGAGCATACTCTTTAAATCCTTCACCCGTCCCTATTGACATACCATGGAGTTGGGTACGCGTAGGAGCGAGGTCAGAGTTATACTAATACTGCCTATAGAACGCAGTAGCCAAATCCTCTCAGCTACGGATACTGGCTCCGTCCAACTGATAGAACCACTCAAGCTGAGTCCCTGAAAGACTGTCTTGAAAGAAATGGATCCACAAGTTCTTATCAGCAGTGTAAGGTTGGATCTTCCTCACATATGACCGGAGGTGCAGCTTTGGACAGGAAGCTCCGTCATACTTGGCAAAGGCAGGTGCCTTGAACTTATGGGGAATCACCACCCCAGATGATAGACCCATATCTCCAAAGTCCAGACCGGGCACCTTCTGTATCTCCATAGCGCTCAAGCGGTCTTCCAGCTGTTTGTACTTATCCTCAGCAGGAGGATACTATTCTTCATCATAGTCTTTCTTGTTATCGGAGACCATAGGGCTAGGAGCCCTCCTTTCTTGTGGACTGTCTTTCCCTCCAGATTAGGTGGTCAGATCAACTTCATTCTGCAACCCGTTTCCAAACCTGCGTCCGGTGTTGAACAGGATGGTCCTCTTTTTCTTCTTCTTTTTCTCCTTCAGAATCAAAGTCTTCAGGTCCTGCTGACCCTTAGCTAGATTCATGAACAACTCTTGAAATTGGGCATTCTGGGCCTGGAGGGCCTTGATAGCTTGCTCGGTTGAAGGTTCAGTAGACATGATGATTGCTGAAATAAACAGCAAAGAAGATAAGAGACCTGCACTGGGAGAACTGATATGCAATGATATGTATGATATATGTATGAAATGTTTTCAAGGATCTCGCGGGGTAAACAAGAAACTGTTAGAATCTGAATCTGGTAGCTTGATTGAAGGAACTTCATGTTTCTGAGAGTCCTTCTTCAAGAGTCAAGCTCACCATATCGAGTGGGTCATAGCCCCTGACTCAAGTTATCATGTTTTGATCTCTAGATGGCATTGGCTAGAGGAAAATAAATCCCCTTTGCCCCTTGCTAGAGTTTGATTTACCATAACCTGCATCACAGACCCTTGAGATCCTTGAAATGGTTAAAGAAATGTTAAGGCATGATGTTTTGATGTGTATGCTATGCTTTTAAGCAAAAGCGTGAGGTGATGTAAGTAAACCCTGCAATAAGTCCAAATTATTGGATAAGGACTGTAAACAAAACCTGCAAGGAACTCATGTTGTCAGATAACAAGAATGTGCAAGTAGTTCAAGTTTGAAGGCACACAAGTCACACATATAGCCTTAAGTTTAGGCTGGCATGGAGTTTAAGTATTACCCTCTTTCAGTTCAGTTGGTTTAAACCTGTCTTAGTAACCGGGTTCTAGAGGATCTCAATATCACTGACTACCCTCAATCGGTCATGATTCCAGTTTAGCAACCTTTTCTTGCAGTCGGAATCATCGCGAGAGTTTAGTCTCAATGAGTGTAGCATACTGCTACTGTGCTATGGCCAAGTTGGTCAATTTAAGGTTCTAAGGTCAGTTGGTGCTTAATGACTCCTTAGAAGACCCATATTCTCCTCGTTCCAACACAAGGGATATCGGTACAGACTAAGGTGCCACACCAATGTAGCTACTGCTTCATCCGTGTCGCTCTACGCCGGAAAGATCCCTCATAGTTTACTGCTACTTACCTAAAGGGTATCCCCAGATCCGGGTTAGGATCTATAGAACTCCGATACAAGCCCACAAAATTAAAGCATACAAAGCATACAATTGAAAACATAGTGATCTAATCCTAAGGTACACCTCACTTATATAAAATCCCCAGCAGAGTCGCCAGTTCTGTGATCGGTGGGAATGAGAACTGAGTGTTTTGGAATGCTGGTTCGCGTTTGCATTTGTTTTCGCAAAATGTCGCGGTAAGCAAGAGTCGCCACCGTCTTTTATTTTATCTAACAAGGAAAGGACAAAAGCACAGAAAAATTCCTTTTCGAGATGTTTCTCGTGTTCGGGAGGTAGATTATAGAAATGGAAGGTGTTAGCACCCTTTTTATCCGTGGTTATCCACGGGCTCTTAGGTACTTGCTCACTATGTTTTCAAAAGTTTGCTTTTCTTTGTGTTTGTGGGTTTTGAAAAGAGTTTTGTTTTTGAAGAGAGTGTAAGTGCGAAAAGTTTTGTTTTGTCTTAAAAGGAGCAAGTACTTAAGAACATCTACCTACTCAAAAAAGGAACTAAACTGTGCAAATGTCCTTTAGACAATTCTATCCCACTATTGAGGAGTAGGTAGCACCGTCGTTGGAGTTTTTGGGTCAATTCGATTTAAGGGACGTGTGGCCACTAAAGCAATGTTAGGACGCCTTAGCGGTAACCCTAATGTCTTAGATCATTTTATCCGAGGCAACCGTTTTGAGGAAACTTATGATCTTTGGACGAGAGGGCGACCTCTAAAACATCCTATACTCAATGACCACGTTCGAGGCAACCAAGTGAGGTGTACCCTAAGAGTGGCATGTGCGAGTGTATTGTTTTTCAGTTTATATTATCTTTGTACATGTTATGGTGAGCTACTGTTGATTTTAAATTAAAGGTTAATCTTGTCATGCATAGCCTATTGTTTAAACATCTAACAATTAATGATTGCAGAAAATAAATTGCGGAAAATAAAACTAAGCTATTACAAGGCGTCGGGTATTTACATCGCCAAAAACAAACCCTTGAAAATTAAATTGCGATAAATAAATAAGAGCGATAAATAAAAGTCCTAAGTTAAAACTATTACATCCTCGGAGCAATTACAATTATATGGATCAAAGATAATTCGCGCGAGAAAATTGAATCGGAACGTCCTAGGGTTTTGACCCTTTTTTCATTAAATAAAGCATATTTTTTGTCACTTTTGATTTAAGAATTAAGCCTAACTAATGATTAATTAATTAAAAAGAAAATATTTTTTGAGTTTTATTTTAATTAAGGAAATAAAATAAGAATGGTAAAAATATAAAAAAACCTAATTCTAAATCAATTTTAATTTATTACAAAATATATTATCATTAAACCTATTTAAACTAAATAAATTAATTAATGGTTTATTTACAAAAATAAAATAGTGAAATTAATAAATATTATTTTTTGTTATTTTCTGATTTTTTACGAAAAAAAGTTAGTTTGTTAATTAATTAGTTAAAGATAATAAAACAAATTAAGTAAAAGAAATATAGAAAAGAAAAAGAATAAACCAAAGGGGTTTGGGCTCAGAAGGGAGGTTGATTCAGCAATTTTGAGGTCCATCAACGTTTCAGCCTTGTTTGACCTTTCAGATTGCCTATGCGCTTGCTGACCAGAGTGTGCGGTAGGCGTGCAATCTGGATCCTTGAACCTGCCTAGTGGGCCACTTGGCATTTGATGAGATGGGAAGTATGATGATCCACACTTTGGGGCGTTGCACCTGAGTACCTGAAAAGCAAAACCAAATAACTATTTGGGGGACCTGGGATTCGAAGGAGCTTGGGTTGCCCTTCGATCCAAGGGGCTGATTGAAGGTGCCCACGAGACTGCACGTACGGGGCGTTCGATCTGGATATGACATCCTCCGATCTAGAATTTTGCAAGGAAGTTTGTTAGAAATTGAAAATACAAGGCCTGTGATATTGGATCCTAGTCCCTTCGATTGAGCGAATTCCCTTTCACCCCTGAGCTGCTTGCTCATTCAGAAGGCATGACTCCTGCTTTTGGCCCACTGGAGGCGCCTGGATTTGGACGGAAGGTGCCTGCAATGGAGTCTAGACTTTCGTGGGGCAGGCTGGTGCTTTTGTGAGGCAAGGTATGTGTGGCCGTCTTTGTGGGTTTTTCCCGTTTCTGCAGAGTTTTGTGTGTCTTTCCCCCTCGTCCTTTTTTCTTTGTGAGCATCAGGTTTATATAGACAAAGGAATTTAGGTCAATATTTGTGTATCAAATCTTGGCCCATTATGATGAAGATATTTTGATTTGATTCACTTTGAATATCATTCCAAAAATAGCCTAATTCAATCTTTTTGTCCACACCATGCCTTTACACGAATTTGATTTGATTTCTCCATAAAGACTTTCTATTTTTGATTCAATCATGTGCCAATCTGCTTTCATGCGTTACTGCCAGCCTGTTATGAGCTGTTTGGGCCTCCAACATGATGAAAATCGAAAGCTGACTTGCCCTTTGTAGATCCACTTCCCTTCTAATCTACTCTCTTCGATAGCTCTAAGCTCCAATTCGAATTAATCCATCTTCGATATCACAACCCCTTCGATTGAGACTCCTTCTGCTTCGACTGCTTGATTTGAAAAGAATCACTCTGGTCGAATCAGCTCTTGTGGAGTTAGGAACAGAAAAGGCAAGAATCTGGCCTTTAACTCAGGAATTGAATCCACAATCAATTGAATTCTTGCCATATTTGCAAGGAAAACATGCCATTTTCTCATGTTCAGTGTACATGGACATGTTTTTTGAGTTCCCTCTTGATGGCCTCTTTCAAATGGCCTGGAAGGAGTTCTTCAAAAGGCCCTTGTCCAAATATCAATCGAAGGATATTTATTGAAATATCAATCGAAGAGTCCTTTGCTACGCCAATCGAAAGATCTTGTTCATGCGAATCAAAGGACATAGTTAACATGCCTGTCGAAGCTGCCTTGACACAATGCTAAATCGAAGGATCCCTTGGCATGCCAATTGAAAGGCTTGGCCCATGGTGCCAAACGAAAAGGTCTTTCAGAATTCCAATCGAAGGCCTTGACACAATGCCAATCGAAGTGCTTGTCCATAATGCCAATTGAAGCATTTTTGGAATGTCAATCGAAAGGATTGGCCATAATGCTAATCGAAGGGGATTATCCATGCCGATCGAAAGGCTCCTTCAGAATACCAATTGAAGGGTATTTCAGAATGCCAATCGAAAGGTACTTAAAGCACCACTCAAAAATTTTCTTTTTCCTTAGGCAAGGGTTTCTGGTCAACCATGTAGGGGGAAGACTTTGGAAAACATGAGAGGGAAAATTTTGGGGTACAACAACTGGTAACAAAACAGACTTCAGAAGTTCTAAGACCACTGGAAGAACTTGGTCTCTCTCTTTATGCTAGTCAGAACATCTGTAATTTGGTTATTTCTCCACAAAACAGAAGACATGCATAAAACAGTTATAGCAGGTGTCATAGCGTTTCAGAAGATAAGAAATATCAGAACTACAAATCAGAGATTTACTAATCCTAACTCTGAGTTCTAGTTTCTTCAAGAAGCTTTGAACTGATTTATTCCCTACTTAGGAAGACAATGCATGAAATTTCAGAATATGTATGACACCAAAAACTTGATATCTACATTGTATTTTTGAGCCTGTAAATCTGGTAATGCTTTAAGTAACGTGATAAGAGTCAACAAAAGCTTACCTTGCAGCTGGAAAGATTCTATGGGACAGAGGTTGATCCTGAATTCTGGTGAGGTTCTGAGCAACTTCTTCACGTGCTCAACAAGATGGAGGTTCTCAACTTTTGGAACAACAAAGAGGTGATGTTCTGATTTCTCTGAGTAGATGGATGGAGAATGTGAGGTAGTATGAATATAGAAGTTTAGGCAATTTCTAATGCGTAGATCAAAAACTGTGTGAATGGTTTTCTTAGTCAAGAAATATTTGAGAACAAGTGGAGTTTTGAATGCAAAGGATCAAAAGTTAACAAGGTTTTATGTGTTGTGTTTACAGTTCTTGGAACTCTTGGAATTTTGGCAGGGGTTCAAGGCTTTTCTTTCTTAAATTTTCGACCTCTTTTCAATGGCCAAGGGTGTTCTATTTATAGGCAAAGATTTTGTAGTTTTGGAGAGGTCAAGTAGCGCCAACATCATACGCTAGATGCTGACTTGTTCTTGAAGCAAGTTCAAAAAAGGGTGTGATAGTTGACAGTTTTTTAGCCTAGACTGGATTAGCAAGCAGGGATTAAGGAAAAGTAAACCCACAAGCGAAAATTAACACATGGACCCTCCCATAACAAAAGTATTCTTATGCTACACGTGGAGAGATCCTTTGAACAAAGACTCAAAAGTGGTTGTGAGCATTAATGAGCATTAAATGATGATGAGATTTGTCAAAATTAGAAATCATGTAATGTGAGATTTTGCATCATTGCTTAATTCTGGATCAGAAGTTCTATCTAGGACAAACATCCAACTTCTAATCTTTGTACCTTGTTGCCTCAACATGTTCTGAAGGATTCCTCAGGCTTTCCAGTAACCTTCTTTGATTTATCTTTGAAAACTCTGGATTAGAAGTTCTGCTTCAGTGTAGCATCCAATCTTCTGATCCTCTTACCTTCTGGCTCCAGCATGTTCTGAAGGAGCTTTCAGGCTTCGTATTACGCTTTATTACCTTCTTTGCATTACCCTAGCAAACTATGACTGCACTTGCGTAGATGCTGAAGAGCCATGTTCTGACTGAAAACTATGTGCTGAACCATGTTTACAACTTTTGACTGCACCTGCCTGGGGGCTGGCTCAGAAGTTCTGAAATGGTCATTTTTCTTAAATACTTAGAAAAATTCTAAGTATTTAGAATTTGACCTTTCCAAGGTAAAATTTGACTTTTGAATTTCTTGATGAAACAAACTTCACATTCCAACATGTCTTGATGAAATATGATTTTTGAGATTTGATTTTGATCCAAAAGTTAAAGTTAGACTTCTCAGTGTACAAATGACCATTTTGCCCTTGTGAATGGTTTGCTTGGAAAGAAATGATAATTCAAGGCTTAGAATTGGATGAGAGGAAATTTGAGAATCCAGGGTGATTACTTGAGAAATGAGAGGACAAATTTTGGGGTACAACAACTTCCCCTGTTCAATCTTCTTGAACCTGAAGAATTAGATTGGCGGATCCGCCATTCGCGACTTGAAGGTGAAAGATGATTGAACACTAGAGTGCCCAGAAATTTGCACTCGAAGATGGATGGTGAATGGGCTTATAGGTGCCATTTGGAAGAATGTTGGTAAACGCTTCGAAGAAGTATCAACATAAATCTCTTGTTGATCTATACTAAACTTGACATTTTACCTGGGAGAAAAGGGGTTAGTAAAATGCAGATGTTTGCATGATGCTTATCAGATGTGGTATCATGCTAAATGCATATGGTATGTACATGCTGTGATGTATGAATGTGAGATGTATTTTTCTGTCTGGGAAAATAAATCCCTGACTGCTGCTGAGGAAATCCAGGGAGGTTGAATCCCTGATTACTTGTTGGAAATTAAGAACATGCATATCTTTAAATCTTGTTGAAAGGGTGCTTTTTTTGGGGAATATCGCTCAGATGTCAGCTGTTATCTGGTCGGATCCAGGCTTCACAGTCGCTGAGGATGAAGTAATTGGCTGCCATTCGGTCGGATCCGGGCTTCGTGGCAACTTACTAGAAGAGGAAATGAATTAACTGTTATTTGGTCGGATCCATGATTTGCAAAAAATTCCTTGAAATTGAATAGTTATCTGGTCGGGTTCAGGCTTCACAACAACTTGCTGGGGATGCGGAGGTTAACTGTTATCTGGTCGGATCCAGGCTTCACAGTAACTTACCGGAGGAAAGGATGGATTAACTGTTATCTAGTCGGGTCCAGGCTTTAGTAACTCAAACTATTATCTGGTCGAGTCCAGGTTTCAGTAATAACTTGAAAATTATGCTAATATCTGGTCGGATCCAGGCTTTATGGTCTTTTTGGAAAGCTGTACTATTATCTGGTCTAATCTAGGCTTCATAGTGTCTTTCTGGGGATCATAGTTAATTGTTACCTGGTCGGGTCCAGGCTTCACAATAAATGGCTTGAAAAACTGTTATCTGGTCGGGTCCAGGTTTTGCAGATTTTTGAGGTCGATGTGGTCAATTGTTATCTGATCGGGTCCAGGTTTCACAATAAACTGCTTGGGGATTTAGTTATTATCTGGTCGGTTTCCAGGTTTCACAACGAGTCTCTAAGGATAATTGCTATCTGGTCGGATCCAGGCTTCACAACAACTTTCTTGAAAGGATGGAAATGAGGACTGATATCTGGCCGGGTCCAGGTTTCTCAGCCATTTGTTGGGGATAGAGAGGCAACTCTACTGGGGGAAAGAAATTAAACCTTGTTCGGATTGAGTTCAGGTTCTCCTATATATTTGAAGAGTTAGGCTATTATCTGGTCGGGTCCAGGTTTCATTAATTGGAGAAGTTAAACTGTTATCTGGTCGGGTCCAGACTTCAGTAATATCTTGAAAATTGTGCTAATATCTGGTTGGATCCAGGATTCAAAGAATCTCTTGGAAATAGTAAAGGCTTTGTTGAAGGCTTTACTGGGGATCATGGGTTGTGGCCCTGTGATTTGCAGTCATTTGAAAGGGAAATTCAAACTGGAGAGTATAAACTCAGTCAGGTAAGACAGACTCAGTTTGGGGAGGATACATCCAATTGGGGACGACGGGCCCAGCCGGGGATAAAAGACCTTGGTTAGAAGATATACTCCGCTGGGGAAATAACTCTGTTGGGGAAGTAAACCATGTTGAGGAGGTGAACTCCTTTTTAAGAAGAGATCTCCTAGGGTTTAGCTGGGGAGAAAGTTGCCAAGAGGTTGAGACTCTAGAGGGGATCATCCCATGTAAGGAGATTTTGTGGGCAACTCCTTCGAGGAAAGGTCTATTGTCACCGCCCTGGTGGGGATAATGTTGATGAGATAACTCTGTAGGGATATTTCATATACATTAAAAGAGATGCTTACTGATGTGCGCTGATGCTTTGTTGATGCTACTGCTTGGCCGGACATATGTGTCAAATAGCTTTAATTATGTTCATATGCATATGTTCATTCAATTTTAATCATTGGACAATTTTTGCATTCAAAACAGAGATAGAAAACTTTGTACTTCGAAGTATATTTGTATTGATATTTTGTCCATGAATAGGCGTTTTTGTACATAGAGACGGAAATCCTAGTAAGAGGAAATATCCAAAAAGGAAAACAAAATTGAGAAATGAAAACAAATAGCCATGTGAAATGATCTCATTGCCTTCCAGCTCTACTATTGCCCCAATGTCTTCGAACATCCTTTGCCGTTGATCGAAATTGATTGGATTGATCCTGGACCATTTGAACTTGGACCTTGGTGATAGAATTTGACCATGTTGATTTCACGGGGCATAGTCGTACGCTTTTAATCCTTAACTTTTGCTTGGACCTCCCTTTCGGGTTTTCAGCCCAACAAGATACCCCTTTTTGCCCAAGTCGCCCTTTCGGGTTTTCAACTTGCCGGGTGTACAATATTTTGCATATATCCCTAATTTTTTCCCAAACCTTTTGGTTTGCCGGGATGCCCTTATTTTGCTTAAGTGTGTCAACCTAACGGGTCTCTTATGCATAGTATTTTTTTGACTATGTCTGCGTTTATCGAATGCGGGAAATCTTCGCCATCCATGGTGGTCAGCATCATGGCACCGCCAGAGAAAAATCTCTTGACCACAAATTGCCCTTCATAGGTGGGAGTCCACTTTCCTCTGGGGTCACCTTGTGGTAAAATGATGCGTTTTATCACTAAGTCACCAACTTGATATACCCTAGGCTTAACCTTTTTGTTTAATGCCTTGATCATACGTTTTTGATACGCTTGACCATGACAAATAGAAGCTAATCAATTTTCATCAATCAAGTTCAGCTGATCCAATCTCGTCTGAATCCACTCGTTTTCACCTAAACCTGCCTCAATCATAATCCTCAGCAAGGGAATCTGAATTTCTACTGGAAGAACAGCTTCCGTGCCATATACTAGAGAGAAAGGAGTTGCCCCGATTGATGTTCGAGCCGAAGCGCGGTAGCCGTGGAGGGAAAACAATAACATCTCATGCCAGTCTTTGTATGTTACTACCATCTTTTGCACAATCTTCTTGATATTTTTGTTGACAGCTTCAACTGCGCCATTCATTTTTGGTCTATATGGAGAAGAATTGTGATGCTTGATCTTAAACTGAGTGTAAAGCTCAGTAATCATAGCATTATTGAGGTTAGTCCCATTAGCTGTAATGATCCTTTCAGGAATGCCGTAACGGCAAATGAGGTTATGTCTGATAAACCTGGCTACCACATTCTTGGTTACTGAGGCATAGGAGGAAGCTTCGACCCATTTGGTAAAATAGTCGATGGCGACAAGGATGAAACGGTGTCCGTTGGAAGTAGTAGGTTTAATCTCTCCAATCATGTTAATGCCCTACATTGCAAATGGCCAAGGAGCAGTCATGACATTGAGAGGAATAGGAGGTACATGGACCTTGTCAGTGTAGATTTGACATTTGTGACAAGTCCTTGAGTGTTGATGGCAATCAGCCTCCAAGGTTGACCAATAGTAACCAACTCTTAGGATTTTCTTGGCCATGGTATGTCCACTGGAATGGGTTCCAAAGAGGCCATTATGCATATCTTCCATAATTTCCTCTGACTCCTTCTTGTCCACACATCAGAGTAGAGTAAAATCGTGGTTGCGTTTATATAGAATTCCGTTGCTTAGAAAGAATTTAGCCGAAAATCTTTGCAAGAACTTTTTATCATTGCTAGAAGCCCCCTCAGGATATTCTTGTACCTCAAGATACCTCCTCACCTCATAATACCATGGTTTTTCTTCGTCAGTGGTGAGCTCATTGCAATGCGCAGGTTCGTCAAATCTCTCAATCATAATCATGGGAGCTTCATTGTCCCATCTGACTTTGAATATAGAAGACATAGTGGCCAAAGCATCAGCCAATTGATTCTCTTCTCTAGGAAAATGCTCAAAAGTGATCTCTTTGAAGTATGGTATTAGAGTCAACACAAGCTCCTTGTAAGGAATGAGGCTAGGATGTTTAATGTCCCATTCCCCTTTTACCTGGATAATCACTAAAGCAGAGTCTCCAAAAACACTCAGGTGCTTGATTCTCAAATCAATGGCAGCTTTCAATCCAAGGATGCATGCTTCGTATTCCGCCGTGTTATTCGTACAATCAAAGCATAATCTGGCTGTGAAGGGAGTATGGCAACCCTTAGGAGAGATGATTACAATGCATATTCCATTGCCCAGAGTGTTGGAAGCCCCATCAAAAACCATGGTCCATCGGGATCCTGGTTTAGGTCCGTCATACGGTTCAGGTTTTGCACACTCGGTCACTAACATAATGTCTTCATCCGGGAAGTCGAAATTCATAGATTGATAATCATCAACAACCTGGTGAGATAAATGATCTGCCAATATGCTTCCTTTGATGGCCTTCTGTGTCGTATATTGAATATCATATTCGGTCAGAATCATTTTCCACTTAGCTATTCTTCCGGATAGGGCTGGTTTCTCAAAGATGTATTTGATAGGGTCCATCTTAGAAATCAACAAAGTAGTGTGAGTCAGCATATACTGCCTTAGCTGGCGAGTAGCCCACGCTAAAGCACATCAAGTTTTCTCAAGCAGTGAACATCTAGTTTCACAGTCGGTAAACTTTTTGCTTAGGTAGTAAATTGCGTGCTCTTTTCGGCCAGACTCGTCATGCTGACCCAACACACACCCCATAGAGTTCTCTAGTACCGTAAAATACATGATCAATGGTCTTCCTTCCACTGGAGGCATCATAATAGGAGGTTCTTGCAAATAATCTTTGATTTTATCGAAGGCAACTTGAAAATCATCATTCCATTTGATTACTTGGTCTTTCTTCAAGAGTTTAAAGACCGGTTCACAAGTAGCGGCCAGGTGGGATATGAAACGGACGATGTAGTTAAGGCGACCCAGGAATCCTCTAACCTCCTTTTTAGAACGAGGGACAAGAATTTCTTGAATGGATTTTACCTTGGAAGGATCAACTTCGATGCCTTTATCACTGATGATAAAACCTAGGAGCCTCCCAGATCTTACTCCGAATGTACACTTACTAGGGTTCAATCTTAACTTGTATTTCTTCAACCTCTCAAATAGCTTCTGCAAGTGATCGAGATGTTCTTCCTTAGTTTGATACCTTTCAATCATATCGTCCACATAGACCTCTATTTCATGATGGATCATATCATGAAACAAAGCTACCATAGCTCTTTAATACGTTGCCCCTGTATTCTTCAATCCAAACGGCATAACTTTGTAGCAAAAGGTGCCCCATTGCGTAACGAAAGTTGTCTTCTCCATGTCTTCGGGAGCCATCTTGATTTGGTTGTAGCCAGAAAATCCATCCATAAAGGAAAAGACCTTGTGTTGAGCGGTATTATCAACCAAGACGTCAATATGAGGTAGAGGGAAGTCATCCTTGGGGCTTGCCCTATTCAGATCCCTATAATCTACACACATGCAGACCTTTCCATCTTTCTTTGACACAGGAACTACATTTGCAACCCATTGAGGATAAGATGTGACAGCCAAAAAAACTGCATCGAACTGCTTCATTACCTCAGCCTTTATCTTCTCAGACATATCCGGTCGCATCTGACGAACCTTTTGTTTAACAGGAGGGCAGTCTTCCTTCGTAGGCAAACGATGAACCACGATATCGGTATCCTACCCTGGCATATCTTCATATGACCAAGCAAATACTTCCACGTAGTCATGTAGCATCTGAACCAATCTGCTTTTGGCACTGTCTTCTAGGTTGGCCCCTATCTTAATCTCTCTCCTGTCTGTCTCAGTACCTAAGTTGATAACTTCGATTGGCTCTTCATGAGGTTGGATAGCTTTCTCTTCTTGTATTAATTGTCTGGCTAGTTCCCCTGGTATTTCACAATCTTCCTCGCCTCCGTCTCCGGCTTGGTGAATTGGATGTTTGAAATCATACTTGGCAATAGTAAAGTTGTTGACAATAAGATCCAGAGTGGATGATGATCTGCAAATGTGTGTGTGTGTGTGCACATGTAAGATACATGGCTATTGAAAAAAGTAATAAAGGAAATGAAAGACAATGAACATAAAATCTGAATGCAAAGAGGTCCAATGGTTTATATTAAATGATCATATGATAGATGAAACATGAGCAAAACCCTTAACAAATGGACCAAAGTGCCCCGGGCAAGGCGCATGGCTTAGAGGTCGTTGTTTGGAAATAATATTACAGATATAGAGTTCTCGAATTGACAGAAAAAGTAAACAGTAATTACTCCTCAATGAAAGAAACAGGAATGAAATCCTTTTCATTCCAATTGTTGAGCTTCCCTTCAGTTGTTGGGTAGATCCAGTCTTTGAAAGCACACTCATCATCAGAGTCTTCTACAACGTTCACTTCAAGATTTTTGAGGTGGAGAGGCGACTTTCCAACATGAGCACTTCTAACTTCTTTCTGAGCTTGGGAGGTGAAACCTAACCCAAACTTGTCTGCCTTGAACGGGATGTCGGGGAGTTGACCCCACATCCCATTGTTTCCTTCTTCTACCACAGCACAAGCATCCTTAAGAGAAACCATCTTGGGAATAACTTTATCAGCTCTTGTAGTGTCGGAGGAGATTTTGGTGGAGGCCACAACTTCAAACGTCTGGCGAGGAGTTTCTATGAATTCGCCATCCATTTCTACGTATTTGAAAGAATTGAGATGGCTTACGATAAATTCTTCCTCGCCGCAAACAATGACAACCTTCCCTTGAACCGGATATTTTAACTTCTGGTGGAGAGTAGAAGTGACCACACCCGCCCCATGGATCCATGGGCGTCCAAGCAAGCAAGAATACGCAGGCCGTATGTCCACTATATAGAATGTGGAGTTGAAAATCTGTGAACCAACCTTAATTGGGAGATCCACCTCTCCATGAACCATCCTTCTCGACCCATCAAATGCCCTCACAACAATATCACTTGGCTTCAAAACCAAACCTTCACAGTCTAGCCGATCTAAAGCGCCTTTAGGTAACACATTTAAAGATGAGCCGGTATCCACCAAGACATGAGCCAAAGTTGTCCCTTTGAATTCAACAGAAACATGCAAAGCTTTATTGTGATTTTTTCCCATGGGAGTTAAATCTACGTCGGAGAACCCCAAACCATTGTCAGCTGTCATACTTGCTACGCAGTTCTCAAATTGATCGGCTGTAGTTTCTTGAGGCACATGAGCCTTTTTCAAAAACTTAATCAAAGCTTGTGCATGGGCGTCGGAACATAGCAATAAGGACAACATTGATATTCTAGAAGGGGTTTACCCCAATTGCTCTACTATTTTGAAGTCGCTTTTCTTGATGATCTTCATAATCTCCTCCATCTCTTGAGTGGATGGTTCTTCCATAACAGATTTTTTAGCAGGTGCCTCTTCCCTAGCAGGCTCACCTTCTTTTCCTTTCCCTCTAGTACTGGCACCAACATTGTCGTTGGTTATGCGGATTGGAACTGTCGTAGTGGTTGGTGGTGAGATAACAGGGGAAAAGACCCTTCCCGTTCTTGTGACCTTACTAGAACCAGTAATATTAGTAACAACAACTTCATTATCATCAATCCAAGAATCTTGTTTTGCCCCATGGTAATAAATCTCGGTACCGTAATTCCATGGCACCGCTTTATCAGAGGCGTATGGAACAGGTCCGGCAGCAGTGATTATGAGAGGAGAAATGATCGGTTCGTCCGAAATCCTGATAGGACCTTTGGACGAGATCCTAACAGGTTTGTTTGAAATTGTTATGATGGCCAAATCTCCAGCTTTGTTGATTGAATTTTTGATGGTTGGAATCTTTTCGAAGATAATCTCGCGGCTATTTATCAGGCGTTGCACACCTTTCTTCAGTAGCTCGCATCCACTTTCTCGTTGATCATAACAGGCACAATTTGCAGAACATCCAGGAAACACACCGACTTTTAGCAAATTAGCTTTCACAATGGTCAAGGGAGTTGTTAAATCTTCAACAAAAGCCATAAAAGTAACATTATCAATGGCATTAACTCCTTGGCCATGTTTTGGCATTGGCGCAGTTACCATGTTTGGAGTAGCGGGTGGATCAAACTCAATTGTCTTATTATCTATTAGATCTCGAATATTGTTTTTCAATGCCCAGCATTGATCGGTCTCATGGCCGGGGCTGTTGGAATGGTATGCGCATTTCACATTCAGTTTGTAATTAGGTGAGGAAACGTCATGGTTGGGTGGTGGATTGCGCAGAGTCACCAAATTGGCTTTTAGCAGATGTTGTAGGGCTTGTGATAATGACATGCTTATTCTTGTAAATTGTCGTCGGGGAATTTCAGGTCTCTGATTGTTGGAGGGTTGCCTTTGAGTAGGTTGAGGGTTGGAAATTAATACAACATTTACAGATGAATGGTGATCCTTCTTGGTATGGGCTCTTGCCCCATACACAACATTTGCTTCCTTTTTCCCAGTGAAAGGCCTTCTAACGGAGTTGGATGTAGGAACCAGATGCCATAGGAATTTTGTCGCTAATAATACCGCTTTCAATCCTTTCACCAGTTAAAATCAACTTGGTGAATCCGGACGAAGAACTTCCAATTAACAGGTTGAAGAATGGACCAATTAACGTACCCATAAACATATCAACTAGCTCTCTTTCGGTCAAAGGTGGCTGGACCCTACTGGCAAGGTCCCTCCATTTTTGGGCATATACTTTAAACCCTTCGTCACTTCCCATGGTCATATTCTGTAGTTGAACTCTCGTTGGTGCCAGGTCGCTCTTGTATTGATACTGGTGATAAAAAGGCAGTGGCCAAATCCTCCCACGTATGGACGCGAGAACCTTCTAATTGATAAAACCACTCTAACTGAGTTCCAACTAGACTCTCTTAGAAAATGTGAATCCATAATTTTCTGTCAGCAGTGTGTGGTTGTATTTTCCCAAGACATTTCAATAATAACTCCCAAGTTGCTCAAGATAGCTCAAGAGTTGGACAATCAAATCACCTCCTAAGGCAGTCAACCTCAAATTAGGGTTTTGTGTTGCATCAAGGTCCTTGCATCCAAATGGAATCAAGTTCTCCCCAATGTCCTAATATGCTCTCAAGTTCATCCATGTAAAATTTCAAGCTTTGCAGAGAAAGTTTGGTCAGTCAATTGCTCAAGAAGCCCAAGAATCGACTGTGCTATGGCAAAAGTCAACTGTGACCTACAAATAGTCAAACATCAAGATTTTTTGTCAACATTATCATTTTGAAGGATAATTCATCATTTGATCAAGGGTTGATCATGATTCATCAAGGATTGCTCCAGATTCATCAAGATTCAAAAGTTGCTAAATTAGGGTTTTGTAGGAAAAGTCAACTCAACTTTGACCAAGCATAACTTCATCATACTTTATGAGAAATAACCCATCCAAATCTCATTTTTCAGAGGATGCAATTTCCTACAATCCATATTCACACACCAAGATCAAGAAATGCACTCACAAAAAGTTACAAATTTGGACATTATAGGTCATTTTTGAAAGTCAACAAAAACACCTTTTATTCCAAAGCTTATGACTTGAGCATGTAATATCAAAATGAGATGAAACCAAAAGGGTTTGTTATAGGACATCTAAAGGTTTCTAAAAAGTCCAAGAACACTTCCAAAAGTTCAAAATTGAAGAAGTTATGCATTTTTGAAGTTGGGCATTTTTCCAAAATTGCCAAAAGTCAACTATCCCCAAAACTCCAATTTTTGACAAAAGGCCCCACTTTTTTCCACTTGATTTGATCTTGTCACACCACACACGTGTCCTATCTTCAGTTTCATGGCCAATTATTAATTTTTCTATTTTATTTGATTTTAATTGATTTAATTCATTTTTAATCAATTTAAATCCAAATAAAATCCAAATCTTAATAACTTGATATCTTTTTTATCATTACAGGTCTTAATGGACATCATGAACACAATCAAATTTGTGCCAAGCCATATCATGCACAAAATCTTGGATTTGGAAAGAAATTGGAAGCCTTTAATGGAGGAATCAAATCATATCTTAATTCATCAATTCACATGGATTCAAGGCCCAACTTTTAACCTAATTCATTCCTTATTACTCATACAAGGCAAAGAAATCAAGGACACGACCTAGAGGCTGCAAAATACACAATACCAAAACTGAAAAAAGCTTGAAAAAGTTGAAGATCGAAATCTTGGTTAGAGGAAAATTCAAGGCAAAAGCTCAACACTATCTTCTTGCCTGATATCCACTGAAGCGATTGCAACCATTCACAAGCTCTGAAACCACCTGAAACGCACTATAAGTCGTTCTGAACATAGCCCTGTATACGAAATTACAACCTCCTATTCTTGCATCTTTTTGACAAAACGTTGGTATAATCATGTTTATCATTAAATTCCTTAACTTTCTGCATCATTTGATTTTGTTTTCGTGAGCTATAACACCATACCCGAATCTAGGGTTTTGGAGGTTCATTTTTGGGCATTTGCTTTGCAGGTAAAATTGGAACAAACCATGGACATGATTGTATTCAGGGAGGAGAGACGAGCATGATGATGGTCTCCGTTTGCATTTATATAGCCTAGAGACGATTTTGAGATCAAGCCATGGATTTTGTTGCGGATTCAAATCCGCAGGAAAAATAAACCAGGGATCTGTGGGGAAGACGAAGGCTTGTCTCCTTCCCATTGGCCCGTTCAAATCTCGCGCCATATTTTTTTATTTTCAGGCATAATTGTTTGTTTCATATATATTATTGTTTGTTTATTATGCTAACAACTAGCAGGCGTTGGTGGAGTGGTTGATGTGTTGGCCAATGAGCAATGGGACCTGGGTTCGAATCCCAGGTCCCCCAATATTTGTTGCATTTTATTTCCAGGCTATCCAGTACATGCCAAGGCCTAAGATCTACCATATGCAGTTATCCCATCAGGCGCCAGATGGCCTTCAGGCCAAATCCAAGGGCCAAGATTGAGCGTGCATCATGTTCATCAGTCAACGTGCCATGGAGGATTGCAAAAGTCAAACGAGGCTTGCTCACAAATGGGCCTCTGACTTGCTATCTCACCTCCTGATTTGGGGCCCAAACCCCCTTTGGTTTATTTCTTTATTTTCTATATTTCTTTTATTTAAATTGTTTTATTATTTTTATTGTTAATTAATCAATTAATATTTTTTCTCATAAAATCAGAAAACATAAAAAATATTATTTTTATTAAATTCATCATTTTTATTTTTGTAAATAAATATTAATCAATTAATTTAGCTTTTAATTAGGTATAATTTTAATATTTGTGCAATAAATTAAAATTAATGTAGAATTAGGTTTTTACTAACTTTTAACCATTTTATTTTATTTACTTAAATATTCAAAAACCCAAAAATATTTTAATTAATCAATTAATTAATTGTTCATTTAATTTAATTCCATTTAATTCAAAAAACAAACAAAAAAATCTTTTCTTTAACAAAAAGGGTCAAAACCCTAAAAAATGCGTCGGTTTAATTTTCTCGCACGCGATCAATTTTGTCTTATTATTGTAATTACTTCTGGAATATAATAGCTTTTAATTAGAACTTTAATTATTTATCTCTTTATTTTACTTTCCGCAATTTAAATTAAAGGGTTGCTTTTGGCGATGTAAATACCCGACGCCTTGTAATAGTTTAGATTTATTTTCCGCAAATTTAAATTCTGCAACTATACACTGTTAGATGTTTGATAAATAGGGAATGCATGACAAGATCCAATGTATGAACTTAAAATCAACATAGCTCACCCATAACATGTACAAAGATAATATAACCGAACTAACACACTCGCACATGCGCACTCTTAGGGTACACCTCATTTGGTTGCCTTCAAACGTGGTCATTGAGTATAGGAAGTTTTAGAGGTCGCCCTCTTGTCCAAAGATCATAGTTGCCTCGAAACGGTTGCCTCGGAAAAATGATCTAAGACATTAGGGTTACCGCTAAGGCATTCTAACATTGCTTTAGTGACCACACGTCCCTTAATCGAATTGACCCTTAAAAACTCCAACGACGATGCTACCTACTCATCAATAGTGGGATAGCATTGTCTAGAGGACATTAGCACAATTTGATTCCTTTTTCGAGTAGGTAGATGGTTCTTAAGTACTTGCTCCTCTTAAAACAAAACAAAATTTTTTCGTACTTACACTCCTTTCAAACAAAAACTTCCTTTTTAACCCACAAACACAAAGAAAAACAAACTTTTGAAAACACTTTGAGCAAGTACCTAAGAGCCCGTGGATAACCACGAATAGAAAGGGTGCTAACACCTTCCCTTTCTATAATCTACCTCCCGAACCCGAGAATCATCTCGAAAAAGGAATTTTTCTGTGCTTTTTTCCTTTCCTTGTTGGATAAAATAAAAGACGATGGCGACTCTTACTCACCGCGACTTTTTGCAAAAACAAACGCAAAACGCGAACCAGCATTCCAAAACAGTCAGTTCTCTTTCCCACCGATCACAGAACTGGCGACTCTGCTGGGGACTTATTTTATAAGTGAGGTGTACCTTAGGATTAGATCATTGTGTTTTTAATTGTATGCTTTGTATGATTTATATTTTTGGGCTTGTATCGGAGTTTCTATAGATCCTAACCCGGATCTGGGGGCACCCTTTTAGGTAAGTAGCAATAAACTGTGGGGGAACTGTCCAGCATAGACTGACACGGTTGAAGCAGTAGCTACGTTGGTGTGGCACTTTAGTCTGTACCGATATCCCTTGTGTTAAAACGAGGAGAATATGGGTCTTTTAAGGGGTCATTAAGCACCAACTGACCTTAGAACTTTAAATTGACCAACTTGGCCATAGAACAGTAGCAGTATGCTACACTCATTGAGACTAAACTCTCGCGATGATTCCGGCTGCAAGAAAAAGGTTTCTAAACTGGAATTATGACCGATTGAGGGTAATCAGTGATATTGAGATCCTCTAGAACCCGATTACTATTTTTAGGACAGGTTTAAACCAACTGAACTGAAAGAGGGTAGTGCCTAAGCTCCTTACCAGCCTGAAATCTAAGGGCTCTTTTGTGTGACTTTTGTGCCTTTACCATGTTTGCTATTTGTGGATACTTGTGGTGTGCCTACTATCATGACATCATGACATCATAACATTGCATACATCTTGCATTGGACTAACCTATTTCAAAGACAGGAGGGATTCATCTTTGTTCTGTTTTGTAGGTCATCATGATGCCCATGCGTAAGAATACCATCCGGATCAACTTTGTCCAAGTCCCTACCTTTCTTAAAGAGTTGGTTGCCAAGATGCCTGACACTACTTCCTTCATCAGGAGGCATGGTTCTCTTCTCAGTTTGGTCACCTCCAAATTGGACGAGCAAATGATGAGTGTCCTCATTCTATGATCCGTTGTACCATTGTTTTACTTTCCAAGACTTCCAGCTGGTTCCTACCCTAGAAGAGTTCTCTGAGCTGCTCGGTATCTCTGTTCTGGAGCAGACCCCGTTTAATGGTTGGGAGAAGACCCTTAGGCCCGAAGAGATTGCTGCAGCCCTTCATTTGACCAAAGAGGAGGTAATGGCTAATTGGGAGACTAGGAGTGGAGCAAAAGGCTTTCTGACTAAGTTCTTGGTTGGCAAGGCTAACTACTTCTGGGATAGCCTAGACTTTAAGGCGTTCAAGGATATTCTGGCTCTTCTGATTTATGGCTTGGTATTATTTCCGAATCCTGACACTTTTGTTGACGTGAATGCGATAAAGATCTTCATCTCTCAGAATCCTGTACCCACTCTCTTGGGTGACATTCTTCATCAGCTTTATGCTCGTACTGCCCGAAAGTGGGGAACCTTAATGTGCTGTGCTCCATTATTGTTGAGGTGGTTTATTTTGCACCTCCCCAAGTCAGTGTTGAAGAACAAAGAAGGAATGGGTTGGGCTTATAGGGTGATGTCTCTCTCTCATAATGACATCATTTGGACTCTCAAGGGTATGAACGAGGTGACTATCATTGATCATTGTAGGGAGTATCCTAATGTCCCACTGATAGGAACCCATGGAGGAATTTCTTACAACCCATGCTTAGCTCTCCGTCAGTTTGGAAGAGCCAGAAGAGAAGGACCTCTCGAGCTGCTAATGCCTAATATCATCTTTGATTTTCAAGGGGATAGCGACGAGCAGCATCGCAGATTCATAAGGGCTTGGGATAGAGTTCACCAATCTGATCCACATGAGCTGGGCCCAAAGACTTCTCTGCCAATGGAGCCATATCTCAGATGGGTCCGCATCCGTACCCAAAAGCTAGGTATGCCATATGAAGCCGTCCGACCTGTCACTCTTGAGGTTGTTAATGAAGAAGGGGTTCGTCCAACCATCCTCCATCCTTATATGCCCACTGACATTGGGGCACTGAAGAGATCTTGGATGCAACTGCGGGAAGAACGAGATTCTTATCGGGAGAAGTTCAATGAGCAAGGAGCAGAAGATCCAGAAGATGACTAGGCAGTTGGAGAACGAGCGAATTCTCAACAACTATGTTCGCACTGAGAAGAAAAGACCATGGGAGCATTGAGGGGCCTTTGTTTATTTCTATTTAAGTTTTATTTACTTTTCAGTATTTCCATTCTTTGTAACGCCTTAATGGCATCAGTTGAACAATTTGAATTTTGAAGGTTTACCTAATAAAGTGTGTTTCCTTTCTGGTTTACAAATTTGAATCTCTTGACTGTCTTTGAAATCATAAATCATACGCATTCCATCCCATGCACTTCATAAACAGGTACCCATTACAGGTCTATTATCTTCTTCGCTGTTTATTTCAACAATCATCATGTCTGCTGAACCTTCAACTGAGCAAGCCATCAAGGCCCTCCAGGCCCAGAATGCCCAATTTCAAGAGCTGTTCATGAATCTAGCTAAGGGTCAGCAGGACCTGAAGACTTTGATTCTGAAAGAGAAGAAGAAGAAGAAGAAGAAGAAGAAGAGGACAATCCTGTTCAACACAGGGCACAGGTTTGGCAACAGGCTACAGAATGAAGTTGATCTGACCACCTCATCTGGAGGGAAAGGTAGTCAAGAAGAAAGGAGGGCTCCTAGCCCTGTGGTCTCCGACAACGAGACGGACTACGATGAAGAGCAGTATCCTCCTGCTGAGGATAGATACAAGCAACTGGAAGACCGGTTGAGTGCTATGGAAATTCAGAAGGTGCCTGGTCTGGACTTCAGAGATCTAGGTCTATCATCTGGGGTGGTGATTCCCCATAAATTCAAGGCACCAGCCTTTGCTAAGTATGACGGAGTTTCTTGTCCGAAGCTGCACCTCCGGTCATATGTGAGGAAGATTCAGCCGTACACCGCTGATAAGAACCTATGGATCCATTTCTTTCAAGACAGTCTCTCAGGGACTCAGCTTGAGTGGTTCTATCTGTTGGACGGAGCCAGTATCCGCAGTTAGAAGGATTTGGCTACTGCATTCTACAGGCAGTACCAGTACAACTCCGACCTTGCTCCCACGCGTACCCAACTCCAGGGTATGTCAATGGGAACGGGTGAAGGATTCAAAGATTATGCTCAAAAGTGGAGAGACCTCGCCGGCAGAGTACAACCACCCTTAGCTGATCGGGAACTTGTTGATATGTTTCTGGGGACCCTGTCTGGTCCATTTTTTAACCACTTGATTGGAAGCTCTTCATCTGGGTTTACAGAGCTTATTTTGACCGGTGAGAGGATTGAGGCTGGTATTAAGGCTGGTAAGATACAGAAAGGTGCCTCATCAAGCACCGAGAAGAAGCCGTTTAAGAAAGAGTCTAGTGCTGTCTACAGTACAAGAAGACAGAATAGACCTGAACACCGCCAAGCTATTAATGTCGTTGTTATTTCAAAACCTGCTGGTACTCCTCAGCACAACAATCAACAAAAGGATGAGAGACCTCAAAGGAAATTCACTCGTCTCAGCATGACCTTATCTCAGATTCTACCACAATTGTTGAAGACTAATCTGGTGATTCTAAAGGAAGCCCTGAAGAATCCAAACACTACGTTGCCAAAGTACAACCCTAACGCCCACTGTGCTTTTCACTCTAATAGCCTGGGGCATAATACAGATGATTGTTGGGTTTTGAAGAACACGGTACAAGACTTGATCGATGCGAAAGAGATTGAGTTCGGAGCACCAGAGAAGCCTAAACAAGATGCAGGGGTGAATGCTATCAGAGATGACAATGATGAAGACTTTGATATCGACAGTTGGATCTACCTGAGTGCCAATGGTGGATTAAGCAACTGGACAGCGAAGGATTCTATGCCCGTTTCAGTTATCACCCAGTAATGAAACTTTTTGTTTTGGATTTGTAACAGACAATGTTTTAAACTTTATGGCCCGGTGTCTTACCCAAGGCACCGTGGCTTCATTTGTGAGGGCTTTATGTGTGTCATTTTCATATATCATTAATAAAATCATTGGACGTTCTTGCATTTCAAATTTTGCGCTCCTTGTTTTTCTTTATTACATATTGCAAAACAACTATTTTACACACACTCACATATACAGGTCCACATCCACTCTGGATCTCACTGGTAACGACTTTGCTACTGCTAGTTATGACTTCGAAAATCCGATCAACTTAGCCGAAGATGAAGGTGAAGATGATTGTGAAGTGCCTGGTGAACTTGCAAGACTGTTACTCCAAGAAGAGAGGGTTATTCAGCCGCATGAAGAGCCGATGGAATCA
Organism: Vicia faba; assembly: GCA_948472305.1. Lineage (NCBI taxonomy): Eukaryota > Viridiplantae > Streptophyta > Magnoliopsida > Fabales > Fabaceae > Vicia > Vicia faba. The sequence goes on from OX451739.1 coordinate 411,417,357, forward strand.
GTGAATCTAGGTACTGAGACAGACAAGAAGAAAGTCAAGGTTGGTGCAAATCTGGAGCTTAGGGTCAAGCAATGGTTGATTCAGATGCTGCGTGACTACGCTGAAATCTTTGCCTGGTCTTATGAAGATATGCCTGGTTTGGATACTGACATTGTGGTTCATCTCCTGCTTACCAAGGAAGACTGTCCTCCAGTAAAATAGAAGGTCCGCCGAATGCGCCCAGAGATGTCTGAGAAAATCAAGGCTGAAGTTATGAAACAGTTTGACGCCGGTTTTCTAGCAGTTACTTCTTACCCTAAGTGGGTGGCCAATGTGGTTCCTGTGCCGAAGAAGGATGGTAAGGTCTGAATGTGTGTTGATTACAGGGATTTGAACAGGGCAAGCCCCAAGGATGACTTCCCTCTACCTCATATCGACGTTCTGGTTGACAATACTGCTCAGCACAAGGTATTCTCCTTTATGGATGGTTTCTCCAGTTATAATCAGATCAAAATGGCTCCCGAAGACATGGAAAAGACGACCTTTGTTACTCAGTGGGGTACCTTTTGCTACAAGGTCATGCCTTTTGGACTGAAGAATGCTGGGGCAACATATCAGCGTGCCATGGTTGCTTTGTTTCATGACATGATCCATCATGAGATTGAAGTATACGTCGACGATATGATTGCAAGGTCCCAGACTGAGGAAGAACACCTTGACCATCTACAGAAGCTGTTTGACAGGTTGAAGTTGTACAAGTTGAGATTGAACCCGAACAAGTGCACCTTCGGGGTGAGGTCTGGTAAGCTTCTAGGTTTTATTGTAAGCGACAAAGGTATTCAAGTAGATCCTGCAAAAGTTAAGGCTATACAGGAGATGCCATCTCCCAAAACAGAGAAAGAAGTCAGAGGCTTTCTGGGACGTCTGAACTATATTGCCCGATTCATCGCACACCTGACCGCTACTTGTGAGCCAATCTTTAAGCTGCTGAAGAAAGATCAAGTAGTACGTTGGAACGATGAATGCCAGGCTGCTTTCGAAAGGATCAAAGAGTATCTCCAAGAGCCACCTATCCTGATGCCACCAGTTAAAGGGAGACCTTTGATCTTATACTTGACAATACTCGACAACTCAATGGGGTGTGTGCTGGGTCAGCATGACGAGTCTGGCCGAAAAGAGCATGCTATTTATTACCTTAGCAAAAAGTTTACCGACTGAGAGACCTGATACTCGTTGCTCGAGAAAACTTGCTGCGCTTTGGCATGGGCTGCTCGCCGGCTGAGACAGTATATGCTGACTCACACCACTCTATTGATATCAAAGATGGATCCAATCAAGTATATCTTCGAAAAGCCTGCTTTGTCCGGAAGAATAGCAAGATGGTAGATGATCTTGACTGAGTATGACATCCAGTACACGACTCAAAAGGCAATCAAGGGAAGTGTATTGGCAGACCATTTGGCACATCAGGCAGTGGATGATTACCAGTCTATGAACTTTGAATTTCTGGACGAGAATATCATGTTGGTAACTGATTGTGAGACACCTGGACCGGATGAAGGACCTGAGGAAGGATCCCGATGGTCCATGTACTTTGATGGAGCTTCAAACGCTTTGGGTAATGGCATTGGCGCTATGATCATATCTCCTAAAGGCTCTCATACTCCATTCACCGCCCGACTATGTTTCAACTGCACCAACAACATGGCGGAGTATGAAGCATGCATCACGGGTCTTCGAGCAGCAATTGACCTAAGGATTAAGTTTCTAAGTGTCTTCGGAGATTCCGCTCTCGTGATCAGTCAGATCAAAGGCGAGTGGGATATGAAACACCCAAATCTTATTCCTTACAAGGAGTATGTATTGACATTGCTTCCACATTTTGAGGAGATAACCTTTGAACACTTCCCTAGGGAGGAGAATCAGTTGGCGGACACATTAGCTATGATGTCTTCTATGTTCAAAGTTAATTGGGACAACGAAGCTCCCCGGATTATCATTGAAAGACTGGAAGAACCTGCACATTGCTGTGACATTGAGACTGAAGAGGCAGCAGATAAACCCTGGTTTCATGAGGTAAAGAGGTATCTTGAAGCTCAGGAATACCCCGAGGGTGCATCTGTTAATGACAAGAAGTTTCTGAGGAGGTTCGCGGCGAAGTTCTTCATCAGCAATGACATCCTTTACAGGCGTAACCATGATTCAACTCTACTGCGTTGTGTGGATAAGAATGAAGCAAAAAGGATCATGGCGGAGTTACATGAAGGTACTTTTGGAACTCATTCCAGTGGACACACCATAGCAAAGAAAATCCTTCGGGCAGGATATTATTGGTCCACAATGGAAGCTGACTGTTATCAGCATTCTCGGACATGTCACAAGTGCTAAGTTTATGCTGATAAGGTGCACATACCTCCAATTCCTCTAAACGTCTTGACAGCACCTTGGCCTTTTGCAATGTGGGGTATTGATATGATCGGCGAGATCAGACCTACGGCATCCAATGGGCATCGTTTCATCCTAGTAGCGATCGATTACTTTACAAAGTGGGTTGAAGCAGCTTCCTTTGCCACTGTAACCAAGAACGTCATGACACAGTTTATTCGGCACAATCTGATCTGTCGATACGACGTACCAGAGAGGATCATTACAGATAATGGTACCAATCTCAACAGCAAGATGATCACCGAGCTCTGCGAGTGTTGTACCCCAAAATTTGCCCTCCCATATTCCTCAAAATTTGACAAGAATAATCCTCAAATTGCTCAAGATTGCTCAAAAGATTGTACAGTCAAACCACCTCCTAAGACAGTTCAAATTAGGGTTTTGGTTCTTTCAAGGAATTTGAGGTTTTCAATGGTTCAATCAAGTCTCATATGCCTATAAACATTCTCAAGCACCTACATGACAAGTTTCAAGACTCACAGTGCCAATTTGCACAGTCAAAAGCCTCATTTGATCTACAGTCAATTGCAAGGGCAAAATGGTCATTTTGCTGTCAAAAGTCAGAATTTTTGGTCAACATCTTACTTTGAGTCCACAATCATCATTTGATCAAGTCTTGATCATGATTCCACAAGAATGACTCAAAAATCATCAAGATGCAAAAAGTTACTATTTTTGGACAGTAGAAAAGTCAACTGTATGTTGACCAGGGCATAACTTTTTCATGGTTCATCAGAAAAATCCCATCCAATGCTCATTTTGAAGGGGATGACATTTCCTACAATCCATATTCACATTCCAAGTCCAAGAAATGCTCTCACAAAAAGTTATCAATTTCTACATTATAGGTCAATTTCAAAAGTCAACAAAAATGCACTTTAAGTCAAAGGCCATAACTTGAGATTGGTAAATCCAAATGACATGGGACCAAAGGCATTGGTTAGAGGACTTCAAGACTTTTCCAAAATGTCCAAGAACATGGTCATATGATCAAAATTGAGCAAGATATGCATTGGAGAAGTTGGGAAATTTTTATGAATTTGCAAAAGTCAACTTTGCTCAAAACACCTTATTTTTGCTAATGGGCCTCAAATCTCTTCTTGAAACTTCATCCATGACCTATGCACGACCCATCAAGCTTAATTGAATTTATTTTCTTATTTTTTATTAATTAATTGGATTTTTAATCAATATTAATTCATTTAATTAATTTAAATTGTAGGAAAATACAAGATTTGGTTTTTCAATCTTTTTGTGAAGCAAATATGGTCAAGATATGCTGGCAATTTCGTGTACAAATCAAAGATGCAAAAATCTCCAAAATTGGCAACTTTGTTCAATCATGAAAATGCAAAAAGATTTGATTTTCAATCAAATATTCAATCATCAATTCAATGGATTTTTGCTCAAGATTTTGACCTAATTCCATTCCTCTATATATATACAAGCTAACCCTGATGCAAAACACGTGAAAAAAGATGCAGAAAGACCATAGCCATATTGAGAAATTTCAAGAAAATTGCAAAACTGATTTTCACATTCCAAGCCAATTCAAGGCCTTTTATTGATTCTAATACCTTGCAGGAGTTCCCAGGAACGTGTGGCAATTGAATTCACGCATTAAAGCTCACAGAATCGTCCATTACAGAACCACAGTTTGAAGCTTTTTTCCAGAATCGTATTGTCTATTTCATGCGCATTTAACATGATTTCTTGTTTGTTTTGCATTGCTAGAACCCATATGAAGCTAATGGCATAAGTTAATTGAATTATAATGCACAGAATCCAAAGATGCCATGAACAAGTTTTAGGGTTCATAAGCTTTGGAATTGGGGCTTTGCAGTCTAGGAAAAATTAAGACTAATAAAACCCATGGTTGAATTCGTTAGGACAAGACGAAAACAAAGGGACCCTCGCGAAATATTTATGTGTACCATAGCTCTAATCGCTATTTTTCGTGCAAGCATATCGTGGGGGTTAAAAACCCCCTCTATCTAATGTGTTTTTATGCAGAACGAAGGAAGAAGACGAGGACGTGTTAGCGTATGGTTGGCCGGTTTAAATCTTAGCGCGTTTTTTCATAGTTTCAGCATATTAATTGAGTTTTACATATTATATTTATTTGCTATTCCTATATTGAATGAACGCGTTAGTTGGATTGGCAAGCAGGTGAGTGGAAAGGCTATTGGGACTTGGGTTCGAATCCCAGGTCCCCCAAACATTATTTGTTCTTTTTCCTCAGGTATTCTAGTACACAGCTTGCAAAGGAGTCCACCATGCATCTCCAATTCCCAGATGCCATGTGTCTCCACCCTCAAATCCAATGGCCCAGATGGAAGGATCATCATACTCTCAGTCAACACGCGCATGGAGAAGCATGAAAGTCAAACGTGGCTGGAGTTAATGAGCCTGGCAATTGACAATAACACCTCCTGATTTGGGCCATCACCCCCACAAGTTTACTTCTTTTTTTTTTCTTTTCTTTTTTATTTCTTTAATTATTTATTAATTATTATTATTACTGTTTAATTAACCCAAATTAATTATTTTCATAATAAATTCAGAAAACTAAAATATAATATTTTATTATTATTATTTATTAATTTCACCCTTTATTATTTTTTGTAAATAAATACATAATTAATCTATTTAGTTAATTAGGATAACTTTAATATTTTCACAATAAAATAAAATCAACATAGAATTAGGGTTCTTGACAATTTTAATCTCTTTTTATTTTTATTTTATTTTCCTTAAAAACATAAAAAACCCAAAAATACTTCTTTTAATTAATTAATTAGTTTTAGGTTTAATTTAATTAAATACCAAAGGACAAAAACTTCTTTCTTTCTCAAAAAGGGTCAAAACCCTAAGGACTTCTCCGATTCAATTTCTTTCGCGCATATTATTCTTGGTCATATTTATATAATTGCTCCGAGGATGTAATAGCTTTAATTAGAACTTTTTATCGCTTTCATTTATTTCCCGCAATTTACTTTTCAAGGGTTGTTTTTGGCGATGTAAATACCCGACGCCTTGTAATAGCGTAGATTTACTTTCCGCACTATTAACTGTTAGATGTATGTTAATTAGGCTATGCATGACAAGACTTATCTCTGAAATTAAAATCAAAACGTAGCTCACCATAACATGTGCAAAGATAACTTAACTGAATCCTGACACACTCGCACATGCCACTCCTAGGGTACGCCTCACTTGGTTGCCTCGACGTGGTCATTGAGTATAGGGTGTTTTAGAGGTCGCCCTCTTGTCTAAAGATCCAAGTTTCCTCGAAACGGTTGCCTTGGATAAAAAAGGATCTAGGACATTAGGGTTACCGCTAAGGCGTCCTACTATTACTTTGGTGACCACACATGTCCCTATAATCGAATTGACCCGAAAACTCCAACGACGGTGCTACCTACTTCTCAATAGTGGGATAGTACTGTCTAAAGGACATTTACACAACTTAATTTCTTTTGAGTAGGTAGAGGTTCTCAGGTACCCACTCTTTCAAAACAAAAATACTTTTCGCACCTACACTTTTCTGACAAAAGTTTTCAAACAACACTTCGTACACTCTTGAGGACTGATACAAGAGTTAAAACAAAGTTTTCAAACAAACTTTTTCAAAACCCACAAGCACAAGAAAAGCAAAACCTTTTGAAAACATAGTGAGCAAGTACCTAAGAGCCCGTGGATAAACACGGATAGAAAGGGTGCTAACACCTTCCCTTTCTATAATCTACCTCCCGAACCCAAGAAATATCTCGAAAAGGAATTTTGTTGTGCTTTTGTCCTTTCCTTGTTGGAGAAAATAAAAGACGGTGGCGACTCTTGCTTACCGCGACATTTCGCGAACCAGCATTTCAAAACAGTCAGTTCTATTTCCACCGATCACAGAACTGGCGACTCTGCTGGGGACATATAAGTGAGGTGTACCTTAGGATTAGATCATTCTATGTTTTCAATTGCATGCTTTATATGATTTATATATGTGGGCTTGTATTGGAGTTTCATAGATCCTAACCCGGATCTGGGGAATACCCTTTAGGTAAGTAGCAATAAACTGTGAGGGACCTGTCCGACGTAGACTGACACGGGTGAAGCAGTAGCTACGTTGGTGTGACACCTTGGTCTGTACCGATATCCCTTGTGTTGGAACAAGGAGAATATGGGTCTTCTGAGGAGTCATTAAGCACCAACTGACCTTAGAACCTTAAATCGACAAACTTGGCCATAGAACAGTAGCAGTATGCTACACTCATTGAGGTTAATCTCTCGCGATGGTTCCGGCCGCAAGAAAAGGTTGCTAAGCCAGAGTTATGACCGATTGAGGGTAGTCAGTGATATTGAGATCCTCTAGAACCCGGTTACTATTTTTAGGACAGGTCTTAACCAACTAAAACTGAAAGAGGGTAGTACCTAAACTTCATGCTGGCCTGAAATCTAAGGGCTCTTGTGTGACTTGTGTGTCTTACCATGTTTACCTTTTTTGAATACTTGTGGTGTGCCTTTATCATAACATCATAACATTATACCATCATACCATCATAACATTGCATGCATCCTGCATAAGGACTAACTCATTTCAAGGATCTCAAGGGTTTGTGGTGCAGGTCGTAATGAGCCAAATGTCTAGCAAGGGGCAAAGGGGATTTATTTTCCTCTAGCCAAGGTTTTTCGGAGATCAAAACATGATGACTTGAGTCAGGGGCTATGACCCACTCGATATGGTGAGCTTTGACTCTTGAAGAAGGACTCTCAACAACATGAAGTTCCTTCAATCAAGCAACCAAATTCAAATTCTAACAAGTTCCTCTGTTTACCCCGCGAGATCCTTGAAAACATTGCATACATATATCATACATATCATTGCATTACAGGTACTATTACAGGTCTCTCATATTCTCGCTGTTTATTTCAGCAATGGCTTTCCAACCAGACAACCAAGATCTCCGGGCTCGAAACGCCCAGCTTCAAGAAATGTTCTTGAACCTATCCCAGGGGCAGGAAGAAGTAAAAGCTCTCCTCACAAGGGGCTTAGCCCTAGGGAATCCAGGCGGCGTCAGGAATGATCAGTTGGAAGGGCTACAAATTGAGTTGGCAACAATGAAGATCCAAATGATGGGACCGCTGGCGGGCCAGATGACTCTCATTCAAGACTTAGCTCAAAGACAAGAAGAGCTCAGAGTCCTCGTCAACAAGCTGCTTCAAAATAACTAAGTGAGGCAGACAACTAGGGTTGAAGATCAAGCCATCATTCAACCACCTTTGGGGAAAGAAGACAAGGGAAAAGCCCTTCAGCTTGCTTCAGGGTCACAAGCTCAGCATCAACCTCGCCAGCATCAACAGGGTAATCGGCGTAAGAGAAACACGTCTGGAAGACATTTCTCTGAGACTGATATACCATCATCTCTCATACTGAAACGCTTGTTGGAGGTCAATCTAATTGCTTTAAAAGATCCTCCCCGGAATCCCAACACCTCTGCTCCTACCTATCATCCCTATGAAAGGTGTGCATACCACTCTGATGGTCCGGGACATGACACCGACAACTGTTGGACTCTGAAGAACAAGATCCAAGACTTGATCGACGGAAGGGTGCTGGAGTTCATGCCGGATGGTGAGATGAAAATCTTCCGCTGAGAATTCTCCATATGAGATGACTAGTTCAAACTAAGAAACTTTTGTTCATTTGAATTCTAAAGTTGTATTTTTCTTTGCTTACTCAAACAATTATTATCATGTCGAACTCTTTTATTTCATTAATGCATTGCATATGTCTGTTTTGGATCAATCCATTCATATTCACTATATTTAAACTTCTTTCATTTTTTTGTGATGTTCAACTCTCGACTAAAAAGTTCTAAACCTTTTGAGGGAGGATGACGAAAACGATACCACAATCTTTACAGTATGCTTTTGAATAGACCCCGCTGATGAAGTACAAGCATTGTTTCAAATCCTAAACAATGGAGTTATAAGGAAGATAATCCATAGTCAACCCCTTTGAGCCAAAGAAGTTGGAGTTTTTTTTCAAAAATTAAAACCCTTAATCATAACCTGGGGCAGGGTAGTTTTCTCAGCTGATCCAGGTGCACAATGGATGGCATCAAAGGAGTCCTTCCAAAACAGAAGACGGTGTTGGTTCCATATAATCGTAAGGACAGGCAGTCATTATTTCTCAAAATAAAAGCCCAATAAGTCAAAACCTATGAAGGAGACTTATAAAACTGGGGCATCCCGCTGACTATAATCACAAAAGAAACAGTTCAAGGAAAAGACAGGGATAATAAAATCAAAAAGAAAGAGATCCTACAGACTCTCAACAAAATGACTGCCTGTTCAAAATAAATTGTCAGTACCCGAACCATCACTGGTATGTCAGAGCAAAGATTCAAACAAGATCTAATGCACGATTAGCTGAGTTTAGGATCGAAGAACATCACGAAGAAAGGGCGGGTACAAATAAAATTCGAGCCTTTAACCTTTGTTTCTTAAACCGTGAACCAGGCCACGTTATAACCCTTAAAAGTCCTAGCTGAAGCATGGGTTAGTTCGAAAACATACTGTTACAAAGGTATCCTGACTCCTATAGGGCTTGCTGTAAAATCCTGAGTTGACATCACATTTTACAAAAAATTCATTTGATTTATTGAAAACGGCATTTTCAAAAAACTTCAAGATAGACATAAGCTTTGCATTTTTAAAATAACATTGTTTGCATATGGCCTTTTGTTTGAACAGCAGAGAAATTCGCACGACGAATATCTAGTAAACAAAAATCTTCTCAAGGTCACATCAAGTGGAAAAACACTTCTAATCCAGGGGCACGACATGAGCATTGTTCATCATCTGGGGCTGTTAAGTCAAGATTCAAGGAATCTTTCAAAATGCCAAATAGCCAGGGGCAAATCCCCGCCCGAGTCACTTGGGGCATTGGACATGAATTCCAGCGACGAATCTTGCATGATCAGACATCTTCTGGTAGTATGGCAACACAACACTAATGACCGTGATAACTCCCTACATCCTGAGAGCATGGACATAGTCAAAAAAGTACTACGCGTAATCAAAGACCTGCTAGGTCGACTGGCCTAGGAAAAAATAAGGGTTTCCCGACGAACCAAAAGGGTTCGGGCAAAAATAAGGGATGAAAATGAAAAAATCTATACACCCGACAAGTCGAAAACCTGAAAAGGCGGCTTGGGCAAAAAAAAGGGTATCCCGGTGGACTGAAAACCCGAAAGGGCGGTCCAGGCAAAAATTAGGGATCAAAGCGTACGACTATGTCCCGTCATCTCGTCACTTGCCTACCAGAAGAGGATTTGTCAATCGGCAGTTATCAAGCACCTCATAGGCCTTCTTCTCCCGCAGAAACTGGGGCAATAAGAATTGTCCGAACTGTACAAGCTGCTCTGTCCACCAGGTACCAAGGTATGTTCAGCTGAAGAATATGACTAAGATACTTTCACTCCCTGCAGAGTAAGACCGTAATGGAAGCTCTCCCCACCGAGACCTGCAATCATGAACGAATCGGCAATACACTCCCCAAGCAGAGTTGGCCTCCCATCAGCCCCATAAAGGCACAGTATCTCCAGCAAGTCAGCAATACTCTCCCCCAAGCAGAGTTGGTCTACCATCAGTCCTGAAAAAGTTGGGTATCCCCAGAAGATCTTAATATTCTCCAGCGGAGTATACAGATATTCCTCAGCAAACACCCCCAGCGTTCTTAATATTTTTCAACAGAGTATAAGGATGTTCCCCGGCGGAATACAAGGTACCCTCAACGGAACCATTTCCTAACACAGTCTGAAAAGCTTCCCCGCCAGAGTTGAATCATCTCCCCAGTAGATTCTGGAAGCCATATTCAGAAGGTTATCCCCACCAGAGTCTAACTGGGTTATCCTCAGCAAGTTGCAACTGAAAGATCATCCCCAGCGAGTTCTTTCTATCCCCCAGCGGAGTTCATCATCAAAATCCCAACAAAGCTTATCAACGGCATCCCCAGCGAAGTTATCATTAAAATCTCAGCGAAGTTTCTCTTCCCCACAGAGTAATTCCCTGCAGAGCAATCTCTTCATCAGGTTTATTCCCCAACGGAGTCATCTTCTCCTACCGGTTTATTCTTGCAATCATCTTCGTTCATCATCCCCAGCGGAAACGAAGAACTCAAATCTTCAACATCATTCTCCAGCAGCTATCCGGGATTTATTTTCCCCAGCTAAAACATCACATTTTCATACATTATGATACATGCATATACGCATCATATCATACGATCTCATTTTGAGAACATCATGCATTTCATACATCATGACATTGCATACTACTAATGTTTTGCCTTTTCAGGAAAAAGGTCAATCAAAAGATGATTACTATCAAGTTTTGCAGTTCCAGATCAACACCTGTAACTAGCCAGGAAATATCTGTGGACGACTGATTGTAGATCTATACCTGTAACTAGCCAGGAAAGTTATCTACATTGAAGAGTTTGAAGATTAATACCTGAAACCAGACAGGAAAACCATCTTTCTTTCTCAGGTCAGAGATTAATACCTGAAACCAGACAGGACAACTATCTCATCGACCAACCTTTTTTAAGTTCCAGATCAACACCTGTAACTAGCCAGGAAATATCTGTGGACGACAGATTATAGGTTAACACCTGAAACCAGACAGGAAAACCACCTATATGAACTGATTGTAGATCTATACCTGAAACCAGACAGGAAAGTTATCTACATTGAAGAGATTGAAGATTAATACCTGAAACTAGACAGGAAAACTATCTTTCTTTCTCAAGTCAGAGATTAATACCTGAAACCAGACAAGAATACTATCTCATCGGCCAGCCTTCTTAAGTTCCAGATCAACACCTGTAACTAGCCAGGAAATATCTGTGGACGACGGATTGTAGATTAATACCTGAAGCCAGGCAGGACAACTATCTACTTAAACATCATGAAGCAACCCTACACCGGTTCCTTCTTTTCCAAGATGCAGTTTTACACGGACTCATCATCAGGAAACCCTACACAGGTTCCTTCTTTCAACTTACAAAGTTACAATTCTACAAACTACAGGTATGCAAGTTCACGCTAAGGAATCTCTTATGCGATTGACACCCCTGGATGGCATCTTTAAGCCCATCTCCACTCCTATCCATCATATCTCCAAATGGCATCTATAATCCCATTCCCGACATCACATTGCTGATACTACACCATGCGAGTGCAAATTTCTGGGCACTTTAGTGTTCAATCATCTTCCACCTTCGGATCACGAAAGGCACGCAAGCCAATCTACATCCTCAGGTCTAAGAAGATTGAACAGGGGAAACTGTTGTACCCCAAAATTTGCCCTCCCATATTCCTCAAGATTTGACAAGAATAATCCTCAAATTGCTCAAGATTGCTCAAAAGATTGTATAGTCAAACCACCTCCTAAGACAGTTGAAATTAAGGTTTTGGTTCTTTCAAGGAATTTGAGGTTTTCAATGGTTCAATCAAGTTTCATATGCCTATAAACATTCTCAAGCACCTACATGACAAGTTTCAAGACTCACAGTGCCAATTTGCAAAGTCAAAAGCCTCATTTGATCTACAGTCAACTGCAAGGGCAAAATCGTCATTTTGCAGTCAAAAGTCAGAATTTTTGGTCAACATCTTACTTTGAGTCCAAAATCATCATTTGATCAAGTCTTGATCATGATTCCACAAGAATGACTCAAAAATCATCAAGATGCAAAAAGTTACTATTTTTGGACAGTAGAAAAGTCAACTGTATCTTGACCAGGGCATAACTTTTTCATGGTTCATCAGAAAAATCCCATCTAATGCTCATTTTGAAGGGGATGGCATTTCCTACAATCCATATTCACATTCCAAGTCCAAGAAATGCTCTCACAAAAAGTTATCAATTTCTACATTATAGGTCAATTTCAAAAGTCAACAAAAATGCACTTTAAGTCAAAGGCCATAACTTGAGATTGGTAAATCCAAATGACATGGGACCAAAGGCATTGGTTAGAGGACTTCAAGACTTTTCCAAAATGTCCAAGAACATGGTCATATGATCAAAATTGAGCAAGATATGCATTGGAGAAGTTGGGAAATTTTTATGAATTTGCAAAAGTCAACTTTGCTCAAAACACCTTATTTTTGCTAATGGGCCTCAAATCTCTTCTTAAAACTTCATCCATGACCTATGCACGACCCATCAAACTTAATTGAATTTATTTTCTTATTTTTTATTAATTAATTGGATTTTTAATCAATATTAATTCATTTAATTAATTTAAATTGTAGGAAAATACAAGATTTGGTTTTTCAATCTTTTTGTGAAGCAAATATGGTCAAGATATGCTGGCAATTTCGTGTACAAATCAAAGATGCAAAAATCTCCAAAATTGGCAACTTTGTTCAATCATGAAAATGCAAAAAGATTTGATTTTCAATTAAATATTCAATCATCAATTCAATGGATTTTTGCTCAAGATTTTGACCTAATTCCATTCCTCTATATATATACAAGCTAACCCTGATGCAAAACACGTGAAAAAAGCTGCAGAAAGACCATAGCCATATTGAGAAATTTCAAGAAAATTGCAAAACTGATTTTCACATTCCAGGCCAATTCAAGGCCTTTTATTGATTCTAATACCTTGCAGGAGTTCCCAGGAACGTGTGGCAATTGAATTCACGCATTAAAGCTCACAGAATTGTCCATTACACAACCACGGTTTGAAGCTTTTTTCTAGAATCGTATTGTCTATTTCATGCGCATTTAACACGATTTCTTGTTTGTTTTGCATTGCTAGAACCCATATGAAGCTAATGGCATAAGTTAATTGAATTATAATGCACAGAATCCAAAGATGCCATGAACAAGTTTTAGGGTTCATAAGCTTTGGAATTGGGGCTTTGCAGTCCAGGAAAAATTAAGACTAATAAAACCCATGGTTGAATTCGTTAGGACAAGACGAAAACAAAGGGACCCTCGCGAAATATTTATGTGTACCATAGCTCTAATCACTATTTTTCGTGCAAGCATATTGTGGGGGTTAAAAACCCCCGCTATCTAATGTGTTTTTATGCAGAACGAAGGAAGAAGACGAGGACGTGTTAGCGTATGGTTGGCCGGTTTAAATCTTAGTGCGTTTTTTCATAGTTTCAGCATATTAATTGAGTTTTACATATTATATTTATTTGCTATTCCTATATTGAATGAACGCGTTAGTTGGATTGGCAAGCAGGTGAGTGGAAAGGCTATTGGGACCTGAGTTCGAATCCCAGGTCCCCCAAACATTATTTGTTCTTTTTCCTCAGGTATTCTAGTACAGAGCTTGAAAAGGAGTCCACCATGCATCTCCAATTCCCAGATGCCATGTGTCTCCACCCTCAAATCCAATGGCCCAGATGGAAGGATCATCATACTCCCAATCAACACGCGCCATGGAGAAGCATGAAAGTCAAACGTGGCTGGAGTTAATGGGCCTGGCAGTTGACAATAACACCTCCTGATTTGGGCCATCACCCCCACAAGTTTACTTCTTTTCTTTTTTTTTCTTTTCTTTTTTATTTCTTTAATTATTTATTAATTATTATTGTTACTGTTTAATTAACCCAAATTAATTATTTTCATAATAAATTCAGAAAACTAAAATATAATATTTTATTATTATTATTTATTAATTTCACCCTTTATTATTTTTTGTAAATAAATACATAATTAATCTATTTAGTTAATTAGGATAACTTTAATATTTTCACAATAAAATAAAATCAACATAGAATTAGGGTTCTTGACAATTTTAATCTCTTTTTATTTTTATTTTATTTTCCTTAAAAACATAAAAAACCCAAAAATACTTCTTTTAATTAATTAATTAGTTTTAGGTTTAATTTAATTTAATTAAATACCAAAGGACAAAAACTTCTTTCTTTCTCAAAAAGGGTCAAAACCCTAAGGACTTCTCCGATTCAATTTCTTTCGCGCATATTATTCTTGGTCATATTTATGTAATTGCTCCGAGGATGTAATAGCTTTAATTAGGACTTTTTATCGCTTTCATTTATTTCCCGCAATTTACTTTTCAAGGGTTGTTTTTGGCGATGTAAATACCCGACGCCTTGTAATAGCGTAGATTTACTTTCCGCACTATTAACTGTTAGATGTATGTTAATTAGGCTATGCATGACAAGACTTATCTCTGAAATTAAAATCAAAACGTAGCTCACCATAACATGTGCAAAGATAACTTAACTGAATCCTGACACACTCGCACATGCCACTCCTAGGGTACGCCTCACTTGGTTGCCTCGACGTGGTCATTGAGTATAGGGTGTTTTAGAGGTCGCCCTCTTGTCTAAAGATCCAAGTTGCCTCGAAACGGTTGCCTCAGATAAAAAAGGATCTAGGACATTAGGGTTACTGCTAAGGCGTCCTACTATTGCTTTGGTGACCACACATGTCCCTATAATCGAATTGACCCGAAAACTCCAACGACGGTGCTGCCTACTTCTCAATAGTGGGATAGTACTGTCTAAAGGACATTTACACAACTTAATTTCTTTTGAGTAGGTAGAGGTTCTCAGGTACTTGCTCTTTCAAAACAAAAATACTTTTCGCACCTACACTTTTCTGACAAAAGTTTTCAAACAACACTTCATACACTCTTGAGGACTGATACAAGAGTTAAAACGAAGTTTTCAAACAAACTTTTTCAAAACCCACAAACACAAGAAAAGAAAAACCTTTTGAAAACATAGTGAGCAAATACCTAAGAGCCCGTGGATAACCACAGATAGAAAGGGTGCTGACACCTTCCCTTTCTATAATCTACCTCCCGAACCCGAGAAACATCTCGAAAAGGAATTTTGCTGTGCTTTTGTCCTTTCCTTGTTGGAGAAAATAAAAGACGGTGGCGACTCTTGCTTACCGCGACATTTCGCGAACCAGCATTTCAAAACAGTCAGTTCTATTTCCACCGATCACAGAACTGGCGACTCTGCTGGGGACATATAAGTGAGGTGTACCTTAGGATTAGATCATTCTATGTTTTCAATTGCATGCTTTATATGATTTATATTTGTGGGCTTGTATTGGAGTTTCATAGATCCTAACCCGGATCTGGGGAATACCCTTTAGGTAAGTAGCAATAAACTGTGAGGGACCTGTCCGGCGTAGACCGACAGGGGTGAAGCAGTAGCTACGTTGGTGTGACACCTTGGTCTGTACCGATATCCCTTGTGTTGGAACGAGGAGAATATGGGTCTTCTGAGGAGTCATTAAGCACCAACTGACCTTAGAACCTTAAATCGACAAACTTGGCCATAGAACAGTAGCAGTATGCTACACTCATTGAGGCTAATCTCTCGCGATGGTTTCGGCCGCAAGAAAAGGTTGCTAAGCCAGAGTTATGACCGATTGAGGGTAGTCAGTGATATTGAGATCCTTCAGAACCCGGTTACTATTTTTAGGACAGGTCTTAACCAACTAAAACTGAAAGAGGGTAGTACCTAAACTTCATGCTGGCCTGAAATCTAAGGGCTCTTGTGTGACTTGTGTGTCTTACCATGTTTGCCTTTTGTGAATACTTGTGGTGTGCCTTTATCATAACATCATAACATTATACCATCATACCATCATAACATTGCATGCATCCTGCATAAGGACTAAATCATTTCAAGGATCTCAAGGGTTTGTGGTGCAGGTCGTAATGAGCCAAATGTCTAGCAAGGGGCAAAGGGGATTTATTTTCCTCTAGCCAAGGTTGTTCGGAGATCAAAACATGATGACTTGAGTCAGGGGCTATGACCCACTCGATATGGTGAGCTTTGACTCTTGAAGAAGGACTCTCAACAACATGAAGTTCCTTCAATCAAGCAACCAATTTCAAATTCTAACAAGTTCCTCTGTTTACCCCACGAGATCCTTGAAAACATTGCATACATATATCATACATATCATTGCATTACAGGTACTATTACAGGTCTCTCATATTCTCGCTGTTTATTTCAGCAATGGCTTTCCAACCAGACAACCAAGATCTCCGGGCTCGAAACGCCCAGCTTCAAGAAATGTTCTTGAACCTATCCCAGGGGCAGGAAGAAGTAAAAGCTCTCCTCACAAGGGGCTTAGCCCTAGGGAATCCAGGCGGCGTCAGGAATGATCAGTTGGAAGGGCTGCAAATTGAGTTGGCAACAATGAAGATCCAGATGATGGGACAGCTGGCGGGCCAGATGACTCTCATTCAAGACTTAGCTCAAAGACAAGAAGAGCTCAGGGTCCTCGTCAACAAGCTGCTTCAAAATAACCAAGTGAGGCAGACAACTAGGGTTGAAGATCAAGCCATCATTCAACCACCTTTGGGGCAAGAAGACAAGGGGAAAGCCCCTCAGCTTGCTTCAGGGTCACAAGCTCAGCATCAACCTCGCCAGCATCAACAGGGCAATCGGCGTAAGAGAAACACGTCTGGAAGACATTTCTCTGAGACTGATATACCATCATCACTCATACTGAAACGCTTGTTGGAGGTCAATCTGATTGCTTTAAAGGATCCTCCCCGGAATCCCAACACCTCTGCTCCTACCTATCATCCCTATGAAAGGTGTGCATACCACTCTGACGGTCCGGGACATGACACCGACAACTGTTGGACTCTGAAGAACAAGATCCAAGACTTGATCGACGGAAGGGTGCTGGAGTTCATGCCGGATGGTGAGATGAAAATCTTCCGCTGAGAATTCTCCATATGAGATGACTAGTTCAAACTAAGAAACTTTTGTTCATTTGAATTCTGAAGATGTATTTTTCTTTGCTTACTCAAACAATTATTATCATGTCGAACTCTTTTATTTCATTAATGCATTGCATATGTCTGTTTTGGATCAATCCATTCGTATTCACTATATTTAAAATGCTTTCATTTTTTTGTGATGTTCAACTCTCGACTAAAAAGTTCTAAACCTTTTGAGGGAGGATGACGAAAACGATACCACAATCTTTACAGTATGCTTTTGAATAGACCCTGCTGATGAAGTACAAGCATTGTTTCAAATCCTAAACAGTGGAGTTATAAGGAAGATAATCCATAGTCAACCCCTTTGAGCCAATGAAGTTGGAGTTTTTTTCTTTTCAAAAATTAAAACCCTTAATCATAACCTGGGGCAGGGTAGTTTTCTCAGCTGATCCAGGTGCACAATGGATGGCATCAAAGGAGTCCTTCCAAAACAGAAGACGGTGTTGGTTCCATATAATCGTAAGGACAGACAGTCATTATTTCTCAAAATAAAAGCCCAATAAGTCAAAACCTATGAAGGAGACTTACAAAACTGGGGAATCCCGCTGACTGTAATCACAAAAGAAACAGTTCAGGCAAAAGACAGGGATAATAAAATAAAAAAGAAAGAGATCCTACAGACTCTCAACAAAATGACTGCCTGTTCAAAATAAATTGTCAGTATCCGAACCATCACTGGTATGTCAGAGCAAAGAGTCAAACAAGATCTAATGCACGATTAGCTGAGTTTAGGATCGAAGAACATCACGAAGAAAGGGCGGGTACAAATAAAATTCGAGCCTTTATCCTTTGTTTCTTAAACCGTGAACCAGGCCACGTTATAACCCTTAAAAGTCCTAGCAGAAGCATGGGTTAGTTCGAAAGCATACTGTTACAAAGGTATCCTGACTCCTATAGGGCTTGCTGTAAAATCCTGAGTTGACATCACACTTTACAAAAAATTCATTTGTTTTATTGAAAACTGCATTTTCAAAAAACTTCAAGACAGACATAAGCTTTGCATTTTTAAAATAACATTGTTTGCATATGGCCTTTTGTTCGAACAGCAGAGAAATTCGCACGACGAATATCTAGTAAACAAAAATCTTCTCAAGGTCACATCAAGTGGAAAAACACTTCTAATCCAGGGGCACGGCATGAGCATTGTTCATCATCTGGGGCAGTTAAGTCAAGATTAAAGGAATCTCTCAAAATGCCAAATAGCCAGGGGCAAATCCCCGCCCGAGTCACTTGGGGCATTGGACATGAATTCCAACGACGAATCTTACATGATCAGACATCTTCTGGTAGTATGGCAACACAACACTATTGACCGTGATAACTCCCTACATCCTGAGAGCATGGACATAGTCAAAAAAGTACTACGCGTAATCAAAGACCGGCTAGGTCGACTGGCCTAGGCAAAAATAAGGGTTTCCCGACGAACCAAAAGGGTTCGGGAAAAAATAAGGGACGAAAATGAAAAAATCTATACACCCGGCAAGTCGAAAACCTGAAAAGGCGGCTTGGGCAAAAAAAAAGGGTATCCCGGTGGACTTAAAACCCGAAAGGGCGGTCCAGGCAAAAATTAGGGATCAAAGCGTACGACTATGTCCCGTCATCTCGTCACTTGCCTACCAGAAGAGGATTTTTCAATCGGTAGTTATCAAGCACCTCATAGGCCTTCTTCTCCCGCAGAAACTGGGGCAATAAGAATTGTCCGAAATGTACAAGTTGCTCTGTCCACCAGGTACCAAGGTATGTTCAGCTGAAGAATATGACTAAGATACTTTCACTCCCTGCAGAGTAAGACCGTAATGGAAGCTCTCCCCACCGAGACCTGCAATCATGAATGAATCGGCAATACTCTCCCCAAGCAGAGTTGGCCTCCCATCAGCCCCATAAAGGCACAGTATCTCCAGCAAGTCATCAATACTCTCCCCCAAGCAGAGTTGGTCTACCATCAGTCCTGAAAAAGTTGAGTATCCCCAAAAGATCTTAATATTCTCCAGCGGAGTATACAAATATTCCTCAGCAAGCACCCCCGGCGTTCTTAATATTTTTCAACAGAGTATAAGGATGTTCCCCGGCGGAATACAAGGTACCCTCAGCGGAACCATTTCCTAACACAGTCTGAAAAGCTTCCCCGCCAGAGTTGAATCATCTCCCCAGTAGATTCTGGAAGCCATATTCAGAAGGTTATCCTTACCAGAGTCTAACTGGGTTATCCTCAGCAAGTTGCAACTGAAAGATCATCCCCAGCGAGTTCTTTCTATCCCCCAGCGGAGTTCATCATCAAAATCCCAACAGAGCTTATCAACGGCATCCCCAGCGGAGTTATCGTTAAAATCTTAGCGAAGTTTCTCTTCCCCACAGAGTAATTCCCCGTAGAGCAATCTCTTCATCAGGTTTATTCCCCAACGGAGTCATCTTCTCCTACCGGTTTATTCTTGCAATCATCTTCGTTCATCATCCCCTGCGGAAACGAAGAACTCAACTCTTCAACATCATTCTCCAGCAGCTATCCGGGATTTATTTTCCCCAGCTAAAACATCACATTTTCATACATTATGATACATGCATATATGCATCATATCATACGATCTCATTTTGAGAACATCATGCATTTCATACATCATGACATTGCATACTACTAATGTTTTGCCTTTTCAGGAAAAGGTCAATCAAAAGATGATTACTATCAACTTTTTCAGTTCCAGATCAACACCTGTAACTAGCCAGGAAATATCTGTGGACGACTGATTGTAGATCTATACCTGTAACTAGCCAGGAAAGTTATCTACATTGAAGAGTTTGAAGATTAATACCTAAAACCAGACAGGAAAACCATCTTTCTTTCTCAGGTCAGAGATTAATACCTGAAACCAGACAGGACAACTATCTCATCGACCAACCTTTTTTAAGTTCCAGATCAACACCTGTAACTAACCAGGAAATATCTGTGGATGACGGATTATAGGTTAACACCTGAAACCAGACAGGAAAACCACCTATATGAACTGATTGTAGATCTATACCTGAAACCAGACAGGAAAGTTATCTATATTGAAGAGATTGAAGATTAATACCTGAAACCAGACAGGAAAACTATCTTTCTTTCTCAAGTCAGATATTAATACCTGAAACCAGACAGGAAAACTATCTCTTCGGCCAACCTTCTTAAGTTCCAGATCAACACTTGTAACTAGCCAGGAAATACCTATGGACGACGAATTGTAGATTAATACCTGAAGCCAGGCAGGACAACTATCTACTTAACCATCATGAAGCAATCCTACACCGGTTCCTTCTCTTCCAAAATGCAGTTTTACACTGACTCATCATCAGGCAACCCTACACAGGTTCCTTCTTTCAACTTACAAAGTTACAATTCTACAAACTACAGGTATGCAAGTTCACGCTAAGGAATCTCTTATGCAATTGACACCCCTGGATGGCATCTTTAAGCCCATCTCCACTCCTATCCATCATATCTCCAAATGGCATCTATAAGCCCATTCCCGGCATCACATTACTGATACTACACCATGCGAGTGCAAATTTCTGGGCACTTTAGTGTTCAATCATCTTCCACCTTCGGATCACGAAAGGCACGCAAGCCAATCTACATCCTCAGGTCTAAGAAGATTTAACAGGGGCAACTGTTGTACCCCAAAATTTTCCCTCCCATATTCCTCAAGATTTGACAAGAATAATCCTCAAATTGCTCAAGATTGCTCAAAAGATTGTATAGTCAAACCACCTCCTAAGACAGTTGAAATTAGGGTTTTGGTTCTTTCAAGGAATTTGAGGTTTTCAATGGTTCAATCAAGTTTCATATGCCTATAAACATTCTCAAGCACCTACATGACAAGTTTCAAGACTCACAGTGCCAATTTGCAAAGTCAAAAGCCTCATTTGATCTACAGTCAACTGCAAGGGCAAAATCGTCATTTTGCAGTCAAAAGTCAGAATTTTTGGTCAACATATTACTTTGAGTCCAAAATCATCATTTGATCAAGTCTTGATCATGATTCCACAAGAATGACTCAAAAATCATCAAGATGCAAAAAGTTACTATTTTTGGACAGTAGAAAAGTCAACTGTATCTTGACCAGGGCATAACTTTTTCATGGTTCATCAGAAAAATCCCATCCAATGCTCATTTTGAAGGGGATGAAATTTCCTACAATCCATATTCACATTCCAAGTCCAATAAATGCTCTCACAAAAAGTTATCAATTTCTACATTATAGGTCAATTTCAAAAGTCAACAAAAATGCACTTTAAGTCAAAGGCCATAACTTGAGATTGGTAAATCCAAATGACATGGGACCAAAGGCATTGGTTAGAGGACTTCAAGACTTTTCCAAAATGTCCAAGAACATGGTCATATGATCAAAATTGAGCAAGATATGCATTGGAGAAGTTGGGAAATTTTTATGAATTTGCAAAAGTCAACTTTGCTCAAAACACCTTATTTTTGCTAATGGGCCTCAAATCTCTTCTTGAAACTTCATCCATGACCTATGCACGACCCATCAAGCTTAATTGAATTTATTTTCTTATTTTTTATTAATTAATTGGATTTTTAATCAATATTAATTCATTTAATTAATTTAAATTGTAGGAAAATACAAGATTTGGTTTTTCAATCTTTTTGTGAAGCAAATATGGTCAAGATATGCTGGCAATTTTGTGTACAAATCAAAGATGCAAAAATCTCCAAAATTGGCAACTTTGTTCAATCATGAAAATGAAAAAAGATTTGATTTTAGGGTTCATAAGCTTTGGAATTGGGGCTTTGCAGTCCAGGAAAAATTAAGACTAATAAAACCCATGGTTGAATTCGTTAGGACAAGACGAAAACAAAGGGACCCTCGCGAAATATTTATGTGTACCATAGCTCTAATCGCTATTTTTCGTGCAAGCATATTGTGGGGGTTAAAAACCCCCGCTATCTAATGTGTTTTTATGCAGAACGAAGGAAGAAGACGAGGACGTATTAGCGTATGGTTGGCCGGTTTAAATCTTAGCGCGTTTTTTCATAGTTTCAGCATATTAATTGAGTTTTACATATTATATTTATTTGCTATTCCTATATTGAATGAATGCGTTAGTTGGATTGGCAAGCAGGTGAGTGGAAAGGCTATTGGGACCTGGGTTCGAATCCCAGGTCCCCCAAACATTATTTGTTCTTTTTCCTCAGGTATTCTAGTACAAAGCTTGCAAAGGAGTCCACCATGCATCTCCAATTCCCAGATGCCATGTGTCTCCACCCTCAAATCCAATGGCCCAGATGGAAGGATCATCATACTCCCAGTCAACACGCGCCATGGAGAAGCATGAAAGTCAAATGTGGCTGGAGTTAATGGGCCTGGCAATTGACAATAACACCTCCTGATTTGGGCCATCACCCCCACAAGTTTACTTCTTTTTTATTTCTTTTCTTTTTTATTTCTTTAATTATTTATTAATTATTATTATTACTGTTTAATTAACCCAAATTAATTATTTTCATAATAAATTCAGAATACTAAAATATAATATTTTATTATTATTATTTATTAATTTCACCCTTTATTATTTTTTGTAAATAAATACATAATTAATCTATTTAGTTAATTAGGATAACTTTAATATTTTCACAATAAAATAAAATCAACATAGAATTATGGTTCTTGACAATTTTAATCTCTTTTTATTTTTATTTTATTTTCCTTAAAAACATAAAAAACCCAAAAATACTTCTTTTAATTAATTAATTAGTTTTAGGTTTAATTTAATTTAATTAAATACCAAAGGACAAAAACTTCTTTCTTTCTCAAAAAGGGTCAAAACCCTAAGGACTTCTCTGATTCAATTTCTTTCGCGCATATTATTCTTGGTCATATTTATGTAATTGCTCCGAGGATGTAACAGCTTTAATTAGGACTTTTTATCGCTTTCATTTATTTCCCGCAATTTACTTTTCAAGGGTTGTTTTTGGCGATGTAAATACCCGACGCCTTGTAATAGCATAGATTTACTTTCCGCACTATTAACTGTTAGATGTATGTTAATTAGGCTATGCATGACAAGACTTATCTCTGAAATTAAAATCAAAACGTAGCTCACCATAACATGTGCAAAGATAACTTAACTGAATCCTGACACACTCGCACATGCCACTCCTAGGGTACGCCTCACTTGGTTGCCTCGACGTGGTCATTGAGTATAGGGTGTTTTAGAGGTCGCCCTCTTGTCTAAAGATCCAAGTTGCCTCGAAACGGTTGCCTCGGATAAAAAAGGATCTAGGACATTAGGGTTACCGCTAAGGCGTCCTACTATTGCTTTGGTGACCACACATGTCCCTATAATCGAATTGACCCGAAAACTCCAACGACGGTGCTGCCTACTTCTCAATAGTGGGATAGTACTGTCTAAAGGACATTTACACAACTTAATTTCTTTTGAGTAGGTAGAGGTTCTCAGGTACTTGCTCTTTCAAAACAAAAATACTTTTCGCACCTACACTTTTCTGACAAAAGTTTTCAAACAACACTTCATACACTCTTGAGGACTGATACAAGAGTTAAAACGAAGTTTTCAAACAAACTTTTTCAAAACCCACAAACACAAGAAAAGCAAAACCTTTTGAAAACATAGTGAGCAAATACCTAAGAGCCCGTGGATAACCACAGATAGAAAGGGTGCTGACACCTTCCCTTTCTATAATCTACCTCCCGAACCCGAGAAACATCTCGAAAAGGAATTTTGTTGTGCTTTTGTCCTTTCCTTGTTGGAGAAAATAAAAGACGGTGGCGACTCTTGCTTACCGCGACATTTTGCGAACCAGCATTTCAAAATAGTCAGTTCTATTTCCACCGATCACAGCGAGCAATTCAAGATACAGCATCACAATTCTTCTCCCTACCAGCCGAAGATGAATGGGGCTGTAGAAGCAACTAATAAGAACATTAAGAAGATTGTGCAGAAGATGACAGTGACATACAAAGATTGGCATGAGATGTTACCATTCGCTCTTCGCGGGTACCGTACCTCAGCACGGACGTCAACAGGGGCAACACCATATTCCTTGGTTTATGGCATGGAGGCAGTCTTGCCCATTGAAGTTCAGATACCCTCTCTTCGAATCATGAAGGATGCAGGTTTTAGTGAAGATGACTGGATTCAGACCCGGCTTGATCAACTGAACCTAATCGACGAAAAGAGACTTACTGCTATTTGTCATAGTTAAACGTACCAAAAACGGATGATCAAGGCATTTAACAAGAAAGTCAGACGACAAGAGTATCAAGTTGGGTACCTGGTAATCAAGCGCATCATTCTACCTCAATGTGATCCCAGGGGAAAATGGACCCCCACTTACGAAGGGCCATTTGTGGTTAAGAACATTTTCTCAGGAGGAGCTATGATTCTAACCACCATGGATGGTGACGACCTTCCTCACCCCGTCAATGCAGACATAGTGAAAAGATACTACGCATAATCAAATACCCGCTAGGTTGACTGGCCTAGGCAAAAATAAGGGCTTACCGGCGAACCAAAAGGGTTCGGGCAAAAATAAGGGATGAAAATGAAAAAAATCTGTACACCCGGCAAGTCGAAAACCTGAAAAGGCAGCTTGGGCAAAAAAGGGTATCCCGGTGGATTGAAAACCCAAAAGGGCGGTCCATGCAAAAATTAGGGATTAAAGGGTAACACTATGTCTCATTGGATCACCTTGCATCCGGACTCCAGTATCGACTATCAAGCTCAGATGGCACTAATCAATCTGATTCATCTTCAACCAGTAGCAAAGTGATGAGATGCTCGAGGATATAAAGGCAATAACAGAGTTGGAACCCAGTGGGATTATTCACATAGTTGTTTTGTTTTCTTTTCACTAATTGTGTAAATTCTGTTCGGCGGCGTTCTCTTACTAGGACATCAGCCTCTTGTACAAAAGCGCCTATTTACAGGCCAAACTTCAAAATCAATACAAATTCATTTTCAGACAAATTTCAAACTGTTTTCCTTTATCTGTTTTGTGTTGCAAAGAACGTCCAAAGTTCATTTTTGAGATATGCATTTGACGTTAATTGCTGATCATAAATATTTACATGCGAAATGAAAGATGAATTACTGGTAATAGTAGAAACAGGGGAAAATAAGAATTGTCCAAGCTGTACAAGTTGCTCTATCCACTAGGTACAAAGGTAGATTCAGCTGAAGAATATGGCTAAGGTACTTTCACTCCCCGCAGAATAAGGCAGTAATGGTAGCTCTCCCAGCTGAGACTTGCAGCTATGTACAAATCAGCGATACTCTCCCCAAGCAGAGTTAGTCTACCATCTGCACTAAAAAAATCTTAATATTCCCCTGCGGAGTATAAAGATATTCCCTAGCAGAGTATAAAAATATTCCCCAGCAAGTATCAGAGTATCCCCGACAGTCTTAAAATTCCCCTACGGAGTATAAGAATGTTCCCCGGCAGCATACAAGATACCCGCAGTGGAGTCAATATTTCCCTAACACGGTCTGAAAAAGCTATCCCAACAGAGTTGAATCATCTTCCCCAGTAGACTCTGAAAGTTTATCCCCAGCGGAGTACAAGAATAGAATCTCCCCAGCCAAATTCAGAGGGTTATCCCCACAAGAGTCTAACAGGGTTATCCCTAGCAAGTCGCAACTGAAAGATCATCCCCAGCAAAGTTCTTTCTTTCCCCGAATAGGAGTTCAATCCTCAACAGATTCAATATCACCAGCAATGGTAATCCATCCCCAGTGGAGTTTATCAGCAGAATCCCCAACGGAGTTTATCGTTAAAATCTTCAGCATAACATCAATTCCCCCCAGAGTAATTCCCCACAGAGTAATCTCTTCATCCGTTTATTCCCCAACGGAGTTCTTTTCTCCTGCAGGTTTATTCTCACAATCATCTTCGTTCATCATCCCCAGCAGAAACGAAGAACTCAACTCTATTCTCCAGCAGCTTCGGGATTTATTTTCCCCCAACTAAAATGCTATATTCCCATACATCATGATACATGCATATACGCATCATACGAATACAATCTCATTTATTTTGAGAACATCATTGCTTGATCCATATCATGCATTGCATATGACTGACATTTACCTTTCAGGAAGGATACAGTTAAAGCTCTCAGCTACGTTGAAGACCTGACCGTTTCTTAAATCTCAATTGAATTATCCTCGGTTGAATTTCAGATAAGGTTCTCAATCTCGACAATTTCTCTACGTCATAGTGTGGATGAGTGCTATAATCTCAACGGTATACTACGTTGAATACTAGTCAGTTCCTAGATCTTGGTGTTTTCCTTCGTCATAGTGTGGACGATTCTGTAATTTCAACGGTATACTACGTTGAAGACCAAACAGTTCCTAGATCTTGATGAAGATGTTTCCCTACGTCATAGTGTGGACGAGTTCTGTAGTTTCAACAATATACTATGTTGAAGACCAGACAGTTCCTAGATCTTGATGTTTTCCTCCGTCATAGTGTGGATGAGTTCTGTAGTTTCAACGGTATACTACGTTGAAGACCAGACAGTTCCTAGATCTTGATGAAGATGTTTCCCTACGTCATAGTGTGGATGTGTTCTGTAGTTTCAACGGTATACTATGTTGAAGACCAGACAGTTCCTAGATCTTGATGTTTTCCTACGCCATAGTATGGACGAGTTTTGTAGTTTCAAAGGTATACTACGTTGAAGACCAGACAATTCCTAGATCTCGATGAAGATGTTTCGCTACGTCATAGTGTGGACGAGTTTTGTAGTTTCAACGGTATACTATGTTGAAGACCAGACAATTCCTAGATCTTGATGTTTTCCTCCGTCATAGTGTGGACGAGTTCTGTAGTTTCAACGGTATACTACGTTGAAGACCAGACAGTTCCTAGATCTTGATGAAGATGTTTCCCTACGTCATAGTGTGGACGAGTTCTGTAGTTTCAACGGTATACTACGTTGAAGACCAGACAGTTCCTAGATCTTGATGTTTTCCTCCGTCAAAGTGTGGACGAGTTCTACAATCTCAACGGTATACTACGTTGAAGACTAAACAATTCCTAGATCTTGATGAAGATGTTTACCCCTAATTGAATTAAGGACAGGTTCTTAAGACTCAGCCGAGGCATTCTCTCAGTTGAAGTACAGGCAAGTTCCTAAATCTCAACAAAAGTTAGACTTCCCCAGCGGAATCTTCTACAAACAATAAGTATGCAAGTTCTCGCTAAGGAATCTCTTATGCGATCGACGCTCCTACAAATGGCATCCGTAAGCCCATCCTCTTACCAACAATCACCAAATGGCATCTGTAAGCCCATTCCCGACATCACAATGCTGATACTACACCATGCCAGTGCAAATTTCTGGGCACTCTAGTGTTCAATTATCTTCCACCTTCGGATCACGAAAGGCTCGAAAGCCAATCTATATCCTCAGGTTTAAGAAAATTGAACAGGGGAAACTGTTGTACCCCAAAATTTTCCCTCCCATATTTCCCAAGACATTTCAAGAATAACTCCCAAGTTGCTCAAGATAGCTCAAGAGTTGGACAATCAAATCACCTCCTAAGGCAGTCAACCTCAAATTAGGGTTTTGTGTTGCATCAAGGTCCTTGCATACAAATGGCCTCAAGTACTCCCCAATGTCATAATATTCTCTCAAGTTCATCCATGTAAAATTTCAAGCCTTGCAGAGAAAGTTTGGTCAGTCAATTGCTCAAGAAGCCCAAGAATCGACTTTGCTAGGGCAAAAGTCAACTGTGACCTACAAATAGTCAAACCTTAATATTTTTTGTCAACATTATCATTTTGAAGGATAATTCATCATTTTATAAAGGGTTGATCATGATTCATCAAGGATTGCTCAAGATTCATCAAGATTCAAAAGTTGCTAAATTAGGGTTTTGTAGGAAACGTCAACTCAACTTTGACCAAGCATAACTTCCTCATACTTTATGAGAAATGACCCATCCAAAGCTCATTTTGAAGAGGATTCAATTTCCAACAATCCATATTCACACCCCAAGATCAATAAATGCACTCGCAAAAAGTTACAAATTTGGACATTATAGGTCATTTTTGAAAGTCAACAAAACAACCTTTTTTTCCAAAGCTTATAACTTGAGCATGGAATATCAAAATGAGATGAAACAAAAAGTGTTGGTTAGAGTACATCTCAAGGTTTCTAAAAAGTCCAAGAGTACTTCCAAAAGTTCAAAATTGAAGAAGTTATGCATTGTTGAAGTTGGGCATTTTTCCAAAATTGCCAAAAGTCAACTATCCCCAAAACTCCAATTTTTGACAAAAGGGCCCACTTTTTTCCACTTGATCTGATCTTTTCACACCACACACGTGTCCTATCTTCAGTTTCATGGCCAATTATTAATTTTTCTATTTTATTGATTTAATTCATTTTTAATCAATTTAAATCCAAATAAAATCCAAATCTTAATAACTTGATATCTTTTTGATCATTATAGGTCTTAATGGACATCATGAACACAATTAGATTCGTGCCAAGCCATATCATGCATAAAATCTTGGATTTGGAAAGAAATTGGAAGCCTTTAATGGATAAATCAAATCATATCTTAATTCATCAATTCACATGGATTCAAGGCCCAACTTTTAACCTAATTCATTCTTTATTACTCATCCAAGGCAAAGACATCAAGGACACGACCTAGAGGCTGCAGAATACACAATACCAAAACTGAAAAAAGATTGAAAAAGTTGAAGATCGAAATCTTGGTTAGAGGCAAATTCAAGACAAAATCTCAACGCTATCTTCTTGACTGATATCCACTGAAGCGATTGCAACCATTCACAAGCTCTGAAACCACCTGAAACACACCGTAAGTCGTTCTGAACATAGCCCTGTACACGAAATTACAACCTCCTATTCTTGCATCTTTTTGACAAAACGTTGGTATAATCATGTTTATCATTAAATTCCTTAACTTTCTGCATCATTTGATTTTGTTTTCGTGAGCTATAGCACCATACCCGAATCTAGGGTTTTGGAGGTTCGTTTTTGGGCATTTGCTTTACAGGTAAAATTGGAACAAACCATGGACATAGTTGTATTCAGGGAGGAGAGACGAGCATGATGATGGTCTCCGTTTGCATTTATATAGCCTAGAGACGATTTTGAGACCAAGCCATGGATTTTGTTGCGGATGCAAATCTGCAGGAAAAATAAACCAGGGATCTGTGGGGAAGACGGAGGCGTGTCTCCTTCCCATTGGCCCGTTCAAATCTCGCGCCATATTTTTTTTATTTTCAGGCATAATTGTTTATTCCACATATATTATTGTTTGTTTATTATGCTAACAACTAGCAGGTGTTGGTGGAGTGGTTGATGTGTTGGCCAATGAGCAATGAGACCTGGGTTCGAATCCCAGGTCCCCCAATATTTGTTGCATTTTATTTCCAGGCTATCCAATACATGCCAAGGTGTTGTACCCCAAAATTTGCCCTCTCATTTCTTCAAATATTCTCATCCCAAGACCCTTGGAGCTCAAGAACAAGTTAGGGTTTACTCTGCTCAAGACTCCTCCTTGCACTGTTGACCCAAATTAGGGTTTGAGTTTGCACAAAGATGTTTTGACCTGAAATGCCCAAAGTAATTTTCATGCTTCATGTTGGACTCACAAGTTTATCCATACCAAGTTTCAAGCCTTGATTCCAATCTTTGCCCAGTCAATTGGACAGTTGACCTAGAAATCAGCTAGATTGGGGAAAAAGTCAACTATGGCCAATTGACAGTCAAACCTCATGATTTTTGACCCACATCAACATTATGAACTCATATGAACCATTTGGTCAAGTTTGGATCACAATTCCACAAGAAATTTGATCAGATCACCAAAAGGGCAAAATGGTCATTTTTAGGGTTTTGATTGCACAAAGGCAATTTTTGACTGTTTGACCTAACCAATGGCAATTCAAGCTCACATATGGACTCAATGACTCAATGTCATTGTCTTGACATGTTCAACAAGTTCAAAAGATCCCAAATGCACAAGATTGACAGATGAATTTTCCAGTCAACTGAACCAAATTTGACTGTATACTGAAAAGTCAAACTTTGACTTTTTGGTCAAAATCAAGTGCCAAGATTTATTTTTCATCAAAACATGTCAAATTATGAAACTTGTTCATCAAGAAATCAAAAATTACAAATTAGGGTTTGAAATGAAGAAATTTCATAACTTAGAAATTTTCTAAGTTATGAAATTTCCTAATTTTTTCCTAACTTTGTCCCATTTTTTCTTCAAGATGCAAATGGATTCAAGCTAAACTAAAAAAATGAAAGTTGTAGTCTATTGCAAAATATACAACTTTGATTCACAAAGTTTCCTCAAAAGAAGCTTGTAGCTCAAGTTATGATTTTTGGAATAGGGGTGCAAAACATTCTTAACTTAGAAATTTTTTGACCTATTTTAGGCAGGATTTTTGCCTAACTTCATGGCCACTTTTCACATGCTTCCACTTAGAATTTCAACTTCCATTACAAATATGGATTGTAGTACACATTCCAAGCTTTCCAAATTGTCCAAGAACTCATCAAACACCCTTGTGGTTAGGGAGATTCGAATTTGTAAAGATGGGCAAAAGTCACTTTGTTCATGGCCAAAGGCATGTTCATACACTATGCATTTTCAAACTCAGCTTGCACAAACTAGATTACAGGCCTTTTATATCATCCACACTCAATAATTTAATGCCAATCCTTTATGTTCATGTCTTGTTTTGTGTATTTAACCATTACATACAAGATTAAGCCATATTTGGAAAAAAGCATTTTAGCCATTTTTGAAAAGAAGCACTTTATGTCAAGATCACAATCTAAGAAGTACAAAGCAGATATTTTGGGCACAAGTTCATGAACCAATTCCACTGATCAAGGGTGATTTGTGCAGCATGCTTGAGGGGCCTGTATGAGCCTACAATCTAACTTGACAACTCTTGCTTAGATAAGAAGAAAACTTGCATTTTGTAACATACCACACATTCCTGCAAGAACCAACTAAAGCAAACTTTGTGAACACACTTCATACTCCCTAACTAACCTGAAACACGACCAAACCATCCCCAAAACTCCCTCATCCATCAAAGCCCATTTTTTCTGCAAAACAGAGTCCCTGTTGCAGATTGACTTGGCCAGTTCATTTCCCTCGTGCGTTTTCATCCAAACCAGTTCAAACACATCCTACATCATTCATACAAACTATCCCAAGCCTTGGAAACAGACTGTAACACCCCTAACCAAGTTTGCCATTTTCATTTTTTCATCTGTGCAGGTTGAGTTACATAGCTTGATTCAGTTAGTTTCAAAGCAAGCTAGAGGTTGGAAGAGCATCCTTGGACCTCAGGCAAGCTGCACAAATCCTCAAATTCCATTGAAAGCACCTCCATTGTCGTGCACGACTCAAGCTGAACAGGTAAAAGTTTGAACTTCTATCTCTCAATCCAGGCATATCTAGGCTTAGGTTTGTGAAGAAGTTATGTCCTACTCATGGCCCTGAAGCTACCCATATCCTCATTTTTAATTTATGTTGTGTGTGCTGCACGAATTTTGGACATGAACATTTGAAAAAAGCTAGGTCAGGAATTGGGGGAGGAGAAATTCTCTCTCATTTCTGAGAGTTAGAACAACATCTTTATATGTTTAGAATCGTGACATGATGCTCTATAACATTGATGTTGTAAGTTTTTGTTGAAAGTCAAAGGATCAAGAGATAGCAGGGAAGGAAGAAAATGCGCGTTTTTGTTTGAAACTGGCTGGAGGTTGAAGACAAGCCTCTTTGGGCTGGGCCTGACTTGTTTTTTCTGTTTGCACCACATTTTTCCACATACACCCCCCTGGCCCATTATGTGATATATTTGTCATTTTTGATTTTTTTCTTTTTGATTCTGATTTTATATTTTTGCTCAAACATGAAAAAACACTAAAAATATTTTTTACCCTTTTTTTTGCATTTATTAGGCAATTATTTGTTTTATTTGATATATGCATGTAAATAAATATATACATACTTTTTATTTAAAATACTAAAAAAAATAATACAAAACACATTTTATTTTCTGATTTTATTTTATTTTATCTTTTGAAAACATTTTGTTAAAATACACTTTTTTTTTTGATAAATAATTAATATTTTATTTTTTGTATATATTTAGTATATTTAATATATAATATAAATACTTATATATTTATTAGAATATTTAGGATAAAAATACAAAAATAATACATTTTTATCTTTATTAATATTTGACCTCAAAAATTACTTTTTCACAAATATACTTCTCTTTTATTTATTTTTGTATATAATTAATAAATATTGTATATAATACATAATAAATACTTTTTTATTTACAAAATTAGGGTTTTGCCCTAAACCATGAAAATATCCAAAAAATAACTTTTTTTATTTTTGTTTATATGTCACATGAAAAATACTTTTACATACATATAAAAATCATTTTTTTTTGCATCTTGCATATTTATTGTATTTATTCAATTATTGTACAATTAAATAACTTGTATATTCAATTTGGATTGTAATAGCTTAGATTTAAATTTCTTGCTAAATATCCCCCATTTGAACATTTGTACCCCCCATCCCATAATTATGTTGTAATAATTTAGGATTTTATTTTCCGCATTTTAAAAGCTTTCTAATTATACCATGATAGACCTAGGGTTTGCATGCAAAAAATCAAATAAAGAAAAATAGCTTGACCTAATTCAAAGACAAAAAAGCATGAAAATGGACAACACCAATCACACTTGCACCCCTAGGGTTACTCCACTTGTTGCCTTCAATAATAGGCCATGTTGCATGTTGGGGTGTTTTTGGCAAAACAAAACAATTCAAATGATCATAGTCCCTCGATGACGCTTTCGAAAGTTGCCTAAAAATGATCAAGTCCCTTAAAGGAAAAATTTCCAAAGACACTTGGCACTATTGCATTCATGGTCTAAACGATGACCCGCGCCCGTCCTGTTAACATCCTAACACAAGATTGTCCACCAAATACAATGGTGGAACAAAATTGTTAAAAGGGTTAAAACATAGGAAAGATCTTTGAGAAATTTAGGGGTAGACAACTCTTAGTTACTCAATCAAACTTGCAAAACACACTTGCCTACCTTTCAAAACCCACTCCACAAACACTTTCAAAACAACTTTCAAAAAACATTGAAAACTTTTTGTAGGTGTTTAGGTATTGGCTTGCATTTTTGGTAAATCCCAAGTGTATGTGTGAATGTCATGACTGATGTCACAACATTCTAGTTCAGTTTGTACTAACTCATTAGGTACCTTTGCAGAAAAATATTGTAATTCAAATACTGATGTTTATAAGTGTGTATCTGAGCATTTTTGCAAAATGATCACATTTTGCTAAATCAGTAGACAGGTTTTCTCAGATGTCATAACAGATGTTATGACATCCTGTTCTGAACTAACAGGATTGCAGGATTGGATAAGTCTGAGTTTTTTCAGGAAATAACTCAGTCCTTTCTAAACAGAATCCTGCGTTTTCTGAGGGGTAACCTAGCTCAACCCTAACCTGGTTAATAAAGTCCTGTGACCTGGTCTTTAGGTCAAACGGAATTAACCCTAGGTTTTTGGAAACCCTAACTGAAGTTACAGCTGCTATATATTCAACAGAGCTGCTGTTTTTTCAAGGATCCCTGCTGATTGATTAGAAGATCATTTTGTAATCTGTATAGATTTGTTTATTTGTACTCCAAGCAATTATCATTGTGATAAGTGCCTTGGAATAGGTTTCTATTTGTAAGGGTTGTGTAGCACTCAAAGCTTTGAAGCAAGAGTGTTTGAATGTTCCTTGACTAAAGCTGTGAAGCAGAGTCAAGTTAGTTGTGTACATCACTCAAAGCTGTGAAGCACGAGTGATTGTGTTGCTTGATTAAAACGCGGTGAAGCTTAATCAAGTGTGTGTTTTTGAAGAGTGTCTTCATCAATTCTTAAGTCAAATTGGTTTATGTATCACTGCTGTGATTGAGGGGGAGTGAGTAGGAACTCAGGTTTAAGTTGTACTTAGATTAGAATTGCATTGGGTAGGTCTTAAGTGAAGGAGATAAACTGGTTGGTTTATTCCTGAATTAACATCTCTTATAGTGGATTCTCTCCCTGGCTTGGTAGCCCCCAGAGTAGGTGTTGTTGCACACTGAACTGGGTAAACAATTGACTGTGTTCTTTATTGCTTTTGTATTTACTGTCATATAGTAAGTCAGATACGGTGTCATAACATTGAACGTGACATTGAATATCTGCATCCAGAATTTCAATTGGTATCAGAGCAGACACCCTGCCTGTATTACTGGGTGAGATCTAGGGATATCACTTTCTGGCACTATGGACAAAGAAGGAGTTTTTGGAAATAGACCACCCATTCTGGATGGAACTAATTATGATTACTGGAAACCTCGTATGATTGCCTTCCTAAAATCTCTGGACAAAAAAGCTTGGAGAGCTGCTGACAAAGGATGGATTCATCCCACCATAACTGAGATAGATGGGACAATCAGTCTGAAGCCTGAGGAAGATTGGAGTAAAGAAGAAGATGAGTTAGCTCTGGGAAATTCAAAAGCTTTAAATGCCTTGTTCAATGGAATTGATAGAAACATTTTCAGACTAGTACATCAATATGAACTGGCCAAGGAAGTTTGGGACACTCTCAAAACTACTCATGAGGGAACTTCCAAAGTAAAAATGTCAAGGCTTCAGATGTTGACCACCAAATTTGAGAATCTAAAAATGATGGAAGATGAAACCATTCATGAGTTTCACATGAACATCTTGGAGATTGCCAACACCTCAGGAGCACTGGGAGAAAAGATGTCAGAAGAAAAACTGGTGAGGAAGATTCTCAGATCCTTGCCTAAAAGATTTGCAATGAAGGTAACTGCCATAGAGGAAGCCCAGGACATTAGCAAGTTGAAAGTGGATGAACTTATTGGGTCTCTTCAGACTTTTGAGACGGGAATCACTGATAATGGTGTCAAAAAGAACAAGAGCATAGCTCTTATGTCCAACACTGATGTTGAAGAAGACATTTCAGAGGCTGTAGCCATGCTTGGAAGGCAGTTCAACAAACTCATCAAAAGAATAGATCCAAAGTCAAGGTCTAATGTTCATAACATTCCCTCTAACATTGACAGTTCCAGCAGAAGACCAAGGTCAGAAGAGAAGGGAATTCAAGGCAGAGGAATTCAATGCCATGGCTGTGAAGGATATGGGCATATTCGAGCTGAATGTCCTACCTTTCTTAAGAAACAAAAAGGAATGACTGTTACTTGGTCTGACTGTGATTCAGAAAGTAATTCTGAAGAAGAGACTGTCAAACGAGTTACTGCTTTAACTGGTGTTTGTACCTCTGAAAGTGACATCAGTGATGAAGAGGTGACTTTTGAAGAACTGGCTGATACTTACAAGAAATTGTGTATCAGAAGTGCTGAAGTCTGTGTGCAGAATGAGAAACAATCAAAACTCATTATAAAGCTGGAGGCTAAAAAAAGGGCAAATCTTGAAACTATAAGTCATCTAGAAGGAGAACTTCAATTGCTGAACTCACAACTGAGTCAAATGACCAAATCTGTCAAGATGTTGACCAATGGAACAGACAAATTGGAAGAGATCCTTCAGGTAGGACAAAATGTGGGAAATAAATCTGGACTAGGATTTATGGAAGCAACGAAATCTGGTTCTGGTAAGCAAATGTTAAAACAGATGTCTCAACACAACTCTCGACATCAGGAACAGAAACATATGAGGAAAAGGTACCAAAGATGGAAATGTCATCATTGTGGTAGATATGGCCATATAAAGCCCTTCTGCTTCAGATTACATGGATACCCTAATCAGAACTCAGGTGTCAAACCTAAGTCTAAAAAGGTACCACATGTTCCTCAATGGAAGAAAAAGACCACTGCACTGATAGCTCACACTTCCCTGAGGGTCTCTGCAAAGGAAGACTGGTACTTTGACAGTGGATGTTCCAGACATATGACTGGAATCAAGAACCTCCTCAATAATGTTAAGCCTCACACCACCAGTTTTGTGACCTTTGGAGATGGGGCTAAAGGTGAAATCAAAGGAGTTGGTGATTTGGACTGCCCTGGAGTTCCAAGTCTGAATGAAGTACTGCTGGTGAAAGGACTGACCGCTAATCTCATTAGTATCAGTCAACTGTGTGATCTAGGATTCAAGGTCAATTTCTCAAGATCTGAATGCCTTGTAATCAATGACAAACAAGAGATAGTAATGAAAGGAGTCAGATCCAAAGACAACTGTTACTTGTGGGAGGCTGAGAACACTAATTTCTCATCTGTGTGTTCCATTGAAAAAGAAGAAAAAGAGGTGAAACTGTGGCACCAAAAACTTGGCCATATTCATCTAAGGGGTATGAAGAGGATTATCTCCTTGGAGGCAGTCAGAGGGATTCCAAAACTGCAAATTGATGAAGGAAGAGTTTGTGGTGAATGTCAGGTTGGTAAGCAGACTAGGATGTCACATCCAAAGTCAAGACATCTGACCACCTCTAAGGTTCTAGAACTCCTCCATATGGATCTGATGGGACCAATGCAAGTAGAGAGTCTTGGTGGTAAAAGATATGCCTATGTGGTTGTGGATGATTTTTCCAGATTCACCTGGATTAATTTCATTAGGGAAAAATCAGATGCATTTGAAGTTTTTAGAGAACTGTGCAAGAGAATTCAAAGAGAGAAGGAAGGATGTATTGTCAGAATCAGAAGTGATCATGGCAAGGAATTTGAAAACAACAAGTTTGATGACTTCTGTGCTTCAGAAGGAATCAGTCATGAGTTTTCTTCTCCCATAACACCTCAGCAAAATGGAGTTGTGGAAAGAAAAAACAGGACCATACAAGAATCTGCCAGAGCAATGTTACATGCCAAAAGACTTCCTATGTATTTTTGGGCTGAAGCTATGAATACAGCTTGCTATGTTCATAACAGAGTCACCTTGAGAAAGGGAACCTCATCCACCATATATGAACTTTGGAAAGGAAGAAAACCAACTGTGAAGTACTTCCATGTGTTTGGCAGCAAATGCTATATCCTGTCTGATCGTGAACAAAGAAGAAAACTGGACTCCAAAAGTGATTAAGGCATATTTCTAGGATACTCCTCAAACAGCAGAGCTTATAGAGTATTCAACTCCAGAACCAAAACCATGATGGAATCAATAAATGTTGTAATTGATGACTATCATGAAGAAATAGATGTTCCGTGTACTGTTGAGACATTCTTTGAGACTTCAACCCAACAGGATGACCTACCCAACTCCACCACAACAGAATCTGAATCAAAGGAAGCTAGCAAGATTCCTTCCATCAGAATTCAGAAGGATCATCCAAAAGAGCTCATCATAGGAGATCTCAATAGTGGAGTCATGACAAGATCTAGAGAAATTATCTCAAATTCTTGTTTTGTGTCCAAAATGGAACCAAGAAACGTCAAGGAAGCCTTAACTGATGAATATTGGATTGGTGCAATGCAAGATGAACTGAACCAATTCAAGCAACATGAAGTTTGGGAACTGGTTCCTAGACCTGAAGGAACTAACATCATTGGGACAAAATGGATATTCAAGAACAAGTCAGATGCTGAAGGAGTTGTCACCAGAAATAAGGCAAGACGTGTTGCTCAAGGATACACCCAGGTTGAAGGGGTTGATTTTGATGAAACCTTTGCACCTGTAGCCAGGTTGGAATCAATCAGACTCCTGTTGTCAATTGCTTGTCTTCTGAAGTTCAAGTTATTTCAGATGGATGTGAAAAGTGCCTTTCTAAATGGGTACTTAAATGAGGAAGCTTATGTGGAACAACCTAAAGGTTTTGTGGATCCAACCTATCCTGATCATGTCTACAAACTGAGAAAAGCTCTATATGGCCTGAAACAAGCTCCTAGAGCATGGTATGACAGGTTAACAAAG
The DNA here is from genome assembly GCA_948472305.1 of Vicia faba. Taxonomy (NCBI): domain Eukaryota; kingdom Viridiplantae; phylum Streptophyta; class Magnoliopsida; order Fabales; family Fabaceae; genus Vicia; species Vicia faba. The sequence continues at coordinate 411,455,575 of OX451739.1, forward strand.
TTTCTCTCAGACAAAGGATACAGAAAAGGAGGCTTGGACAAAACTCTCTTTGTCAAAACTGAAGGAGGAAAGTTGATGGTTGCCCAAATATATGTTGATGACATAGTGTTTAGAGGAATGTCAGAACATATGGTTAAACACTTTGCTGACCAGATGCAGGCTGAATTTGAAATGAGTCTCATGGGAGAACTAACTTATTTTCTTGGACTACAAGTCTCACAGATGGAGGACTCAATCTTCCTGTCTCAAAGCAAGTATGCTAAGAATATTGTAAAGAAGTTTGGTATGGAGAATGCAAGTCACAAAAGGACTCCTGCTCCTACTCATCTAAAGCTTTCCAAAGATTCAAGTGGGGTTAAGGTGGATCAAAGTCTATACAGAAGCATGATAGGAAGCTTGTTGTACTTAACTGCCAGCAGACCTGATATTGCCTTTGCAGTTGGAGTTTGTGCTAGATACCAAGCTGATCCCAAAGTCAGTCATATCAATCAAGTGAAGAGAATTTTGAAGTATGTAAGTGGTACTTACAACTATGGATTGTTGTATACTCATGGTTGTGAACCAGCTCTGACTGGCTACTGTGATGCTGATTGGGCTGGTAGTGCTGATGATAGAAAAAGCACCTCTGGAGGATGTTTCTTTTTGGGAAGTAATCTGGTTTCCTGGTTCAGCAAGAAACAGAATTGTGTGTCTCTTTCCACTGCTGAAGCTGAATACATTGCAGCTGGTAGTAGCTGCTCTCAAATGATATGGATGAAACAAATGCTCACTGAGTATAATGTCACACAAGATGTTATGACATTGTACTGTGACAATCTGAGTACAATCAACATATCCAAGAATCCCATTCAGCATAGCAGAACCAAACATATTGACATACGACATCACTTTATCAGAGACCTTGTAGAAGAGAAGACAATCAAATTGGAACATGTTGCCACTGAGCTACAGCTGGCTGACATCTTTACCAAGGCTCTGGATGCAAGTCAATTTGAAAACCTAAGGGGTAAGCTGGGTATTTGCCAACATGAGGAATTGTAGCAATTAATTTTGCTTAAAACAAGAACCAAAGGACTTATGCCTGTTCTGATTGGTTTAAAATTGTATTTTCTCATTTCCTACAATTCTTTTAAGAAGTTGAATAGACACTCCTTTGCTTCCCTCTTCTCTCGTCTCCTCATCAAAACCCAGTCTCTCAATCAGAAATTTCTCCTCATTTGCTGTTGGTCCTTCAAAACTGACAAAATGTCTCAAACACCATCATCATCCAATACGACCATCTCAACCTCTTCCTCTGATCAAGATTCTGGGACAATCTCTTCCTGTCTGGACTCTGACGCTCTGGAAATCTCTTCTCATAGAAAAGTGGGAACTAACCCCACCAAGGTCAAAGAGTTGAGAACAAGACATGCAGGTAATCTATCTCATGCTTCCTCTTCAATTCCCCCTGAAATTGCAAATAGGGAAGGGACATCCTATGTTAATCAAGCAATAGCAAAAATTGTTTCAAGAATTCTGAACGAGAACCACTCAGTTCCTGGCATTTCTGTTCCTCTGAACCAAGAAAGCTCAAATGCTGAAACAAATCCAGATGTCTCTAAGAATGTTGAGACATCAAACAAAGAGAAGAATGCTGACATTGCTCACAAGAAAAGAAAGAAGCCCAAATCCTCTGGATCTGATGACAGTGCTTGAAGGATGGTTGCTGATTTCTGGTGGAGTTTGGAAGTATGTTCTGTTGTTGTCTGCTGCTGATCTTATTATTTTGTTTTGGATAACTGTAAAATTTTCTGAACATGTATCTTTGGCCCATTTGTGGCTAAAGAGGGGGAGAATATTTTGGTACTTGCTTAATTAGTACTTGACATTCTATTTTTCTGCTGTCACTTATTTCTGCTGCTATCTATCTCTGATTGTTTAGGGTCTTTAGCCAAAAATCTGCCAAAGGGGGAGTTTGTAGGTGTTTAGGTATTGGCTTGCATTTTTGGTAAATCCCAAGTGTATGTGTGAATGTCATGACTGATGTCACAACATTCTAGTTCAGTTTGTACTAACTCATTAGGTACCTTTGCAGAAAAATATTGTAATTCAAATACTGATGTTTATAAGTGTGTATCTGAGCATTTTTGCAAAATGATCACATTTTGCTAAATCAGTAGACAGGTTTTCTCAGATATCATAACAGATGTTATGACATCCTGTTCTGAACTAACAGGATTGCAGGATTGGATAAGTCTGAGTTTTTTCAGGAAATAACTCAGTCCTTTCTGAACAGAATCCTGCATTTTCTGAGGGGTAACCTAGCTCAACCCTAACCTGGTTAATAAAGTCCTGTGACCTGGTCTTTAGGTCAAACGGAATTAACCCTAGGTTTTTGGAAACCCTAACTGAAGTTGCAGCTGCTATATATTCAACAGAGCTGCTGTTTTTTCAAGGATCCCTGCTGATTGATTAGAAGATCATTTTGTAATCTGTATAGATTTGTTTATTTGTACTCCAAGCAATTATCATTGTGATAAGTGCCTTGGAATAGGTTTCTATTTGTAAGGGTTGTGTAGCACTCAAAGCTTTGAAGCAAGAGTGTTTGAATGTTCCTTGACTAAAGCTGTGAAGCAGAGTCAAGTTAGTTGTGTACATCACTCAAAGCTGTGAAGCACGAGTGATTGTGTTGCTTGATTAAAACGCGGTGAAGCTTAATCAAGTGTGTGTTTTTGAAGAGTGTCTTCATCAATTCTTAAGTCAAATTGGTTTATGTATCACTGCTGTGATTGAGGGGGAGTGAGTAGGAACTCAGGTTTAAGTTGTACTTAGATTAGAATTGCATTGGGTAGGTCTTAAGTGAAGGAGATAAACTGGTTGGTTTATTCCTGAATTAACATCTCTTATAGTGGATTCTCTCCCTGGCTTGGTAGCCCCCAGAGTAGGTGTTGTTGCACACTGAACTGGGTAAACAATTGACTGTGTTCTTTATTGCTTTTGTATTTACTGTCATATAGTAAGTCAGATACGGTGTCATAACATTGAACGTGACATTGAATATCTGCAGCCAGAATTTCACTTTTCAAAAGACAAATACACCTTTGTATACATTCAAACATGGATCATTACAAAGGTTGCCACCACAATGGCCTCTTTTCAAAACATTTTCAAACCCACACACAAAGCACCATTTCAAACAATTGAAAGCACCATTTCAAACAATTGAAAATGCAAGGCAAGTGATCTAAGCAAGTAACTAAGAGCCCATGGATAACCATGGATAGAAAGGGTGCTAATACCTTCCCTTTCTATAATCTATTCCCCGAACCCAAGAAAACATCTCAAAGGTTTTTGCTGTGCTTTTTAACCTTTCCTTAGGATAAAATAAAAAGTCGGTGGCGACTCTTGCTAAACCGAAACATTTGCGAAAACAAACGCAAAACCTCAAGTCAGTTCTCCCACCGTATCACAGAACTGGCGACTCTGCTGGGGACACCGTTTGAAAGTGGAGTAACCTTAGGGCTTAGATCACCCTTTTGCATGACTAATTGTTTGCTTTGATTGCTTTACATCTTGGTTCTTTTGTTTGGGCTTAAAATCCTACACCCGGATTTGGGGAAACATTCATAGATAGAAATACGTTGTGGAAACTGTGCGGGGTATACCGACACGGTTGAAGCAATAACTATATTAGTGCGACATATTTGTGAGTACCGGTAACCCTTGAGTTTAATCAAGGAGAGTACGGGGCCACTGAGTGATGTCACTAAGCACTAATGACCTAGAACCTTACTTGACCATCTTGGCCTTTTATTAGGGGTAGTGAGATGATCGGCTTTGGTGCAGTTCGAAGTTGGTAGATATTCGATACTACACTCATTGAGGGTTGTTTTCTTGGAATATTTTGGTCGCTAGTTAAGTGGCTAAACCAAAACAATGAACATGGAAAACAATCCAATGATATTGAGCTCCTTAGAACCCGATTACTATTTATAGGACAGGTTTTTAAGCCAACTACACTCAAGAGGGTACTTACCTATGAAACCTCATGCAAGCCTGAAACTAGGGTTTTGTGTGAATTGCTTGTACATATGTTTGTGCATACATCATGAACATTATAAAACATCATATGCATACACTAACCATTTCAAGGGTTTGGATCTTCATCTTTGTTCTTGTTTTGTAGGTCATGGAAACTCTTCGCAGGAAAACTATCCAAGTCAACCTTGTGAGAATCCCTCCTCAACTCAAGGAGCTCACATCCAGAATTCCCGAAAGCTCTCCCTTCAGTGAAAGACATGGTAGACTGCTCAGCCTAGTCAACACCAACATTGAAGAGGACATGGTAAAGGTGTTGTTCCAGTTCTTTGACCCCCTTCACCACTGTTTCACATTCCCCGACTATCAATTGGTGCCCACTTTGGAGGAATTTTCTCAACTCTTGAGAATTCATATTCTTAATCAACTACCCTACAACGGTACGGAAAAAGAACCAAAGCCTGAAGATGTTGCTCAAGCACTACACTTGCAACCATCTGACATCAAGGGGCATTGGGAAACTAGAAGCGGTGTCAAAGGCTTCTTGGCAAAATTCTTGTTTGAGAAGGCACAAGAGTGTTGGAATTCATTGGATCTACAAGCCTTTGAAGAAATTGTGGCACTCCTCATTTATGGGTTGGTCCTGTTCCAAAACCCTGACCAGCTTATAGATGTCAACACCGTCAAGGTTTTCCTATCCAGGAATCCAATACCAACATTGCTTGGGGACATCCTCCACTCATTTTACACACGAACAATGAGAAAGATGGGTGTTCTCATGTGCTGTACTACTCTCCTTGCAAGGTGGTTTATTTCGCACCTTCCACAATCTGATTTGAAGAATGACCAAGGCTTAAGGTGGTCACAACGGTTGATGACCCTCACTCACTCTGATATACATTGGTGTTCTCGGTCCAGAGAAAATGTCATCATCGTCGATCATTGTGGAGAATTCCCTAATGTTCCATTACTTGGCATTAGAGGAGGCATTACCTACAACCCTTGTCTAGCTTTGAGACAATTTGGATATGCACGGAGGGATGGCCCTCATGACATGTTGATTCCTGACCTAGTTTTTGACTTCGACAACGATGCGCAAGGACTTCGCCAAAGATTCATCAGAGCTTGGAGGATGCCTAACAAGGTAGACAGCAAGACACTAGGGCATAAGAACTCCATCCCTCTTGAGCCTTATCTCAAGTGGGTACGAACCCGAGCCCAGAGTCTAATGATGCCCTACCCTCATGTTCTCCCTGTGATTAAAGAGCCCGTTAAGGAAGGAGAGGTTCCCTACACCATTCTGTATCCTGACATGCCAACATCATGGGAGGAGATGCAGAAGAGTTGGATCCAACTCAAGGAGGAACGGAATACTTTTGAAGCCAGCTTCTACGCCAGTGAGAAGAAGGTTTTGGAGCTTACCCGTCGAATCCATGAGGAAGAGACCCTCAACACCTACATCGCACCAAAGAGGATGCGCAACGTCTTTTTACCTTGAGAAGTTTTTTGTAATATTTGGCCCATGGGGCATTTATGTACTAACAAAATTTCTTCTTATTAATATGACGTGTGTTCTTTTTGTCTGCAACAATTTTGAATTTTCTAAATCCTTGAATGCATCGTATAAATAAGCATATCATTCATCATGCGCATAAGCAGGTCTCCACACCAGGTTTCCTTATCTTTCTGCTGTTTATTTCAGTAAGATGGATCTCGAACAGACGGTCAAGGATTTGCAGTCTCAAAACTCACAGTTTCAACATCTCCTGATGACCTTGGCAAAGGGTCAGGAGGATCTAAAGGCCCTGCTTGGGAACAAAGAGCAAGTGAAAAAGAAGAAGAAAAGAGTCGGGGTGGCTACCCTGGGAAGAAGGTTTGAGGGTGAAGCCAGAAGAGTTCTTGAATTTCCCCCTACGTCTGAAGAGGGAACCAGTAAAGGAAAAGGGGTTGCGGTACCTTCCGAATCCGAAGCTGAAGAGGAAGAGGCTGAAGAAGACGAAGACTACTCAGAGAAACAATACCCGCCCGCCGATGATAAGTACAAAAACTTGGAAGACAGGTTGACAGCTATAGAGCTGCAGAGAGTTCCCGGCTTAGATTTCGAAGATTTGGGATTAATTGCTGGAATTGTGATCCCCCCGAAGTTTAAAGTGCCAATTTTTGCAAGATATGACGGCCTGTCTTGCCCAAAAATGCACCTAAGGTCGTATGTCCGAAGAATCCAACCTCATACTTCCGACAGAAATCTTTGGGTGCACTTCTTTCAAGATAGCCTGTCTGGCACTCAGCTAGACTGGTTTTACAAGCTGGAAAGGTCAGAGATACATAGTTGGGAGGATCTGGCAGCTGCTTTTTATCGCCAATATCAGTATAACTCTGACTTGGCGCCAACCCGTACTCAGCTACAGAGTATGGGGATGGCCTCAGGTGAGGGATTCAAGGAGTACGCCCAGAAGTGACATGATCTGGCCGGAAGAGTGCAGCCACCTCTTTCTGATAGAGAACTTGTTGATATGTTCCTGGGGACCCTGTCTGGTCCATTCTTTAACCATCTGATCGGTAGCTCTTCCTCGGGGTTTACTGAATTAATTCTGACTGGCGAGCGGGTAGAAGCCGGTATCAAGAATGGGAAGATTCAGAAAGATGCCTCTGCATCTACAACTGTTAAGAAATCATTTCCGGTGAATAAGGAAACACCTGTTGTTTATTCTCAGAGAAGAGCGGGGAAGACTGAGCGTCGGCCGACTGTGGGGGCCGTGATGATCCAAAATCCATCAAATGATCAGCCTCGCGGAAATCAGTCCAGACCTAAACAACAATGGGGAGAACGGCCACCACAGCAGTTCACCCGCATTAATATGATGTCCGCGCAAGTTCTTCCGCACTTGTTAAAGCTGAATCTCACAAATATCAAAGAAGCGCCGAAAAATATGAATACAACCTCACCAGCTTACAATGCCAATGCCAAATGCGCCTACCATTCCGATAGCGTCGGACATGACACAAACAACTGTTGGGCGCTAAAAAATAAAATTCAAGACTTGATAGATGCAAAAGAGGTGGAGTTCGATGCTCCAGATAAGCCAAACGTGATATCTGCTCCGATGCCGAAGCATGGTCGAAATATCCATGCTATCGAGGAATATCTGTATGTTTCTGATGTCAATGACCTGATAACTCCACTGTTAACCATCAAGTTAAATCTGTTAAGGGCCGGGATTTTCCCGGGATGCAAAGAAGACTGCTACTGTTGTTACTCACTACCAATCGACTGTCCATCACTGAAGAAAGGCATCCAAGGCCTAATGGACAGTCAACAAATTCTGTTTGAAAAAGTTCTTGCTATTCCAACCCCTACTGAAGATGTTTCAATTATCACCATTCACGCCAATCTTTCCAAGGCCGTCAAAAAGCCTGTTAAGATTACATCCGCTACAAAGTCTGTTCCTCTGAAAATAACTATGCCAGGGCCTGTCCCCTACAGTTCTGAAAAATCAATACCATGGAATTACGGTGGAGAAATCTACTACCATGGTATTAAACAAGTTGAAATAACCGAAGGAAGCTCTGATGAAGAAGACGCCAGCATTGGAAACATTGCCGGCACAAGCAAGATCACCCGAAGTGGGAGAATATTTTCTCCAGAGATTGCCCCCCCAAATGCAATCTTTGGACCCTCATCTGCCGCCAAAGTTATTCCTGCACCAATAAAACTTTCCGCAAGAACTCCGTTGACTGAAGAAACTGTTATTCCTGTTGTTGTCCCTCCTACTTCTGCTGATAAGGGTAAAGGGACCCAAGATGAGCTCGTCAGGACGAGGGCTCAACCTTTGGTCATCCCGGAAACCTCTAAGAAAGAGATGGAGGAGATCTTGAAGATAATTAAAAAGAGTGATTATGATGTGGTAGAGCAACTGGGGCAAACCCCCTCGAAAATCTCCATGTTAGCATTGCTACTTTGTTCAGAGGCGCACGCCAAAGCATTGATAAAATTCCTGAAGACAGCCCATGTACCCCAGGAAACCTCTGCCGACCAATTCCAAGACTGTGTAGCCAGTCTTACAGTAGACAACGGTTTAGGTTTCTCTGATGCTGACCTAACCTCAAAAGGAAGAAAACACAACGACGCATTACATGTGTCAGTAGAATGCCAAGGAACTACTCTGGCCCATGTTCTGGTCGACACTGGTTCTTCTCTGAACGTGCTGCCTAAGAAGACTCTCGACCGATTAGACTGTGAAGGTTTGGAGCTAAGGCCAAGTAATATCATTGTAAGGGCGTTTGACGGGTCGAAGAGAATGGTACATGGGGAGGTAGACATTCCCATTAAGGTTGGCACAAAAGTGTTCCCCTCAACTTTCTATGTGATGGACATCCGTTCGTCATACTCTTGCTTATTGGGGAGACCATGGATACACAATGCTGGGGCAGTCACCTCTTCCCTACATCAAATGCTGAAATACCCTGTCAAAGGAAAGATCATAACCGTGCACGGTGAAGAGGAATATATGATCAGCCACCTGAACTCCTTTCGGTATGTAGAGGTAGAGGGTGAATTCATTGAGACCCCATTCCAGCACTTTGAGGAGGTCTCTCCTGAGGTGGCAATAGCAAAAGTGGTAGCTGAGGTACCAAAGCAGATGGCCAGGATGGCATCTCTAAGAGACGCGAAGGCTGCGATGAAGGAAGGAAAGAGCTCAACATGGGGGCAGTTGCCGGATATTCCTCACAAAACAGACAAGTTTGGTTTAGGATTCACTGCTGCGGGGCAGAAAACTATGCGCCGCTCAAAGGTTGAAAGAACACCCATCAAGATCTCTCCTTATGGGATCAATGCTTTGGAAGGTGAAGACGAAGAAGCCAACATTGAAGATTGGATCTACCCAACCATCGAAGGGGGACTACGCAACTGGGAGGCAAAGGACTTTGTCCCCATTAATTTTATTAATCAGTAATTATCTGTCAAACATTTCCTGTGGTCTGTAATAATTACTTTTGAACAATCCGTACACTACTTTTTCACCTCATGCCTTTCCCGGGGCATGTAGGTCCATTTGTAAGGGTTTTGATTATCTTCATATCCATATGCCATGTTTAATGATTCATTGGACGTTTTTCATTGATAAACTGCTATGTTCATTTTCTTTCCTTTTGCATTTTTTGTTTAAGGATGGCTATCCCTTACACACACCCACACTCACAAATGCAGGTACCCATCCACTCTGGATTCTATGGGTGACTATTCTGCTATGTCCTTCAATAACTCTGAAGATCTGGTCAATCAGGCTGAGTATGAAGATGATGAAGGTTGTGAAGTACCAGGAGAGCTAGCCAGGCTTTTACAGCAAGAAGAAAGGGCCATCTTGCCTCACGAAGAGTTGTTGGAAACTGTCAACTTAGGAACAGAGGAAGACCGGAAAGAAGTACAAGTGGGTGCCAATCTGGAACCAAGTGTCAAGGAGCGCCTGATACAGCTGTTAAACGAATACGTTGAAATCTTCGCCTGGTCTTATGAAGACATGCCGGGTTTAGACACAGACATCGTGGTTCACCGTCTCCCTACAAGAGAGGATTGTCCACCGATCAAGCAAAAAGTCCGCCGAATGAGGCCCGACATGTCTAAGAAGATCAAAGCAGAAGTAATGAAACAATTCAACGTTGGATTTCTGGCTGTTACATCCTATCCACAATGGGTTGCTAACATCGTGCCAGTACCTAAAAAAGACGGAAAGGTTAGGATGTGTGTAGACTACCGGGATTTGAATAGGGCCAGCCCTAAAGATGATTTTCCGCTATCGCACATTGACATTTTGATCGACAACACAGCTCAACACAAAGTGTTTTCCTTCATGGACGGATTCTCGGGCTACAACCAAATTAAAATGGCCCCCGAGGACATGGAGAAAACAACCTTTGTTACACAATGGGGTACTTTCTGTTACAAGGTGATGCCGTTCGGACTGAAGAACGCAGGGGCAACTTATCAACGCGCCATGGTAGCTTTATTTCATGATATGATACACCATGAGATCGAAGTTTACGTAGACGATATGATAGCTCGGTCACAAACAGAGGAGGAACACCTTGAACATCTAGAAAAGCTGTTTGCCAGGTTGAAAGAATACAAACTCTGGCTGAATCCAAGTAAGTGTACTTTTGGAGTTAGGTCTGGTAAACTTCTAGGGTTTATTGTCAGCAACAAAGGCATTGAGGTCGATCCAGCAAAAGTGAAAGCAATACAAGAGATGCCTGCTCCCCATACTGAAAAGGAGGTTAGAGGGTTCTTGGGGCGCTTGAACTATATTGCCAGATTCATCTCTCATCTGACTTCTACCTGTGAGCCAATTTTCAAATTATTAAAGAAAGATCAGGTAGTCGAATGGAACGACGATTGCCAAGCTTCTTTTGATAAGATCAAGGAGTATCTGCTAGAACCTCCTATTCTGATGCCACCCGTCGAAGGAAGACCATTGATCATGTATCTGACCGTCTTGGATAACTCAATGGGGTGTGTTTTGGGCCAGCATGACGAGTCTGGTCGAAAAGAGCATGCTATTTATTACCTTAGCAAAAAGTTTACCGACTGTGAGACTCGCTACTCACTGCTCGAGAAAACTTGTTGCGCTTTGGTATGGGCTGCTCGCCAACTAAGGCAGTATATGCTGACTCATACCACCTTGTTGATTTCCAAAATGGATCCTATCAAGTATATCTTCGAGAAGCCTGCTTTATCTGGAAGAATAGCTAGATGGAAAATGATCCTAATTGAGTATGACATCTAGTACACCACTCAAAAAGCTATAAAAGGGAGTGTACTAGCTGATCATCTAGCTCATCAAGCTATCGGAGATTATCAATCCATGATATTTGACTTCCCAGACGAGGACATCATGGATTTGGACAACATTGAAGGTAACAGACCGTATGATGGACCTGAAAAGGGATCCCGATGGACCCTGTACTTTGATGGTGCTTCAAATGCACTTGGAAACGGTATCGATGCGGTACTCATTTCCCCGGAAGGTTGTCACACACCTTTCACGGCTCGACTTTACTTCAGCTGCACAAACAACATGGCTGAATATGAAGCTTGCATCTTTGGTCTCAAGGCTGCTATAGACTTGGAGATCAAATCTTTGATCGTATTTGGGGACTCGGCTTTGGTTATCAGTCAAATCAAAGGAGAGTGGGATACCAAACATCCTAATCTTATCCCATACAAAGAACATGTCCTAACATTGTTGCCTCATTTCGAGCAAATTACCTTCGAGCATTTCCCGCGAGAAGAGAATCAGCTAGCAGATGCTCTGGCAACAATGTCTTACATGTTTAAACTCAACTGGGATAACGAGGCTCCCCAAATCACCATCGAGCGAATGGATGAACCTGTGCATTGTCACGAGATTAATACCGAAGAAGTGGTGGAACAACCCTGATTTCACGAAATCAAAAGGTATCTCCAGACTAGAGAATATCCCGAAGGAGCTTCCGTAAATGACAAGAAGTTCCTAAGGAAATTTGCTGCCAAGTTTTTCCTGAGCAATGGCATCCTCTATAAGCGCAACCATGATTGTGTTTTACTCCGATGTGTAGACAAAGCTGAAGTAGAGTTAATCATGACCGAGATGCATAGCGGTACATTTGGCACCCACTTGAGTGGGCATACAATGGCTAAGAAGATCCTAAGGGCAGGCTATTACTGGTCTACCATGGAAGCAGATTGCCATCAGCATTCCCGTACCTGCCACAAATGTCAAGTCTACGCTGACAAGATTCATATTCCTCCGGTTCCTCTCAACGTGCTGACAGCTCCTTGGCCATTTGCAATGTGGGGCATTGACATGATTGGAGAGATCAAGCCCACGACATCCAACGGACATCGCTTCATCCTGGTTGCCATTGACTACTTCACCAAATGGGTCGAAGCAGCTTCCTTCGCCTCTGTTACTAAAAATGTGGTTGCCCGCTTCATCAAGCAAAACCTCATATGCCGGTATGGTGTTCCGGACAGGATCATCACGGACAACGGTACAAATTTGAATAATACTATGATCACCGCATTGTGCGAACAGTTCAAGATTTATCATCACAATTCGTCTCCATATCGGCCGAAGATGAACGGTGCTGTTGAAGCTGCGAACAAAAACATTAAGAAAATCATTCAGAAAATGACAGTCACTTACAAGGACTGGCATGAGATGTTACCGTTTGCTCTGCATGGATACCGTACGATGGCACGTACTTCAACCGGGGCAACCCCATTTTCTTTGGTATATGGCATGGAAGTTGTCCTGCCCATGGAAGTTCAGATTCCTTCTCTAAGGATTATGAAGGACGCAGGTTTGAATGAAGATGATTGGATTCAGACCCGACTTGATCAACTCAATTTGATCGACGAGAAGCGACTCGCTGCTGTCTGCCATGGTCAAACGTATCAAAAAAGGATGATCAAGGCTTTCAACAAGAAAGTCAAATGTCAAGTATATCAAGTCGGAGATCTCGTAATCAAGTGGATTATCCTACCGCAAAGTGATCCCAGGGGCAAATGGACTCCTACATACGAAGGACCATTTGTGATCAAGAGCATATTTTCTGGTGGTGCAATGATTCTGACCCCCATGGACAGCGACGATTTGCTGCACCCTGCGAATGCAGACATAGTCAAAAGATACTACGCATAAAATAACCCGACAAGTCGAAAACCCGAAAGGGCGGCTTGGGCAAAAATGGGCATCCCGGTGGACCGAAAACCCGAAAGGGCGATTCAGGCAAAAATTAGGGATAAAACAAAAAAAAATTGTACGCCCGCAAGTCAAAAACCCGAAAGGGCGGCTTGGGCAAAAAGGGGTTTCCCGGTGAATCGAAAACCCGAAAGGGCGATTCAGGCAAAAGTTAGGGAATTAAAGCGTATGACTATGTCTCGTCGGATCACTTTAAGGAAAATCTTTTAATCAACCAGCTCCAAGCTTCTGATCAATCCAGTCATCGGCGGACGAAGCATTGAATGGACATATACTCAGAGTTTTGAAGGCTATAGCAGAATGGAATCCCATAGAATTGTTTCACATAGCCATCTTTCTTTTGTATAAACTTTTCAATTTTTACGACGACATCCTCTTACTAGGATGGTTGTCTCCTTTGTACAAATATACTCATAGAAAGTTAATACAAATACTTTTCCAAATACAGAAATTTGCTTTGTCTTCTCTTGCTTTTCTACATTTATGTTTTATTTTGAGAAACGTCCAATGTTTTGTTAAATAGGCATATGCATTTGAACATAATCATTTTCCTTACAAATCAAGAGAGATGATTACTGATAGGTTGAAGGTACAGGTAGATATCTCGATACCCTTTCAGAAGAAATCGCCAGCAGATCTAAACTCCAAATTCCTCGATCCAGAATTTAATTCCCCAAACAGAGTTAAACTTCAGGATCCTCAGCAGAGAAAGCTTTCCCAACACTGATTTCCCCATCCAGAGAGCCTTCTAGAACTCAATTCCCCTCAGAGTTAAATTTCAGAATCCCTAGTGGAGCCTTAAAAATCTGAAAGTCCAATCCCCAGCGGAACTAAAATTTCCAACCATCAACCCCCAGCGGTACCAGACTAACAGTCTTTATCCCCACGGAGTTGCGTTCCACCAAACTGAAGATTCTCAGTCGTACTTCTCCGGCATGAGTCTATCAGGTTCTGAACTCCCTAGTAAAGATCGTCAGAAGTTATCATTCCTACAAGTCACCAAGGAATTCCAATTCCCCACAGTGGTCCTAAGATCCCTCAACGATTGAAGATCTTGTATTCCCCAAGCAGAATGAAGACTCTCATTCTCAGTTCCTCACAGGATAATCAAATGTTCTCCAGTGAAGATCTCCTCAAAACAAGAATCCCCAGAAGATTGGTATACAACCCAAGCTCCTATTTCTCCAACAGTAGTCAACAAGGATGTCTCATCCTCAGCAATCAAAATTCTTGTCTTCCCCTGCAGTAGTCTAGGATTCACTTTCCCTGGCGGCAACAAAGATTCTTTATCTCCAGGATTCATCTATCCCCAGCAAAGACAGTTCTTCAGCTTACATGCGCACTCATTTACATTCATATCATAAACATTGATATAACATATATTGCATCATACATATCATGCAACATAACTTTGTGTTTTAGCTAACATTTCATCCTTTTCAGGATGAGATTAAAAGGCTATCGTTAACAGTTATTCAGATACAGTATGGATACACCCCAGACACGACGGTCATTCTATTACTCATTCAGAATTTCAAGTCAGATACAGTACAGATACACCCTAGACACGGTGGTCATTCTACTACTCATTCAGACTACAGCAATCAGATACAGACTAGATATGCTCCAGACACGGCAGACATTCTATCTCTCATTCAGATTCATTTATCCACCTCAAGGTTCAATGAATTCCAAACACGGATACCATTCTGACCCTTACAACAGCAGTTTGATTCTCCCCAGTGTGTTCGCCACAGAAGTCATTCTGTCATTTATTTAGATCCCAATTACAGTTTCAGATGCACTTCAAACACAAAAGTCATTCTATTACTCATACAGATCTCAATCTCAGTTACAATTTCAGAAACACTCCAGACACGAAAGTCACTCTGCTACTCATACGACTTTCAACTTCAGATACAATCCAGATATGCTCCAGACACGGTTGCCATTCTGTCACTCATTCAGAATTTGTCCCCAGCACGCAGTTGCTCCATACATATGTTTCTCTGTTACCCAGATACAATACAGATACACTCCAGACACGACAGTCATTCTGATATTCATTCTTCAAGCACAGTTACAGCTCAGATACGCCCCAGACACGGAGGTCATTCTTCCGCTCATACAAATGCAGTCCTTAGATGCAATTCAAATGCATTCCAGACACGGATACCATTTTGATCCTCATTCTTCTGACCTATCACATTGCAGTTCAACAAACATTCCAGATGGCATCTTTAAGCCCATCTCCGACAAGATTCTGTCACCCTTCAGATGGCATCTTTAAGCCCATCTCCAAATGGCATCTCTAAGCCCATTCTCGCATCCATTGTTCCGACGAGTGCAAATTTAAGGGCACTCTAGTGTCCAATCTCCTTTTACCTTCGAGACGCGAAAGGCAAACCTGCCAATCTAACTCTTCAGGTGCAAGAAGATTGAACAGGGGAAACAGTTGTACCCCAAAATTTTCCCTCTCATTTCTTCAACATCTTCTCATCCCAAGACCCTTGGAGCTCAAGAACAAGTTAGGGTTTACTCTGCTCAAGACTCCTCCTTGCACTGTTGACCCAAATTAGGGTTTGAGTTTGCACAAAGATGTTTTGACCTGAAATGCCCAAAGTAATTTTTATGCTTCATGTTGGACTCACAAGTTTATCCATACCAAGTTTCAAGCCTTGATTCCAATCTTTGCCCAGTCAATTGGACAGTTGACCTAGAAATCAACTGTATTGGGGAAAAAGTCAACTATGGCCAATTGACAGTCAAACCTCATGATTTTTGACCCACATCAACATTATGAACTCATATGAACCATTTGGTCAAGTTTGGATCACAATTCCACAAGAAATTTGATCAGATCACCAAAAGGGCAAAATGGTCATTTTTAGGGTTTTGACTGCACAAAGGCAATTTTTGACTGTTTGACCTAACCAATGGCAATTCAAGCTCACATATGGACTCAAGGACTCAATGGCATTGTCTTGACATGTTCAACAAGTTCAAAAGATCCCAAATGCACAAGATTGACAGATGAATTTTCCAGTCAACTGAACCAAATTTGACTGTATACTGAAAAGTCAAACTTTGACTTTTTGGTCAAAATCAAGTGCCAAGATTCATTTTTCATCAAAACATGTCAAATTATGAAACTTGTTCATCAAGAAATTAAAAATTACAAATTAGGGTTTGAAATGAAGAAATTTCATAACTTAGAAACTTTCTAAGTTATGAAATTTCCTAATTTTTTCCTAACTTTGTCCCATTTTTTATTCAAGATGCAAATGGATTCAAGCTAAACTAAAAACATGAAAGTTGTAGTCTATTGCAAAATATACAACTTTGATTCACAAATTTTCCTCAAAAGAAGCTTGTAGCTCAAGTTATGATTTTTGGAATAGGGGTGCAAAACATTCTTAACTTAGAAATTTTTTGACCTATTTTAGGCAGGATTTTTGCCTAACTTCATGGCCACTTTTCACATGCTTCCACTTGGAATTTCAACTTGAATTACAAAGATGGATTGTAGTACACATTCCAAGCTTTCCAAATTGTCCAAGAACTCATCAAACACCCTTGTGGTTAGGGAGATTCGAATTTGTAAAGATGGGCAAAAGTCACTTTGTTCATGGCCAAAGGCATGTTCATACACTATGCATTTTCAAACTCAGCTTGCACAAACTAGATTACAGGCCTTTTATCTCATCCACACTCAATAATTTAATGCCAATCCTTTGTGTTCATGTCTTGTTTTGTGTATTTAACCATTACATACAAGATTAAGCCATATTTGAAAAAAAAGCATTTTAGCCATTTTTGAAAAGAAGCACTTTATGTCAAGATCACAATCTAAGAAGTACAAAGCAGATCTTTTGGGCACAAGTTCATGAACCAATTCCACTGATCAAGGGTGATTTGTGCAGCATGCTTGAGGGGCCTGTATGAGCCTACAATCTAACTTGACAACTCTTGCTTAGATAAGAAGAAAACTTGCATTTTGTAACATACCACACATTTCTGCAAGAACCAACTAAAGCAAACTTTGTGAACACACTTTATACTCCCTAACTAACCTGAAACACGACCAAACCATCCCCAAAACTCCCTCATCCATCAAAGCCCATTTTTTCTGCAAAACAGAGTCCCTGTTGCAGATTGACTTGGCCAGTTCATTTCCCTCGTGCGTTTTCATCCAAACCAGTTCAAACACATCCTACATCATTCATACAAACTATCCCAAGCCTTGGAAACAGACTGTAACACCCCTAACCAAGTTTGCCATTTTCATTTTTTCATCTGTGCAGGTTGAGTTACATAGCTTGATTCAGTTAGTTTCAAAGCAAGCTAGAGGTTGGAAGAGCATCCTTGGACCTCAGGCAAGCTGTGCAAATCCTCAAATTCCATTGAAAGCACCTCCATTGTCGTGCACGACTCAAGCTGAACAGGTAAAAGTTTGAACTTCTATCTCTCAATCCAGGCATATCTAGGCTTAGGTTTGTGAAGAAGTTATGTCCTACTCATGGCGCTGAAGCTACCCATATCCTCACTTTTCATTTATGTTGTGTGTGCTGCACGAATTTTGGACATGAACATTTGAAAAAAGCTAGGTCAGGAATTGGGGGAGGAGAAATTCTCTCTCATTTCTGAGAGTTAGAACAACTTCTTTATATGTTTAGAATCGTGACATGATGCTCTATAACATTGATGTTGTAAGTTTTTGTTGAAAGTCAAAGGATCAAGAGATAGCAGGGAAGGAAGAAAACGCGCGTTTTTGTTTGAAACTGGCTGGAGGTTGAAGACAAGCCTCTTTGGGCTGGGCCTGACTTGTTTTTTCTGTTTGCACCACATTTTTCCACACACACCTCCCTGGTCCATTATGTGATATATTTGTCATTTTTGATTTTTTATTTTTGATTCTGATTTTATATTTTTGCTCAAACATGAAAAAACACTAAAAATATTTTTTACCCTTTTTTTTGCATTTATTAGGCAATTATTTGTTTTATTTGATATATGCATGTAAATAAATATATACATACTTTTTATTTAAAATACTAAAAAAAATAATACAAAACACATTTTATTTTCTGATTTTATTTTATTTTATCTTTTGAAAACATTTTCTTAAAATACACTTTTTTTTTGATAAATAATTAATATTTTATTTTTTGTATATATTTAGTATATTTAATATATAATATAAATACTTATATATTTATTAGAATATTTAGGATAAAAATACAAAAATAATACATTTTTATTTTTATTAATATTTGACCTCAAAAATTACTTTTTTACAAATATACTTCTCTTTTATTTATTTTTGTATATAATTAATAAATATTGTATATAATACATAATAAATACTTTTTTATTTACAAAATTAGGGTTTTGCCCTAAACCATGAAAATATCCAAAAATTAACTTTTTTTATTTTTGTTTATATGTCACATGAAAAATACTTTTACATACATATAAAAATCATTTTTTTTACATCTTGCATATTTATTGTATTTATTCAATTATTGTACAATTAAATAACTTGTATATTCAATTTGGATTGCAATAGCTTAGATTTAAATTTCTTGCTAAATATCCCCCATTTGAACATTTGTACCCCCAATCCCATAATTATGTTGTAATAATTTAGGATTTTATTTTCCGCATTTTAAAAGCTTTCTAATTATACCATGATAGACCTAGGGTTTGCATGCAAAAAATCAAATAAAGAAAAATAGCTTGACCTAATTCAAAGACAAAAAAGTATGAAAATGGACAACACCAATCACACTTGCACCCCTAGAGTTACTCCACTTGTTGCCTTCAATAATGGGCCATATTGCATGTTGGGGTGTTTTTGGCAAAACAAAATAATTCAAATGATCATAGTCCCCCGATGACGCTTTCGAAAGTTGCCTAAAAATGATCAAGTCCCTTAAAGGAAAAATTGCCAAAGACACTTGGCACTATTGCATTCATGGTCTAAACGATGACCCGCGCCCGTCCCGTTAACATCCTAACACAAGATTGTCCACCAAATACAATGGTGGAACAAAATTGTTAAAAGGGTTAAAACATAGGAAAGATCTTTGAGAAATTTAGGGGTAGACAACTCTTAGTTACTCAATCAAACTTGCAAAATACACTTGCCTACCTTTCAAAACCCACTCCACAAACACTTTCAAAACAACTTTCAAAAAACATTGAAAACTTTTCAAAAGACAAATACACCTTTGTATACATTCAAACATGGATCATTACATAGGTTGCCACCACAATGGCCTCTTTTCAAAACATTTTCAAACCCACACACAAAGCACCATTTCAAACAATTGAAAGCACCATTTCAAACAATTGAAAATGCAAGGCAAGTGATCTAAGAAAGTAACTAAGAGCCCATGGATAACCATGGATAGAAAGGGTGCTAATACCTTCCCTTTATATAATCTATTCCCCGAACCCAAGAAAACATCTCAAAGGTTTTTGCTGTGCTTTTTAACCTTTCCTTAGGATAAAATAAAAAGTCGGTGGCGACTCTTGCTAAACCGAAACATTTGCGAAAACAAACGCAAAACCTCAAGTCAGTTCTCCCACCGTATCACACAAGGCCTAAGATCTACCATATGCAGTCATCCCATCAGGCGCCAGATGGCCTTCAGGCCAAATCCAAGGGCCAAGATTGAGCGTGCATCATGTTCATCAGTCAACGTGCCATGGAGGATTGCAAAAGTCAAACGAGGCTTGCTCACAAATGGGCCTCTGACTTGCTATCTCACCTCCTGATTTGGGGCCCAAACCCCCTTTGGTTTATTTCTTTACTTTTCTATATTTCTTTTATTTAAATTGTTTTATTATTTTTATTGTTAATTAATCAATTAATATTTTTTCTCATAAAATCAGAAAACATAAAAAATATTATTTTTATTAAATTCATCATTTTTATTTTTGTAAGTAAATATTAATCAATTAATTTAGCTTTTAATTAGGTATAATTTTAATATTTGTGCAATAAATTAAAATTAATGTAGAATTAGGTTTTTACTAACGTTTAACCATTTTATTTTATTTCCTTAAATACTCAAAAACCCAAAAATATTTTAATTAATTAATTAATTAATTAATTGTTCATTTAATTTAATTTCATTTAATTCAAAAAACAAACAAAAAAATCTTTTCTTTAACAAAAAGGGTCAAAACCCTAAAAAATGCGCCGGTTTAATTTTCTCGCACGCGATCAATTTTGTCTTATTATTGTAATTACTTCCGGAATGTAATAGCTTTTAATTAGGACTTTAATTATTTATCGCTTTATTTTACTTTCCGCAATTTAAATTAAAGGGTTGCTTTTGGCGATGTAAATACCTGACGCCTTGTAATAGTTTAGATTTAATTTCCACAAATTTAAATTCCGCAACTATACACTGTTAGATGTTTGATAAATAGGGAATGCATGATAAGATCCAATGTATGAACTTAAAATCAACATAGCTCACCCATAACATGTACAAAGATAATATAACCGAACTAACACACTCGCACATGCGCACTCTTAGGGTACACCTCATTTGGTTGCCTTCGAACGTGGTCATTGAGTATAGGAAGTTTTATAGGCCGCCCTCTTGTATAAAGATCATAGTTGCCTCGAAACGGTTGCCTCAGAAAAATGATCTAAGACATTAGGGTTACCGCTAAGGCATTCTAACATTGCTTTAGTGACCACACACCCCTTAATCGAATTGACCCTTAAAAACTCCAACGACGATGCTACCTACTCATCAATAGTGGGATAGCATTGTCTAGAGGACATTAGCACAATTTGATTCCTTTTTCGAGTAGGTAAATGATTCTTAAGTACTTGCTCCTCTTAAAATAAAACAAAAACTTTTCGCACTTACACTCCTTTCAAACAAAAACTTCCTTTTTAACCCACAAACACAAAGAAAAGCAAACGTTTGAAAACACTTTGAGCAAGTACCTAAGAGCCCGTGGATAACCACAGATAGAAAGGGTGCTAACACCTTCCCTTTCTATAATATACCTCCCGAACCCGAGAAACATCTCGAAAAAGGAATTTTTCTGTGCTTTTTTCCTTTCCTTGTTGGATAAAATAAAAGACGGTGGCGACTCTTGCTCACCGCGACATTTTGCAAAAACAAACATAAAAAGCGAACCAGCATTCCAAAACAGTCAATTCTCTTTCCCACCGATCACGGCATGAATATGTATATGCGAATGATTTCAAGGATTTAAAGAATTTAAATTTGTATAGGTAAAGAGTGAACAAATGTTAACTTGCATTAAAGAGTTCTAATTTGAATACAAACACGCCTCTTGGGCTTACAACAACAGAGATAAGCATAAAGTAAACTCCTAAGACAAAAAAGTTGTGCGCATCCTCTTTGGCGTAATGTAGGCGTTTAAACTCCTTTCTTCATGAAGCTCCCTTGTAAGCTCTAATATCTTCTTCTCGCCCTCATAGAACTTAGCTTCAAAGGTGTCTTGCTCTCCTTTTAACTGAATCCAAGCATTTTGCAAATCTTCAAGAGAAGCAGGCATATCAGGATAGAGGATAGTATGCCAAATGTCTCCCTCAACTACTGGCTCTATGTTAACAGGTAAAACGGCTTCATAAGGCATCTTAAGACTTTGAGCGCGAGCCCGCACCCATTTAAGATAAGGTTCCAAAGGAATGGAATTCTTACGCCCCAACGTCTTGCTATCAACTTTGTTAACCATACTCCAAGCTCGTATAAATCTTTGATGGTAACCTTGGTCTTCTTTGTCATAGTTGAACACCAAACCTTGAATGAGCATTTTGTGAGGACCGTCTCTTCGGGAATACCCAAACTTTCGAAGAGCTAAACAAGGATTATAGGTGATACCTCCCCTAATACCAAGCAAAGGAACATTATGGAATTCCCCACAGCGGTCAATGATGGAGACGTCTTCCAAGGATCTTGAACACCAACGGATGTCAGAATGGGTAAGGGAAATTATCCTTTGAGACCATGTGAATCTTTGCTCGTTCTTCAGTACTGATTGAGGTAGATGTGAGACAAACCATTTGGCGAGTAAGGGAATACAACACAAGAGAGTGCCTCTTTTCTTCATGGTGCAGGTATGAAGGTGTTGCACCCTAAAATTTTCCCTCTCAATTCTCAAAGCATCTCTCACAATGATTCTCAAAATTCAAGCTTGCAAAACACATTGGGATCTTCCAGCACCAGAATTAAGAAGAAACTGTCAAAAAGGGAGAAAACAGACAAAAATAACATTTTTACAAATTTGAAGGAAAATAGGTCTCCTTCGATTCAGCCCCCTTCGACTGTACTTTTCACTTCTTTCGATTGCTCAAAAGTTGCTGCTAGCGTGCCTCTTTCGTCTGGGTAATGTGACTTCAAATAGGTCTCCTTCGATTCTGAAGGAAATGATATTCATACAAGTTTCAATTAAGTTTTTGGTTCCCTTTGAAACAATGTCCTTCGACTCAGGAATGTCCTTCGACTCAGGAAGTAAAGGCCTCCTTTTGGTTTTCTTCTGAAAGCTTCTTTCGATTCAGAAGCTAATAACCTTCTGAAAAGGGCCATTCGAAGAACACAAAGTTGGTTTATTCGAAGTACACACAACTGGTGAAAACGAATGTTGTTTGTTCCAGTCTTGTCGAAAGGTGGAGGATTCGACTCAAAAGATCAAGTTGAACATTTAGACCCATAGACTAGGCTACGTGTTTTCCCTTTATAGACCTTTACCCATTTTTTGTCCAAGACCACTTGCACTTAATAGTATAATACTACCTTTTAGAAAAGTTTGTCTTGAGCCTTGCGCCTATTTTCCTTCAGAAAGAAGCAACCCATCTGAACCATTCATTTTGCTTTTATGGCACAAGTGGACATTTACTTTCCAGCTGAGCCTTATTTTACTATTTTTTCTCCCCAAGCTTCTCAAAAGCCTTTCTCTATAAATAAAGGGTTCATTTGCACAAGAAAGAGAGGATTTTTCTTTGGATCAGAGGAACGTATCCACAAAATTCTCATACACCACAAAATTCTCAAACACTTCAACACTTGTGAAATTAAAAAACTAGAATCATCATTACCTCCTTCAATTCTGAAGAACAACACATTCCAGTTTCCTTTGACTCAAAGAACATCCCACTTGTTCTTTCCTTTGAACCCGGTGTAGAAGGCCTACTCTGGGTCTTTTCCTTCGAACCCAGAGACATTCAAAGCAACTGCCCTAAAGTCCAGAACACGTACCAACCTCCAGCAAGGTAAGTCATTCTTAACCTTTGACCCTTCGTTTCCAGTATATCATGTAAATAAGTTTTCTTTTTCATTTAAAACATGTACATACTATTTTGTTTTTCTTTTTTGTTTTCACTCTCTTAATATGTGTCATGGTTAAAAATCTTCTTGGCTCTTGCTCTTGGTACACTTAAATACGCTTTAAAGAACTAATCTAGTCTTAAGGTGATGTTGGCATGGCCTTGGGCCATGTTGCTATTCAAACTCAAATGAAAGAAACAGGAGACAGAAGAGTTAGAAACGAAGGTTCTGGCTTCCATATTAACCTTCAGTCCAAACGAAAGAGGAAGTCGAAAGGCACAATATGCTTGGCTTCTAGGCCCCAGTCAAAACTCATTCTTTCACCCCTTTTTAGGTAAGGTCGAAGAGGGCCAAAAATGGCAGGATCGAAGGGTTGTTGCCCTAAGTCGAAAGATCCATTTTTCTTGCTTTTACCTTATTTTTGCCTTTATATTCTCATGCAATTCAATATGGTTGTAATAGTGTAGGATATTTATTTCCTGTATTTTTATTGCTTTGTACAAATGCTAGTAA
Source organism: Vicia faba (assembly GCA_948472305.1). NCBI lineage: Eukaryota > Viridiplantae > Streptophyta > Magnoliopsida > Fabales > Fabaceae > Vicia > Vicia faba. The sequence continues at coordinate 411,479,171 of OX451739.1, forward strand.
TTAAGTGTGTACGACAAGATAAAATCAACAAGTAGACAACCCTAATCAAAGATAAAATGCATGCGATCAAACACACTTAGCACACATGCACCCTTAGGGTAATTCCACTTGTTGCCTTACAAAAATGGCCATGTTATGCATGTGGTATGTCTTAGCACAAACAAATCGAAAAAGATCATAGTCCCTCGATGAAGCTATCAAAAGTTGCCTTTCAAAATGATCTTAGTCCCTACAAAAAAGTGCTAAGTCATTTCACAACATTGCTATCATGGTCATACGATGACCCAACGCTCGTCCCTTCACATCCAATGATGGGGCTTCTTATCAAATCAATGGTAAGGTAGCAACATCTAAAGGAGGAGGAAAAACACATCTAAAACCTTTTGAGTAGGTAGATTACTTTTAGTTACTTGCTCAAATTCAAAACAAGCATCCTTGCTATTTTCAAAACAATCACATACACTTTCAAAAACACTTTCCAAACATTGAAATATTTTTAAAAGCTCAACATTTTGCATACATTCTTACGAACGGGAATCATTGCAAAGTTTGCCTAAACGATGGCACCTTTTCAAAATACTTTCAAAACCACACAAAAGCACAATTTTCAAACAAAAGCAAGTGATCTAACGAGTAACTAAGAGCCCATGGAAAACCATGGATGGAAAGGGTGCTAATACCTTCCCTTTTCATAATCTACCCCCCGAACTCAAAGAAAAACATCTCGAAAGGTCTTTCCTTTGCTTTTTCACCTTTCCTTATTGGATAAAAGAAAAGTAGGTGGCGACTCTTGCTAAATCGCAACATTTGCAAACACAAACGCAAAACCCTCAAGTCAGTTTTCCCACCGTATCACAGAACTGGCGACTCTGCTGGGGACAAAACTAAAGTGGGGTTACCTTAGGGTTAGACAATATTTACTTGCTTATATTGTTTGATTTTATTGCTCTATATTTTGGTTCCTTGTTTGGGTTACTGTTAAAAAATCCTACACCCGGATTTGGGGACTCCTTTTAGGTAAGTAGCAATAAACTGTGAGGGAACTGTGCGGGGTATACTGACACGGTTGAAGCAATAGCTACGTTGATGTGGCACTTTGGTTGGTACCGGTAACCCTTGAGTCAATCAAGGAGAGTACGTGGCCGCTGCGTGGTGTCATAAAGCATCAACTGACCTTAGAACCTTACTGGACCAACTTGGCCATTAGGACGTAGCGAGATAACCGGTTTTGGTGCAGTCCGAAGTTAGTTGATACTCGATGCTACACTCATTGAGGTTGGACTCTTGAGTTTTGATTGGTTGCGAGTCAATCGCTTATCGAATGAAACTTGGGGGAAAGATCAATGATATTGAGATCCCTTAGAACCCGGTTACTTTTAACTAGGACAGGTTAAGCCAACTAAAACTTCAAGAGGGTACTTACCTGAAACCCCATGCAAGCCTAAATCGAGGACTTGTTTGCTTTGTATATGCACTTGTATGTAAACATTATAACATCATAAACATCATAAACATCATAAACATCATAAACATCACTAACCATTTCAAGGATTTTTGGATTTATCTTTGTTCTATTTTGTAGGACATTGCCTCCGCTCGTAGGAACACTATCCAAGTCAGTCTTGTGAGGGTACCTCCACAACTCAAGGATTTAGTATCAAGGGTCCCTGAAGATTCCCCGTTCACCAAAATACATGGACGACTCCTTAGTCTGGTTACCTCAAGTATTGAAGAAGAGATGATAAAGGTGCTTGTCCAATTCTTCGACCCTTTGCATCATTGCTTCACTTTTCCTGATTACCAACTTGTGCCCACTTTGGAGGAATTTTCTCAACTCGTAGGGATCCCTATTCTCAATCATTTACCTTTCAACGGTATCGAAAGAGACCCCAAACCTGAGGAAATTACTCGAGCTCTACATTTGCAACCATCCGACATAGTAGCAAATTAGGTAATAAGGAGTGGTGTTAAAGGGTTACTAGCAAAGTTTTTGTTGGAGAAGGCTCAAGAGTGTTGGAATATTTTGGATCTACAAGCCTTTGAGGAAGTTCTGGCTCTTCTCATCTATGGATTGGTACTATTTCCAAATCCTGACCAATTTATAGATGTGAATGCGATTACGATTTTCATATCTCGTAATCTGGTGCCTACGTTGCTCGGAGACATATTGCATTCTCTTCACTCTCGCACTTTGAAGAAAAGGGGGGCTTTGATGTGTTGCACTCCTCTGTTGGCTAGGTGGTTTATTTCGCACCTACCTCGACCATGGTGAAAAATGAACAAGGTATGAGATGGTCTAAAAGATTGATGTCACTTTCACATGTTGATATCCGTTGGTATTATCGCTCCTCAGAAGACATTACCATCATTGACCGCTGTGGGGAATTCCCTAATGTCCCTCTACTTGGAATTAGGGGAGGCATTACTTATAACCCTTGTTTAGCCTTGCGACAATTTGGATATGCTAGAAGAGATGGCCCTCATGAGGTACTCATCCAAGGAATCGCATTTGACTACGAAAGCGACACCCAGGGTTAACGCCAAAGATTTATACGAGCTTGGGGTATGGTTAACAAAGTTGATAGCAAGACATTAGGGCGTAAGAATTCCATTCCTTTGGAACCTTATCTCAAAAGGGTAAGGGCTCGCGCTCAAAGTCTCAAGATGCCTTATGAAGCCGTATTACCTGTTATCATGGAGCCAGTAGTCGAGGGAGACATTCCACATACGACCCTCTATCCTGATATGCCTACTTCTCTTGAAGATTTGCAAAACGCTTGGATTCAGTTAAAAGGAGAGAGAGACACCTTCGAAGCTAAGTTCTATGAAAGCGAGAAGAAGGTACTGGAGCTTACAAGGGAACTTCAGGAAGAAAGGAGCTTAAACACCTACATTGCACCAAAGAAGATGCGCATAACTTTTCTGTCTTAGGAGTTTACTTTATGCTTAATCCTGTTGTTGTAAACCCAAGAGGCATGTTTGTATTCAAATCAAGGATTATTTAATACAAGTTAACGTTTGTTCACTCTTTGTCTATACAAATTTAAATTCTTTAAATCCTTGAAATCATTTGCATATTGCATATTCATGCATCATTACATAACAGGTCTCCGCATAACAGGTTTCCTCATCTCTCCGCTGTTTATTTCAGCAAGATGGATCTAGAGAAAACTGTGACGGAACTCCAGGCTCAGAATTCTCAATTTCAGGAAGCTTTACTAGCCTTGGCCAAGGGGAAGCAGGATATGATGGCCTTGTTGGCCGCTAAGAAAATGCCAAGGAAGAAGGCTCTACTCAACATGGGTAAAAGGTTCAAGGAGACAATCCGTCAAATTCCAATAGAGGAAGATTCATCCGAAGAGGACGAGAACCAAATTGGTGAAGTCAAGAGTACTCAGGCCGACTATATCAATGACCAAGAATCTGATGATGATTATTTCAATGAACAATATACACCCACAAATATCAAATACAATCAGCTAGAAGACAGATTGAAAGCAGCAGAAATCCAAGCTATTCCCGGTTTGAATTTTAACGATTTGGGCTTAATATATGGGGTAGTCATTCCCCACAAATTCAAAATACCAACCTTCGTAAAATACAATAGGGTTTCTTGCCCAAAGCTCCATCTGAAGTCCTATGTGCGCAAGATACAACCGCACACTACTGATAAAAAACTATGGATTCACTTTTTCCAAGAGAGTCTGGCTGGGACACAACTGGAATGGTTTTATCAGTTGGATGGCTCTCGCATCAATACTTGGGAGGGTCTAGCTACTGCCTTCTACCATCAATATCAGCACAACGCCGACTTGGCACTGACGAGGGTTCAATTGCAAGGTATGACCATGAGGAAGGATGAAGTATTTAAGGTGTATGCGCAGAAGTGGAGAGACCTTGCAAGTAGGGTCCAACCTCCCTTGACTGATAGGGAACACATTGACATGTTCATGAGCACATTATCTGGTCCTTTCTTTAATCTGTTGGTTGGATGCTCTTCTTCTGGTTTCACCGAATTAATCCTAACCGGTGAGAGAGTAGAAAGTGGCATTAAGAGTGGAAAGATCTCTGTGGCATCTACTTCCACCCCCAATCCTATCAAGAAGCCTTTTGCCGCGAAGAAAGAAGTTAATGTTGTGTATAAAGCAAAGGCCCATACCAAAATGAATAATCATTCGTCTATCAATGTTGTCTGAATCTCCAATCCGACTGCTACTCAAAGACCATCTACCAACCATCAACGGGCTGAAGCTCTAAGAAGACAATTCACAAGGTTAGGCATGTCATTATCTCAAGCCCTTCAGCATCTACTCAGGATCAATTTAGTGACGTTACGGGATTCTCCGGCCAACCCTAACACCTCATCGCCGAGATATAATCCAAATGCAAGATGTGTCTATCATTCAAATAGCCCAGGGCATGAGACCGATCAGTGTTGGGCTCTGAAGAACAAAATCCAGGATTTAATTGACAATAAGACTATTGAATTTGATCCTCCTCCAACGCCGAACGTAATTACCGCTCCAATGCAGTAGCACGACAAAGGTGTTAATGCCATCGAATATACAACTTTCATTACCTCCGTCAAAGGGTTAACTACTCCATTGAATGTAATCAAGAGCAATCTGTTGAAAGCTGGGACTTTCCCCGGCTGTGAAAAAGACTATGTATGCTGTATGAGACAATCTGATGGGTGTGAAAAACTGAGGAAAGGTATACAACACCTAATGGATAGCCACAAAATTCTATTCGAAAAGAATCCTGCCATCAAAAACTCAGTCGACAAAGCTGAAGACTTGGCCATCATAACAATTTCAAACAAACCTCTTAGGATCTCATCCAAAGGTCCTATCAGGATTTCAAACGAACCAATCATTGCTCCTCTCATAATCAGTGCTGCCAGACCCGTTCCATACACCTCTGATAAAGCTGTACCATGGAATTATGGTGTCGAGGTTTACTACCATGGGGTAAAACAAGATTCTTGGATTGATGATAACGAAGCAAGTGTTACTAATATCACTGGTTCTAGTAAAGTCACAAGAACAGGAAGAGTCTTTTCCCTTGATATCTCACCACCAACCACTACCGCAGTTCCAATCCGCATATCCAACGGCAATGCTGGTGCCAGTACTAAAGGGAAAGAGAAAGAAAGTGAGCCTTCCAGGGAAGAGGCACTCGCTAAAAAGACTGTTATGGAAGAACCATCCACTCAAGAGATGGAGGAGATTCTGAAAATCATCAAGAAAAGCGACTTCAAAATAGTAGAGCAGTTGGGACAAACCCCTTCTAAAATATCAATGTTGTCCTTATTGCTATGTTCCGACGCCCATGCACAAGCTTTGATTAAGTTCTTGAAAAAGGATCACGTGTGTGATACGGTGGGAGAACTGACTGTGGTTTTGCGTTTGTTTTCGCAAATGTTTCGGTTGAGCAAGAGTCGCCACCGACTTTTTATTTTATCCTAAGGAAAGGTTTAAAAAGCACAGCAAAAACCTTTGAGATACTTTCTTGGGTTCGGGGAGTAGATTATAGAAAGGGAAGGTATTAGCACCCTTTCTATCCATGGTTATCCATGGGCTCTTAGGTACTTACTTAGATCAACTTGCCTTGGTTTTCAATTGTTTGAAATGGTGCTTTGTGTGTGGTTTTGAAAATGTTTTGAAAAAGATGCCTTGTCTAGGCTACCCTTGTAACAATTCTTTACTCGAATGTTTTACAAAAGGTGTTTGTCTTTTTGAAAAGATGTTTCAAGGTTTTTTTGAAAGTTGTTTTGAAAGTGTTTGTGAAGTGTGGTTTGAAAAATAGGCAAGTGTTTTCATTTTGCAAGTTGACAAGTACTTAAGAGCTATCTACCCTAAAGTTCTCAAAGATTTTTGCTATGTTTTAACCCTTTTAACAATTTTGTTCCACCATTGCATTTGGTGGACAATCTTGTGTTAGGATGTGAAAGGGACGAGCGCGGATCATCGTTTAGACCATAGTTGCAATGGTGCCAAGTATCTTTGGGCAATTTTTCCTTTAAGGGACTTGATCATTTTTTAGGCAACTTTCGAAAGCGTCATTGAGGGACTATGATCATTTGATTTTGTATTTATTTTGCCCAAAGAGACCTAACATGCAATATGGCCCATTTATTGAAGGCAACAAGTGGAATACCCTAGGGGTGCAAGTGTGATGAGTGTTGTCCATTTTCATGCTTGATTATCTTGAAATTAGGTCAAACTATTTTTGTTGTTTTTACTCGCATACAAACCCTAATTCTATCATGGTATATTTAGAAAGCATTAAAGTGCGAAAATTAAAGTTCCTAAACTATTACAACACAATATGGGGAGGGGGTACAAATGTTCAAATGGGGGATATTTGACAAAGAATTTAAACCTAGCTATTACATCAATTTTGAATTATTTACAAGGTATTTAATTGCACAAATTAAATAGAAATAAAATAAATATGCAAAATGCAAAAAGGGTTTTTATATGTATGGGAAAAAAGGTATTTTTTTTATGTCAAATAAACAAAATAAAAAAAGTATTATTTTTGGAGCTTTTTATGTTTAGGGCAAAACCCTAATTTATTAAGTAAATATATTAATTATTTAATATGTACAAATATTTATCAATTATATAAAAAATAAAATAAAAATGAAGCATATTTGTCAAAAAGGTGTTTTTACTATTAAATATTAATAAAAATAAAATGTATATATTTTTGTATTATTTACTAAATATTCTAAAAAATATATATATATTTGTATTAATTTCTAAATATGTATTATATATACAAAAATAATAATATTTAATATTTATAAAAAAAGTATATTTTATATCAAATATTTTCAGAAGATAAAATAAAATAAAAGTCAAAAAATGAATGTGTTTACATTATTTTTTCTAGTTATTCTAAATAATAATATTATGTATTTATTTACATACAAACATCAATATAAACAAATAAATGCCTAAAAAAATATAAAAATGGTGTAAAAAATGTTTTTTATGTTTTTAATATTATTAGCAAAAATAAATAAGTCAGAATAAAAAAAGAAAAGTCAAAAAATCATGCAAATAAACAAAATGGGCCTAGGGGGTGTCAAAGTGAAAATGGTGTGTAAACAGAAATGACAAACAAAGCCCAGCCCAGAAAGTTGTTGTCTTCAACCTTCAGACAAACAAATTCAAAAACACGCGCCTTTCTTCTCAAATCCCTAACTCCTGATTCTTTGATCTTTTGCTAAATCTTCCAACATGAAACCTGTAGAGCTTAAAGCCACGATTCTAGACATATAAAGAAGTCAATCTAACTCTCAGAAATGAGAGAGAATTTCTTCTCCCCCAATTCCTGACCTAGATTTTTATCAATTTTCAGACCTAAATTCTCATAGCACAGGCGAAATAAATGGAAAGTAAAGGCATGTACAATTTAAGGGGCATGATTAGAACACTTTTTATTCACAAACCTAGAGCTAACAATGCCTACATTGGGAGTTAGAAGTTCATGAATATACCTGTTCAGTTGGAATCGTGCCTTGCAATGGAGGAGCTTTCAGGGCAAGATGATGATTTGTACAGCTTGCCTGAAGTGTAGTGATGCTATTCCAATGCTTGGTGTGTTTTGAATCGTGCCAAATCAAGCTGCAGAAGTCCACCTGCAAGATAGAAAAATGGAAATGGCAAATGGTGCTATGGCTGTTACAGTCTCAGTTCAAGATTTGGAATAGTTTATATGGATATTATGGAATGTGTTTGAAGTGTTTTTGGCCAAGATGCATGATGGAAATGAGTTGTGGGATTCAAGTTGCAGAATATGCCCTGTTTTTGCAGTTTGAGGGTGATTCTGTGAATGAAAGGGTGTTGGAGAGGGTTGGCTCGTGTTCTAGCTCAGTTAGGGTGTTTAGAAAGTGTACAAAGTTTTTGCTTAAGCTCGTTTGTGCTGAGATGAAAGTTAGTAGATGTTATGCTATGTTTCTTACACTTTAAGCAAGAGATGGCAAGTTGGTGTTCTAGACAGGTGCATGCCCCCATTCTATGTTGAACCACTTAGTCTTGATCAGTGTAATTAGTTCCTAAACTTGTGCCAAAGAGATTTCAAATTTACTTGCTTGGATTTGCATTTTGACATAAAGTTCACTTTTGCAAAAATGGTTTAAATGCTTTATCTATTTTGGGATTAAACCATTATGCAATGATTGAACACATAGAATATGGTCTTGGCACAAAGAGTTTACATTAAATTTATGAGTGTAAAATAGATTTAGGGCCTGTAATCAAGAGATGCATGCTGATTTGAAAATTTCCTAAGTGTATGAACATGGAAATTGGCCATAACAAAAGTGAGTTTTTCTCATATTGCAAAATTCGATTCTCTCAAACCATGAGGTTGTTTGATGAGTTCTTGGACATTTTGGAAAGCTTGGAATGTGTAATACAATCCATATTTGAAGTGCAAATTGAAATTCCAAGTGGAAGTATATGTAAAATGGTCTTGAAGTTAGGTAAAAACCTTGCCTAAAATAGGTCAAATTTTCTCTAAGTTAAGAATGGTTTGGTACCCTTGTTCCAAAAATTGTAACTTGAGATACAAGCTTCTTTTGGGAAAACTTTGTGAATCAAAGTTGTAGATTTTTCAATAGGCTAAAACTTTCATGTTTTGACTTTTTCTTGAATCCAAATGCATCTTGGTGAGAAAGTGGGGCAAAGTTAGGAAAAAATTAGGGTTTTTCATAACTTAGAAAAATTCTAAGTTATGAAAAATCTTCATTTCAAACCCTAATTTGCAATTCTTGATTTCTTGATGAACAAGTTTCATGATTTGGCATGTTTTGATGAAAAATGAACCTTGACACTTGGTTTTGACCAAAAAAGTCAAAGTTTGACTTTTCAGTATACAGTCAAAATTGATCAATTGACTGGGAAATTCAATTGTCAATTTTGTGCATTTGGGATCTTTTGAACTTGTTGAGCATGTCAAGACAATTACATGGGGTCCTTGAGTCCATATGTGAGCTTGGTTTGCCATTGGCTAGGTCAAACAGTCAAAAATTGCCTTTGTGCAGTCAAAACCCTAAAAATGACCATTTTGCCCTTTTGGTGATCTGATTAAATTTCTTGTGGAATTGTGATCCAAACTTGATCAAATGGTCCATGTGAGTTCATAATGTTGATGTGGGTCAATTTTCATGAGATTTGACTGTCAATTGGCCACAGTTGACTTTTTCCCCAATACAGCTGATTTCTAGGTCAACTGTCCAATTGACTGGGCAAAATTTGGAATCAAGACTTGAAACTTGGTGTGGATAAACTTGGGAGTCCAATATGAATCATGAAAGTCATCTTAGGCATTTTAGGTCAAAACATCTTTGTGCAAACACAAACCCTAATTTGGGTCAACAGTGCAAGGAGAAGTCTTGAGCAGATGAAACCCTAACTGGGTCTTGAGCTCCAAGGGCTTTGTGATGAGAAAAGTTGAGAAAATGGGAGGGAAAATTTTGGGGTACAACAGTTGCCCCTGTTCAATCTTCTTGAATCCGAAGAGTTAGATTGGCAAGTTTGCCTTTCGCGACTCGAGGGTAAAAGGGATTGGACACTAGAGTGCCCTTAAATTTGCACTCGTCAAAGCAATGGATGCGGGAATGGGCTTAGAGATGCCATTTGGAGATGGGCTTAACGATGCCATCGGGAGATGCCATTTCAACTCCACATTATATATAATGGACATACGACCTGCGTATTCTTGCTTACTTGGGGCGCCCATGGATCCATGGGGCAGGTGCGGTCACTTCTACTCTCCACCAGAAGTTAAAATACCCAGTTCAAGGGAAGGTTGTCACTGTTTGCGGTGAAGAAGAATTTATGGTAAGCCATCTCAATTCTTTCATGTACGTAGAAATGGAGGGCGAATTTATAGAGACTCCTTGCCAGACATTTGAAGTTGTGGCCACCACCAAAATATCCTACGACACTTCAAAAGCCGATAAAGTTATTCCCAAGACAGTTTCTCTTAAGGATGCCCATGCGGTAGTAGAAGAAGGAAACAATGATATGTGGGGTCAGCTCCCCGACATCCCGTTCAAGGCAGATAAGTTTGGGATAGGTTTCACCTCCAAAGCTCAGAAAGAAATTAGAGATACTCATACTGGAAAGCCGTCTCTCCACCTCAAGAGTCATGAAGTAAACACTGTAGAGGATTCTGATGATGAGTGTGCCTTCGAAGACTGGATCTACCCAACAACCGAAGGGAAGCCCAATAATTGGCATGCGAAGGACTTTGTGCCTGTCTCTTTCATTAAGGAGTAATCTACTTGTTTTTTGCTTTTAATCAATTCAAGAACTCTTTGTCTATAATATTTTGATATTGACTTTTAAGCCATGTGCCTAGCATGGGGCACTTTGGTTCTTTTACCAATGGTTTTATATTTTGTTCATCTAATCATATGATCATTCGATACATTGGACTCCTTTTCATTCAAATATTTGCGTTCATTGTCTTTCTTTTCTTTCAAATACATTTCAACAAATAGCCATGTATCTTACACGCACACACACACACACACCACACACACACACACACTCTTGCAGGTCTACATCCACTCCGGATCCTATTGCCAACAACTATATTATTGCCAACTATGACTTTGAATGTCCCATCAACCAAGGCCGAAGACGAAAGCGAGGAAGATTGTGACATACCAGGAGAACTAGCCAGACTTCTGTTACAAGAAGAAAAGGTTATTCAATCCCATGAAGAGGAAATTGAGGTTATCAACCTGGGTACTGAGTCAGATAAGAAGGAAATCAGGATCAGTGCTAATTTGGAAAGCAGTGTCAAAAGAGTTTGGTTCAGATGTTGCACGATTATATGGAAGTATTTGCTTGTCGTATGAAGATATGCCTGGGTTGGATATCGACATTGTGGTTCATCGTCTGCCAACTAAAAAATATTCCCTCCCGTTAAACAAAAAGTTTGTCGCATGAGACCTGACATGTCTGAAAAGATCAAAGCCGAAGTAATGAAACAGTTTGATGTAGGATTCCTAGCTGTAACATCCTATCCTAAATGGGTGGCTAATATAGTGCCAGTACCAAAGAAAGACAGGAAAGTTCGCATGTGCGTAGACTATAGGGATCTGAATAGGGCAAGCCCCAAGGATGATTTCCCTCTACCACACATTGACGTCTTAGTCGATAATACCGCTCAGCATAAAGTCTTCTCATTCATGGACGGCTTCTCGGGCTATAATCAAATGAATATGGCTCCCGAAGATATGGAAAAAACTACTTTCGTTACACAATGGGGCACTTTCTACTACAAGGTCATGCCGTTCAGATTGAAGAATGCAGGGGGCAACATATCAAAGGGCTATGGTGGCTTTATTTCATGACATGATTCATCATGAGATAGAGGTATATGTGGATGATATGATCGCCAGATCACAAACCGAAGAAGAACATCTCGGTCACCTGTACAAACTATTTGAGAGACTGAATAAATATAAACTGAGGTTAAACCCTAACAAGTGCACATTCGAAGCACGCTCTGGAAAGCTTCTAGGATTTGTTGTCAGCAATAAAGGCATTGAAGTTGATCCCGCCAAGATAAAGGCCATCCAAGAAATTCCAGCCCCTCATTCTGAAAGAGAAATCATAGGATTCTTGGGTCGTCTCAATTACATTGCCCGTTTCATATCACACTTAACTACTACCTGTGAACCACTCTTCAAACTCTTGAAGAAAGATCAGGTAGTCAAATGGAACGATGAATGCCAGATTGCCTTTGACAAAAGCAGGGAATACCTGCACAGAACCTCCTATTCTCATGCCTCCGGTTGAAGGAAGACCATTGATCATGTACTTAACAGTACTAGAGAATTCTATGGGGTGTGTTTTGGGCAAACATGACGAGTCTGGCCGAAAAAGAGCATGCAATTTACTACCTAAGCAAAAATTTTACCGACTGTGAAACCAGATATTCACTGCTCGATAAAACTTGTTGTGCTTTAGCGTGGGCTGCTCACCGGCTAAGGCAGTACATGTTGACTCATACCACTTTGTTGATTTCTAAGATGGATCCTATTAAGTACATCTTCGAAAAACCTGCCCTTTCCGGACGAATAGCCAGATGGAAAATGATCTTGACTGAGTACGACATTCAATACACAAATCAAAAAGCCATCAAAGGAAGTGTACTAGCAGATCATTTGGCCCATCAAGCTGTGGATGATTATCAGTCAATGAACTTCGACTTCCTTGACGAGAATATTATGCTGGTAACCGATTGTGCAAAACCTAGACCATATGAAGGACCTGAACAAGGATCCCGATGGACTATGGTATTTGATGGGGCTTCCAACGCCTTAGGTAACGGAATTGGTGATGTGATTCATCTCTCCTGAAGGTTGCCACACTCCTTTTTCTGCCAGACTATGCTTCAATTGTACAAATAATATGGACGAGTATGAAGCATGCATCTTAGGTCTAAGAGCTGCTATTGACTTAAGGATCAAGCATTTGGATGTGTTTGGAGATTCTGCTTTGGTGATCAGCCAAGTAAAAGGAGATTGGGACACTAAACACCCTAATCTTATCCCTTACAAGGAGTTGGTGCTATCCCTAATTCCTCACTTCAAGAGATCACTTTTGAACATTTCCCTAGGGAAGAAAACCAATTGGTTGACGCTCTGGCAACCATGTCCTCAATGTTCAAAGTCAGTTGGGACAACGAAGTCCCTATGATTACAATTGAAAGATTTGATGAACCTGCACATTTCTATGAGCTTGACACCGATACGGAAAAGCCGTGGTACCATGAGGTAATGAGATACCTTGAAGCGCAAGAGTATCTAGAGGGAGCATCTATCAACGACAGAAAATTCTTACGAAGATTTGCAGCCAAATTCTTCCTAAGTAATGGAATATTGTATAAGCGCAACCATGATTCAACTCTACTCCGATGTATGGATAAGAGGGAGGCAGAGGAAATCATGGAAGACATTCACGATGGCCTTTTCGGTACTCACTCAAGTGGGCATACAATGGCTAAGAAAATCTTAAGAGCTGGCTACTATAGGTCAACGATGGAGACCGATTGCCATCAACATTCAAGAACTTGCCACAAATGCCAAATCTATGCTGACAAGGTCCATGTACCTCTGATCCCTCTGAATGTCATGACCTCTCCGTGGCCCTTTGCAATGTGGGGTATTGACATGATCGGAGAGATCAAGCCCACAGCTTCCAACGGACACCACTTCATTCTTGTTGCTATAGACTATTTCACCAAATGGGTCGAAGTCGCCTCATTTGCCTCAGTCACCAAGAACGTGGTAGCCAAATTCATCAGACACAATATCATCTGTCGTTATGGTATCCCCGAAAGGATTATCACCGATAATGGGACTAACCTCAACAATGCCATGATCAGGGAATTGTGCATTCAATTTAAGATCAAGCATCACAATTCTTCTCCGTATAGACCAAAAATGAATGGTGCAGTCGAAGCAGCCAACAAAAATATCAAGAAGATTGTGAAGAAAATGGTAGTAACCTATAAAGATTGGCATGAGATACTACCATTTTCTTACATGGCTAGCGTACTTCAGCTAGAACATCAACTGGGGCTACTCCTTTCTCTCTAGTCTATGGCATGGAAGCCGTTTTGCCAGTGGAAGTTCAAATCCCCTCGCTGAGGATTATGATCGAGGAAGGCCTAAGTAAAGACGAATGGATTCAAACGAGATTGGATCAGCTGAACTTGATCGATGAAAAATGATTAGCTGCTATCTGCCATGGTCAGACATATTAAAAACGGATGATAAAAGCTTTCAACAAAAAGGTCAAGCCTCGAGTATATCAAGCTGGTGACCTGGTGATAAAACGCATCATTTTACCACAAGGTGACCCCAGAGGAAAATGGACTCCCACTCATGAAGGTCCGTTTGTCGTCAAAAGAGTTTTCTCTAGCGGTGCCATGATACTGACCACCATGGATGGTGAAGATTTCCTACATCCTATAAACGCGGACATAGTTAAAAAATACTACGCATAAGAGACGCGTTGGGTTGACACACCTAAGCAAAATCAGGGCATCCCGGAAAACCAAAAGGTTTGGGCAAAAATTAGGGATATATATAAAAGATTGTACACCCGACAAGTTGAAAACCCGAAAGGGCGACTTGGGCAAAAAAGGGTATCCTGGTGGGCCGAGAAACCCGAAAGGGCGGTTCAGGCAAAAATTAAGGATTAAAAGCGTACGACTATGTCTCGTGAAATCAACACGGTCAATACTATCACCAAGGTCCAAGTTCAAATGGTCCAGGATCAATCCAATCAACTTCGATCAATGGCAAGGGACGTTCAAAGATATTGGGGCAATAGTCGAGCTGAAAGGCAATAAGATCATTTTCACATGGCTATTTGTTTTTCATTCTCAATTTTGTTTTTCTTTTCGACGATTTCCTCTTACTAGGTTTTCCGTCTCTATGTACAAAAACGCCTATTCATGGGCAAAATATCAATACAAATACACTTTGAAGTACAAAATTGTCTGTCTCTATTTTGAATGCAAATTTGTCCAATGACTAAAATTGAATGAACATATACATATGAACATAATTAAAGCTATTTGGCACATGTGTCCTACCTAGCAGCAACCTCAACAAGGCATCAATGCACAACAGCAGTAAGCATCCCTTTAATGTAGGTGAAATAGCCCCGTAGAGTTATCTCACCATCATTATCCCCACCGCGACGTTGGCAATAAGCCTTTCCCCAACGGAGTTGCCCATAAAATATCCTTGCACGGGACAATCCTTGACCAGAGTCTCAATCTCTTGACAGCTTTTTCCAGCTAAAGCCTAGGAGATCTCTTCCTAAAGGGAATCCACCTCCTCAACAAATTTTATTCCCCACATAGTTATCTCGTCATCATTATCCCTATCGGAACAACCCCAATGCAACCTTTCCCCAACAGAATTATTTCCCCGGGCCAAGTGCAAATTCCTCAACGTACAAGACACCCCGATTTCCCCAGGCGAGTAAGTACTTCCCGTTGAGTCCAAAATTGCCCAGATAATCCCGTCATCCCCAGCGGAATATATCTCCCAACCAGGGTTTTTCTGTCCCTAGTAGAGCATATCTCCCTACCAGGAGTTTTTATCCCTAGTAGAGTGTATCTTCCAACCGAGATTTTATTCTCCAAGCTGAGTCCAGCTGAATAAATACTCCCCAATGAGTCCATCTTCCCCAACGGAGTATATCTTCCAACCAAGATTATGTTCCCCCAGTGGAGTATAAATCCCTCAACGGAACCCAAATTCCCCATTTGAGTCCGAATCGCTCAGCTGAGTATATCTTTTCCCACCAAGGTTATTTTCTCCAAAACATAATCTATCCTCCCTAGGTGAGTCCATCATCCCCAGCTAAGTAGATCCTCCCCAAGATAAGTCAGCCTCGCCCGACTGAGTCTATACTCTCCGATTAGAATTTTCCTTTAAAAAAAAAACTGCAAATCACAGGGCCACAACCCCTAATCCCTAGTAAAGTCTTCAACAAAGCCTTTACTATTACCAGGAAATACTATAAAGCCTAGATCCGACCAGATATTAGCACAATTTTTACTGAATCCTGGATCCGACAAGATAACAGTTGATCTTATTTCTCAAAGAGCTATGAAACTTAGACAAGACCAACCCAACTCTTCAAAGATATAGAAGAATCTAAACTTAATCCAGCCAAGGTTTTAACTACTTGTTCCCAAGTAGAGTTGCCTATTTATTCCCCGACAAAGGACTGAGAAACCTGGATCCGACCGGATATCATTCCTCATTTCCATCTTTTCAGGAAAGTCATTGCGAAGCCTGGACCCAACCAGATAGAAATCATCCTCAGAGATTCGTTGTGAAACCTGGAAACCGACCAGATAACAACTAAATCACCAAGCAGTTCATTGTGAAGCCTGGATCCGACCTGATAACAATTTTCAACCAGTTCATTGTGAAGCCTGGACCCGACCAGATAAAAATTAACTTCCTCAAAAATCTGCAAAGCCTAGACCCGACCAGATACCAGTTTTTCAACCAGTTCATTGTGAAGCCTGGACCCGACCAGATAACAATCGACCTCATCAAATCCCAGAAATCTGCAAGCCTGGACCCAACCAGATGATAGTTTTTGAATGGTATATTGTGAAGCCTGGACCCGACCAGATAACAATTGACCCCGATCCCCTGAAAGACACTATGAAACCTGGACTCAACCAGATAGTAGTACAACTTTCCAAAAGACCATAAAGCCTGGACCCGACCAGATAACAGTCTTTAAGAAGTTACTGTGAAGCCTGGACCCGACCAGATAACAGTTAACTTTTGTATCCCCAGCGAGTTGCTGTAAAGCCTAGATCCGACCAGATAACAGTCAACCTCCACCTCCTCAACAAGTTATTATGAAACCTGGACCCGACCAGGTGACTATTAAGTTTTCAAGAGATTTCTACAAAGCCTGGACCCCGACCAAATAACAGTTAATTCATACCTTCCCCCGGTAAGTCGCTGTGAAACCTGGACCCGACCAGATAACAACCGACTACTTCATCCTCAGTAACTGCGAAGCCTGGATCTGACCAAATAACAACTGAGCTTTGAGTGATGTTCCCCAGCAAAAGCATCTCTTCAAAAGAATTTGAAGATACGCTTATTCTTCATTTCCAACAGGCAATCAAGGATTCAACCTCCGAAGATTTCCTCAGCAGTAGTCAGGGATTTATTTTCCTGGACGAAAACACCACATTTTGCATTCATACATCATAGCATATACATAAAAATGCATTTAGCATGATACCACATCTGGTAAAGCATCATGCGAGCATCTGCATTTTCCTAACCCCTTTCTCACAGGTAAAATAGTAAGCTTAGTATGGATCAACAGGAGATTTGTGCTGATACTTCTTCTAGAGTTTACCAACATTCCTCCAAATGGAATCACATAAGCCCATTAACCGTACATCTTCGAGTGCGAATTTCTGGGCACTATAGTATTCAAACTTCTTTCACCATCAAGTCACGAATGCCGGATCCGCCAATCTAACTCTTCAGGTTCAAGAAGTTTGAACAGGGGCAGCTGTTGCACCCCAAAATTTGCCCTCTCAATTCTCAAAGCATCTCTCACAATGATTCTCAAAATTCAAGCTTGCAAAACACATTGGGATCTTCCAGCACCAGAATTAAGAAGAAACTGTCAAAAAGGGAGAAAACAGACAAAAATAACATTTTGACAAATTTGGAGGAAAATAGGTCTCCTTCAATTCAGCCCCCTTCGACTGGACTTTGCACCTCTTTCGATTGCTCAAAAGTTGCTGCTAGCGTGCCTCTTTCATCTGGGTAATGTGACTTCAAATAGGTCTCCTTCAATTCTGAAGGAAATGATCTTCATACAAGTTTCAATTAAGTTTTTGGTTCCCTTTGAAACAATGTCCTTCGACTCAGAAATGTCCTTCGACTCAGGAAGTAAAGGCCTCCTTTTAGTTTTCTTCTGAAAGCTTCTTTCAATTCAGAAGCTAATAACCTTCTGAAAAGGGCCATTCGGAGAACACACAGTTGGTTTATTCGAAGTACACACAACTGGTGAAAACGAATGCTGTTTGTTCCAGTCTGGTCGAAAGGTGAAGAATTTGACTCAAAAGATCAAGTTGAACATTTAGACCCATCGACTAGGCTACGTGTTTTCCCTTTATAGACCTTTACCTATTTGTTGTCCAAGACCACCTGCACTTAATAGTATAATACTACCTTTTAGAAAAGTTTGTCTTGAGCCTTGCGCCTGTTTTCCTTCAGAAAGAAGCAACCCATCTGAACCATTCATTTTGCTTTTATGGCACAAGTGGACATTTACTTTCCAGCTGAGCCTTATTTTATTATTTTTGCTCCCCAAGCTTCTCAAAAGCCTTTCTCTATAAATAGAGGGTTCATTTGCACAAGAAAGAGATGATTTTTCTTTGGATCAGAGGAACGTATCCACAAAATTCTCATACACCACAAAATTCTCAAACACTTCAACACTTGTGAAATTAAAAAACCAGAATCATCATTACCTCCTTCAATTCTGAAGAACAACACATTCCAGTTTCCTTCGACTCAAAGAGCATCCCACTTGTTCTTTCCTTTGAACCCGGTGTTGAAGGCCTACTCTGGGTCTTTTCCTTCGAACCCAGAGACATTCAAAGCAACTGCCCTAAAGTCCAGAACACGTACCAACCTCCAGCAAGGTAAGTCATTCTTAACCTTTGACCCTTCGTTTCCAGCATAGCATATAAATAAGTTTTCTTTTTCATTTAAAACATGTACATATTATTTTCTTTTTCTTTTTTGTTTTCACTCTCTTAATATGTGTCATGGTTAACAATCTTCTTGGCTCTTTCTCTTGGTACACTTAAATACGCTTTAAAGAACTAATGTAGTCTTAAGGTGATGTTGGCATGGCCTTGGGCCATGTTGCTATTCAAACTCAAATCAAAGAAACAGGAGACAGAAGAGTTAGAAACGAAGTCTCTGGCTTTCATACTAACCTTCAGTCTAAATGAAAGAGGCAGTCGAAAGGCACAATATGCTTGGCTTCTAGGCCCCAGTCGAAACTCATTCTTTCACCCCTTTTTAGGTAAGGTCGAAGAGGGCCAAAAATGGCAGGATCGAAGGGTTGTTGCCCTAAGTCGAAAGATCCATTTTTCTTGCTTTTACCTTATTTTTGCCTTTATATTCTCATGCAATTCAATATGGTTGTAATAGTGTAGGATATTTATTTCCTGTATTTTTATTGCTTTGTACAAATGATAGTAATTAAGTGTGTGCGGCAAGATAAAATAAACAAGTAGACAACCATAATCAAAGACAAAATGCATGCAATAAAACACACTTAGCACACATGCACCCTTAGGGTAATTCCACTTGTTGCCTTACAAAAATGGCCATGTTATGCATGTGGGATGTCTTAGCACAAACAAATCGAAAAATATCATAGTCCCTCTATGACGCTATCAAAAGTTGCCTTTCAAAATGATCTTAGTCCCTACAGAAAAGTGCTAAGTCATTTCACAACATTGCTATCATGGTCATACGATGACCCAACGCTCGTCCCTTCACATCCAATGATGGGGCTTCTTATCAAATCAATGGTAAGGTAGCAACATCTAAAGGAGGAGGAAAAACACATCTAAAACCTTTTGAGTAGGTAGATTACTTTTAGTTACTTGCTCAAATTCAAAACAAGCATCCTTGCTATTTTCAAAACAATCACATACACTTTCAAAAACACTTTCCAAACATTGAAATATTTTCAAAAGCTCAACACTTTGCATACATTCTTACGAACGAGAATCATTGCAAAGTTTGCCTAAACGATGGCACCTTTTCAAAATACTTTCAAAACCACACAAAAGCACAATTTTCAAACAAAAGCAAGTGATCTAACGAGTAACTAAGAGCCCATGGAAAACCATGGATGGAAAGGGTGCTAATACCTTCCCTTTTCATAATCTACCCCCCGAACTCAAAGAAAAACATCTTGAAAGGTCTTTCCTGTGCTTTTTAACCTTTCCTTATTGGATAAAAGAAAAGTCGGTGGTGACTCTTGCTAAACCGCAACATTTGCAAACACAAACACAAAACCCTCAAGTCAGTTCTCCCACCGTATCACAGAAGGCAATGCAAGATGTCTCCCAATATGGTAGGTATGGGATTGCGAGAGAGAAAGATTTTGATGGCATTAACATCTATGAATTGGTCCGAGTTGGGGAACAAAACCAAACCATAAATGAGAAGATCCAGGACGTCTTCAAAAGCTTGGAAATCCATGTCATCCCAGAATGAACGAGCCTTCTCCAATAGAAACTTGGCTAGGAAACCTTTGACCCCACTTCTTGTCTCCCAATTGGCTATGACGTCAGCTCTTTTTGGATGCAAAGTTTCGGCGATGACTTCAGGCTTTGGAATCCCTTCTACCCACAAATGTGTCACACTAACATAACCATCGTTTCAACCATATCTGTTTACGCCGTACAGTTTCCACAATCTATTGCTATTTACCTAAAAGGTGTCCCCAGATCCTGGTGGAGGATCAAAGAAAGCCCAAACAGAGCACCATAATGTAAAGCATACAAATCAAATAAAGAAAGCAAGTAAATGCGATCTAACCCTAAGGTAACCCCACTTTTGTAAATTTCCCCAGCAGAGTCACCAGTTCTGTGATACGGTGGGAGAACTGACTTGAGATTTTGCGTTTGTGTTTGCAAATGTTGCGGTTTAGCAAGAGTCGCCACCGACTTTTATTTTATCCAAAAGGAAAGGTGAAAAAGCACAGGAAAGACCTTTAGATATGTTTGAGTTCGGGGGGTAGATTATGAAAAGGGAAGGTGTTAGCACCCTTTTCATCCATGGTTTTCCATGGGCTCTTAGTTACTCGCTAGATCACTTGCTTTTGTTTGAAAATGTGCCTAGTGTGGTTTTGAAAGTATTTTGAAAAAGGTGCCAACGTTTAGGAAAACTTTGCAATGATTCTCGTTCGTAAGAATGTATGCAAAGTGTTAAGCTTTTGAAAATATTTCAAGTTTTGGAAAGATGTTTGGAAAGTGTATGTGATTGTTTTGAAAATAGAAAGGATGTTTGTTTTGAAATTGAGCAAGTAACTAAAAGTAATCTACCTACTCAAAAGGTCTTAGATATGCTTTTCCTCCTCCTTTAGATGTTGCTACCTTACCATTATTTTGGTAAGAAGCCCCATCGTTGGATGTGAAGGGATGGGCATTGGGTCATCGTATGCCCATGATAACAATGTTGTGAGATGACTTAGCACTTTTCTTTAGGGACTAAGATCATTTTTGAAAGGCAACTTTGATAGCGTCATCGAGGGACTATGATCTTGTATTTTTGATTCGTTTGTGATAAGACATCCCACATGCATAGCATGGCCATTTTTGTAAGGTAACAAGTGAGATTACCCTAAGGGTGCATGTGTGCAAAGAGTGTTTGATTTGCATGCATTTAGTCTTGATTCGGGTTGTCTATTTTATTGTTTTTATCTTGTCATACACACCTAATTACTAGCATTTATATTTGAAAGCGATAAATTGCAGAAATGTAAAGTCCTACGCTATTACAACATTTAGGGGATGGGGGTACAAATTTATGAATGGGGTTGCAAGTAAAATAAGTCCTAAATTACTATTATAACCATATTGAAACGCCTAAGAATATACAAGAAAATGTGAAACAAACTTGTCTTGTTTTAAGAAACTACTTTTGGTCTTTTGTTTTAAGAAATAAAATAAAGTATGAAGGAAATACTTTTGATGTTTGCTGATTAATGGAATGAAGAGTGATAGCAAAATAAAGAAAAAGGAAAAAAGAATCAGCGTGTTGCTGATAAAATGAAGTCAGAGGTTCTGACCCTAGCATGCTGCAAAACAGAAACCTGTTAGTGAAAATGTATAAGATCAGAAGCTCGGAACCCACTGGGAACACAGTAATTTTCGGAAGTTCTGATACCACTGACAATAAAACAGACTTCAGAAGTTCTGAGACCACTGGCAACAAAACAGACTTCAGAAGTTCTGAGACCACTGGCAGAACTTGGTCTCTCTCTTTATTTAGTCAGAACATCTGTAATTTGGTTATTTCTCCATAAAACAGAAGACATGTATAGAACAGTTATAGCAGGTGTCATAGCGTTTCAGAAGATAAGAAATATCAGAACTATAAATCAGAGACAAGCATGCATTTACTAATCCTAACTCTGAGTTCTAGTTTCTTCAAGAAGCTCTGAACTGGTTTATTCCCTACTTAGGCAGACAAAATGCATGAAATTTCAGAATATGTATGACACCAAAAACCTGATATCTACATTGTATTTTTGAGCCTGTAAATCTGGTAATGCTTTAAGTAACGTGATAAGAGTCAACAGAAGCTTACCTTACAGCTGAAAATATTCTATGGGGCAAAGGTTGATCCTAAATTCTGGTGAGGTTCTGAGCAACTTCTTCACGTGCTCAGCAGGATGGAGGTTCTCAACTTCCGGAACAACAAAGAGGCGATGTTCTGATTTCTCTGAGTAGATGGATGGAGAATGTGAGGTAGTATGAATACAAAAGTTTAGGCAGTTTCCAACATGTAGATCAAAAACTGTGTGAATGATTTTCTTAGTCAAGAAATATTTGAGAACAAGTGGAGTTTTGAATGCAAAGGATCAAAAGTTAACAAGGTTTTATGTGTTGTGTTTACAGTTCTTGGAACTCTTGGAATTTTGGCAGGGGTTCAAGGCTTTTCTTTCTTAAATTTTGGACCTCTTTTCAATGGACAAGGGTGTTCTATTTATAGGCAAAGATTTTGTAGTTTTAGAGAGGTCAAGTAGCGCCAACATCATACGCTAGATGCTGACTTGTTCTTGAAGTAAGTTCAAAAAAGGGTGTGATAGTTGACAGTTTTTTAGCCTAGACTGGATTAGCAAGCAGGGATTAAGGAAAAGTAAACCCACAAGCGAAAAGTAAGACATGTACCCTCCCAAACTTATGTACAAAAGTATTTCTACGATACACGTGGAGAGATCCTTTGGACAAAGACTCAAAAGTGGTTGTGAGCATTAATGAGCATTAAATGATGATGAGATTTGTCAAAATCAGAAATCATGTAATGTGAGATTTTGCATCATTGCTTAATTCAGGATCAGAAGTTCTATCTAGGACAAACATCCAACATCGGAAGTTCTATCTAGGACAAACATCCAACTTCTGATCTTTGTACCTTGTTGCCTCAGCATGTTCTGAAGGATTCTCCAGGATTTCCAGTAACCTTATTTAATTTTTCTTTGAAAACTCTGGATTAGAAGTTCTGCTTCAGCGTAGCATCCAATCTTCTAATCCTCTTACCTTCTGGCTCCAGCATGTTCTGAAGGAGCTTTCAGGATTCGTATTACGCTTTATTACCTTCTTTGCATTACCCTAGCAAACTCTGACTGAACTTGCGTAGATGCTGAAGAGCCATGTTCTGACTGAAAACTATGTGTTGAACCATGTTTACAACTTCTGACTGCACCTGCCTGGGGGCTGGCTCAGAACAGCTTCCTCAGATGGTCAAGGTGTTCCTCCTCAGTTTGGGACCTTGCAATCATATCATCGACGTATACTTCAATCTCATGGTGGATCATGTCATGAAATAAAGCAACCATGGCACGTTGGTAGGTTGCCCCAGCATTTTTTAACCCGAATGGCATGACCTTGTAGTAGAAGGTGCCCCACTGAGTAACAAAGGTAGTTTTTTCCATATCTTCAGGAGCCATTTTGATCTGATTATACCCTGAAAAACTATCCATGAAGGAGAACACCTTGTGTTGAGCAGTATTGTCAACAAGAACGTCGATGTGAGGCAGAGGGAAATCGTCCTTAGGGCTGGCCCTGTTCAAATCCCTGTAGTCAACACACATTCTGAATTTACCATCTTTCTTTGGAACTGGAACCACGTTGGCCACCTATTGTACCCCGAAATTTGCCCTCCCATATTCTTCAAGATTTGCCAAGGTCAAGGTTCAAAATCTCCCAAGGGTTGCACAGTCCAATGGCCTCCTAACAGTCAAAAATTAGGGTTTTGGTTCTGGCAAAGAAATTGAAGTTTCCAAGGGTCCAATCAAGTCCCACATGCCTACAAACATTGTCAAGCATCCTCATGCCAAGTTTCAAGACTCACAGCACAAAATTGCACAGTCAAAAACCCTAATTGCTTCACAGTCAACTGCAGGGGCAAAATGGTCATTTGACAGTCAAAAGTCAAAATTTTTTGTCAACATCTCATTTTGAAGCCACAAACATCATTTGATCAATTCTTGATCATGATTCTCAAAGCATGGCTCAAAAAGTCTCAAGATGCAAAAGTTTCTATTTTTGGACAGTTGGAAAAGTCAACTGCAAATTGACCAGGGCATAACTTCCACATGGTTTATCAGAAAAATTCCATCCAAATCTCATTTTGAAGAGAATTACATTTCCTACAACTCATATTCACACTTCAAGTCCAAGAGATGCTCTCACAAAAAGTTGTCAATCTCAACATTATAGGTCATTTTCAAAAGTCAATAAAAAGGCACTTTAAGTCAAAGACCATAACTTGAGATTGGTAAATCAAAATGACACGGGACCAAAGAAATTGGTTAGAGGACTTTAAGGCCTTTCCAAAATGTCCAAGAACATGATCAAAGCTTAAAATTTGAGCAAGATATGCCTTGTGGAAGTTGGGAAATTTGTGGGAATTTTGAAAAGTAAACTTTGCTTCAAATGCCTCAAAATTGCTAATGGGCCTCAATTTCTTCCATGAATCATCACCCAAGAGCTATGCACGACCCATTAAGCTAAAAGGGAGTTATTTTCTTATTTTTAATTAATTAATTGAATTTTTAATCCTATTAATTCATTTAATTAAAATTAATTATGAGAAAAATACTAAAACATATTTTCCAAATCTTTTTGTGCAGCATATTCTCCCATTAAGACCTAAATATTTCGTGTACCACATCAAAGGGACCAAATCTTCCAAATAGGCAAGTTTTCATGGCAAAAAGGATTGAAAAAGATATGCAAAATCAAAAATTCAAAAGCATTGAAACAATGGATCATGGGCTTATTTTTCTAACCTAATTCATTCACACATATATGCACATTGAAAACCTAATGCCATACACAGAAGCTGCGCTCAGAATAAAGCAACAAACTTGCATTTTGACAAAAAAATCTCAAAACGGTTTTCATAGCTAGAGTGTGATTCAAAGCTCAAAAGGTATTCCAAACGATTGCTGAGACCTTCCTGAACGTGTCTCAATACATTTCCAATCTCCACGCACAAGGAATTGGTAGAACCATGTTACACTTTTCATAAAATTATCCATAATCGTGTTTTGAATTCTAGGCATTATTCATGCATTTTTATTGTTGATTTGTACTAACATGATCATTCTGAAGCTAATGATACCATTCAATTGAAGAATGGCTGCCTGTACAAGATTCCACCATGAACGTTCCCTAGGGTTTCAAAGCTCCAATTTTAGGGGTTTCTGTATATGGTAAAATTGGCCATTCAAACCAAGACCATTGGATTCAGGACGTCCAGACGAATTGAACTCACTATTCGCGCCCAATTTATGTTGCCCTATATCCTAATCTCTATTTTTGCAGGTTTGACTTAGTGGGGGTTTAAAACCCCCGCAATTTGCTTTTAGTTGCAGAAAAAAAATGGGGACGAAGTTGATGTGTCCAAGCGTGAATGGGTGGTTTGAATACTGGCGTGCGTTTTCATCAAATGCCACTAGCGCTTGTTTCTCTCTCATAATAATCATTGTCCATTATAATATCAAAGAAACTCAATGGCTCAGTTGGCTTGTGCGTTGGCATGCAGGTATTGGGACCTGGGTTCGATTCCCAGGTCCCCTTGTGCATTTCATAATTTTTTCTCTAACATGTTCCTATGCAGTATGCCATCCAAGGACCATCATGAAGCCTCACCTGCTTGCTTGCCAAGTGTCCCATGGCCTCAATCTGATGGCCAGCACAGGAATTCCACCATGCATATTAGTCAATGGATCTGCACGTGATCACTAGAAAGTCAAAAAGGCCTCATTCTGATGGGCCAAAATTCCTCAAATCACACCTCCAAAAGGGCCTGATACCCCTCCTATGGTTTGCATTATTTTGATTTTTTTCTATTTGATTTCTTTTAATTCTTTTTAAATGCTTAATTATTTCTTTTTATTCCCTAAAAATAATTTTTCATAATAATAATACAAAAATCAGAAATCATAAAAATAAAAATATGTTTTATTTAATTTTTTAAATTCCTTAATAGTTTTTGTAAATAAATTCCAATAATCAATTTAGTTTAATTTTAGGTTTAACTTTAATGTTTTTCTTAAATAACTAAAATACATAAAAATTAGGTTTTTTTAGCATTTTATTCTTTTTCTTAATAAATAACTTTTTATTCTTATCATTATTAATTATTAATTATCTTGGTAAATACTTGTAATTAAATAATTAGTGTAAATTAGGTCAAAACTTAAACATTTTTTTAATAATTAAAAACAAACTTAGAATTAGGGTTTTATTTAACTTTTAATTTTAATTAATTTTCTTTGTTTTCATTAAATACAAAAACACAAAAAATAACTTCTTTTCTTATTAAATAACTAATTAGTCTTTTTAATTTCATTTAATTTCTTTAAAGGGTTCAACGCCCTCGCACTCTCGATTCTAATTTCTCTTCGCGCGTTTGTCCTTTATTTTCATTTCAAATATTATGTAATTGCCAAAGCTTTGTAATAGTAATTAGGACATTTACTTTCCGCACTTTTTATTCAAATCGGGTCTTTGTTAATTTGGCGATGTATAGACCCGCGCCTTGTAATAGCGTAGGACCTTTATTTTCTGCATTTTAATTTCCGCACCTTTTAACTGCTAATCACATGAAAGAATGAATGGCCCAAATAAAATCAAAGCGTAGATCACCCAATGCATGATCAAGATAAGACATAAACTGAAAATGACACACAATTCACACACCACTCTTAGGGTACGCTTCACTGTTGCCTTGCCCCTCGAAACGTGGTCGTCGAGTATAGGACATTTTAGTAAGTCCTCATGTCCATGAACATGGCATGAGGGTAGCTTCTAAGGTGTCCTACTGTTACTCTGGTGACCACACTGTCCCTAACCCTCGAATTGACCCGAACCCCTCCAACGGTGGTGCTACCTACCTCTCAATGGTGGGATGGCACTACTTTAAGGACTTCTACACAGCCTAATTCCTTAGGGTAGGTAGATGACTCGTAAATACTTACTCTATTCAAAACAAACAAAACTTCTTTTCACACCGACACTTTGCAAAAAGCTTTCAAAAACAATTTTTCAAACACTCTTGAGGACTGATACAAGAGTCGATCTGAAACTTTAAACGAAACTTTTTCAAACCCACTCACTTTGAAAAGCAAACAAACATTTTGAAAACACAAATGAGCAAGTATCTAAGAGCCCATGGATAACCATGGATAGAAAGGGTGCTAACACCTTCCCTTTCTATAAATCTACCTCCCGAACCGAGAAACAATCTCATAAGGAATTTTTCTGTGCTTTTGTCCTTTCCATGTTGGAGAAAATAAAAGACGATGGCGACTCTTGCTTCCGCGACATTTCGCGAACCAGCGTTAAACAGTTAGTTCCAGATCCACCGATCACAGAACTGGCGACTCTGCTGGGGACTCTTTTAAAGTGAGGTGTACCTTAGGACTAGGATCACTTGTGTTTTCAATTGCTTTGACTTGTTTGCTTTATTATTGTGGGATTGTCTTGGGAGTTCTATAGATCCTAACCCGGATCTGGGGATACCTTCTTAGAAAGTAGCAACAAGGCAATGAGGGAACTGTGCGGGGTATACCGACATGGTTGAAGCAGTCTTCTACGTTGATGTGGCACTTTGGTGTGTACCGGTAACCCTTGAGTTTAGTCAAGGAGAGTACGGGGCCTCCGCATGGTGTCGTGAAGCATCAACTGACCTTAGGAACCTTAATTGAACTATCTTGGCCTCTTTAGGGTAGTGAGATAACTGACTTTGGTGCAGTCCGAGGTTGGTTGATACTCGATACTACACTCAATTGAGGGTTGCTTTCCTGGAATATTTCGGTCGCCAGTTCAGTGGCTAAATCGAAACGATGAACAATGAAAGCAATCCAGTGATATTGGGACCCTTAGAACCCGGTTTCTTCTGATAGGACAGGTTGAGCCCACCAACTTCAAGAGGGTAATACCCAGACCCCATGCAGGCCTAAACTCTAAGGGCTATGGTGTGACTTGTGTGCCTTACTATGTTTGCTCTTGTGAATATTTGTGGTGTGTTTAATCATAGCATCATAACATCATACAGCATCATATGCATTGGCTAACCATTTCAGGGGTTCGAATCTTCATCTTTGTTCTTGTTTTGTAGGACATGGAAACTGTTCGCAGAAAGACAATTCAGATCAGCCTTGTAAGGATCCCTCCTCAGCTTAAGGAGCTTATATCCAGGATTCCCGAGAGCTCTTCTTTCAGTGAGAGGCATGGAAGACTCATCAGCTTGGTCAACACCAACATTGAGGAAGATATGATAAAGGTCCTGTTCCAGTTCTTTGACCCTCTGCATCACTGTTTTACTTTCCTGGATTATCAATTGGTGCCTACATTGGAAGAGTTCTCCCGGCTTCTGAAGATCCCTATCCTTGATCAACTACCCTACAACGATATGGAAAAGGAACCCAAACTTGAAGAGATTGCTAAAGCCTTACACCTACAACCCTCTGACCTCAAGGGACATTGGGAAGTTAGAAGTGGTATCAAAGGGTTCTTAGCCAGGTTTCTGTTTGAGAAGGCCCAAGAATGTTGGAACTCCCTTGACCTACCAGCTTTTGAAGAGGTTGTGGCCCTCCTTGTCTATGGTTTGGTGTTGTTCCCTAATTCAGATTAGCTTATAGATATCAGTGCTGTCCAGATCTTCATGTCCAGGAATCCTATACCTACGTTGTTGGGGGACATCCTTCACTCATGTTACACTCGGACCATGAGAAAAAGAGGTATTCTTATGTGATGTACTCCTCTCCTGGGAAGGTGGTTTATTTCGCACCTTCCGCAATCAATTTTGAAGAACGAGCGGGGTTTGAGATGGTCACAGCGATTGATGACTCTTACACATGCTGGTATACATTGGTGCTCTCGGTCCAGAGAGGATATCACTATCATTGATCGTTGCGGGGAGTACCCTAATGTTCCTTTACTTGGAATCAGAGGAGGTATTACTTACAACCCGTGTCTGGCTTGGAGACAGTTTGGTTATGCTCGGAGGGATGGCCCTCATGACATGTTAATTCCTGACATAGTTTTTGACTTCGACAATGATGCGCAAGGACTTAGCCAGAGATTTATCAGAGCTTGGAGGATGCTAAGTAGGATGGACAGCAAGACCCTAGGGCACAGGAATTCCATCCCGTTGGAGCCTTATCTCAAGTGGGTACGAGCCCGCTCCCAGAAGTTAGTAATGCCATATCCTCATGTTCTCCCTGTGATCAAAGAGCCAGTATTGGTAGGAGAGGTGTCCTACACCATTCAACATCCTGACATGCCCACATCCTGGGAAGAGATGCAGAAGAGCTGGATCCAGCTTAAGGAAGAACAGAATTCTCTTGAGACCAGTCTACATGCCAGTGAAAAGAAGGTCTTGGAGCTCTCCCGCCTACTGCACGAGGAGAGGAATCTCAACACTTACATAGCTCCAAAGAGGATGCGTACTGTATTTTGGGATTGATTTGCTTTTGTAATATTTTGCCCATGAGGCTTTGATGTACCAAACAATTATTTCCTTAATGATAACGTGTGTTCCTTTTTGTCTACAACAAATTTGAATTTTTGAACCCTTGAATGCATTGCATAAACACATATCATTCATCATGTGCATAGCAGGTACTCTTCTTTTCAGGTTGCTTACCGTTCTTCGCTGTTTATTCCAGCATCATGAACCCTGAATCATCTACCGAGCTGTCTATCAAGGCCCTTCAGGCGCAGAACGCACAATTTCAGGAGCTGATCATGGGTTTGGCTCAAGGTCAAGAAGAGCTGAAGACTTTGCTCCTGAAGAAGGAGAAGAAGAAGAAGAGAACTGTTCTTTTCAACTCGGGCTGGAGGTTTAGTAACACTCTGCAGAATGAGGAAGCTGGTTCTTCTGTAGGCAAAGACAGTCCCCAGGGGGGAAGGGCTCCAAGTCCGGTGGTCTCTGACAATGAGACTGATTTTAATGAGGAACAGTATCCTCCGGCTGAAGACAGATACAAGCAGTTGGAAGATCGACTGAACGCCATGGAAATTCAAGAAGCGCCTGGGTTGGATTTCTGAGACTTGGGTTTATCTTCTGGTGTGATCATCCCGCACAAGTTTAAAGCACCATCTTTCACCAAGTATGACGGGGCGTCTTGCCCTAAGCTACACCTCAGATCCTATGTGCGGAAGATTCAGCCGTATACAGTGGACAAGAACTTGTGGATCCACTTCTTCCAGGAGAGTCTTTCAGGGACTCATCTCGAATGGTTCTATCAGCTGGATGGAACCAAGGTTCGTAACTGGGAGGAGTTGGCTACTGCTTTTTACAAGCAGTATCAATATAATGCCGACCTTGCTCCTACACGTACCCAACTCCAGGGTATGTCGCTAGGATCAGGCGAAGGTTTTAAAGAGTATGCGCAGAAGTGGAGGGACCTGGCTGGCAGGGTGCAGCCTCCGTTAACCGACTGTGAATTGGTAGATATGTTCTTGGGGACCCTATCCGGGCCGTTCTTTAATCATCTTATTGGCAATTCATCTGCAGGATTCACTGACTTCATTCTGACTGGGGAAAGGATAGAGGCTGGTATGAAGTCCGGAAAGATTCAGAAGGGAGCATCCTCTAGTTCTGAGAAAAAGCCTTTCAAGAAGGAGGCCAATGCTGTGTATGGGCCTAGGAGGCAAGATAAACCAGAGCGCCGCCAAACTGTCAACGTGATGGTGATTGCTAAGCCTGCTGCCGCTCCTCGGCAACTCAACCAACCAAGGGCTGAAAGACCCAGAAGAGAATTTACCCGGCTAAGTATGACCTTGTCACAAATCTTGCCGCAACTGCTATCAACCAACTAGGTGACTGTCAGAGATGCTCCAAAGGTTGTGAATACTGCCTCTCCTAAGTATAATCCAAATGCCCGTTGTGCTTATCACTCCGATAGCCCGGGGCATTCTATTGATGACTGCTGAGCCCTGAGGAATAAGGTGCAGGACCTTATTGATGCGAAGGAGATACAATTTGAGGCGCCTGAGAGACCAAATGTTGTGACTGCTCCTATGCCCCAGCATGGAGTAAATGTCGTTGATGAAGACTTATATGCCGTTTCTGTGAATGATGTAGCTACTCCTCTGTTGACTGTTAAGAGGAACCCGCTGTTGGCCGGTTTATTTCCGGGTTGTAGCGAGGGTTGCCTTTTGTGTGTTGTTACCCCTACTGGTTGTCCGTTGCTGAAGTTAGGCATCCAAAGCTTGATGGATAGCAAGGAGATTCTGTTCAAGAAGACCGCTGTTCCTTTTGTTCCTGTGGAAGAAGTATCTGTCGTTACCATTTTCAACAATCCGATCAAGGCTCCCCCGAGGAAGCCAGTTAAAATCATGACTGTCGCACCCATTGTTATTACTGTTCCGGGGCCCCTCCCCTATGAATCTGATAAGGCTGTCCCATGGCACTATGTGGCAGATGTATATGTACTTGGAATAAAGCAAGAGTTCAATACCGGTACCAGCATCAGCAATATCACCGGCCCAGCTAAAGTTACCCGCAGTGGCAGGCTCTTCTCGCCTGACATTGCACCACCAGCTATTCGAAGGCCTCTCATAATAACGCCTGCAAGTGCGCCTGTTGCTACTTCTGATCCAATTGCTTCCCCTGCTTCCGAGTCATCTAATGCTCAGGGCAAAGGGATTGAAGATGAGCCTGCCCGGATGGAGGCACCAAAATCTGTGAATGTTGAAGCCTCCCAGCAAGAGATGGAGGAAATTCTTAAAATAATCAAGAAGAGCGACTTCAATGTCGTTGAACAGCTGGGGCATACCCCCTCCAAGATCTCTATGCTCTCATTGCTGCTGTGCTCAGAGGCCCATGCTAAGGCCCTGATTTCATTTCTAAAGACAGCCCATGTGCCACAGGAGACATCTGCAGACCAGTTTACTGATTGCGTAGCCAATTTGACAGCTGACAATGGTTTGGGTTTCTCGGATGCTGACCTTACCGCCAAGGGAAAGAACCACAATGATGCCCTGCATGTCTCTATAGAATGCAGGGGCACTACTATGGCGCACGTGTTGATGGACACCGGTTCTTCCCTGAATGTGCTACCCAAAAAGGCCTTAGACCGGTTGGATTGTGAGGGTCTGGAGTTGAAGCCTAGCAACATCATTGTTCGAGCCTTTGACGGATCGAAGAGGATGGTTCATGGAGAGGTAGACATTCCTATTCGTGTTGGTTCCCAAGTCTTTGACTCGACATTCTATGTGATGGATATTCGTCCATCTTATTCCTGTTTACTGGGTCGACCTTGGATTCACAAAGCTGGGGCAGTGACCTCCACTCTCCACCAAAAGCTCAAGTACCCCGTCAAAGGGAAGATTGTCACTGTGCAGGGGGAGGAAGAATATATGGTTAGTCACCTGAATTCCTTCCGGTATATCGAGATGGACGGGGAGTTTATTGAAACCCCCTTTCAGCATTTTGAAGAAGTACCTCCAACATTGGCAGCAGCAGAAACATTGGTTGAAGAGGACTTTCCTTTGAAGATGGCTTCCTTAAAGGACGCCCAGGCTATAATCGAGAAAGGTGAATATGCTAACTGGGGCAGGCTCCTTGATTTCACTCCTAAAACTGA
This sequence comes from Vicia faba, assembly GCA_948472305.1. Classification (NCBI taxonomy): domain Eukaryota; kingdom Viridiplantae; phylum Streptophyta; class Magnoliopsida; order Fabales; family Fabaceae; genus Vicia; species Vicia faba. Next base: position 411,511,645 of record OX451739.1, read on the forward strand.
CAAGTTTGGACTGGGTTTTACTGCAGAGGCTCAGAGGGCTGTACGCAAAGCTAGGATCGGAAGACCTCCTGTGCTCATCACCAATCCAGGAGTGAATGCTATTGGGGATGAAGACGAAGTGGAAGAATCAGAGTTTGATATCCGGATCTACCCGACGACTACCAGTGGATTGAATAATTGGACCGCGAAAGATCATACACCTGTTACTTTTGTTACGCAGTAATGAATTCCTTTGTTTTTGTTATTTGTAATAAACAATGAATTGAAACTTTATGGCCCGGTGTCTTACCCGGGGCACCGTTGGCTTCATTTGTGAGGGCTTATAACTGTCATTTCCATATATCATGAATAAAGACCTTGGACGTTTTTTCGCATTTCAAATCTTGTGCTCCCTTTCTTTCTTTCTTTCTTTATATATTGCAAAACAGCTATATTTACACACACTCACCTACACAGGTTTCAATCCACTCGGGATCTCACTGGTAACGACTCTGCTACCGCCAATTATGACTTCGAAAATCCGATCAACTTAGCCGAAGACGAAGGTGAAGATGATTACGAAGTGCCTGGCGAACTTGCAAGACTGCTACTCCAGGAAGAGAGGGCAATTCAGCCACATGAAGAGCCGGTGGAAACGATAAATCTGGGTACTGAGGCGGACAGAAAGGAAGTCAAGATTGGTGCCAATCTGGAGCTCAGCGTAAAACAACGGTTGACTCAGATGTTACATGATTATGTGGAGATCTTTGCTTGGTCCTACGAAGACATGCCTGGGTTGGATACCGACATTGTGGTCCATCATTTGCCTACCAAGGAAGACTGCCCTCCGGTTAAGAAAAAGGTCCGCCGTATGCGTCCAGAGATGTCTGAGAAGATCAAAGCTGAAGTCATGAAACAGTTTGATGCCGGGTTTCTTGCAGTGACTTCTTACCCTCAGTGGGTTGCTAATGTGGTGCCGGTACCAAAGAAAGATGGTAAGGTCAGAATGTGTGTCGATTACAGGGATCTGAACAGGGCCAGCCCCAAGGATGACTTTCCCCTACCTCACATTGACGTGCTGGTTGACAATACTGCTCAGCACAAGGTATTCTCCTTCATGGATGGTTTTTCAGGGTATAATCATATCAAGATGGCTCCTGAAGATATGGAAAAGACTACCTTTGTTACTCAGTGGGGCACCTTCTGCTACAAGGTCATGCCATTCGGGTTGAAAAATGCTGGGGCAACCTACCAACGTGCCATGGTTGCTTTATTTCATGACATGATCCATCATGAGATTGAAGTGTATGTCGACGACATGATTGCAAGGTCCCAAATTGAGGAGGAACACCTTGATCATCTGCAGAAACTGTTTGACCATTTGAAACTGTACAAGCTGAGGTTGAACCCGAACAAGTGCACCTTCGGGGTTAGATCTGGAAAGTTGCTAGGCTTCATTGTAAGTGACAAAGGTATTCAAGTGGACCCTACCAAGGTTAAAGCCATTCAAGAGATGCCAGTTCCTAAGACAGAGAAAGAAGTCAGAGGCTTTCTAGGACGTCTGAATTACATTGCTCGATTCATCTCGCACCTAACTGCTACCTGTGAACCAATCTTCAAGCTGCTGAAGAAAGATCAGGTAGTACGTTGGAATGATGAATGTCAGGCCGCTTTTGACAGAATCAAATAGTATCTCCAAGAACCACCTATCCTTATGCCACCGGTTGAAGGGAGACCTCTGATACTATACCTGACAGTACTTGACAACTCGATGGGGTGCGTGTTGGGGTAGCATGACGAGTCTGGCCGAAAAGAGCATGCCATTTATTACCTTAGCAAAAAGTTTACCGACTGTGAGACCCGATACTCACTGCTCGAGAAAACTTGCTGCGCTTTGGTATGGGCTGCTCGCCGGCTGAGACAGTATATGCTGACTCACACTACCTTGTTGATCTCAAAGATGGATCCTATAAAATACATATTTGAAAAGCCTGCTCTGTCTGGGAGAATAGCAAGATGGAAAATGATCTTAACAGAATACGACATCCAATACACGACTCAGAAAGCTATCAAAGAAAGTGTATTGGCAGATCACTTGGCATATCAGGCAGTAGACGACTATCAGTCAATGAACTTCGAGTTTCCGGACGAGAGCATCATGATTGTGACTGATTGTGAAGTACCTGGACCGGATGAAGGACCTAAGGAAGGATCCCGATGGTCTATGCACTTTGATGGAGCCTCCAACGCTTTGGGTAACGGTATCGGCGCTGTGATCATATCCCCTCAAGGCACTCATACTCCACTTACCGCCCGGCTATGTTTCAACTGCACCAACAACATGGCGGAGTATGAGGAATGCATCATGGGTCTTCAAGCTGCGATTGACTTAAGGATTAAGTTTCTGAGTGTCTTTGGAGATTCCGCTCTCGTGATCAATCAGATCAAAGGCGAGTGGGATACGAAACATCCGAACCTTATTCCTTACGAAGAATGTGTGTTGACATTGATCCCCCACTTCACAGAAATAACTTTTGAACATTTCCCAAGAGAGGAGAATCAGTTGGCAGACGCGTTAGCTACGATGTCTTCTATATTCAAAGTCAAATCGGACAATGAGGCTCCCCGGGTCATTATCTGGAAACTGGACGAACCGACATACTGTTGTGATCTTGAGGCTGAGTTAGTGACTGAGAAACCCTGGTACTATGAGGTGAAGAGATACTTGGAAGTTCAGGAATACCCTGAAGGTGCGTCTGTCAATGACAAGAAATTTCTGAGAAGGTTCGCAGCGAAGTTCTTCCTCAGCAACGACATTCTGTACAAGCGAAACCATGATTTGACCTTATTGCGTTGTGTGGATAAGACTGAAGCAGAAAGGATCATGGCAGAGCTACATGAAGGTACCTTCGGAACACATTCCAGTGGACACACCATGGCAAAGAAGATCCTTCGGGCAGGATATTACTGGTCCACAATGGAAGCCAACTGTTACCAACATTCTCGGACATGTCACAAGTGCCAGATATACGCGGATAAGGTGCATGTTCCTCCAGTTCCTCTGAACGTCCTGACTGCACCTTGGCCTTTTGCAATGTGGGGCATAGATATGATCGGTGAGATTAAACCTACGGCATCCAATGGGCATCGCTTCATCCTGGTAGCGATCGATTATTTTACAAAGTGGGTTGAGGCAGCTTCTTATGCCACAGTAACCAAGAACGTTGTGGCACGATTCATTCGGCATAACCTGATCTGTCGATACGGCATCCCAGAAAGGATCATTACGAACAATGGTACCAATCTTAATAACAAGATGATCACTGAGCTCTGCGAGCAATTCAAGATACAGCACCACAACTCTTCTCCTTACTGACCGAAGATGAATGGGGCTGTAGAAGCAGCTAATAAGAATATCAAGAAAATTGTGCAGAAGATGACAGTGACCTATAAAGATTGGCACGAGATGTTACCGTTCGCTCTTCATGGGTACCGTACCTCAGCAAGAACGTCAACCGGGGCAACTCCTTTTTCCTTGGTCTACGGTATGGAGGCTGTCTTACCGATTGAAGTGAAGATACCCTCTCTCCGGATAATGAAGGATGCAGATCTGAGCGAAGATGATTGGATCCAGACACGACTTGATCAATTAAATCTAATTGATGAAAAGAGACTCAATGCTATTTGTCATGGTCAGACGTATCAAAAACGGATGATCAGGGCATTTAACAAAAAGGTCAGACCACAAGAGTATCAAGTTGGGGATCTGGTAATCAAACGTATCACCCTTCCTCAGAGTGATCCAAGGGGCAAATGGACTCCTACATACGAAGGGCCATTTGTGGTTAAACATGTGTCCTCAGGAGGAGCCATGATCCTAACCTCCATGGATGGTGACGACCTTCCTCACCCCGCCAATGCAGACATAGTAAAAAGATACTACGCATGATAAAAGACCCGCTAGGTTGACATACCTAGGCAAAAATTAGGGCTTCCCGGCGAACCAAAAGGGTTCGGGCAAAATGAGGGATGAAATAAAAAAAAATCTGTACACCCGGCAAGTCGAAAACCTGAAAAGGCGGCTTGGGAAAAAATGGGTATCCCGGTGGACCGAAAACCCGAAAGGGCGGTCCAGGCAAAAGTTAGGGATTAAAGCGTAATACTATGTCTCATTGGATCACTTTGCATCCAGAATCCGGTATTAACATCAAGTTCAAAAGGCATCAATCAATCAGCTTCATCTTCAGCTAGGTCATCGAGTGATGATACGCTCGAAGATATAAGGGCGATAGCAGAGTTGAAACCCAGTGGGATTATTCTTTTCACATAGCTGTTTTGTTTTCCCTTTGTACAAATTGTATAAACTCTTGTTCGGAGGAGTTCTCTTACTAGGACATCAGCCTCTTGTACATAAAACGCCTATTTACAGGCAAATTCAAAAATCAATATAAATTCACTTTTCAGTTAAAATTGCCAATTGCTTTTCCTTTTCTGTTTTGGTTTTGCGAAGAACGTCCAAGGTTTAATTTGTGATATATGCATTTGACAATAATTGCTAACTCATAAATATTTGCATACGAAACAAAGGATTAATTACAGGTAACATTAGAAACAGGGGCAATAAAGAGTTGTCTAAGCGATCTAATTGCTTCGTCCACCAAGGTACCAAGGTAGGTTCAGCTGAAGAACATAACCAAGATATCTTAACTCCCCAGAGAGTGAGCCAGCAAGTCAATACACTCTCCCCAAGCAGAGTTATCCCATCAGCCTTGAGGAAGTTGGGTATCCTCCAGCAGATCTCAACATTCCCCGGCACAATATACGAACATTCTTAACAAGCATCCCCGGCAGTCTTGATCTAAGATTGTTCCCCGGCGGTACACCAGACATTCAGTGGAGTCACTTCCCCAATACAGTTCAAGATTTCCCCAGGAGAGTCCAGCCTGAAGATTTCCCCAGGAAAGTTTGAACCCATCTCCCCAGCGGGAAGCTTATCCCCAGTAGATTCTGGAAGCTTCCCCCCTGCAGAGCACGAACGCGACTCCCGGTTTTATTCAAAGGTTATTTCTCTACCAGGATATAACTGGGTTATCCTCAGCCAAAAGCCACGGAAAGACCGTCCTCGGCAAAGTCTTCTTATCCCCAGCGGAGCCTATTAATTCCTTCAACATAACATAACAACGTTATCCCCAGCGAAGTTATCATCAACATCCCAGCAAAGTACCTCTCTTCCCACAGAGTATTGTTCCCCAGCAAGATCGCTAGAATAATTTTCCCCCGCAGAGTATTCTATTCGCCAAGTTTATTCCCCAACGAAGTCATCTTCTCCTACCGGTATTCTTGCAACAATCGTCCCCAGCAGAAACAAAGCTCTATTCAGCATCAGCCCAGGATTTAACTTCCTGGCACTCGTCAAAGATTCATTTTTCTAGACAAAACATACATTCATAAACATCGCATTTCCATACATTATAGCATGCATATACGCATCATGAACATATAATCTCATCACGCATGTCATACATCATGACATCACATACAACTAACGTTTTGTCTTTTCAGGACAAAGGTTAATACCAAGATGATTACCATCAACGGTCGCAACTAAAGATCCGATTCCTGTATCTCGCCAGGGTGTATCTGTTGACGATCGATTCCAGACCCGATTCCTGTATCTTGCCAGGGTGCGTCTGAAGAGTTTGAGGATACGATGCCTGTATCTTGCCAGGGTGTATCCGTTGAAGACTAACAGTACCAGACCCGATTCCTGTATCTTGCCAGGGTGCGTCTGAAGAGTTTGAGGATCCGATGCATGTATCTTGCCAGGGTGTATCCGTTGAAGATTAACATTACCAGACCCGATTCCTGTATCTTGCCAGGGTGCGTCTGAAGAGTTTGAGGATCCGATGCTTGTATCTTGCCAGGGTGTATCCGTTGAAGATTAACATTACCAGACCCGATTCCTGTACCTTGCCAGGGTGAGTCTGAAGAGTTTGAGGATCTGATGTCTGTATCTTGCCAGGGTGTATCCGTTGAAGATTAACATTACCAGACCTGATTCCTGTATCTTGCCAGGGTGCGTCTGAAGAGTTTGAGGATCCGATACCTGTATCTTGCCAGGGTGTATCCGTTGAAGATTAACATTACCAGACCCGATTCCTGTATCTTGCCAGGGTGCGTCTGAAGAGTTCGAGGATCCGATGCCTGTATCTTGCCAGGGTGTATCCGTTGAAGACTATATTCCAGACTCGATTCCTGTATCTTGCCAGGGCACGTCTGAAGAGTTCGAGGATCCGATGCATGTATCTTGCCAGGGTGTATATGTTGACGACTAGCATTACCAGACCCGATTCCTGTATCTTGCCAGGGTGCGTCTGAAGAGTTTGAGGATCCGATGCCTGTATCTTGCCAGGGTGTATCCGTTGAAGACTAGCATTACCAGACCCGATTCCTGTATCTTGCCAGGGTGCGTCTGAAGAGTTTGAGGATCTGATTCCTGTATCTTGCCAGGGTGTATCTGTTGACGACTAGCAGTACTAGACCCGATTCATGTATCTTGCCAGGGTGCGTCTGAAGAGTTCGAAGATCCGATTCCTGTATCTTGCTAGGGTGTATCTATTGACAACTATATTCTCCGGATTCGATTCCTGTATCTCGCCAGGGCACGTCTGAAGAATTTAAAGATTCGATTCTTGTAACCAACCAGGGCGCATCTACACAAAGAGTTTGAAGACCAACTCCTGTAACAGGCCAGGTAATCATTTTCTTTTTCAGGTACGCAAGTCCTCGCTAAGGAATCTCTTATGCGATCGACACCTAGATGGCATCTGTAAGCCCATCCACATACCAACAGCCTCCGAATGGCGTCTATAATCCCATTCCCGACAAGGTTCTGTCACACTTCCAGATGGCATCTATAAGCCCATATTCCTATCCATCAGTCTCCAAATGGCATCTATAAGCCCATTCCCATCATCACACTGCTAACATGTGAGCGCAAATTTCTGGGCACTCTAGTGTTCAATCATCTTCCACCTTCGGATTACGAAAGGCACGCCAGCCAATCTACACCCTCAGGTCTAAGAAGATTGAACAGGGGAAACTGTTGTACCCCAAAATTTTCCCTCCCATATTCTTCAAGATTTGCCAAGGTCAAGGTTCAAAATCTCCCAAGGGTTGCACAGTCCAATGGCCTCCTAACAGTCAAAAATTAGGGTTTTGGTTATGGCAAAGAAATTGAAGTTTCCAAGGGTCCAATCAAGTCCCACATGCCTACAAACATTGTCAAGCATCCTCATGCCAAGTTTCAAGACTCACAGCACAAAATTGCACAGTCAAAAACCCTAATTGCTTCACAGCCAACTGTAGGGGCAAAATGGTCATTTGACAGTCAAAAGTCAAAAATTTTTGTCAACATCTCATTTTGAAGCCACAAACATCATTTGATCAATTATTGATCATGATTCTCAAAGCATGGCTCAAAAAGTCTCAAGATGCAAAAGTTTCTATTTTTGGACAGTTGGAAAAGTCAACTGCAAATTGACCAGGGCATAACTTCCACATGGTTTATCAGAAAAATTCCATCCAAAGCTCATTTTGAATAGAATGACATTTCCTACAACTCATCTTCACACTTCAAGTCCAAGAAATGCTCTCACAAAAAGTTGTCAATCTCAACATTATAGGTCATTTTCAAAAGTCAACAAAAAGGCACTTTAAGTCAAAGACCATAACTTGAGATTGGTAAATCAAAATGACATGGGACCAAAGACATTGGTTAGAGGACTTCCAGAAATTTCCAAAATGTCTAAGAACATGATCAAAGCTTAAAATTTGAGCAAGATATGCCTTGTGGAAGTTGGGAAATTTGTGGGAATTTTGAAAAGTCAATTTTGCTTCAAATGCCTCAAAATTGCTAATGGGCCTCAATTTCTTCCATGAATCATCACCCAAAAGCTATGCACGACCCATTAAGCTAAAAGGGAGTTATTTTCTTATTTTTAATTAATTAATTGAATTTTTAATCCTATTAATTCATTTAATTAAAATTAATTATGAGAAAAATACTAAAACATGTTTTCCAAATCTTTTTGTGCAGCATATTCTCCCATTAAGACCTAAATATTTCGTGGACCACATCAAAGGGACCAAATCTTCCAAATAGGCAAGTTTTCATGGCAAAAAGGATTGAAAAAGATATGCAAAATCAAAAATTCAAAAGCATTGAAACAATGGATCATGGGCTTATTTTTCTAACCTAATTCATTCACACATATATGCACATTGAAAACATAATGCCATACATAGAAGCTGCGCTCAGAACAAAGCAACAAACTTGCATTTTGACAAAAAAATCTCAAAACGGTTTTCATAGCTAGAGTGTGATTCAAAGCTCAAAAGGTATTCCAAACGATTGCTGAGACCTTCCTGAACGTGTCTCAATACATTTCCAATCTCCACGCACAAGGAATTGGTAGAACCATGTTACACTTTTCATAAAATTATCCATAATCGTGTTTTGAATTCTAGGCATTATTCATGCATTTTTATTGTTGATTTGTACTAACATGATCATTCTGAAGCTAATGATACCGTTCAATTGAAGAATGGCTGCCTGTACAAGATTCCACCATGAACGTTCCCTAGGGTTTCAAAGCTCCAATTTTAGGGGTTTCTGTATATGGTAAAATTGGCCATTCAAACCAAGACCATTGGATTCAGGACGTCCAGACGAATTGAACTCACTATTCGCGCCCAATTTATGTTGCCCTATATCCTAATCGCTATTTTTGCAGGTTTGACTTAGTGAGGGTTTAAAACCCCCGCAATTTGCTTTTAGTTGCAGAAAAAAATGGGGACGAAGCTGATGTGTCCAAGCGTGAATGGGTGGTTTGAATACTGGCGCGCGTTTTCATCAAATGCCACTAGCGCTTGTTTCTCTCTCATAATAATCATTGTCCATTATAATATCAAAGAAACTCAATGGCTCAGTTGGCTTGTGCGTTGGCATGCAGGTATTGGGACCTGGGTTCGATTCCCAGGTCCCCTTGTGCATTTCATAATTTTTTCTCTAACATGTTCCTATGCAGTATGCCATCCAAGGACCATCATGAAGCCTCACCTGCTTGCTTGCCAAGTGTCCCATGGCCTCAATCTGATGGTCAGCACAGGAATTCCACCATGCACATTAGTCAATGGATCTGCACGTGATAACTAGAAAGTCAAAAAGGCCTCATTCTGATGGGCCAAAATTCCTCAAATCACACCTCCAAAAGGGCCTGATACCCCTCCTATGGTTTGCATTATTTTGATTTTTTTCTATTTGATTTCTTTTAATTCTTTTTAAATGCTTAATTATTTCTTTTTATTCCCTAAAAATAATTTTTCATAATAATAATACAAAAATCAGAAATCATAAAAATAAAAACATGTTTTATTTAATTTTTTAAATTCCTTAATAGTTTTTGTAAATAAATTCCAATAATCAATTTAGTTTAATTTTAGGTTTAACTTTAATGTTTTTCTTAAATAACTAAAATACATAAAAATTAGGTTTTTTAGCATTTTATTCTTTTTCTTAATAAATAACTTTTTATTCTTATCATTATTAATTATTAATTATCTTGGTAAATACTTGTAATTAAATAATTAGTGTAAATTAGGTCAAAACTTAAACATTTTTTTAATAATTAAAAACAAACTTAGAATTAGGGTTTTATTTAACTTTTAATTTTAATTAATTTTCTTTGTTTTCATTAAATACAAAAACACAAAAAATAACTTCTTTTCTTATTAAATAACTAATTAGTCTTTTTAATTTCATTTAATTTCTTTAAAGGGTCCAACGCCCTCGCACTCTCGATTCTAATTTCTCTTCGCGCGTTTGTCCTTTATTTTCATTTCAAATATTATGTAATTGCCAAAGCTTTGTAATAGTAATTAGGACATTTACTTTCCGCACTTTTTATTCAAATCGGGTCTTTGTTAATTTGGCGATGTATAGACCCGCGCCTTGTAATAGCGTAGGAACTTTATTTTCCGCATTTTAATTTCCGCACCTTTTAACTGCTAATCACATGAAAGAATGAATGGCCCAAATAAAATCAAAGCGTAGATCACCCAATGCATGATCAAGATAAGACATAAACTGAAAATGACACACAATTCACACACCACTCTTAGGGTACGCTTCACTGTTGCCTTGCCCCTCGAAACGTGGTCGTCGAGTATAGGACGTTTTAGTAAGTCCTCATGTCCATGAACATGGCATGAGGGTAGCTTCTAAGGTGTCCTACTGTTGCTCTGGTGACCACACTGTCCCTAACCCTCGAATTGACCCGAACACCTCCAACGGTGGTGCTACCTACCTCTCAATGGTGGGATGGCACTACTTTAAGGACTTCTACACAGCCTAATTCCTTAGGGTAGGTAGATGACTCGTAAATACTTGCTCTATTCAAAACAAACAAAACTTCTTTTCACACCGACACTTTGCAAAAAGCTTTCAAAAACAATTTTTCAAACACTCTTGAGGACTGATACAAGAGTCGATCTGAAACTTTAAACGAAACTTTTTCAAACCCACTCACTTTGAAAAGCAAACAAACATTTTGAAAACACAAATGAGCAAGTATCTAAGAGCCCATGGATAACCATGGATAGAAAGGGTGCTAACACCTTCCCTTTCTATAAATCTACCTCCCGAACCGAGAAACAATCTCATAAGGAATTTTTTTGTGCTTTTGTCCTTTCCATGTTGGAGAAAATAAAAGATGGTGGCGACTCTTGCTTCCGCGACATTTCGCGAACCAGCGTTAAACAGTCAGTTCCAGATCCACCGATCACACCACCCATTGAGGATAAGAAGTCACTGCTAGAAACCCGACATCAAATTGTTTCATAACCTCAGCTTTGATTTTCTCGGACATCTCTGGGCGCATGCGGCGGACCTTCTGTTTTACCAGAGGGAAGTCTTCCTTGGTAGGCAGGTGATGAACTACAATGTCGGCATTCAAACCAGGCATGTCTTCGTAAGACCAAGCAAAGATTTTCATGTAATCATGCATCATCTGAATCAATCGTTGCTTCACGCTGAGCTCTAGATTGGCACCAATCTTGACTTCTTTTCTATCTGTCTCCGTACCCAGATTTACCGTCTCCACTGGCTCTTCATGCGGCTGAATGGCCCTCTCTTCCTGGAGTAGCAGTCTTGCAAGTTCACCAGGTACTTCGCAATCATCTTCACCTTCGTCTTCGGCCAAGTTGATCGGATTTTCGAAGTCATAACTGGCAGTAGCAGAGCCGTTACCAGTGAGATCCAGAGTGGATTGTAACCTGTATAAGTGAGTGTGTGTAAATATAGTTGTTTTGCAATATATAACAAAGAAAGAAAAGGAGCACAAGATTTGAAATGCAACAACGTCCAATGTTTTGATTAATGATATATGGAAATGTCATACAAAAAGCCCTCACAAATGGAGCCACGGTGCCCCGGGTAGGACACCGAGCCAATAAAAGTTTCAACATATTGTTTGTTACAAATTGAAAACAAAAGAGTTCATTACTGCGTGACAAATGTAATAGGCGTAAAATCTTTTGCCGTCCAGTTGCTTGGTCCGTTGTTGGTTGTTGGATAGATCCAACTGTCAAATTCTGCTTCCTCTACGTCCTCCTCGATAGCATTCACCCTTGGGTTGGTGATGAACACCGGAGGCTTTCTGATCCTTTCTTTGCGAACAACCCTCTGAGCCTCTGCAATGAAGCCCAGCCCAAACTTGTCGGTCTTTTGAGTGAAGTTAGGAAGTTGACCCCAGTTTGCGCACTTGCCTTTCTCAATCACTGCCGGGGCATCCTTCAAGGAAGCCATCTTCAAAGGAAAGTCTTCTTCAACCACTGTCTCAGCTGATGCCAATGTTGGAGGTACCTCTTCAAAATGTTGAAAGGGAGTTTCAATAAACTCCCCGTCCATCTCGATATACCGGAATGAATTCAGATGACTTACCATGTATTCCTCCTCACCCTGCACAGTAACAATCTTCCCTCTGACAGGGTATTTGAGCTTCTGGTGTAGAGTGGATGTTACCGCCCCAGCCTTGTGAATCCAGGGTCGACCCAACAAACAGGAATAAGATGGACGAATATCCATCACATAGAACGTTGAGTCAAAGACTTGGGAACCCACACGAATAGGAATGTCTACCTCACCATGCACCATCCTCTTAGAACCGTCGAAGGCTCTAACAATGATGTTACTAGGTTTCAATTCCAGGCCCTCACAATCCAAACGATCTAAGGCCTTCTTGGGCAATACATTCAGGGAAGAACCGGTGTCCACCAACACGTGTGCGAGAGTAGTGCCCCTGCATTCTATGGAGACATGCAGGGCATCATTGTGGTTTTTTCCCTTGGCGGTCAGATCGGCATCCGAGAAACCCAAACCATTGTCAGCGGTCAAATTAGCCATACAGTCAGTGAACTGATCTGCAGATGTCTCTTGCGGCACATGGGCCGTTTTCAGAAATGAAATCAGGGCCTTGGCGTGGGCCTCTGAGCACAACAGCAATGATAGCATAGAGATTTTGGAGGGGGTATGCCCCAGCTGTTCAACGACATTGAAGTCACTCTTTTTAATGATTTTAAGGATTTCCTCCATCTCTTGCTGGGAGACTTCAACAGCGGTCTTTTTTGGTGCCTCCGTCCGGGCAGGAAAATCGGTAGCAACTCCTTTGCCCCGAGTATCAGAGGACTCGGCGGTAGTAGTAGACACAGGAACTTGATTTGGAAGAGGAACATGTACACTTGCGGGTGTGATGATAAGAGGTTTTCGGATAACTGGTGGTGCAATGTCAGGCGAGAAGAGCCTGCCACTACGAGTAATTTTGGCAGGACCAGTGATGTTACTGATACTGGTACCGGTGTTGAACTCCTGCTTCACTCCAAGCACATACACGTCTGCCCCATAGTGCCATGGGACAGCCTTGTCAGATTCATAGGGGAGGGGCCCCGGAACAGTAATGGTAATTGGTGCAACAGACATAATTTGGACTGGCTTCCTCGGGGGAGCCTTGGTAGGATTGTTGAAAATTGTGACGACAGATACTTCTTCAGCGGAAACAAATGGAACAGCAGTTTTCTTGAACAGAATCTCTTTGCTATCCATCAGGCTTTGGATGCCTGACTTCAGCAGCGGACAACCGGTAGGGGTAACAGCGCACAGGAGGCAACCCTTGCTACAACCCGGAAATAAACCGGCTAGAAGTAGGTTCCTTTTAACAATCAATAGAGGGGTAGCAACATCATTCACCGAAACAGCATACAAATCTTCCTCAACCGCATTTACTATATGCTGGGGCATAGGAGCAGTTACAACATTTGGCCTCTCAGGCGCCTCAAACTGTATTTCCTTCACATCAATAAGGTCTTGAACCTTATTTCTCAGGGCCCAGCAATCATTAGTAGTATGCCCAGGGCTATCAGAGTGATAAGCACAACGGGCATTTGGGTTATACTTAGGAGATGCAGTATTCACGACCTTCGGAGCCTCTTTGATGGTCACCAAGTTGGTTGATAGCAGTTGCGGTAAGATTTGTGACAAGGTCATACTCAGCCGAGTGTATTGCCTTTTGGGCCTCTCACCCCTTTATTGATTGTACTGCTGAGGAGCAGCAACAGGTTTTGAAATTACCAAGGCATTGACGGCTTGGCGGCGTTCTGGCTTGACTTGTCTTCTAGGACCATAGACGGCACTAGCTTCCTTCTTGAAAGGCCTCTTCTCAGTACTTGCGGAGGCACCTTTCTGTATCTTTCTTGACCTGATGCCAGCTTCTATCCTTTCACCCGTCAGGATCAAATCCGTAAACCCAGCGGAGGAATTACCAACCAGATGATTGAAGAATGGACCAGACAAGGTCCCTAGAAACATGTCAACCAGTTCACGGTCGGTCAAAGGAGGCTGCACCCTGCCAGCCAAATCTCTCCATTTTTGCGCATATTCTTTGAATCCTTCGCCCGTTCCCAGTGGCATACCCTGAAGTTGGGTACGCGTAGGAGCGAGGTCAGAGTTGTATTGATATTGTCTATAAAATGCGGTAGCCAAATCCTCCCAATGTCGGATACTGGTTCCATCTAGCTGATAGAACCACTCAAGCTGTGACCCCGAAAGGCTATCTTGGAAGAAATGGATCCAAAGGTTTTTGTCTTCCGTGTAAGGTTGGATCTTCCTTATGTACGATTTGAGATGCAGCTTTGGACAGGAAGCCCCATCGTATTTTGCAAAGGCAGGCGCCTTGAACTTGTGTGGGATTACCACCCCAGAAGATAACCCTAAATCTCCGAAATCCAGCCCCGGCACATTTTGAATCTCCATGGCACTCAAGCGGTCCTCTAATTGCTTGTATCTGTCAGCAGCAAGAGGGTATTGTTCGTCATTGTAATCCGTCTCGTTGTCAGAGACTACAGGACTAGGAGCCCTTCCCCCTTGGGGACTGTCTTTCTCTGTAGAGGAAGTAGCTTGATCAGCCTCATTATGGAGTGTATTCCCAAACCTGCGTCCAGTGTTGAATAATGCAGTCCTCTTCTTCTTCTTCTTCTTTAGGAGTAGAGCCTTCAACTCTTGTTGACCTTGGGCCAAGCTCATGACCATCTCTTGAAACTGGACATTCTGGGCCTGGAGGGCCTTGATAGCTTGTTCACTGGATGATTCAGGATTCATGATGACTGTTCAAATAAACAGCGAAGAAGATTAAGCAACCTGTGGAAAAAAGGTACCTGTTATGCATATGGTGCAATGAGATGCATATGTTTTATGTTTTCAAAGACAAACGAGATTCAATCTTTGTAGACAAAAGGGAAACACACTTCATTAGATTCAAATTTTAAATTGTTCAACAACTTGCCCTTAGGCATTACAGGAATGAAAAATACTGAAAATAAAAGCTGTAAAAAGGAAACATTCAAAGCCCATCAGTGCTCTCATGGCCTCCTCTTCTCAGTATGGATATAGTCATTCAGGATCCGCTCTTCCTCCAATTGCTTAGTCAGCTTCTGGATCTTCCGTTCCTGTTCGTTGAACTTTTCTCGATAAAAATCCCATTCTTCCTTTAGCTGCGTCCAAGATCTCTTCAATGTGTCAAAATTAGTGGGTATCTGAGGAGGGAGGACAGTTGGAGGAACCCCATCTTCATCAAGAGACTCAAGAATGATAGGTCTGACAGCTTCGTATGGCATACCTAACTTCTGAGCACGGATGCGGACCCATCTGCAATAGGGTTCCATTGGTAGAGAAGTCTTTGGTCCCAACTCATGTGGGTCAGCTTTGTGAATTCTGCCCCAAGCCTCAATGAATCCATGGCGTGGTTTGTCACTGTCTACCTGAAATTCAAAATGGAAATGAGGAACCAACATCTCATGAGGCCCTACTCTTCAGGCTCTTCCAAACTGACGGAGAGCTAAACATGGATTATAAGAGATTCCTCCCTGGGTGCCGATCAATGGAACATTAGGGTATTCTCCGCAACGATCAATAACAGCTACCTCATCCAAACCTCTGAGAGTCCAAGTGATGTCATTATCAGTGAGAGACATTAACCTATTAGCCCAACCCTTTCCTTCTTCATTCTTCAGCACGAACTTAGGAAGGTGCGAAATAAACCACCTCACTAGCAAAGGAGCACAACACCATGGAGTTCCCCGTCTTCGGGCAGTACGAGCATAGAGTTGTTACAGGATATCACCCAAAAGAGTGGGTACAGGATTCCGAGACATGAAGATCCTTATGGCATAGATACTGATAAAGGTGTCAGGATTTGGAAACAATACCAGACCATAGATTAAAAGAGCCAGAATGTCTTCGTACGCCTTAAAGTCTAAGTCATTCCAGAAATCATTAGCTTTGCCAACCAGAAATTTAACCAAAAAACCCTTAACTCCACTTCTAGTTTCCCAGTTAGTCATTACCTCTTCTTTAGTCAAGGGAAGGACTGCAGCAATCTCTTCAGGCCTAAGAGCCTTCTCCCAACCAGTGAATGGAGTTTGCTCCAAAACAGGGATACCAAGCAAATCAGAGAATTCTTCCAGGGTAGGGACCAGCTGGAAGTCTTGAAAGGTGAAGCAATGATATAGGGGATCATAAAACTAGGTCAGGACACTTATCAGTTGTTGGTCCCACTTCGAAGTGATCAAACCAAGGAGAGAACCATGCCTCTTGATGAAGGAAGTAGTGTTTGGAATCCTATCAACCAAATCCTTGAGCAAAGTTGGTGGTTGAACAAAGTTGAGCCGGATAGTATTCCTACGCACGGGCATCATGATGTCCTACAAAACAGAGCAAAGATGAAACTTTTTTGTCTTTGAAATGGGTCAGTCCTTATACAGGATGCATGCAATGGTATGATGCTATGATGAATCACGCCACAAGTATTCACAAAGGCAAGCATGATAAGGCACACAAGTCACACAAGACAACCCTTAGGTTTTAGGCCAGCATGAAGTTTAGGTATTACCCTCTTTTAGTTTCGTTGGTTAAAACCTGTCCTATCAAAAGTAACCGGGTTCTAGAGGATCTCAAATCATTGACTACCCTCAATCGGTCATAACTCCAGCATCGCAATCTTTTCTTGCAGCCAGAACCATCGCGAGAGTTTAGCCTCAATGAGTGTAGCATACTGCTACTGTTCTATGGCCAAGTTTGGTCAATTTAGGGTTCTAAGGTCGGTTGGTGTTTAATGACTCCTTAGAAGACCCATATTCTCCTCGTTGCAACACAAGGGATATCGATACAGACCAAGGTGCCACACCAATGTAGCCACTGCTTCACCCATGTCGGTCTACGCCGGATAGGTCCCTCACAGATTATGCTACCTAAAAGGGTATTCCCCAGATCCGGGTTAGGATCTATGAAACTCCGATGCAAAGCCCACAAATATAAAAGCAAACAAAGCAAACAATTGAAAACAAAGGTGATATAAGCCCTAAGGTTACTCCACTTTAAAGTTGTCCCCAGCAGATTCGCCAGTTCTGTGATACGGTGGGAGAACTGACTTGAGGTTTTGCGTTTGTTTTCGCAAATGTTTCAGTTGAGAAAGAGTCGCCACCAAATTTTTATTTTATCCTAAGGAAAGGTTAAAAAGCATAGCAAAAACCTTTGAGATGTTTTCTTGGGTTCGGGGAGTAGATTATAGAAAGGGAAGGTATTAGCACCCTTTCTATCCATGGTTATCCATGGGCTCTTAGTTACTTGCTTAGATCAACTTGCCTTAATTTTCAATTGTTTGAAATGGTGCTTTGTGTGTGTGGGTTTGAAAATGTTTTGAAAAGAGGCCAATGTGGTGGCAACCTTTGTAATGATCCATGTTGGGATGTATACAAAGTTGTATGTCTTTTGAAAAGGTTTTCAATGTTTTTGAAAGTTGTTTTGAAAGTGTAGTGATGTGTGGTTTGAAAAAAATAGGCAAGTGTTTTTGTTTTGCAAGTTGGCAAGCAACCAAGAGCTATCTACCCTAAATTTTACTCAAAGATCTTTGCTATGTTTTTTTAACCCTTTTAACAATTTTGTTCCACCATTGTATTTGGTGGGCAATCTTGTGTTAGGATGTGAAAGGGACGGGCGCGGGTCATCATTTAGACCATAATTGCAATGGTGCCAAGTATCTTTGGGCAATTTTCTTTAAGGGACTTGATCATTTTTAGGCAACTTTCGAAAGCGTCATCGAGGGACTATGATCATTTGAATTGTTTTGTTTTGCCCAAAGAGACCTAACATGCAATATGGCCCATTATTGAAGGCAACAAGTGGAATACCCTAGGGGTGCAAGTGTGATTGGTGTTGTCCATTTTCATGCTTGTTTATCTTGAATTTAGGTCAAACTATTTTGTTGTTTTTGATTTGCATACAAAACCCTAATTCTAACATGGCATATTTAGAAAGCATTTAAAGTGCGAAATTTAAAAGTTCTAAGTTATTACACAATGATCATGGGAATGGGGGTACAAATGTTCAAATGGGGATGAAACTTTATAGGAGGATAGCACCCAATATTTACAACCAAATTGAATTGCGCAAATATAAATGTATAAATGTGTAAGAATGGAACAATGTATATGTGAAGGTATTCTTGTGTAAGTGTATATTTTTTATTCACAAATAAAATAAAATACTAAAAAAATAAATAAAAGAAAAGTTAATTTTTTGAATATTTTTATGTTTAGGGCAAAAACCCTAATTTTACAAATAAAAGTATTTATTGTATAATATATGCAATATTTATTAATTATATACAAGAAATAAATAAAAGAGAAGTATATTTGTCAAAAAGGTATTTTTAATGTTAAATATTAATAAAAATAAAAATGTATATATTTTGTATTTTATCCTAAATATTCTAATATATATGTATTTGCATTATTTACTAAATAGATTAAATATATACAAAAAATAAAATATTTAATATTTACAAGAAAAGTATATTTTATATATAATATTTTCAGAAGATAAAATAAAATAAAAATTAGAAAATAAATATATTCTGTATTATTCCTAATATTCTAAACAAAAAGTGTTATGTATTTATTTATGTACAAATGTTAATTTAAACCAATAAATACTTAATAAATACAAAAATGGTTTGAAAAATATTTTTTATATTTTTAATATTATGAGAAAAAATAAACAAGTCAGAAATAACAAGAAAAAGTCAAAAAATGTTTCAAATAAGCACAATGGGCCAAGGGGGTTCCAAAGTAAAAAGGTGGTGTGAATAAGAAAAATAGAAGAAGCCCAGCCTAAAGGACCTTCTTCAACCTCTGGCTAGAATTTTGTCAAAAAACGCGCGCCTCCTATACTGATTCAAACATCTGGATTCCTGGACTTTTAGCACAAACTCATAACATGAAAAATGTTAAGCATCAAACCACGATTCTGGACATATAAAGAACTCATTCTATCTCTCAGAAATGAGAGAGAATTTCTTCTCCCCGAATTCCTGACCTAGTTTTTATTCAATGTTCATATTTAAAATTCTCTAAGCATACATAACATAAATGAAAACTAATGATATGGGCATGTTCAGGGCTATGAATGTGACATAATTTCTTCACAAATCTAAACCTAACAATGCCTGGATAGAGAGATACGAGTTCATGAACTTACCTGTTCAGTTGGAATTGTGTGCAACAATGGAGATGCTTACAAGGCAAGGTAATGATTTGTATAGCTTCCTTGATGTCCATGGATGCTATTCCAATCTTTAGTTTGCTCCAAAACCAAGTGAATCGTGTTATGGCACTTCAACTGCAAAACAGAAAAATATGGAAATGGTCATGTTAGCTATGGGTGTTACAGGTCGTGTTTAGGGCTTGGAATAGTTTCAAGGGATGATGTGGGATGTGTTTGAAGTGTTTTTGGCCAAGATGCACGATGGAAATGAGCTAGCCAAGTCCAAGTGCAGAATGCCCTATTTTTGTGCAGTTTTATGGTGATTCTGTGTTTGAGGATGTTTGGAACTTGGTTGGCTTGTGTTTCAGCTTAGGTTTAGTGTTTAGAATGAGTACAATAGCTTTGCTTAAGGTTATCTTTGCTGAGAGGAGAGTTGGGAGTTGTTATGCAAGGTTACTTCAACTTTAAGCAAGAAAATCAACTTGGTGTTTCTAGCTTGTACAGGCCCCCAATCTATGCTGCATACATTAGTCTTGGTTAGAGAGATTTATGTACAAAATACCAGCTCAAAAGATTGTGCCTATGCTTCTTGGATTTGCATTTGACATAAAGTTCAACTTTTCTAAAATGGATAATTTGCTTTTTCTACTTATGGCTTAATTTTGCATACAATGCTTAAACACATGAAATAAGGTCTTG
Source organism: Vicia faba (assembly GCA_948472305.1). NCBI lineage: Eukaryota > Viridiplantae > Streptophyta > Magnoliopsida > Fabales > Fabaceae > Vicia > Vicia faba. Next base: position 411,531,473 of record OX451739.1, read on the forward strand.
GCACAATGGGTTAGCATTAAATTATTGAGTGCAAATGGGATATAGGACCTGTAATCAAGGAATGCAAGTTGAGTTCAAAATGGCACAAGTGTATGAACATGTAAATTGGCCATAGACAAAGTGAGTTTTTCCCAACTTGCCAAATTCGATTCTCCCTAACCATGAGATTGTTTGATGAGTTCTTGGACATTTTAGAAATCTTGGAATGTGTACTTCAATCCATATTTGTAATGCAAATTGAAATTCCAAGTGGAAGCATGTGAAAAGTTGCCATGAAGTTAGGCAAAAATCCTGCCTAAAATAGGTCAAAAATTTTCTAAGTTAAGAATGGTTTGGTACCCTTGTTCCAAAAATTGTAACTTGAGCTACAAGCTTATTTTGAGGAAACTTTGTGAATCAAAGTTGTAGATTTTGCAATGGGCTACAACTTTCATGTCTTGACTTTTCCTTGAATCCAAATGCATCTTGATGAGAAAGTAGGACAAAGTTAGGAAAAATTAGGGTTTTTCATAACTTAGAAAAATTCTAAGTTATGAAAAATCTTCATTCCAAACCCTAATTTGTGATTTTGGATTTCTTGATGAACAAGTTTCATGATTTGACATGTTTTTATGAAAAATGGATCTTGACCCTTGATTTTGACCAAAAAGTCAAAGTTTGACTTTTCAGTATACAGTCAAAATTGATCAATTGACTGGAAAATTCAATTGTCAATCTTGTGCATTTGGGATCTTTTGAACTTGTTGAGCATGTCAAGACAATTCCATTGGGTCCTTGAGTCTATATGTGAGCTTGGTTTGCCATTGGCTAGGTCAAACAGTCAAAAATTGCCTTTGTGCAGTCAAAACCCTAAAAATGACCATTTTGCCCTTTTGGTGATCTGATCAAATTTCTTGTGGGATTGTGATCCAAACTTGATCAAATGGTCCATATGAGTTCATAATGTTGATGTGGGTCAATTTTCATGAGATTTGACTGTCAATTGGCCACAGTTGACTTTTCCCCAATACAGCTGATTTCTATGTCAACTGTTCAATTGACTGGGCAAAGGTTGGAATCAAAGCTTGAAACTTGGTATGGATAAACTTGGGAGTCCAACATGAAGCATGAAAGTCATCTTATGCATTTTAGGTCAAAATATCTTTGTGCAAACACAAACCCTAATTTGGGTCAACAGTGCTAGGAGAAGTCTTGCAGAGGAAACCCTAACTGGATCTTGAGCTCCAAAGGCCTTGTGATGAGAAAATGTTGAGAGAATGGGAGGGAAAATTTTGGGGTACAACACCTACCCTAATTCCAAGTAGAGGGACATTAGGGAATTCCCCACAACGGTCAACAATGATAACATTCTCTTTGGATCGAGAGCACCAATGAATATCTGAATGTTTAAGCGTCATTAACCTTTGTGACCACCTTAATCCTTGCTCATTCTTTAAGACTGATTGGGGAATATGAGAAATAACCCATCTTGCCAAGAGAGGAGTTCAACACATAAGGACACCTCTTTTCCTCATTGTCCAAGTGTGAAAGAGTGTAGGATATCCCCTAGCAATGTAGGGACCGGATTGCGTGACATGAAGATTTTGACGACACTCACATCTATGAGTTGGTCAGGATTGGGGAACAAGACCATCCCATAGATAAGAAGAGCCACAATTTCCTCAAAAGCTTGCAAGTCTAAGGAATTCCAACAGCTTTGGGCTTTCTCAAACAGAAAATTTGCTAAGAAGCCTTTGACACAACTTCTAGTTTCCCAATGAGTTATGATATCAGATGAAAGTAAGTGCAGAGCTTGAGCAATCTCTTCCAGCTTTGGGTGTCTTTCCATACCGTTGAAAGGTAGTTAATTGAGAATGGGAATCCTCAAGAGTTGAGAGAATTCTTCCAAAGTAGGCACAAGTTGATAGTCGGGAAATGTGAAGCAATGGTGCAAAGGATCAAAGAACTGGAAGAGCACCTTCATCATATCCTCATCTGTGTTGGAGGTGACTAAGTTGAGTAGACGACCATGCCTCTCGGTGAATGGAGAGTTCTCAGGGATCCTTTAAGCTAGCTCCTTGAGTTATGGAGGAATTCTTACAAGGTTGACTTGGATAGTTTTCCTGTGAAGTGAATCCATATCCTACAAAACAAGAACAAAGATGAATCTCCAAAATCCTTGAAATGGTTAGTGAATGCATATGATGTTCATGATGTCCATGATGTTATGTACAAGTATGCATATACAATCAAAGCAAACAAGTCCTTAGTTTAGTCTTGCACGGGGTTTTATAGGTAAGTACCCTCTTGAAGTTTAGTTGGCTTAAACCTGTCCTAATAATAGTAACCGGGTTCTAAGGAGCTCAATATCATTGGATTGTTTCCTTGGTCATTGTTTCAGCTCAAGCCTCTTTAATGGCGATCGAAATATCCCAATAAACCAACCCTCAATGAGTGTAGTATCGAGTATCTACCAACTTCAGACTGCACCAAAGTCGGTCATCTCACTACATCCTAAAGGCCAAGTTGGTCAAGTAAAGGGTTCTAGAAGTTCATTAGTGCTTCATGACATCACTCAGCAGCCCCGTATTCTCTTTAATTGACTCAAAGGATACCGGTACCCACAAATATGTCACACTAACATAGCTATTGCTTAGACCATGTCAGTATACCCCGCACAGTTTCCACAACGTATTGTTATTTACCTATAATGTCTCCCAAATCTGGGTGGAGGATTCAAACCCAAACAAAGAACCATAATGTAAAGCAAACAAGTCAAAAAATGTAAGCAAATAAATGTGATATAGCCCTAAGGTAACCCCACTTTTATAAAATTCCCCAGCAGAGTCGCCAGTTCTGTGATACGGTAGGAGAACTGACTTGAGGGTTTTGCGCTTTATCGCAAATGTTACGGTTAGCAAGATTCGCCACCGACTTTTCTTTTATCCAAAAGGAAAGGTGAAAAAGCACAGGAAATACCTTTTGAAATGTTTTCTTAAGTTCGGGGGGTAGATTATGAAAATGGAAGGTATTAGCACCCTTTTCATCCATGGTTTTCCATGGGAACTTAGTTACTTGCTAGATCACTTGCTTTTGTTGTTTGAAATTGTGTTTGGTGTGGTTTTGAAAGTATTTCGTAAAAGAGGTCATTGTTTAGGCAATCTTTGTAATGATTCTCGTTCGTAAGAATGTATACAAAGGTGTTTGTCTTTTTGAAAATGTTTTCAATTTTTTTGAAATCTGTGTGTGTTGGTTTTGAAGATAGCAAGGATAGTTGTTTGAAAATAGAGTAAGTAATTAGAAGCAATCTACCTACTCAAATGTATTTCTTTGTTCATTTTCTATTCTTTTGACATTGTTGTCTTACCATTGATTTGGTAAGCAACCCTATCTTTGGATGTAAACGGGAAAAGCATGGGTCATCGTATAACCATGATTAGCAATGTTGCAAAGTATCTTAGCATTTTTTGAGGGACTAAGATCATTTTGTAAGGCAACTTTAGAATAGCGTCATCGAGGGACTATGATCTTATGCTTGTTTGTTTTACCAAGATACTTCGCATGTGTAATATGGTTATTTTTGTATAAGGCAACCAAGTGGAGAAATCCTAAAGGTGTTTGTGTACAAGTGTGTTATTTTCATGCTTTGATTTTGTCTTGGATTTAGGATTTTCTATTTGATTTGTTTTTATCTTGCCATTCAAACCCTAATTACTAGCATGGTAGGTGAAAGCGGTAAATTGCGTAATTTAAAGATTACTACGCGATTACAACATTTTATGGGAGGAGGGGATACAAATTGTGAATGGGGATTTGCAATAATGTAAATCTAATTAAGCTATTACAACCAAATCGAATTTGTACAAATATATGAATCAATAAGATACAATATAAATTAAATGTGCGATATTATGTATATGCAAGGGAAAGAAATTATTTTATTTTTATGTGAAAAGGAGTTTTAACCTAATCCTAAAAATATTAGAAAAAAGGAAATTATTTCTTGAGAAAAATGGTTAATCCTAGTTTTTTTAATTTAAAAGAAAATAAAGCTCCTTAAATATTATTTTGTGTATTTTTTTGTGTTAAAATAATAAATAATATTTGGTGAAAATATTTAGTCTTTTTATATATTAAAATAAATATTTACAAGTATATATATAAAAAAAAGATAAGAATATATCAAAGTTTAATTTATTTTTACAAATTTATTTAAGAAAAATAGTTAGTATATATTTAAAATAAAATATTTTTTTATGTGAAAATAAAATAAAATAAAATAAAAATGAAATATTTATCATATTTATATTTTTTATGATTTTTATGTGTTAAAGAAAATATTTTAATAAAACAAATATGAAAATAAAATAAATAATAAAAGATTGGGCCAGGGGTGCTGCAAGCAAACAGGGGGTAGTGTGTTAGAAAACAATAGAAGGCCCAAGAACCAAGCCCATACTGCCAAAAATGCCAAAACTGAAGCTGAAAAAATGAGAAAAATGTAAAAGGTAGCGCCAAGGTTCGAACCCATGACCTAGGCATTGCCAGTGCGCTACCTTACCACTGGGGTGGCTGTACATCCGTTAGTTTATGTGAAAACAAAAATACATAACATGAAACCCTTCCTTGCCCTGTACCTCATCTTCTTCCTCAAGCTGGCCAGAACTCCTGTATCTTTCTCATTTCTCCATGAAAATAAAAACTTCCAACATGAAAATGGTAGTACTTATTCCCACGATTTCAACCATGTAAATCATGTAAGCTAACAATCAAAGATCAAAATGAATTTTAAAGGCCCTAATTTTAAACCTAAATTTTGCAAAAATTTGAACCCTAAAATTCTCTATACATAATGAATATATATGAATTCTATGCACATGGCCGGCTTTAGAACAATAATATCTACATTTTTCTTTCACAAATCGTGGCCAATGGATGCCTATATGAAGAGATAAAAGTTATAGTTCTTAACTCTTTCAGCTGAGATCGTGAATGGAGTTTGAGTGAGATTTATGAAGGCCTGAAGATTCCTTTAGCTTGCTTGAACCTCCCTGAGTGTGTTTCAATCCTTACCTTGCTTTGAAAGTGTCTGAAACTCTTTATCCAAGTCAACCTACAAGCTTGAAAACAAAAATGGAAGATGGAGAAGGAGGTGTTACAGTGGAGGGATGATGGTCTGGATCACTTAGGTATGAGGTAGGTAAAGTGTTTGAATGATTAAAACTTGAAACGCACGAGCAAATTGGTGGATTGCTATGCTTGGACACAAACTGCAAGTTTTGACAGTTTTTTGGTGATAGGGAGTTTTTGAGTGTTTCAGGCCCTTTACAATCGTGTTCTAAGCTGTAATGTGTTTGTGTATTAGTATGGAGAAAGTTTCCAATCCAATCCTCAACAGATTTCTGAGTTGTAGCCTTTTTACACTCTTTCTTGCCTTTGAAGCAAAGTGACGGGACAAGTCTTTACATGCTTGTACTGGCCTACTTGGAGTTGGTACAAGCTCTAGACAAATTGCTTTAGGTTTGTAGGACTTGTGTGTGCAGAGAAGACAGGTCCAATGCTCAAGAATTGAAAAGTTGCAAAAGTTAAGCTTTTCCAAAATGGCAATGGCAACTTTGTGCCATTTATGGAATTAAAGCTTGGATAAAGACCCTTGGGCTTGGATTAAGGTTTTGTCAACTGAGTAAGTATTAAATTATTAAGTGAGAAACAAGTTTGAGACCTGTAAAGCAAGAATTAGGCAGCATAGGTTCAGATTTGAATTTTGTTCTTCATGAAATGGCTTGAATTCAAAGTGAGAAATTGCCAATTTCATCTCTTCGATTCTCCCTACTCAAAAATGATCTCAAGGATTTCTTGGACATTTTGGAAATCTTGCAATGTTCTCTATAACTCATATTTGAAATTAATTTCAATATTCCTCTTAGAACTAGGTGAAAAATTGCCATGAAGTTGGGTCCAAAACCTGCCTAAATTAGGGCAAAATTTCACTAAGTTATTTTAGTTCATGGGCGAGTATTCACAAAATTATATCTTGAGATACAAGCATCTTTAGGAAAAAATGTGTGAAGAAAAGTTGTATATTTCATGGAGGTCTACAACTTTCATGTTGGGAACTTTCTTTGAATCATCTTGTATCATGGTGAAAAAATGGCTTAAAGTTTAGAAAAAATAAGAAATTTTCAATACTTAGAAAAATTTCTAAGTTAAGAAAAATTTCAAATTTCAAAATCAAATATCCAATATTTGGTTTCTTGATGAACAAGCTTCACATTTTGACATGTTTTAATGAATTGTGATCCTTGGCACTTGATTTTGACCAAAAAGTCAAAGTTTGACTTTTTAGTATACAATTGACTTTTGATCAGTTGACTGCAAATTTCATCTGTTTATCCAATGGACTTGCAATGTTTTGAACCATGTAATTAGGTAAAGATGATGCAATTTAACCCTTGAAACCATGCTTCAAATCAATTGGTCATTTTCTAGGTCAAAAATCAGAAATTTCCCTTTCCTAGTCAAAACCCTAATTTTGACCATTTTTCCCTTTTGATGATTTGATCAAATTTCTTGAGGAATTGTGGTCCAAACTTGATAAAATGATACATATGAGTATATAATGTTGATTTGGATAAAAAATTATGAAGTTTTACTGTAAATTGGCCATGGTTAACTTTTTCCAATACAACTGATTTTTTAGGTCAACTGTCTAATTGACTGATAAAAAATGTGGTTCAAGGCTTGAAACTTGTCATGAGTAATATTAGGGGTCCAGAATGATGTTTGAAAGTCATATGAAACATTTATAGTCCAAAAATCCTTGGGAAAACTCAAACCCTAATTTTGTCTTAAGTCAAAGAGATCTTGTGAGAAAAGTCTTGATAAATGAGAGGGCAAATTTTGGGGTACAACAAGCACCTATACCATTCCCGAGTGCGTTGGATGCCCCATCAAAAACCAGGATCCATCGGGATCCTTGTTCAGATCCATTATACGGTCTAAATTCTTCGCAGTTGTTCACCATCATGATGTCTTCATCTGGGAATTCGAACTTCATGGACTGGTAGTCATCTACAGCTTGATGAGTAAGGTGATCAACTAGTACACTGCCCTTTATTGCTTTTTGGGTGGTATACTGAATTTCATATTCCATTAGGATCATCTGCCATCTTACTATTCTCCCAGAGAGGGCAGGATTCTCGAAGATGTACTTTATTGGATCTATTTTAGATATCAATAAGGTAGTATGGGTCAACATATACTGTTTTAGCTGGCGAGCAGCCCATGCCAGAGCGCAACAAGTTTTCTCGAGCAGTGAATATCTTGTTTCACAGTCGGTAAACTTTTTGCTCAGGTAATAAATAGCATGCTCTTTTCGGCCAGGCTCGTCATTCTGCCCCAACACACACCCCATTGAATTTTCTAAAACAGTTAGATACATGATCAATGGTCTTCCCTCGACTGGTGGCATCAAAACAGGAGGCTCTTGTAGATACTCTTTGATCTTATAGAAGGCAGTTTCACATTCATCATTCCATTTGACTACTTGATCTTTCTTCAGTAATTTGAAGATTGGTTCACAAGTAGCCGTTAGGTGAGAAATGAATCTGGCAATGTAGTTTAATCGTCCCAAGAACCCTCTGACTTCCTTCTCAGTACGAGGATCAGACATTTCTTGTATTGCTTTCACCTTGGCATGATCCACTTCGATACCTTTACCGCTAACGACAAAGCCTAGAAGTTTGTCGGACCTCACCCTAAATGTGCATTTATTCGGGTTATATCTCAGCTTGTATTTCTTTAGTCTCTCAAACAGCTTCTGCAAATGGTCAAGATGTTCCTCCTCGGTTTGAGATTTGGCTATCATGTAGTCCATATAGACCTCTATTTCATGATGTATCATGTCGTGAAATAAGGCTACCATGGCACACTGATAGGTTGCCCTAGCATTCTATAACCCGAATAGCATAACCTTATAACAGAAAGTGCCTCGCTATGTGACATAGGTCGTTTTTCCATGTCCTCAGGCGCCATTTTGATTTGGTTGTAGCCTGAGAAACCGTCCATGAAGGAAAACACTTTATATTGTGCTGTATTGTCAATCAAAATATCAATGTGGGTGTTGCACCCAAAATTTTCCCTCTTAATTCTTAAAGCATCTCTCACAATGATTCTCAAAATTCAAGCTTGCAAAACACATTGGGATCTTCCAGCACCAGAATTAAGAAGAAATTGTCAAAAAGGGAGAAAACAGACAAAAATAACATTTTAACAAATTTGCAGGAAAATAGGTCTCCTTCAATTCAGCCCCCTTCGACTGGACTTTGCACCTCTTTCGATTGCTCAAAAGTTGCTGCTAGCGTGCCTCTTTCGTCTGGGTAATGTGACTTCAAATAGGTCTCCTTCGATTCTGAAGGAAATGATCTTCATACAAGTTTCAATTAAGTTTTTGGTTCCCTTTGAAACAATGTTCTTCGACTCAGGAATGTCCTTTGACTCAGGAAGTAAAGGCCTCCTTTTGGTTTTCTTCTAAAAGCTTCTTTCGATTCAGAAGCTAATAACCTTTTGAAAAGGGCCATTCGAAGAACACACATTTGGTTCATTCGAAGGACACACAACTGGTGAAAACGAATGTTGTTTGTTCCAATCTGGTCGAAAGGTGGAGGATTCGACTCAAAAGATCAAGTTGAACATTTAGACCCATAGACTGGGCTACGTGTTTTCCCTTTATAGACCTTTACCCATTTGTTGTCCAAGACCACTTGCACTTAATAGTATAATACTACCTTTTAGAAAAGTTTGTCTTGAGCCTTGCGCCTGTTTTCCTTCAGAAAGAAGCAACCCATATGAACCATTCATTTTGCTTTTATGGCACAAGTGGGCATTTACTTTCCAGCTGAGCCTTATTTTATTATTTTTGCTCCCCAAGCCTCTCAAAAGCGTTTCTCTATAAATAGAGGGTTCATTTGCACAAGAAAGAGAGGATTTTTCTTTGGATCAGAGGAACGTATCCACAAAATTCTCATACACCACAAAATTCTCAAACACTTCAACACTTGTGAAATTAAAAAACCAGAATCATCATTACCTCCTTCAATTCTGAAGAACAACACATTCCAGTTTCCTTCAACTCAAAGAGCATCCGACTTGTTCTTTCCTTTGAACCCGGTGTCGAAGGCCTACTCTGGGTCTTTTCCTTCGAACCCAGAGACATTCAAAGCAACTGCCCTAAAGTCCAGAACACGTGCCAACCTCCAGCAAGGTAAGTCATTCTTAATCTTTGACCCTTCGTTTCCAGCATAGCATGTAAATAAGTTTTCTTTTTCATTTAAAACATGTACATACTATTTTCTTTTTCTTTTTTGTTTTCACTCTCTTAATATGTGTCATGGTTAACAATCTTCTTGGCTCTTGCTCTTGGTACACTTAAATACGCTTTAAAGAACTAATCTAGTCTTAAGGTGATGTTGGCATGGCCTTGGGCCATGTTGCTATTCAAACTCAAATGAAAGAAACAGGATACAGAAGAGTTAGAAACGAAGCCTCTGGCTTCCATACTAACCTTCAGGCCAAGCGAAAGAGGCATTCGAAAGGCACAATATGCTTGGCTTCTAGGCCCCAGTCGAAACTCACTCTTTCACCCCTTTTCAGGTAAGGTCGAAGAGGGCCAAAAATGGCAAGATCGAAGGGTTGTTGCCCTAAGTCGAAAGATCCATTTTTCTTGCTTTTACCTTATTTTTGCCTTTATATTCTCATGCAATTCAATATGGTTGTAATAGTGTAGGATATTTATTTCCTGTATTTTTATTGCTTTGTATAAATGCTAGTAATTAAGTGTGTACGGCAAGATAAAATCAACAAGTAGACAACCCTAATCAAAGAAAAAATGCATGCAATCAAACACACTTAGCACACATGCACCCTTAGGGTAATTCCACTTGTTGCCTTACAAAAATGGTCATGTTATGCATGTGGGATGTCTTAGCACAAACAAGTCGAAAAATATCACAGTCCCTTGATGACGCTATCAAAAGTTGCCTTTCAAAATGATCTTAGTCCCTACAGAAAAGTGCTAAGTCATTTCAGAACATTGCTATCATGGTCATACGATGACCCAACGCTCGTCCCTTCACATCCAATGATGGGGCTTCTTATCAAATCAATGGTAAGGTAGCAACATCTAAAGGAGGAGGAAAAACACATCTAAAACCTTTTGAGTAGGTAGATTACTTTTAGTTACTTGCTCAAATTAAACAAGCATCCTTGCTATTTTCAAAACAATCACATACACTTTCAAAAACACTTTCCAAACATTGAAATATTTTCAAAAGCTCAACACTTTGCATACATTCTTACGAACGAGAATCATTGCAAAGTTTGCCTAAACGATGGCACCTTTTCAAAATACTTTCAAAACCATACAAAAGCACAATTTTTAAACAAAAGCAAGTGATCTAACGAGTAGCTAAGATCCCATGGAAAACCAAGGATGGAAATGGTGCTAATACCTTCCCTTTTCATAATCTACCCCCCGAACTCAAAGAAAAACGTCTCGAAAGGTCTTTCTTGTGCTTTTTCACCTTTCCTTATTGGATAAAAGAAAAGTCGGTGGCGACTCTTGCTAAACCGCAACATTTGCGAACACAAACGTAAAACCCTCAAGTCAGTTCTCCCACTGTATCACAGTGGGGAAGTGGGAAATCATCCTTAGGGCTTGCCCTATTCAAATCTATGTAGTCCACGCACATTCACACTTTTCCGTCCTTTTTAGGCACGGGAACAACATTGGCAACCCATTGTGGATAGGAGGTGATGGCCAAGAATTAGGCGTTGAATTGTTTCATGACTTCGGTGTTGATCCTTTCTGACATGTCTGGTCGCATGCGACGGACCTTTTGTTTTACCGGTGGGCAATCTTCTTTTGTTGGTAGACGATGTACCACGATATCTGCATCAAGTCCCGACATGTCTTCATACAACCAGGCAAAGACCTCAACATAATCATGTAGCGACTAAATCAGACGCTTCTTGACACTAGGTTCCAGATTGTCACCCACCTTGACTTCTTTCTTGTCCTCTTCGGTACCTAGGTTAATTGTGTCCAGTGGTTCTTCGTGGGGCTGAATGGTCCTCTCTCGTTGTTGTAGTAACTTGGCTAGTTCCCCTGGCACTTCACAATCTTCCTCACCTTCGTCTTCGGCTTGGTAGATTAGATTTTCAGAGTCACAAAAGGCCATAGCAGAATCGTTACCCATGGGATCCCGAATGGATGTAGATCTACATTTTGAATGTGAATGTGTGTAATAGTATAGCTATCTTCGAAAGAAAGTAAAAAAATGTAAAAAAGAAAGACAAAGAACACAAAGTTTGTATGCAAAAAACGTCCATGATTCATTGATGACATATGAAAATGAGACAACAACCCTTACAAATGGACCGTTGTGCCTCGGGTAAGACACAAGGCTTTAAAAGTCTGAATTATGTAATTATTACAGATCTGACAAAATTAAAAGACAATTACTGTTGGATAAAAGTAATTGGGATAAAATCTTTAGCTTCCCAGTTGCTGAGTCCTCCGTTGACAGTTGGGAAAATCCATTCCTCCAGGTCGTAGCTATCCTCATCATCCTCCACTGAATTGACTCTGTGGTTTCTGATCTTCAAAGGGGGTCCCCCAGCGCGAGCACGTCGTACAACTTTCTGGGCTCCTGAAGTAAAACCCAAACCAAATTTGTCATATTTGTATGGGGTATCTGGGAGTTGGCCCCAAATAGTGCACCCAACTTCTTCTAACACTGCCTTAACATATTCCATAGAAGACATCTTTAGCGGATGTCTTGTAATCTTCGGGATTTGGGAAACAACTTTGGTTACTGCCACGGTTGGCAGGACTTCCTCGAAGTGCTGAAATGGAGTTTCAATGAATTCACCATCCAATTCCACGTATCTGAAAGAGTTCAAATGACTGACCATATATTTCTCTTCTCCATGGACAGTAATAATCTTCCCCTTGGTTGGGTATTTCAGCATTTGATATAATGTAAAGGTGACAGCACCAGCATTGTGAATCCATGGCCGGCCCAATAAGCAGAAGTAGGAATGATGAATGTCCATCACGTAAAAAGTTGAATCAAAGGTTTGAGTTCCAACTTTTATGGGGATGTCCACCTCCCCATGCACCATCCTCTTAGAACCGTCGAAGGCCCTTACCACTATGTTGTTAGGTTTCAAGGTCAAACCTTCACAGTCGAGTTTATCAAGAGCCTTCTTAGGCAGCATATTCAAAGACGAGCCGATATCAACCAAAACATGGGTCAAAGTTTTACCTTTGCATTAGACAGATACATGCAACGCCTCATTATGTTTCTTCCCTCTAGGTGTCAAGTCAGCATCAGAAAATCCTAAACCATTGTCAGCGGTTAAACTGGCCATACAGTCTTGGAACTGATCAACAGAGGTTTCTTGTGGTACATGGGCAGTTTTAAGAAATTTCACCAAGGCCTTTGCATGAGCCTCAGAGCATAACAATAAAGCTAGCATGGAAATCTTTGACGGAGTCTGCCCTAGCTGTTCGACTACGTTGTAGTCGCTTCTCTTTATAATCTTCAGAATTTCTTCCCTCTCCTTTTGGAAGGCCTCAGGAATAGATACTGTTTACGCCTTCATGCGGACAGGCTCAACCAAAATGCTTTTGCTTCGAGTCTCAGTTGTCTTGGCGGCGGGAGTATCAACAGGTGTAACTATAGGAATTGTAGTAGTAGTAGTGTCAACAGGGGTAACCAAAGGGATTGTAGTAGTAGTGTTAGCAGAAATAGGAACAAGGATGATCATCGGGCCGATAATAGTCTTTGGAGGAGAAACCTCTAGAGAGAAAATTCTTCTACTTCGAGTTATCTTGCTGGTTCCCGCAATATTACTGATGTCGGGGTCCGCTTTCTCAAGAATTGAGTCTTCATCAGCCAGCCAATCTTGCTTGACACCGTGATAGTATACGTCGCCCCCATAGTTCCATGGGACAGTTTTATTTGATGAGTACGAGATTGGACCTGGCATAGTAATTATTTGTGGAGCTACTTTAGGAACAGATGTAATCCTAACGGGTCTTTTGGTGGAGACCTTGGAAGGATTGGCGGAAATGGTTACTATTGAAACATCTTTGTAAGAAACAGTTGGAACGATAGTTTTTTCAAACAAAATATCTTTATCATCCATTAGGCGTTAAACACCTGCTTTTAATAAATGACAACCGGTTAGTAGGGAGTAACAGAGGTGGCAGCTTTCAACACAACCCGGAAATAAATTGACTTTTAAAAGGTTCTTCTTGATGGTGAGGAGAGGAGTAACAAGTTCATCAATAGTAGAAACAAACATATAATCTTCAACAGCGTTAACACCACGGCCATGCTTGGGCATAGGAGCGGTGATAACATTTGGGATCTCGGGAGCATCAAACTAAAATTCTTTGGCTTCAAAGAGGTCTTGCACTTTGTTTTTCAAAGCCCAACAATTGTTAGTATCATGGTCTGGGCTTTCTGAATGATATGCACAACGAGCATTAGGATGATAATGAGGAGGGGTTGTGTTGGGATTCTTCGGAGTTTCTTTCAAATTACCAGATTGGATCTCAATAAATGTGGTAGTACTTGAGATAGTGTCATATTAATCTGAGTAAATTGTCTTACTGGTCTTTCTGTTCTAGGTTGATCGTTCCTTTAATGAGTAGGTGCAGGCTTAGGGATCATGACAACCCCTACCATTGGTCAGTGTTCAGTTCTATCTTGATTCCTTTGAGGATACACAACACCAACTTCTTTCTTCCCAATAAATGGTTTTCTTACAGCAGTGGAGGATGCGTCTTTTTGGATCTTCCCACTCTTAATCCCAGCTTCCACTATTTCTCCGGTCAAGATTAGTTCAGTGAAGCCTGCTGAGGAGCTTCCAATTAAATGATTAAAGAAAGGACCAGACAAGGTACCCAGAAACATGTCTACTAGTTCTCTTTTAGAAAGGGGAGGCTGGACTCTTCCTGCTAAGTCCCTCCATTTCTGAGCGTAGTCTTTGAAACCTTCATTTGAAACTGTAGCCATACTCTGGAGTTGAGTACGGGTAGGAGCAAGGTCTGCGTTGTACTGATATTGTTTATAGAAAGCAGCGGCAAGGTCTTCCCAATTATGGATGTTGGCCCTTTCTAGTTGATAGAACCAATCAAGTTGAGTTCCAGATAGACTGTCTTGGAAAAAGTGGACCCATAAATCTTTGTCCGTAGTGTGAGGCTGTATCTTCCTCACATAGGATCAAAGATGCATTTTGGGGCACGAAACTCCGTCGTATTTAGCAAATATTGGGGCCTTGATTTTTGGGGGAATGACAATACCAAACACCAAGCCTAGCTCCTCAAAGTCTATCCCATGCACCTTCTGGATTTCCATTGCGCTTAGTCGTTCTTCCAGATGCTTGTACTTGTCGTCGGCCGGGGGATAATGCTCTTCAGAGTAATCCTCTTCTTCTTCCGCTTCAGACTCTTGCTGGAAAACTACTTCCTTGCCTTTCCTATCTTGGTTATCTTTTTCACCAGATGACGTTGCAAAGTCTAGGGTCCTTCTTGCTTGTCCTTGTAACCTTCTTCCCATATTCAGAACTCCGGTTACTTTCTTTTTCTTCTTCTTTTCTTTAATCAGCAAGGTTTTCAGATCTTCTTGTCCTTTGGCTAGAGTCAAGAACAACTGCTGAAACTGAGCATTCTGCGCCTGGAGGTCTTTCATTGTCTGTTCGAGATCCATCTTACTGAAATAAACAGTAGAAAGATGAGGATACTTGTTGTGAGAAAACCTGCTTATGTTATGATGAATGGTAAATGCATATGCAATGATTTCAAGTAAATTAGAGATTTAAATTTGCTTTAGACCAAAAAGGGAATGCACATTATATTAAGAAATTAAAGCTTTGAGTACATCATGCCTCTTTTGGGCTTACAAAGAAAAATACAAAAACTCTAAGATAAAAAAGTTGTACGCATCCTCTTTGGTGCGATGTAGGCGTTCAAGCTCCGCTCCTCATGAAGTTGCTTAGTGAGTTCTAAAACCTTTTTCTCGCTGGCGTAGAATTGGGCCTCAAAAGTGTCTCGCTCACCCTTAAGCTGTATCAAATTCCTTTGTAAGTCTTCTAGCGAGGTAGGCATGTCAGGATGTAAGATAGTGTATGGGACATCTCCTTCCACAACAAGCTCTATGATTACCGGGAGAATGGAGGGGCAAGGCATCATAATACTTTGAGCACGAGCTCGTACCCATTTGAGGTAAGGCTCAAGAGGGATGGAATTCTTATTCCCCAATGTCTTGATATCTACCTTGTTCAACATCCTCCAAGCTCGGATAAATCTCTGGCGATGACCTTGATCGTCGTTCTCGTATCCAAATACCAAACCTTGAATGAGCATCTTATGTGGGCCATCCCTTCGGGTGTAACCAAACTGTCTTAAGGCTAAGCAGGGGTTATAGATGATACCTCCTCTAATGCCAAGTAAAGGGACATTAGAGAATTCTCCACAACGGTCGACAATAGTAACATTCTCTATGGATTGGGAACACCAATGAATGCCTGAATGTTTGAGCATCATCAACCTATGTGACCACCTTGAACCTTGCTTGTTCTTCAATACAGATTGGGGAAGATGCGAAATAAACCATCTTTCCAAAAGAGGAGTACAACACATAAGGATACCTCTTTTCCTTATAGTGCGAGTGTGACAGGAATGTAGGATATCTCCTAGCAAAGTAGGCACTGGGTTATGAGACATGAAGATTTTGACGGCGTTCACATCTATGAGTTAGTCATGATTTGGAAACAAAACCATCCCATAGATGAGGAGAGCCACAATTTCCTCAAAATCTTACAAATCCAAAGAGTTCCAACAGTTTTGGGCTTTCTCAAACAAGAACTTTGCTTGGAAACCCTTGACACCACTCCTTGTTTCCCAATTAGTTGTGATATCAGATGATTGCAAGTGTAGAGCTTGAGCAATCTCTTCTGGCTTTGGATCTCTTTCCGTACCATTGAAAGGTAGTTGATTGAGAATGGGAATCCTCAAGAGTTGGGAGAATTCTTTCAAAGTTGGCACAAGTTGATAATCAGGAAATGTGAAGCAATGGTGTAAAGGATCAAAGAACTGGAAGAGCACCTTCATCATGTCCTCATCAGTGTTGGAGGTAACCAAGTTTAGTAGGCGACCATGTCTTTCAGTGAATGGAGAATTTTATGGAATCCTTGATTCTATCTCTTTAAGTTGAGAAGGGATCCTTACAAGATTGACTTGAATAGTTTTCCTGTGAATATAATCCATGTCCTACAAAACAGAACAAAGATAAATCCCAAGATCCTTGAAATGGTTAGTGAATATGAGTATGATGTTATGATGTTTATGATGTTATGTACAAGTAAAGATACACAAACAAAGAAAACAAGTCCTTAGGTTTAGGCTTGCATGGAGTCTCATAGGTAAGTACCCTCTTGAAGTTTAGTTGGCTAAAATCTGTCCTAGTAATAGTAAACGGGTTCTAAGGAGCTCAATATCACTGATTTGTTTTCTTTGGACATTGTTTCAGCGCAAGCCTCTTTAATAGAGACCGAAATATCCCAAAAAACCAAACCTCAATGAGTGTAGTATCGAGTATCTACCAACTTTGGACTGCACCAAAGCCGGTCATCTCACTACGTCCTAATGGCCAAGTTGGTCAAGTAAAGGTTCTAAAAGTTCATTAGTGCTTCATGACATCACTCAGCGGCCCCGTATTCTCCTTGACTACTCAAGGGCTACCGATATCCATAAATATGTCACACTAACGTAGCTATTGCTTAGACCATGTCAGTATGCCCCGCACAGTTTCCACAATGTATTGCTACTTACCTATAAGGTATTCCAAATCTGGGTAGAGGATTCAAACTCAAACAAAGAACCATAATGTAAAGCATAAAAGTCAAACAAAGAAAAAAGTAAATGTGATCTAGCCCTAAGGTAACCCCACTTTTTAAGATTTCCCCAGTAGAGTCGCCAGTTCTATGGTACGGTGGGAGAACTGAATTGGGTGTTTTGCATTTTATCGCAAATTTTGCGGTTAGTAAGAGTTACCACCGATTTTTCTTTTATCCAAAAGGAATGGTGAAAAATCACAGGAAAGACCTTTGAGATTATTTCTTGAGTTCGAGGGGTAGATTATGAAAAGGGAAGGTATTAGCACCCTTTTCATCCATGGTTTTCCATAGGCTCTTAGTTACTTGCTAGATCACTTGATTTTGTTTGAAATTGTGCTTTGTGTGGTTTTTTAAAAGTATTTTGAAAAGAGGCTATTGTTTAGGCAAACTTTGTAATGATTCTCGTCCGTAAAAATGTATACAAAGTGTTTTGATCTTTTGAAAATGTTTTCATGTTTTGAAAGGTGTTGGTGTTTGTTTTTGAAAATAGCAAGAATGTTTTTGTTTTGAAATGGAGCAAGTAACTAGGAACATTCTACCTACTCAAAAGTCTTTCATGTTCAATTTCTTTTTCCTTTGACATTGTGATCTTACCATTGATTTGGTAAGTAACCCTATCTTTGGATGTAAACGGGACGGGCGTGGGTCATCGTATAACCATGATTAGCAATATTGCAAGGTATCTTAGCATTTTTCATTAGGGACTAAGATCATTTTGAAAGGCAACTTTGATAGCGTCATCGAGGGACTATGATCTTGTATTTTGCTTGTCTTTGCTAAGATACCTTACATGCGTAATATGGTCATTTTTGTAAGGCAACCAAGTGGATTTACCCTAGAGGTGCTTGTGTGAAAGTGTATTGATTTTCATGCTTGGTTTTTGTCTTGAATTAGGGTTTGCTACTTGTTGATTTTATCTTTTGATACAAACCCTAATTACTAGCATTTATATAAAGTGATAAATTGCGGAATTTAAAATTACTACACTATTACAATTACTCATGGGAGGGGGTGTACAAATTTACAAATGGGGATTGCAAGAAAATTAAACCTAATTACCTATTACAACCATATTGAATATTGTACAAAACTGAAAATAAAATGCAAGAATATAAATGGAAAAAAGAAAAGATTTTTGTTGTTTTTATGAAAGGGGTTTTATCCTAATTAAGTGAGATGATTAATGAAAAATAAACAAAATTTAAACCTAAATTAATTAAGAAGGAAATTAAGTTAAAAATGTATTTTAGGGTTTTTTGTGAAAAGGTTTTAACTTAATAAAAATAATATGAAAATTAATTAATTAAAATAAACCTAAGTTCTAAATTAATTTTGAATAAAATAAAAACATATAAAATAATAATTAAGCCTAAGTCTAAATATTATTTATTTAAGAAAAAAAAGAAATTAATTTGTTTAAGAAAATGTTGTTTAATCTTTTTTGTTTTATAAGAAAATAAAATAAATAGTTGTAAATAATAAATAAATATTTTTGGATTTTTCATGATTAATGAAAATAATAATAATAATAATAATATTAATAATAATAATAATAAAAGGTAAAATAAAATAAAATAAAATAAAATAAAATAAAATAGAAATAAGTCAGGGAGGTGGATTAGTAATGCAGGGGAGGGGGTATTGTGAGAAAAAAAGATCAGGCCCAAATGGAAGCCCAGGCGCTGCAAAAAAGCACAAAAAAGTCAAAAAAAATAGTGAAAAAATGCAAAAGGTCACGCTGGGGCTTGAACCCAGGACCTAAGGGTGACAAGCGCGCGCTTTAACCACTAGGATGGTGATACATCCGTTAACTTATATGAAAGGATAAATACATAACACAAAACGCGCCCTGATTACACTTCATCTTCAACCTCCAGCCAAAGGATCTGTAACTTGCTCATTTCTTAACCATTTGCAAAAATGTAAACATGAAAATTGCTCCATTTTGTCACACGAATCCAACCATATAAATATCATAAGCTATAAATCAAAGATGAATGCGAATTTCTAAAAGTACCAAATTCTGACCTAAATATTTCAGAAAGTTCAAACTCAAAATTCTCCTAGCTCAATCAAAATAAATGAAATCTATGGACATGTATAGTTTTAGGGCAATGATGTCTACGTTTTATCTTCACAAATGAAAGCCTAACAATGCCTAAATATGAAGATAGAAGTTCAATAAAAATAACTCAAAATTGGAAATCGTGAAATGGATTTGAGCTTGTTTGAGACAGTGGTGATGATCAGGTTAGCTTCCTTGGACCTCTAGGAAGCTATTGCAATGGCTGGCTTGAGCTGAGGGTGGCTGGAATGGTCTAGAGAAGTCCAATTGTGATGCTCTGTTTTTGAACTTGGAAATGGATGGAGATGGTGTTACAATCGTGTAACAGGGATAGGGATGGCTTATGTATGATGTTTGGAATCTTTTGGAAGCAAAAGGACAAGAAATGCATGAGTGAAATATAAGTTTGAAGTTCTTGGTCAGAATATGCAACAATGGTGGTTTGTGATGCAGTTCTGAGTTTTGGAAGTTTTTAGAGCTTGTGTATTCGTGTGTTATGTTGCAATAGACTTGTGTTTATGTATGGAAAAGGTTGGAGAGCTATTGCACAAAAGGTTTCTGAGTTATAGGGTTATGGCTCAATTGCTTGATTTTGAAGAAAAGTGAAAAATCTGGTTTCAAGGCAGTAAGTACAAGCATGTAGGGTGGTTTCCAACTTTAAACAAGCTTATCTGACTTTGTAGAGGAAGCTTGTGTAAAGGGAACAAGTGCAAAGCTCAATGCAAGTTGACTTTGCATAAAGCTTGCTTTATGTAAATGGCAATGGTGCCTTTGTGTCATTAATGGAAAATTTACTTGGATAAAGCTTAAATCAAGTGGATAATAGCCCAAAAGCAAGTGTAATCTTCTGATTATGGAGAGATCTTGAGGTTTAGAGGCCTGCAAAGCAAGATTGTGCAGCATAGGTTTGAATTTTGAATTTTGCTCATCACCAAATGACTTGTAATTCAAGTTTGAAAATCCTAACTCCATCTCTTCGATTCTCCATGCTCAAGAATGATCTCAAGGAGTTCTTAGACATTTTGGAAAGCTTGTAATGTTCTCTACAACCCCTATTTGAATCACTTTTGAAAATTTCCCTTGGCACTATATAAAAAAGTGCCATGAAGTTAGGTCAAAATCCTGCCTAAACTAGGGAAAAATTTCACTAAGTGTTTAGTTTCAAGACCATGACTTCATGAATCAATAACTTGAGATCCAAGAATTTTTAGGAGAAGTTATGTCGGGAACCTTTGAGACTAATTCCTTAATCTTGGGAGGTATCCTTACAAAGTTGATCTGAATGGTATTCCTACGACCGAAAGCCATGACCCTACAACACAGAACAAAGATAAATCCCCTAGATCCTTAAAATGGTTAGTCATGATATGATGTTATGAATTTATGATGTCATGTTCAAATAGATAACCAAACACAAGCAAAACACGCAAAGGCCTTAGGTTTAAGGCTTGCATGGGGTTTGAGGTAAGTACCCTCTTGAAGTTTAGTTGGCTCAACTTGTCCTAAAGAAGTAATCAGGTTCTAGGGATCTCAATATCACTGATTTTCCCACAAGTTATGTCTAGAACGGAAACTGACTTGCCACCAAACAAAACCTGAGAGTCGAATATCAATGAGCGTAGCATCGAGTATCAACCAACTTCGGATTGCACCAATGTCGACTATCTCACTACCTTCTAATGGCTAAGTTGGGTCAATTAAGGTTCTAAAGGTAAGTTAGTGCTTATGACACCACGCCGAAGCCTAGTATTCTCTCCGACTGACTCGAGGGACACTAGTACAAACCAACGTGTCGCACTAACGTAGCAATCACTTCAACCATATCGGTATACGATGTATAGCTTCCATGATCTATTACTACTTACCTAAAATGCCCTCAGATCCGGGTGTAGGATCTTTGTAAGAAAATAAACCCGAGCAAGCCCCAAAATGTAAAGCATACAAGACAAACAATGAAAGCATTAAAAATAATCTAACTCTAAAGGTAACCCCACTTTTTGTTCTCCCCAGCTGAGTCGCTAGTTCGGTAATACGATGGGAGAACTGACTTGTTTTTGCGTTTTATCGCAAATATGCGGATAGCAAGAGTCTCCATCGACTTTTCTTTTATCCAATAAGGAAAGGGTAAAAAGAACAGAAAAGACATTCAAGATTTTTGAGTTCGGGGGGTAGGTTATGAAAAAGGAAGGTGTTAGCGCCCTTTTCATCCGTAGTTGTCTACGGGATCTTAATCGCTAGCTCACTTTATTTTGAAAATACTTTTTGTGTATGTGTTTGAAAATATTTTTGAAAAAAATGCCTAAGTATGGCAACTTTGTAATGATTCTTGTATCAGTTAAGAATGCATACAAAGTGTTTGTTTTTTTGAAAATATTTCAGAGAAAGTGTTTGTGAAAAAGATGTTTTATTTTTGTATGAGCAAGCGATTAACAGTTCTACCCTTACTCATGGTCTTTCGTGTTATTTTCCTCCTACTTTAGATAGTGCTACCCTATCATTAGTTAGTAGGAAGCCCTATCATTGGATGTGAAGGGACATGCGCAGGTCATCGTACAATCATAAAGGTAACTCATAGGAGCGCTTTAACGATTTATCATAAGGGACTAAGATCGTTTATCGAAGAAAACATCATAAGGGTCATCGAGGGACTATGATCTATTTAACCGAGGGTGTTTGCTAAAGCGTCCTTTTGTTAGAGGGACATGACTGTTTTCCGAGGAAACGAGTGAGGTTACCCTAGAGGTGCATGTGTGAAGAGTGATTCATGTTCAGTTATTTTGTCTTGCAATTAAGGTTTTTCTATGTTTGTTTTTATGTCTTGCCATACAAACCCTAATTACTAACAAAGAAATATAACAATAATGAAAAGCATTAAAGTGTGGGAACTAAAGTTCTACGCTATTACAAAGCTTCGAGAGTGGGGATACAAAATAGTAAAAACGGGGGGAAACAATAAAACCCTAATTAAACTATTACAACTGTAAGCAGTAATATAATTGGAACAAGCGCAAATAATAAAGTACACGAAGCGGAAAAAAGAAAAGAGAAAATTGTTTTATGATTGTTTGATGAATTTTTTTTTTATGTTTAACCTAAAACCTAATTAATTTTAATTAACTAAAAGGAATTTATTAAAAACCCTAAAAAAAACCTAAGTTGATTTTAATTAAGAGAAAATAATTAATTAGTGAAAACCTAAAAAACTAAGTTAATTAATTAAATTAAACAAAAAAGTTAAATTAATTTAATTAGATAAGTTAATTAAAAAAACCCTAAGGTCCAAATTAATTTTAATTTAAAAAAAATTAAACTAATTATGTTAAAAAAAGGTTAAAAAATAATATTTGGCCCGGTTATGGAAGCAAACCGGGGGTGTGAGAAAAACAATTCTCTAGGGCCAACACAACAAGCCCATTATGCCTGCCTGAGATCTAGTGGGAATGGTTCCAGGAGGTTCACCGCGGGGAGACCATCAAAAGCGTTGGATTGGATGATGACAAGATCTAGTAGCTGGGAATGGAAGACACATGATTGACACGTAGTGTTGGCTCATATATGATCTGCAAAAACATAAAAATGTGAAAACACAAAATACCAAAGTCAGGGATCGAACCCGTGCCCTGGTACACTAAGGCCTTATCACGCGCGCTTCTACCTCTAGGGAGGCTGCACATCTGTTTATATAAATCAACCAATAAATATATATTATAAATAAGAATCTATTGACCGGAGAGGCACCACATCCCTAGCTTCGGTCGTCTTCTCCGGTGACCTTCTTTTGTTCAACCTGCAAAATAATCAAGATTAGTACTCAAAAGCATCCTACCCCCCTAATCGAGGGTTGCGAATCCAATGGAAGGATTATTTTAGTCTAAAAATCCATGGTTTTTGAGTTATGGCGCAAAAGGTGTAGATCAGAGAAAAGATGGTGTTCTATGATTTAGGATGCATGAGACCTCCACGATAGGTCATTCCTGCATAGTTAAGTCTCATGAACACATAACAAGCATTAGTAAGCATTAGAATACAGTAAAACGAGAGATACAAAATTCAAGCAAAGATGAAATCGTGATGCATGCACAAGTGTTTTCTAGCCATTTGGATTGTTGAAAATGATCCAATCTTACACTGGGAGTGAATGGAGTTGATTGGGATGGTAAGTTTGTGGTGAAAGGGCTTAGAATAAGGATTTGCAGATTTTTAGGGTTCTTAAAATTTTGATATTTTTTGATGACTTTTGAGGCAAGGTTTTTGTGTCCTTGTTTGTATGAAAAGAATGAGATTATATAATGGAAATTAGGTCAAAGATTTGTGGACTTGGGCCTTGTGTAAGAAGATATGAATTTATCTTATTTATTTTGCATTATTAATGAAAAATAAAAAATAATTAAAATAAAAATAGGTCAATGGATGTATGAATGAATTCTGAGGTGTATAAAGAGTATAGAGCACGTTTGGACTTTTAAACAATGACCCAATAGTCCAAAATATCAAGTTTGCTCAATTTGACCTTCATGCATTTGCCCAAAATTTCCCAAATTGCACTGGTCATAACTCTCTCAATTTTCATCTTTTGAAGGTGATATTGGACTTTTTGGAAAGATAAAGATGTCCTCTATAATATCTATGTTGCTCATTTATGATTTTTAAGAATTTATCATGGTGTAATTTTCCTTGACAAAAAGTGTTTTTTTGTTGACTTTTGAAATGACTTGTAATATATTAACCCATATCTCTCAAATGAAGCATTTTTGGACTTGAGCTTAGAGATACAAAGTTGTAGAGAATTGAATTTACTTTAAAATGAGCTTTGGTTAGGGAAAAGTTGATGAAGCATGTGAAAGTTATGCTTGGTAAAAGTTTAATTGACTTCTCTAAGGAAACCATAATTTGGCAACTTTTGACTTTTGATGATTGGAGGGATTTTATTGAGGAATCATGATCAACCCTTGATCAAATGATGAACGCGACTTTAAAATATTGATGTTGACCAAAAATCTTATGGTTTGAATGTATGTTAACCACATATGACTTTTTGCCTAATACAGTTGATTTTTAGTCATCTAAGCAATTGACTGAGCAAGTTTGTGATGTAAGACTTGAAACTTGACATGAGCATTCTTAGGGACATATGAAGAACCATGAAAAACACTTGAGACCTTGGAAACCCAATCTTACCTGAGAAATACAAAACCCTAATTGTGGACCCATTGCTTAGGAGGAGAATTTATCGGATCAATTCTTGAGCCACCTTGAGCATTTAAAGACCCTAGGAGAATGTCTTTAAGAAAAAATGGGAGGGAAAATTTTGGGGTACAACACTTATGATTCAAGTAACTTGATTTACAATCTAACCAACTAATTAATTAACTGTTATGAAATTAGATATCTTTGAAACAAAGTTTAAATCGTTTCTTTATGATCAAGAAATAAACAGGGTAGAAAAGATGATAGAACACGAAGAACAACAAGGATTGGTTATAATTATTATTCTTTACTTTCTCTTTAAACAATATAACAAGTACACAAGAATAAAAAATAACCCTCTCACCCTAAATTAGGATTTGCTGTGTGCAATGATGAGAGACTAGTATGCTATTTATAATAAACCTAACATACTAAACTAATTGGTTTTTTCATAAATACCCATTACAAACTAACTTAGGGTACAAGCTAACTTAAACAATTTTGGCATAAAAAACATGCCCAATTCGACATGTTAACAAACCAAGCATTTCGTCAACTTCATGCTTGACCCTTCTTCGACTACAACATACACTACTTCTACAACTGTATGCACTTCTTTGACACCAGCATATGAGCGACCTTCGACTGCATGCTAACCTCTGTCGAACCACGAAGCTACCCTTCGATT
Source organism: Vicia faba (assembly GCA_948472305.1). Classification (NCBI taxonomy): domain Eukaryota; kingdom Viridiplantae; phylum Streptophyta; class Magnoliopsida; order Fabales; family Fabaceae; genus Vicia; species Vicia faba. Next base: position 411,556,360 of record OX451739.1, read on the forward strand.
CAATAGAGTTTGATCCAATATCTTCCAAAAATCTCCACCTTGGAAAAAATTCTACTTCATCAAGAAAACACACTAACTTTTTTCATGCAGCTTTATCAACTACATATAATGGAAAAACTTGCAACTTGGCAATGTCTTGGTGATCATATCAGCAACATTGTGATTTGTCAAAACCTTCAACACTTGAACTTCTCCATGCTCAATTACCCCTCTAACGAAATGAAACCTCACATTGATCTGCCTGGTTCGCTCATGATATGCCGAGTTCTTCAACAGGTGTATTGTACTTGGACTATCACATTTATTAGTGATAACTCGACCTTGAAGTTTCAGCTCCTTAGCAAAACCTTCAATCCACAATGCTTCTTTCACAAATTCAGTGAAGGCAATATATTCTGCTTCAATGGTTGATAAGGCTACAACATTCTGAAGTGTTTCTTTCCAACTAATTGTTGTGCTAAACATAGTGAAAACATACCCAGAAATAAATTTTCTAGAATCCATACAACTTGCATAATCAGAGACAACATATCCTTTTATTAATGCTTTACTATCTTCACCTAAGGATCCACCATAAATTATGACTCTATTCAGAGACCCATTTATGTACCTTAGAATCCACTTCAATGCTTTCCAGTGAGCCTTTCTAGGATTCGCCATGTACTTGTTTACAAGACTTATTTCATATGCTATGTCGGGTCTAGTATAGACCATAGAATACATCAAAGAACCTACTATATTAGCATATGGGATTCTATTCATATAAGCTCTTTCGACATCAGTACTGGGACACTGATCTATACTCAGCTTTAATTGAGGTTTTGTTGGAGTCAAAACAGGCTTTGGATTTGACATGCCAAACTTGTCAAGAAGCTTTTGTAGGTATGCCTCTTGAGATAAGCATAATTTCGGCTGCTTTCTATCTCTTCGGATGTCAATCCCAAAATTCCTGGATGCTGCTCCAAAAACCTTCATGTCGGACTCCTTATTAAGTTCAACCTTCACCCTTAATATATCTTCGACATTGTTACTTGCTATGAGAATATCATCCATATAAAGCAACAAAATAACAAATGAATTATCAGGTTAAAATCTGAAGTAAACACAATGGTCGAAGTGACTTATAATGAAACTTATGCGTGCCATGAACTTGCTGAATCTCCTATTCCATTATCAAGGAGATTGCTTCATTCCATATAAAGATCTCTTCAGCTTGCACACATAATATTCCTTCCCCTTTTCTGTATACCCTTCAGGTTTCCTCATCAGGATTGTTTCATCTAGATCACCTCACAAGAATATAGTCTTCACATCCATTTGTTCCAGTTCAAGGTCGAACTGTGACATCATGGCAAGCAACATTCAAATGGACCTGTGCTTCATAATAGGAGAGAACACATCATTTAAGTCGACACCTTATTTCTGAGTGAAACCCCTTGCGACCAACCTTGCCTAGTATCTTTTCGATGCTACTCCTTCGATTCCTTCCTTAACTTTGAAAATACACTTACAACTGACTAACCTGGCTCTAGCAGATTTCTTGATCAGTTCCCAAGTGTTGTTATCATGAAGAGATTTCATCTCATCACCCATGGCCTTTAGTCATTCAGTCTTATTTTGACTCCTCATAACTTCCTTATGGTCTCTAGGTTCTTCGTCTAGAACCTCGCTTGTAGAGATTAAGGCATAACCTATAAGATCTGCATACCCAAGTCTCAGAGGTGAATTAATATCTCTTCTCGGCCTATCTCTTTCCAATAGGTAGTCATCAACAATTTCCTCAACTTCCTCAGCATCTTCTGCTTCTTCTTCAACTTCATCTAGGATACGCAATTCAGCATTAACATGCTCAACCTCAACAAGAATCTCCACCTGTTCCAGTTCTTCGTCAGATATTTCTTCATTTTGACCAACATCATCAGTTTTCTTGAAAGTCATTTCAGCTTCATTGAAATCTACATCTCGACTGGTGATACACCTTTTGTGACATGGCTCTAGGCACCATAGCCTATAAGCGTTGACTCCTTTAGGGTATCCCATAAACATGCATTTCAGAGCTCTAGGTCCGACCTTGTCTTGCCTAATGTGAGTATAGGCTATGCAGCCAAATACTCTCAATTTGACGAAATCTGGTGGGTTTCTCGACCAAACTTCTTCAGGTGTCTTCAAATCTAATGCAGTCAAAGGACATATATTTATCATATATGTTGCTGTCAAAACAACCTCAGCCCAAAACACATTCTTTAACCCAATACTAGTCAACATTCATCTAACTCTATCCAAAATAATTCGATTAAACCTTTCATCCAAACCATTTTTTCCTGGATTAACTACAGTAGTTATGTGCCTTGCAAAACCAGAGGCAACACAAAAATTATCGAAAGCCTCATTGCAAAATTCAAGGTCATTGTCAGTTCTCAACCTCTTGACCTTTCTGCCAGTTTGATTTTTGACCAGAGTCTTCCAACTTTTGAAATTCTCAAAAGTTTCATCCTTAGTCTTCTGGAGAAATACCCATAACTTTCTGGAATAATCATCAACTATGGATAGAAAATACTTTGCTCCTAAATGTGATGGACACCTTACAGGCCCCCAAAGATCAACATGGATGTAATCAAGGGATCCATGTGTTCTTTGTTTTCCCTTGTTGAACTTCACTCTGAAAGATTTTCCAAGTACACATGGTTCACAAAACTTTAGCTTTTCAACTTTGTCTCCACCAAGCAAATTTTGTTTCCCCAATTTGACCAGACCCCTTTCACTGACATGGCCCAATCTCATGTGCCAAATTTATGTCTTCGACAAAGGTTTCGTGGATGCAAGCCTAGTTTATTCACGCTCTTAAGACTTCCTTCGACCCCTTCATGACTCTTAGGATACTTTTCTCTCCTTGGTAAACATCTCTTTTCTTGTCGAATTCACCAAGAGAAATCAAATTTCTCTTTAAATTATGTACATACCTGACTTCAGTCAACAACTTTATTGACTCATCATGGAGCGTGAATCTCACAGATCCAACACCTGCAATCTTGCAGGCTTTATTGTTTCCCAGCAATACAGATCCACCATCTTGATCACATAGTTCCTCAAATAAGTATTTGTTTGAAGTCATGTTCCAAGTGCAACTTGAATCCATAATCCACTCCTTACTCGAGTTGCTGCTTGAAACCACAAGAACATCAAATGATCAAAATCATCTTGAACAATGGTTGTATTTCCATTATCCTTACCTTCGTGATCTTTCAGGCGTTCAATGCACACCTTTCTTGTGTGACCCTCCTTCTTACAATGATAGCATCGAATATCAGATGACTCGCCACTATAAGACTTCGGCTGACTTATTCCTTTCTTCTGGTCAAACTTACCATCCTTTATCAAGATTTTTCCTTTAACGACCAAACCTTCACCAACCATCGAAGGTTTATACTCATTTCGTTCATTCAAGTCCTTAGAATACAAGGATGATTGAACTTCTTGAAATATCATGGGCTCTCTTCCATACAAGAGGGCTTCTTTGAATTGAGCATGTGATCTGGGAAAAGCACACAACAATAACATTGCTTGATCTTCATCATCGATCTTGACATCGATATTTTCAAGATCAAGAATCATCTTGTTGAACATATCCAACTGCTCAGCAAATACTTTGTCTTCAATCATCTTGAATGAATACAAAGCTTGCATCAGGTAGAGTCAGTTTACCAGCAATTTAGTCATGTACAAACTTTCAAGTTTTACCCATAACCCTGATGTCGTCGTCTCCTTTGATACCCGTCGAAGAACCTTATCACCAAGGCTCAACAAGATTGCATTATGGGCTTTCTCAATCATGATCATCTTTTCTTTTTCCATTAGCGCAGCATCCATGGTCGCCGCTCCCTTCAGCGCTTCCAAACAATCCTGCTGAACCAGTAGGGCTTTCATCTTCAAGCTCCACATACCAAAATTGTTCACTCCGATGAACTTTTCAATCTCATACTTTGTTGAAGGCATCTTCTCCACGCTCACTGCACCAATTTATTGTGAAATTAGATGCCTTTGAAACAAAGTATAAACTGTTTCTTTATGATCAAGAAACAAACAAGGTAGAAAAGATGATAGAACACGAAGAACAACAAGGATTGGTTATAACTACTATTATTTACTTTCTCTTTAAACAAGATTACAAATACACAAGAATAACAAATAACCATCTCACCCTAAATTATAATTTGTTGTGTGCAATGATAAGAGACTAGTATGCTATTTATAATAAACCTAACATACTAAACTAATGGGTTTTTTCACAAATACTCATTACAAACTAACTTAGGGTACAAGCTAACTTAAACAATTGAACATAACAAACAGGCCCAATTCGACATGCTAACAGACCTATCATTTTGACAACTGCATGCTTGACCCTTCTTCGACTACAACATACACTACTTCGACAACAGCATGGACTTCTTCGACATGTGAGCGACCTTCGACTACATACTAACATTTGTCGAACTTATCGAACCACGAAAATACCATTCGATCCAATAGAATTCGATCAAATATCTTCCACATTAGTAAACTAAGTTCTAATTAGTTTTAAACTCTCATGTAGAATTATTACTTAGTTTCTTTTTAAATCCAAAATATTTGAAAATTAAGATTAGTAATTTCATCTATGTGTAATATATTTTAACATTCTCATCATGTTAATTTCATGTCATTTAAAACACATGCTACATTACTGAAGCCAATGATTATTATTTTCGTGAATTACAGGAAACTAAAACTGCAATTAAAATTTCCCTAGCTGCCTCCGATTAGTATTAGAACTCTCTCCATCAAAATATGAAATTAAGTAATTAATTTGATGAGTAGAATTATAATTTGAATATATAGATAAGTATAGTCCATTACGTCATGCATATACTCCAAAACAATAGTTTATATATACAATCTCTTGACTCAAGGGTTCAAACAATTGGTTGATTCATGATCAGGTTCATATCTTTATCTAAAATAAGTTCATTCAATCAATGTTTTGAATTTTAGTCATTCAATCATTGAACTAGTTTTTCAAAAAAATGAGCACGAATAATATTAGAATTTATAGGTGATATAATAATATACACTTATTATTTCATGATGATATGATTTCTTATGTGATTACATATAAAATCACATGGCTTATAAATAAGATTTTATCTTGACTAGGCAAGATAAGGTGATGACAACCAACAAAAAAACAAATTGAAGATATTGCATGTATATTATAATAATCAACTAGTATTCCATGAATGCCACACGAGACAAAATCCACTAGTACATTTGAAAGATGAAAGGACGAATAATGCAATATTTGGAAATCTTCACAATTATAAGCTATTAAAGTCAAATGTTATATTTTCTAGTGTAGCTTATTGTAGCTTTGCAAGAGTAGTAAATTTCAAATCTACTATATTTTATTTATTCGCTCTTAAAAAAATTAAATTATGATCATTAGATTAATGGATTAAAAAAAATGCTACTTCATAATATTAGATATATAATTCAATTTTAGAAGTTAAAATATAATTTTAAGGTAGGTTGACAAGTATAACTATTTTCGCATTGGTTAATGATGGATTTACACGTGGTTATTATTACTTATACATATGGTAATCAATATATATATATATATATATATATATATATATATATATATATATATATATATATATATATATATATATATATATATATATATATATATATATATATATATATATATATATATATTGGTAATATACATTCAATTCATACAATAAAAATTCTCTCACTCAACTCTGTTTTTGATTCTTTAATTTTAATTTCTCAATTTGAGAATTACTTGAAAGGCAAGTAACTCAACAAATTGGTATCAGAGCATTAGTTCGACCATTAGCTTCCATCGATGACAAATGAAAGCACAACCTTCAATCAATTCTTAGCTAATTTACCAGTGTTCAAAGGAGATCACTATGATAGGTGGTGTGCACAAATGAAAGTCATTTTTCAGATATTAAGATGTGCTCGAAATCGTGAATGATGGTTTATTGGCTTTAGAAGCAATATTATTGAGGCCCCAAGAACCACTCACCGTAAATTAAGCAAGAAATATGGAAAGACTTGTTCTTCATCCATGTGTGGATTCAAATGTCTTTGGGAAGATAATTAAGCAAGAAACAACAAAGGATGTCTGAGATACACTCAAGAAGTTGTATGAGGGAGATGATAAGTTGGATAAGGTCAAGATGAAATCTTTGAGGAAATAATATAAAAATACACAGATGAATGATAATGGAACAATTGCATAACTCTTTTCAAGATTGGTGTTGTTGACCAATCAAATGAAATCGCGTTGAGAGAATGTATCTGATTTTTGTAGAAGGTGGAAAAGGTTTTGAGAGACCTACCAACTAAATTCAATCACATAGTTGTGGCTATTAAAGAGCCCACTACTACAAATAACGCTTTTAACCTCGGATGTGAAATGTATTTTACCTCGGATAAAGTAGCGACATAACGAAGGGTGTCATGAAAAATTTCCACTTAATACCTCAGTGATTAAAAACCAGATGGGTATACTTATATGCTCATAGGTTCGAACCCTAGCACCTATACTTTTATTATTTTCAAAACTAATGTTTCTTTTATCTCAGTTTATTAAAAAAATATGAGGGGTATGATTATTATTTTTTAAATTGTTACATTGTTTACCCAAAATATTACATTGTTTATTCAATATTACATTGTTTACACAAAATATTAAAATTTAAATAAAAGTCAAATTCCCTAGGGTTCAAGATAAAAATCAAATTCCCTAAGGATCTAAATAAAAATCAAATTCCCCTAAGATTTAGACTTTAGATCTTCAAATTATTTTTTGTTAGAATAAATATTTAAGAAAACAAACCTTGAACCCATAATTTTTTCTGCTCTTGCATTCCATCATACATAACTTTTCCAACCGTCCTTAGGTTTCAAGTGCTTCATATGTTTCAGTTAGGTTAGATTTTCTATATTTAGTATGCTTTTATAATGGATGTCCCTTAGGTTTCACGTGGATCACTAATTGTAGCGTCTTGAGCATTGATTATCATTAAATAGAATGCAAAGAATTGTCAAGGTTGGTGTATATAGTATAGAAAAAAATGCTTAACTATCACCTCGGCCGTGACAAATCACCAAGTTGAATGCACATTCTATTTTTATTATATTGTTTTCACAGAATATTAAAATATATTGTATGCAACAATTTTTCGACGATATCAAGATTTATATGCTAGAGGTCCCATGCAAGATTCTATAGCTATGTTTTCATGGCTAATGAGAATTTTTATTTTCTACACTTTCAATCCATCCCAGAGATATGTTGAAGCAGTGATAAATATTTTCTCTCTTTGGAGTGGCTTCATATTATTAAAGATTAGGGTAAAATCTGTTTAACGAGTGTTTTTATAGTAAAATATGATTATTATACCTCTCGGTTTAACTATAAAACCGAGATAAATTATCATCCCCTTTCAACTATCACCTTGGTTTTCGATTAAAACCGAGGTGAATAATTCTTTTTTTTTAAATATTATATTATTTACACAGAATATTAAGATAAATTATTTATAACAAATCTTTAGCTCATTTCTTTGTGTAAGTTGAAGACCGCTTCTCTTTAAGTGTTCTAAAAATTGGATGCATCCAACTTCTAAAAGAATGATGTTTGGATGTCAGAATTTTGCATTCGAATTCACCATTTTTTGGCAGACTATTTTTTTGAAGAGACGGAAGTACACAAGAAATGTGTTACTATTTCTTTGGTTAGAAATATACAATAAATCTTTTCAAAAGTTATGCTCCCTTCATTGAAGCAAGATTGATTTTCTGCACTTGCAATCTATCAAATAAGTAAAAAATACAACATCAACAATATCAACATAATTATGTGAGATAGATTGCAAGGACACAAAAAATGTTTTGTTCTAGATAGAAGAACATTGAACATTTTTTTGTCTTGTAACCCATCCCAAATAATGATGCATGTGAGTTTGGGGCGGCTTAATATAAGTAAGGATTAGGTTAAAATCTATTTGACTAGTGCTTTTATAGTGAAATCTGGTTATTTGATCCCTCGATTACATCGAAAAACGAAAGGGTTAATTTACTTACTTTACACTTACAAACAAATAAAAACATAAACTGCAAAATCTGGGATTCGAAGCGTGTCCTCATTTGTTTTTGATATTCAACTCTTGTTAATAAAGAAATAACTCTGGAGGGAGGATGACGAAAATTTACCTAGAATCTCAAATTGTATGCTTTCGAGTAAAAACCTTGTTGACGATGTACATGCCTTGTTTCAATCCCCAAACACTGAAGATATAAGGGAGATAGACCCTCGTTAACCCCTCTGATCCTTCAAAGTAGGAGTTTCTTTTCTGTTAAAAAAACCCCTTATTTTTAACCCGGGGCAGGGTAGATGTTCAGTTAATTTGATCAGGGATTCAAATTTCAGAAGGAGTGTCCCATCTAGGGATCAACACATTTTATCCCTTGCATTATGAGGTCAAGAAAAGATCAAAACCACAATGGTTATTTCCTCACAAAATCTTGAGGTCGAAATCAAATCGATACAACAATGGTTATCCTCGCTGACCAAGGAATGAGGCAGTCACTTTTCTTCCAAAAAGTTTAAAGACTTAGGGTCACATGAGTTCAAAATGGAAAGTATGAATAAGAAAGAAACAAAAAAATCCACGCTAAGTCAAAACTTGAAAACAAGTCGCTTAGGCAAAAGTTAGGGCATCCCGCTGGACTTCCAAATTGAAATTTAAAAGAATTTGTCCAGAGAAAAGTTAGGAAAAATGAAAAGGAATTTGAAAAGCCCGAAAGGAAGAAAAGGATTATCCAATAAAAATCCTTATCAAAAGAAAATTCATGTGATTGAACACCCAAAAACCAAAGGTTAAGTGACTGTCGTGTCCAAGAAATCGATGTGGTTCTACAACCATCATAAACTCTTTTGAGAGATGAGTGCTCGTATCGAGTTAACTGAATGTAGGACTAGAGAACATCATGGAGAATGGGTGGAAACCAAATAATTTTGAGCCTTAAAAACCTTTTATTTCTAAAAAACCATGAACAACCCTTAAAATTCCTAATTTAAGCATGGTTTAGTTCGAAAGCAAAATTTTTACGAGTACGGTAACCTGACTTCTAAGAGAGTTGCTAAAAACTTTTTGAGTTGGTATCAATCCCCCTTTTACTTTCTTTGTACAGAAAAACTTTGATGTTTCAACATCTTTTCAATAAAAGTTTTCTAACTTCAAGACAAGTATATGATTTGCATTAGATTTATCATTCTTAGGATAAAACATTCTTTGCATATGAAAAAGTTCTTAAACATCAAGTGAGCTTGCATAATGAGCATCAGATGAAGAGTTTGATTATCCCGAGGGACGAATTGCTTCAGGAACCTTTTGAAAAAAAAGGATGATCTCAATTTGGGGCATGATTTCTAGCTACTCCTTTGAATTGAAGAAGACTAGTTTGAGAGATTGATCAAGAAATATTTATTTGATGATTGTGTGAAAGTTTTGTTTGCCCACAAGTCTCTGTTGAGAAATGGTGTATCGTTTCCAGTTGGTCCCTAAGGACACTTTTCTTTAAGCATCTTCTTGCGCATGAAGCAGTTCGAGTTGATAAGTATGATTGTGTACTAGCTTGTTTTGAAGACGTAAGTCAATCATCTCGAGTAGGTGTTATCTTCCAAACTCCGTGAACTTCTCGTTCCTCTGTAAGCGTGAGGTAAGGAAATGGTTTGCCAAGATTCTACTAATCTGGGGAAATGAAGTCAAGATCCATTGGTTCTCAAAGTTTTGTCAATTTGAGACAGTTATATCGAGATTCGACAAATCTCTCAAGTATCGAGTGATCAGGGCCCGTTACCCAATATTTATTTAAGCCACTTCTAATATTGTTTAGTCAGAGGCCGTGTTTCAAAGTTTATAACACTGGGGCAGTTTATCTGGATGGTACATATCTCAGGAAGTCCTTTCAAGGCAAGTTCTTTAATAACTCTACAAAATGGGGCAGGGAATTATGCAAGGGAATCTCTCCCATTTCATAATTGACCAGTCTAAGTCTTGTCACTGGCTAAGTAATATATGAGTGTGAAGAGCATGACAAGAAGTCAATATTGTTATCCTCATCTCATAAGTAGTTGATATCTTTATCTCCAACTAAAGTCAGGAGTGCTATTCTCAGCACAGTTCTCAGGAAGTCTTCTCCAGGATAATCTCTTCAAAGGATAGTCAACCTGAAGTAGTTATGTCAAAATTTGATGAATCTCTTCATGGACCCGTTGTGTCAGAGAATTATCAGAGCTTGAATAATCTGGGGCAGATTGTCTCAAGTCAAAAGGACCCTCTCCAGTAAAGTTGTCACACTATCTGGGGCATATTCAGTGGTCTGTTTCACAGAAGTTATCATTTGCTTTACTTATATGTGTAATTCACCATTACCAGAGCAGCATCCCTCAAGACGGTTAAAGTATCCTTAACCTAGATTGTTTCCTCCGAAGCAACACTGGAGTTTCTACTTCTCCCAAGATTGACTAATTGGAATTTCAAATTAAGAGAGTCTTATTCTACAAGTGCATGAAGTTTTGTCTCCCCAACATCACCTAGCAAAAGAATGTCTATTCCCTGAAGTGGAGTATTCTCATCCCTAGATGAAGTTGAGTGTTCCTTTTGAAATTTCTCTTGTTCCCCAGCGAAGTCACTTCATAAAGATTTCTTGTTCAAGAATTCTGTAATATCCATATCAGAAGCATGGTTTTTCTTTTTGCTGAGAATATTTTATTATCCCCAGAAGAGATTGTTCAAGTCTGTTCTGTTTCTTAATGAAGTCTTGGGAGCATCATCTCACTTCCTCAGAGGAGGTTATTTTTGAGGATCTATGGTCCAATATTTCCTGTTCTCCAGTGGAGCTGAAGATTCTCGTATTTCTAGAAGTAGCATATTATGTTGAGTTGATCATACAAAGAATATCTCATTCTCGACAAGGGTTATGTTTGTAAGGTCTCTTACCCCCAGCATGGATCTTCATATCCTTGGAAGTATAAGGATTCGTTCTCCCTAATGAGAAATTGACAAATTATCAAACAAAAGTCAGGTGAATTTTGATTTCCCACAGACCCGGTTTGTTAATGATCTCTCCAGCAACGTCAAGTATCCATTTGACATTTCCTCGCAGATGTTACAGTTTGGATCTGATCTTCTCTAGTAAATTTTACAATTTATTTGTGTAAGTTTTATCAGGGTTCGACCTGAGGTTATTGGTTTTTTTCGTTTCGCTAATCTGGGGAAATCAAGTCAAGATCCATTGACTCTCAAAGTTCCGCTACTCTGGGGAAGCATATCAATGATGGTACAAATCCCATGAAGTCCTTTCGAGGAATTATCGTTCACTCTGTAAGTTACATCTTGTCAACACCAATGCGAGAGTCTTACCTCTAACCTTTGAACTCTGGAATAGGGAATTCCCTACAGAGTTGCTTCTCCTTAACATTATCATATGAGGGATTCTTGAGGCGGATAACGTTTTTGGATACCTTCATTCCCCAACCAAATCTTGATGAGCATTATCTCATTTCTTAATAAATACTATTCCAAGCGGAGTTTACCTTTTGATTTGAATTATCATTGAAGTTTGTATTAAGATATTCTCATTTTACCATCTGAGTTGTGACTTGGAGCATTTCTTTATCAAAAGAATATTTTATCATCCTCAGTAGAGTTGATGCCGACTGAGATTTCCATATCCCCAATAGAGTTGGTAATGTTTGACTATCTTCATGATCTATTTTATGACTGCATATCCAAGGCTCCTTTAATCCTTGGCAGTCGGGTTCTTTGTGAAGAAATCCATGGCAGAAGCATTCCCAACAGGGGTTTCCATTTTTAGAGTTTTATATCTCGTATCCCCAACAACAACTTTAATTGATTGAGAGTTCACATAGGAATTCCCCATAGAGTTGTTTTCCTCAAAAGGATGTTTCTCGAGAGATTGGTACCCGAGATTTCGGAATCCCCAGCAAAATACTCCCTGACAAAGTTTTGTATCCTCAGTGGAGTTCTGTTTCCTTAGTAGAGTTTTGTTATCCAAAAATATTTTTCAAGAGAAAGGCTTCGTTCTGAGACTTAAAGTTTGAAGACGTCTCATGTCCCCAGTAGAATTGCTTATATGAGAATTCAAAGTCTAAAGAAGTTTCAATTCCCTAGCGGAGTTGCCAATCATAGATTCCTCGTCCTGATCTCTCATTTCCCAGCTAATTTGTTGCTTGGGACATCCTTATTCAAGGATCTTTCCTTATCCCCAGTATAGTTAATGCTGGTTAATTAATTGAGATTTTGTTAGTCTTTGGAAATCGTTAAAGGATTTTCTGACGGAAGCTTCCCCAGTAGGTTTGGCCATTTTTGAAGAGTATCGTCAGCCTCCATTAGTGAGGTTTTGACTATATTTTCTGTTCAACGATTTGTATACCCTGTTACAACCGACTGAAAATCATCAAATAATGAAGTCACCATCGAACGTCTTTTATCCCACATGTAAGGAAAGCTAAACATCGAGAAAACCTGAGAAAGGAGAAGTTACGGTCTTACGACCGAGAGATCGGGTAAGGGAGTCTGTTACACAAGGGGAAGGTAATAGCACCCCACGCGCCCGTTGTACTCTACAGTATCCACTCTTGTTATCTATATTATGGGTGTGTTTAATCTATGCTTATTGTTTACTATACTACTGAAGGGAGAATGCATGCAAAAGAAACGAGAAAAGAATGTATGGAAAACAAAATTGTGCTCGCTTGGGCCCTACCCCAATGCCTACGTATCCCTTTTGAGGAATCAGAGCTACCGTAGTTCGGCTCATATGTTTTTGTTTGTTTGTGTTTTTTATGGACGAAGATAATTCCGCCTTCTTCCGTAGCTCGACCTTTGGAGACTTATACGTTGGCACGGAAGTAAATTAATCATGTCCTTACCTGAAAAGGGTTTTAGAGAAAAGTGCTTGAGCGCACAAAAGATTTGAATTGGTTTTTATTTTTGTTGTAGATAATGACTAGTTGACCTCAAGAGAGAGACATTAGCCACTTTTCTACTTAGCCATGAAAGGAGTCTTTGAGAATTGAACCACACCTAGGCTTGAAACGAAGAACAATAAGATCGAGAAGAGACCCGCTTATCATTTCCCATAATAAGCAAAGGCATGATTCTCATCATAAGATTTAAAGTATTTTGAAGTTTGAAAAGGAAAAAAGACGTTTTAGTCTTAGTTTTAAATGCATATGCAAAAAGGGATAGAAAAGTTAAAGGGGGACTAGCCTATTTCTACACCTAATGTTGTTGCGCATTATTAGACTTAAAGCTAGAATTTTGAGGGAATTCTACCTAATGTTTGCATGCTTGGATTTAGAATCCTAATGTCCAATTTTAATTCAATGAAATTGAAGATTAAATGTGAACCAAAATATCCTAAGGGATCATGAAAGACTATACAAACAAGTAAAATTGGTAGCAAGTATTAAAGTATTGCATACGATCCATACTAAAAAATTGCAAACAAAATACATGATATAAAATGAATAAAACTAATGATTAAAATTGACTAAAAAGTTAGAAAAATAAGAAATGTATTCCTAATTAATTTCTAAAATGCCTTCTAATATTTTTACCATTTTTTATTATGTATTTTTTTATTAAAAAATGATAGAAAGCATTAAAAATTATAAAAGGAAACTAAGAGAATCAAGGGGGTGAGAATTGAAATCCAGGGGGCTTTGGCCTAGTAATCCAGGGGTGCAAAATATGAGGCACTAAGGCCCAGGGCGCTAGGCCCACAGTATTGAGTCCAGAAGCCCTTTTTATTATAGTAATCATCTCAATCTTCCAAAAAATTGTGCATCGGGCTTCAAAGGGAGAATCTGCGGTAGCAAATCCCAGCAAATTTGATCCATGTCTCTTATCCTATCAGACTATTATTTCCAATATTATCAAAATTAATAAAGAAATTAAAAGTAATTAAAAAATGCATAAGTAATTAGGGTTGAAGATAGTGACGGTTCAATTCTTGGAACCGTGAAGACTTTGTTCTTTCTTCTCTTCTCAAACACAACAACACCGCCCCCCTCTTCTCTGCTGGCTCCAACGAAATACACCGACGAGGTCCTCCTCTATCTGTTCGCGCCTCTGATTCAACTCATCAACATTTCTGCATATCTCCTCTTCGTTGGAATCAAATGGTTGATCTTCAAGTTGTTCTAGATTGAACACAAGAAGTGAAGTTCCGCCTTCACTTCTACTCATCATCTCTTATAGATTTGCATTGAGTAATAAAGAAAAAGATGAAAGCAAACGCGGAGATTCATAATTTAGTACAACTCACCTGTTGGAGAAACACCAGTAGTTCTTAGTCGCGAGGACGATGATGCTAAAATCGGAGAAGGCTCTAAAATGACTCGATACGCTTTCCCTTCTGCTTTTCTCTTCTCCTATTCAATTCTCCTTCCACTTCTTCTGCCTTTGTGTGATTTGCCCGTGTTGTTGTGATTTTGCAGATTCTGATTTCTTGTTGTTACAGTGAAGATGGTGGTATACATTATTCGTTGAACTTGCGATGAAGATGATGTTGTTATGCGGAGATATGATGAAGATTGACACGATGAGGATGTTGAGGAAATTGGTGGAGAATAAAGTTGTTGGTGATGAAGATCCAGAAAGGTTGTAGGGATGAAGAGTTAGGCGTGTTTGTGTTGCAGAGAAAGATGATGGAGATCTTGATGAGGTTCATAGAGAGGGGTTGAAAGGTGAGTCCCTTTTTTCTGTTGCTCTTTCTGTTATGAACGCATTGTACCCCTTCTTCCCTTTCAGTATTCTATTATATATCCATTATCTGAGTCATGTTGAAGTCTGTTAGGGAGTTTTCTGTTAGATACAGTTAGAGATTGTTAGTTTTTTCTGTTTGGTTTGTTATGGAATGGTTAGAAACGGTTAGGAGTTCTGTTAGGACAGTTATAAGATTTTGAATTGGCAATTAGGGAGTTAGCGAAAATTCTGTTACAGGTTATGTTGCTATAAGTTTCTGTCGGGATTAGAGGTTGCAGACAATTATAGGAATTAGTTTAGAAAAAGGTTAGAGGGTTGTGAATGGTTTAGAGTTAGCTTTTTCTATTAGTAGATGGCTTTTAGTCGGTTGAAATTGGTTGGGAAAAGATTGGGGTTTCTGAAGCTACCGGTAGAAAACACAGAGCCTCCACCGAACTTTATTTATCCAGAAGGAAGGGGAAATATCGATAAAATTACAAGGGAATGGATAAGATGGTCTTGCGACCAAGAGAAAGGGTAAGAGAGTCGGTTATGCGAGGGGAAGGTATTAGCACCCCTCGCATCCGTTGTACTCAACGGGATCCATTTTATTTGTCTTAAAGGGTGTATTTATCTACAACTATGCTTGCTTAAAGGGAAATGAATGGTTTTTATTATTGTGTTCGTGAGGGTTTCGCGACCCTTTGCCTACGTATCCAATGAAGGAATCAGAACACCGTAGTTCCTCTAGAAAAATGGTTGGTTTATTTGTGTTTTTTATTGGGTGACGTTAACGCATGCATTCTAGCAATAGGCATCGCCGGTATTCCGGTAGAACATAGATAACATGCCCTTTGGGGGAGTTTTGATTTGTTGAGTGTTTTGCGGGTTTTAAGATAAATTCAAGTAAAGGGTTTTTTTTTGTTGATTTTTTGGTTGATTAAAAAAGAGGTTTGTTTGGCTAAAAGTGGATGCGGATGAGATTTCGAAGATACGACGACCTAATGTCGAAGTTTTGACTTAAAAGGTGTGAGTTTTAAAATTACAGAGATATTTAAATATAAATAAAAGAGAATGTAACTAATTATCTAAAGAAGTTATTTTAACTAAATTAAAAAAAAAATTAAGATTACTTACTAAAATAATTCTAAACTAACTACAAATTCTAAGGTTGTAAAAAAGGTTCTAAAATTACTAAATTAGATCTAAACTAAATTAAAGTTTTAAAATTAGTAAATTAAATCTAAACTAAATTAAAATTCCAAGGTTGCTAAATTAAATCTAAAACAAATAAAAATTTTAAAGTTACTAAATAAAATGAAAATTCTAAAGTTATTAAACTAAACTTAAATCAAATAAAAGTTTTAAAGTTATTAAATTAAATCTAAATTCTAAAGTTATTCAATTAAATCTAAATTAAAGGAAAATTCTAAAATTATTAAAGCTCTAAAATTACTAAATTATATATAAACTAATTTAAATATAAACTACGTTAATTATAAAATTCTAATCTAAATCTAAGCTATTATAAAAATAATTAATCTAAATTAAATTAATCCTAAAAATTACTAAAAACTATATTTAAACTAATTTATTCTAAGATTAATAATCTAAAATTAAATAAAGTTATTTAATAAAAAAAGGGTGTGGAAACAAAAAATTGGAGGTGCTGAGCTTAAAACAGCAAGGCCCAAGTATTTAAATTATATATATATGTATAGCTGGGCCAGACTGGGTCGGGTCCGGATCCACCCCTCACTAAAAGAACCGCGGGTTGAGTAAACCCTAAAATGGCAAAAACAACCAGCACCTCTTCTTCTCTATTCCAAAAAAAATTCACCACTTTCCTCTCCTTTTTTCAACTCAATTTGAATACTCACTCTCCTTGTTTGTTTCGGTCTTAATCAACCAACAACAACAAATTATTTATTCTCTCAGCTCACCCTTTCTCTCGTAATGATACTCTCTCTGAATACTCTTTCAATTTCCTCTTAAACGCCACTCAACCTCCATGCTCATCCTCTTCCTCTCGATTTCAACCGCCAACCAACGTTTTATTCAACTTTGCGATTAGGCTTTTGCCGTGATTCATAACCTCGTGTTCTCACTAGCTTCAATTCTGATGCTTCTCTCAACTCTCCACCGCATTTCAGGTCTGGTTACGAGTTTGTTTTTGCAGTTCAAACAATCCAAAAGAAAACAATACAAATTGAATAATAATGGAGGAGGTTGAAGATATTTACCTACCGGATGAGGTTCGATGCCTTTTCAATGTGATTCTGATGTCGATAAATCAACGAGAGCTCGGTAAAATCAGGCACGCATCATTCAACCTCTTCTTCTTCGTGTTTCTGGTTCTGAACTGTTGTTGTTAATTTTTCAGATCAATGAAATCAATAGTGCTTTCAGGTACGTGTTGTCGACTCTTCTTCTTCTCCGATTCTGTATTTTTTGTCCTTTGTATTATTGTTTTGTTCGGTGTGTATCACTATTGTTGCTTGGTGATCATCGTCACTATTGTTTGGTGAGCGGCGTGAGTGAAGATGATGCGACTTTTAGTGGTACGGTTGTGGAGAGTTGATGGAGATTCTATGCATTTGCATAGAGTTGGTGCTCATTGAATGAACATATTGATTGTGGTGAGGGTGATGCGTGAGGACTGAGTTGAGGTTGGAAAATTGATGTGCAGTTCAGAAAGAATATTTGTTTCTGTGAGTTTAGTGAGAGTAAGGCGAGAAAGGTTCCATGATTAATGTAGGGGAGTGGTTATTATGAGGTGAGTATGAGGGAATATGTTTGAGCAGATTGAAGGGTTCAGTGGTGTTTGAGAGAGTTTGGGCAGAGTTTTTGAGTATTGGCAGAGGTAAGATTTAGAAGTCTTGGATTTGAAGAGTGAAACAGGGAGGAAAAGATAAGAGAGGTTTGGAGAGTTGCTAATGTGTAGCCTTTTCTATGAGTTTATTGGTTTGCGTTTATAGTGTTAAAAAAGGGGTTTTGGGGGGAAGATGGGTGAGATTTGAACATATTTGCTGCTCTGCTTTGTTACTTTTTTGATGCAGTTTACTTTGCCTATTTTTGTGCAATGTTACAACAGTTTTTTGGACTGTTTTGGGCAGATTTAATGCAGGTTTTTCTTTTCCTCTTTTATCTTTCTGTGATGCAAAGCTATTGTGCTTTTTTTTCAAAATTAATTATGAAGGGTTTGCTTCTTTTGGAACATGATTACATAGAGGTTTTGGGCATGTGGTAGCTTGCTAGACTACATGTTTTGTTTAATATTTGCTGATTTTTTGTTGAGTTGAGTTGCTGGCCTGTTCTATTGTTGCTTGTTGTTTTGGCTTTGCTGCTTTGCTATGCTTGTTTTGCTACCTGTTCGTGGAAGCTTTGTGCTTGCAGCTTTGGGCTACTTGCTGCTGCTATGCTTAGGCAGCCTGCCGCCTTGTTCTGCAGCTTAGTTGTTTTGCTAGTTTTGTTTTGCTTGTTTTGTTTGCAGCCTGGTTGTTTTGTGCGCTTGCTTTAGCAATAAGAAAATATTTGCCATTTTTCCTTTTCTCCTTTTTGTGAACCAAAGAGAACAATCCCTTTTTTTGTGATTTGCAATTGGGAGAAAATGGCCCATGATTAGAAATAAATACCTCTTTAACTGATTCCAAATGCAAACCCTTATGGTGAGACACTGATTCTTTTTATCAATTAATTCTTGTTTGGAATTTCTTTTTCGTATGTTGATTGCTAACTTTTCCTTTTTCTTATTTCATGAACCCGAGGATTGGATGATCGAGGAAAGGTTAAAAGATGAAAAGGCCATAGCTATCAAGGAGCAGATGAATTTCTTGAAGTTGAAGCAAGACATTCAATTCTTTTTTTTTGTTTTATAAACTGCAATTGTACTTGTAATTCCAAGCCTTGTAACTCGTCTCAAAAAAATATAATGAACACAAGCTTGAATGAATTTATTCTGAATGAATTTTTTGTATGGAAACCAAACAACTCTTGATCTTTGATTGAAAATTGCAATTTCCACTTGAATGATTTGAATGCACCCTTTGACTTTGTAACTTAAACTTCAAGAAATTGTGAGCAATTGTTATAACTTGTATTCCAAACAATCATGCGCCTTATCTTTCAAAATCCAATCAAACTCTCAAACAAAATAAATGCTTAAGAATTTAATTCCACTGGTTAATTGGAACCCAAAACACCGGTCACTTGAACCCTGATCTTCATATCATGCCTGAACCACACTTGCACTTCTCGACCAGAACCCTAATTTTTGATATTCAACACACAATAACCTATAACTTAAGCAACAAAAACATGCCTTGGCGGTCATGAATCCTCAGCCTCATTTCTTGTACCCAAACTTCGCATTTGTCAATTCAAACTTCGAATTCTCGACTCCATGGCTTAGAGACTTTAAGAAGAAACTTGAAATGCGAGGAGGTGAAATTCTTGACCCAATGCCCTGAGCTTTGAGCCATCCTCGAGGCAGGAGAAAGAAACATCTTCACAGAAACCGAAGACCCGAAACCCTAGCATCTTGACCAACAAAAATAGGGAAATAAACCCCAATCCAGGCTCCGATAAATTTGAGCAAGAACCAACCTTGTAACGTGATGACAAAATTCGTTCCACGATCCACTAATCGAGAACCAGATGCGTTTCCATTTTACCTGATAAGAAGAAAAAAACCTCAAAACATGATTAGACATAAAGAGGGTGCCGCCCTAAAACTTTAAACCAAAGCGCCTGATTCCATGAGATGCGGGATATGCAAATGACTAAATGATAAAATGATGCAAATGGAATGCAAAGTTCAAAGCTAGACCTAAAATAAACAGATAGGGCAAATTTGGGGTACGACAGCTGCCCCTATTTAATCGTCTTAAACCTGAATGTGAGATTGGCTTTGGCCTTTCGTAAGTTCAAGGTAGAAGATGATTAAATACCAGGACCCAAAATTTTCCCTGGAGAGATGGTGTGAATGTTATTCACTGGTGTGAATGTCTGCTGGGGAAAGACAAACTGGTCTTTTGGCGGACTAGTCATGATGAATAAAACATGGTTGAAAAAGGGTAGCTCGTACTGGGGTAACAGTGCCAATACAAGGTTTTTGAGGGAGCAGGTGGTAGAATGACTGAAAGGATATGGTTGACAATGTCGCGATGACTAAATGTAAGAAACTTAAAGATAACATGAAGGTAAAGTCTGCGGAAGACTTAAGACCCTAAAAGGATAGCGTGAGGGTGAAACCTACGAACGACCCACAACCCTAAAAGAGATAAAGCAAAGGTAGGACCTACGGATGATCTTCGACCTTAAAAAACAAGACGAGGAGAGGGTAAAGCTAAGGTAAGATCTACGGATGATCTACGACCCTAAAAAGGATGAGAGGAAAGGGTAAAGTCTACGAACGACCTACGACCTTAAAAAAACATAACGCGATGGTAAGATCTATGGACGATCTACAACCCTAAAATGAGAAGGTAAGATCTACAGACGATCTACGGCCTTAAGGGGATGAGGGGAGAGGGTAAAGTCTACGAACGACCTACGACCTTAAAAAAACATAACGCGATGGCAAGATCTACGGACGATCTACGACCCTAAAATGCGAAGGTAAGATCTACGGACGATCTACGACCTTAAGAGGATGAGGGGAGAGGGTAAATTCTATGGACGACCTACGAACTTAAAAAAACATAACGTGATGGTAAGATCTACGGACGATCTACGACCCTAAAATGCGAAGGTAAGATCTACGGACGAACTACGACCATAAGAGGATGAGGGGAGAGGGTAAAGTCTACGGACGACCTACGACCTTAAAAAAACACAACACGATGGTAAGATCTACGGACGATCTATGACCCTAAAATGCGAAGGTAAGATCTACGGATAATCTACAACCTTAAGAGGATGAGGGGAGAGGGTAAAGTCTACGGACGACCTACAACCCTAGGAAAGATAAAATGAAGGTAAGATCCTCAGACGATCTACGACCCTAAAAGGACACCACTATGGCAAGATCTACGGACGATCTACGACCTTAAAATATAACTTGATGGTAAGATCTACGGATGATCTACGACCTTAAAAAAAGATGATGAGAGGGTAAAGTCTACGGACGACCTACGACCCTAGGAAGATAAAGTGAAGGTAAGATCTATGGGCGACCTACGACCTTAGAAAGATAAAGCGACGGTAAGATCTACGGACGATCTACGGCCTTAAGAATACGAGGAGGAGAGGGTAAAGTCTACGGACGACCTATGACCCTAAGAGAGATAAAGTGAGCATTGAGAGTTGGGGAGCATGATGTACTAACACCCTGGTTTATTTTAGTTGGTAGTGTAATAATAGATGTTAACTGGGAATTATGAGGATGAAATTTTTGTGAGGATGTTTTGTTGATTTGGGATTGATCCGGCTCATGCTTCATATGCATTTGATGTGTGACATGATGATCCATGGATATGCTATGCGTTTGAGGATGCAATGTAGTATGTCGTGATGATTATTGTATGCAAAATGTCAAAAACTCATTGAGATCTGTTGTCCGTCATCTTGAGATACTAATATGGACTGGTGCTTGAAATTTGAGAGAAAAGAGTTAGCCCCGCCGAGTTCACTGGGGAATTAAATCTTACTGACGAGAAAAGACTTAATCTGACTTCCTTCATGTGTTGGGCTTTGTGAATAACTGAAAAAGAGACGTGGATCTCAACCAAAGCCCGGGTCTCTCTGTGTGGGAGAATCGGGCGCTCGGTCGACTGTAAGGAGCTGACGAGGATGACATCTTGGTCCAGGTGACCGTCATGACTTGCTACCTGTACAGAAGAGTGAACACTTGAATGCCACAACATTCCCTTGGGATGCCTTCATATCCATGTAATGTAGTGTTTCGCATCTTAGCTCGTGATTATTATTGACTTATTGTTTTCAATGCAATTCTTAACAAAGAATTTAAATCATGATTCGCATACGAATAATAAAGTAAAAGAACATAACAAAGATTTTTTAATGGAAGGGCAATTTTTTATTAATGAGTTTGGCCCGTGAATGGGCATTCATGCATAGAAACAAATCCTAAATGAGGAATTTACAGAAAAGAAAAGAAATACAACGGGTAAAATGGCAATAGGAAAATATCGAATTTTCGTTAAAACTGATATTGCTATAGTTCTCGCATCCTGGGTCGTCCTAGTGCCGTGCTTCCAAAGGATAATAGTTAGACCGATCCATCCCGCACTAGGAGGGTGTACGTGAAGAGTCTTCAGACTGCAGTCTCTCGCTTTTCTGTCCCTAATTTTTTCCTGGATCGCCCTTTCGGGTTTTCAATCCACCGAGACACCCATTTTTGCCTAAGCCTCCCTTTCGGGTTTTCGACTTAGCGGGTTATTCTCTTTTTTCTTTTTTAGCCCTAACTTTTGCCTAAGCCGCCCTTTCGGGTTTTCGACTTAGCAAGTTCTTTCATGCGTAGTATTTTTTTACTGAGTATGAATTGACTGGAAGTGGAACGTCTTCCCCATCCATGTTCGTCAGGATTAGAGCACCTCCTAAGAAAGCTTTCTTCACGATGTACGGTCCCTCATAGTTGGGAGTCCACTTGCCTCTTGGATCAGGGTGGATTGGGAGAATCTTTCTTAAGACCAGGTCACCTGAGTGGAACTCTCGAGGTCGAATCTTCTTGTCAAATGCCCTCTTGAGACGCTGTTGGTATAACTGTCCGTGACAAATGGCTGCCAGGCGTTTTTCCTCGATGAGATTGAGTTGGTCGAGTCTCGTTTGAATCCATTCTGCTTCATCAAGTTTAGTATCCATCAGAACCCTTAAGGAAGGAATCTCCACTTCGACCGGGAGTACCGCATCCATACCATAGACTAGTGAAAACGGAGTTGCCCCAGTGGAAGTACGCACTGAAGTTCGATAGCCATGCAGGGAAAAAGGAAACATCTCATGCCAATCTTTGTATGTTCTCACCATTTTCTGGACGATCTTCTTTATGTTCTTGTTACCGGCTTCGACTGCCCCATTCATCTTTGGCCGATAGGGTGATGAATTATGGTGCTTGATCTTGAACTCTTCACACATTTCCTTCATCATCTTGTTGTTGAGATTTGACCTGTTATCAGTGATGATCTTGTTAGGAGTTCCATACCGGCATATGATCTCTCTTTTGATGAAACGAGGGACAACTTTCTTGGTCACATTCTTGTACGAAGCCGCTTCCACCCACTTGGTGAAGTAGTCAATAGCAACGAGGATAAACCTATGTCCATTTGAAGCGCTCAGCTCGATGCGTCCGATCATATCAATACCCCACATTGCAAAGGGCCATGGTGAAGTCATCACATTCAAAGGAGTGGGAGGAACATGTATCCTGTTGGTGTAACCCTGACATTTATGGCACATTTTGGCATATACACAACAATCACTTTCCATCGTCATCCAAAAATAACCTGCTCGTATGATTTTCTTGGCCATGGAATGCCCACTGGCATGAGTCACAAAAGAGCCCTCGTGTATTTCTCATATAATAGATTTTGCCTCGTGTCTATCCATGCATTTGAGCATAACCGAATCATAGTTTCTCTTGTACAGAACGTCTCCTGACAATAAAAACTTAGACGCCAACCTTCTGAGAGTCCGCTTCACAAATCGTAGCACCTTCGGGGTACTCTTGCTTCTCAAGATATCTTTTGATGTCGAAATACCACGACCTTTTGTCTGATACATCTTCAGTGGTGAGACAATGAGCAGGGAAAATATGTGCTGGCTCCTTGTAACGACATATCCTTATACTGGGTGCATGATTCAGGTAATTGACTTTGAACATCGTTGCTAAAGTGGCCAGAGCATCTGCCAGTTGATTCGCTTCTCTAAGAATGTGCTCAAAGGTGACCTCATTGAAAGCGGGAAACAACTCAACTATGTAATCCCTGTATGGAACTAAATTAGAGTGTCGTGTATCCCAATCACCCCGTACTTGATGTATCACTAAGGCAGAGTCCCCATAAACTTCCAGAATCTTGATCTTCAAATCAATGGCTGCCTCAAGGCCCATCACACAAGCTTTGTATTCAACGGCATTATTCGTGCAATCAAAATATAATCTGGCAGTGAAAGGTATGTGAGTATCACGTGGAAAGGTCAAAACTTCCCCAATACCATGACCCATAGCATTTGACGCACCATCGAACGTGAGAGTCCATCGCTCCCCTGGTTCAGGTCCTTTATTATCATCAAGTTTCATAATATCCTCGTCTCGAAAGTCAAACTTCATGGGCTGATATTCTTCCAATGGTTGGTGAGCGAGATGATCAGCAAGAATGCTACCTTTGATGGCCTTTTGTCTGACGTACTGAATGTCATACTCAGACAAAAGCATTTTCCACCGAGCCAATCTTCATATAAGTGTTGGTTTCTCGAAGATGTACTTTATCGGATCCATCTTAGATATCAGAAGCGTAGAATGTGTCAACATATACTGCCTCAAACATCGGGCTTCCCACGTAAGAGCACAACAAGTCTTCTCAAGTAAGGAATACCTTCATTCACAATTGGTAAACTTCTTGCTCAAATAGTAAATGGCGTGTTCTTTTCGTCCAGTATCATCATGTTGTCCAAGCACACAACCCATAGATCCTTCAAGCACAGTCAAATACATAATAAGAGGTCTCCTGGGAACTGGTGGTATGAGTATTGGTGGTTCTTGAAGATACTGCTTAATCTTCTCGAAAGCTTCTTGACAACTCTCATCCCAACAAACATCCTGATTCTTGCGTAACAATTTAAAGATGGGTTCACAGGTAGCAGTAAGATGGGAAATGAACCTGGCTATGTAATTCAACCTTCCAAGGAAACCTCGTACTTCCTTCTCATTTTTCGGCGCCAACATATCTTGTATTGCTTTTACTTTGTCTGGATCTACTTCAATTCCTCGTTGACTCACGATAAAACCAAGTAACTTGCCCGACTGAACCCCAAAGGCCCATTTGTTGGGATTAAGCCTTAACCTGAACTTTTGCAAACGATCAAACAACTTCTTCAAATGAACCAAATGTTCTTCCTCAATCTGTGACTTCGCTATCATGTCGTCCACATACACCTCGACTTATTTATGGATCATGTCGTGAAAGAGAGTCACCATAGCTCGCTGATATGTCGCACCAACGTTTTTAAGACCAAAAGGCATGACTCTGTAGCAAAAGGTACCCCAAGGAGTTGTGAAAGCTGTTTTGTCCATGTCCTCTGGAGCCATCTTTATCTGATTGTATCTGGAGAAACCATCCATAAAGGAAAACATCAAAGACTGAGCAGTGTTATCAACCAATACATCAATATGAGGCAACGGAAAATCATCCTTCGGGCTTGCTCTATTCAAGTCTCGGTATTCAACACACATACGTACCTTACCATCCTTCTTAGGTATGGGCACAATGTTAGCAATCCAAAGTGGGTAATTTATCACAGATAGGAAACCTGCTTCGAGCTATTTCTGAACCTCTTCTTTGATCTTCAAGGCCATGTCGGATTTGGTCCTTCTTGGTTTTTGCTTTACAGGAGGACATCCTGGCTTGAGTGGCAATCTATGCATTACTATATCAGTGTCTAAGCTGGGCATGTCTTCATACGACCAGACGAAGATGTCAGCATACTCTTGAAGCAATTCAATCAACCCCTTCTTTTCTTCACTTTGCAAGCCGGCCCCTATCTTGACTTCTCTCTTTACCTCTTCAGTACCGAGATTGACGACTTCTGTTTCTTCTTGATACGACTGGATGACCTTCTCTTCCTGTCTCAAGAGTCTGGCTAGTTCTTCAGGGACTTCACAATCTTCCTCACTATCTTCGTTAGCATTATCAACTAAATTCTCAAGGATATAAAGAGCCATAGCATTATCATTTCCAACGGAGTTCGAGACGGATCTGCATGATCGATGATTTTATGTTTTATTTTTAGAAAGTGCAAAAGAATATTTAGAATATGAAAAGAAAAGTATTGCCATTTTTATTTTGAAAAAGTAAAAGTAAAAGAAAAGACAGAGAACAAAATTGTATACGAAAGTGCGATTTTTCATTCAATGTTAAACTAAGATTGAAACATAAGGGGCCCCTTCTACAAGCTGTCAGTATGCCTTGGGCAGGATATATGACTTAAAATGGAAACAAAAAATTACACATCAAGGAAAACAACTTCAGGGATATCCATGGCAGTCCAATTGCTGAGCTCCTGGTCCGACGCAACTTGATAGATAAATCTTGAAATATCCTCATCGTCACCTTCAGCATCTGTGGAGAGTACTTGTCCTTCTTTGCTTACACCAGCACTATGAACACTTCAGAAATTGGGGGAACCTGCTGTCCTTTGAGAGGAGCCCAACCAGCTTGCACGGAGGATGATGGCTGATACCCAAGACCAAAATGGTCTTTCTTCTCTGGAACTTCAATCAATTTTCCCCAACTGTCATGGGGATGTCTAGCTTCTATGAGGGCTTTGGCATCCTTCAAAGAGGCCAGGGGTATCTCAGACTTCTTACATTCCACGACGGGGAATTTGTCAACAGTAACAATCTCCAGAGCTTGAAAGGGCAACTCTTGTACCTCGCCTTCCACTTCCACATAACGGTAGGTAGTCAGATTATTAATCACTATGTCTTCTTCCCCGCAAACGATGACAACTTGGTCATTCGCAACGAACTTCAGGCGTTGATGAAGAGTAGATGTCACAGCTCCTGCTACATGAATCCATGGACGACCCAAAAGGCAAGTATAGGATGGACGGATGTCCATAACATAGAATGACAAATAGAAAGTGTGGGGACCAATCTTGACAGGCAAATCCACTTCTCCATCCACAGATCTTCTCGAACCATCAAATGCTCGAACATTTAGAGTGGAGGGCCTCATCATTACTCCGTCCATATTCAGATTAAACAAGGTAGCCTTAGGCATCACATTGAATGAAGACCCTGTATCCACCAAAACTCGAGATAAAACAGTGTCCAAATACTTCATAGAAACATGCAGCGCTTTATTGTGGGCTCTACCTTCAACCGGGAGTTCATCATCACAGAAACCCAAACAATTTCCCACAACAATATTAGTGACTATTCCTTCAAACTGGGCCACAAAGATGTCTTGGGTAACATGAGCATAACATAAGGTCTTCAATAAGGCATTGCGGTGGGCCTCTGAACACAAAAGGAGAGACAAGATGGAAATCTTGGATGGTGTCTGGTTGAGCTGGTCCACTACTTTGTAATCACTCTGCTTGAGAATTCTCAAAAGCTGCTCCGCCTCTTGTCCTATAGAAGGTTCGGGTTGATTATCCATCACTTGCTTTCCCCTGGCCTTAGCTAGAGCTTCACTGTTAGTTTCCTTAGGAGGTGGTGGTGGAGGAGAAAAGATCTGACCACTGCGAGTCATGTTACTGGTTCCCTCAATGTTGGTAATATTCTTGTCACCAACCGGAGGGCACTCATACCTCTTTCCATGAATATAGACTACATTATACTCCCATGGAACTGCCTTCGAGTCGTTGCTTGTAGGAGGAATAGGAGCTTGAATCATTGTGGGGGTAATAGGAACCTGAATTGTTAACGAAATACTAGGGGTGGCTGAAAAGCTTCTCAGATAGTAGGGGATTTCCAGGACATCAATCTCTTCTTCTCAGAATACTTTCTCTATCTGTAAGACACCTTCATCGATCAACTGTTGCATGGATGTCTTCAACTCAGCACACTCGTCTGGTTTGGAAGAACAGGTTAAGCAAAAGTCATGGAGTTCTTGTAGCACTTCATGCTTCAACAAATGTTCTCTGACAGTTTCCAAAGATATCTTAATTTCATCAACCTTTGATACCAAAACCCGTTCATTAACTTCTTCAATAGCATTGATTGTTCCCTCTTGATGAGGAGGCATGGGATTATTTTGTATATTCGAACCAACAGGGTTGAAGTTGATGGCTTTTACATCGATGAGATCTTGAACTTTGCACTTGAATGCTCTACAATTTTCAATTGTATGGCCTGGGGCCCCAGAATGGAATTTTCAATGAGCATTAATATCATATCCCCTAGGGAGAGGATTTGGTGGTGGACCGAGTTCGCGCAATTGAACCATTTGACTAGCAAGTAACTGTGGGAGAAGCTGAGCGTAGGACATGGGAATGAGATCAAATCTTCTTTCAGGGGCTCTCTGTCTTGGAGGAGCTCTCGGGCCTTGGAGATGTTGATTCGGTTGTTGATAAGTTAGAGGAGGTGCAAATTGTTGTTGCGGAACATAATGTGGTTGCGGAGCGAAAGGCCGTTATTGGGCCATCCAGGGTGCTGGAGTTGTAGCAGCATATACTTGAGGAACAAATTGGTTGGAAACAGCAGCAGGTGTAGGAAAATAAGGGAATCAGACTTGAGGAAATATGGGAGCTCTTCCTTGGTTGACGGTGATGGCACTGGTCTCGCCCTCTTTCTTCTTGACAAAACTAGAAAATGGTTTTTTACTCATGTTTGTATTGTTGTTAGCATTGTTTGGAACACCTTGAATCGTCCCAGCCTTAATGCATGTCTCAACGTGTTCACCAATAATGACCATATCAGAAAAAGAAGTAGAAGTGCTACTGAGTATATGCTGGAGATAAGGGCCTCGTAGAGTACCTATAAACAGATCAATCAACTCACGATCCAAGAGAGGAGGTTGGACCCTTGCAGCCAGTTCATGCCACCTCTGAGCGTATTCTTTGAAAGACTCTTCAGATTTTTGTACCATCCCCTAGAGCTGAGTACGGCTTGGAGCCATGGCAGTATTGTAATGGTAATGTTTCAAAAAAGCATCAACAAGCTCTCCCCAAGTACTGACATGAGATCTTTCCAATTGCATATACCAATCCAACGATGCCCCGGTCAAATTGTCTTGAAAGAAATGCATGAGCAAAGGTTCATTTTTAGCATAGGTCGCCATTTTGTGATAATAGGAACGAAGATGAGTCTCTGGGTAAGAAGTGCCTTTGTATTTGTCAAACTCTGGGACTTTGAACTTGGGAGGAATAACTACCCCATGCATGAGGCACATTGCAACAGTATTGAATCCGGAAGCCTGGATACCCTCCATGGCTCTAAGTCTCTCTTCGAGAGCATGATACATTTTTGCAGTTTCGGCAACAAGGTTCACTTAGGGTTCATCAAGATCAATAACATCATGATGATCGTCGACATCATTCCTAGGAGCACTAGTAGGAGTCTCAACATTTGCATTGTCATTTCTTCCATTAGCAGAAGTGGAAGGAGCAGCAGTAGTAAGCTTGGTAACACTTTGGTGTAGTTCTTCTTGACCCTTGATCACGGCATGAAGAGTTTCCATAAGTTGATCCATGCGAGTACCCATAGTGTCCATATCCCGACGGAGTGCATTCTGATTCTCTTCAAAAAGATCTATTAGCCTTTGCTAGTTGCCTCTGGTATGGTAAGGATGTGGAGGAGTCGTCTTTGCTGTTTACTGGATTTTCTGAGAAAGGGAACCCCAATGAGTTTTTGTTGTGAAAAATGAATGCATGGTAGTATGGATGAATGCTTTATCTTCATTTCTGAGGAGACCCAAAGACTCGTCTATCCTTTTTTTAAAATTTCCTTTTTGAAAAGCTATATCAACGAGACTTGTCTTTGGATTTCCCTAGATATGAGATGATGATATGATGTTATGGTATGCTACGGCATGAAGTCTCAGCTCCACATATTCTGGATAACCATTGCGTAGTCTGTTGCACAGGCTGAAAGTAACAGGATCAAAAGTTCGACGTCACAGACATGGAGTCAAAGTAACCACCCACAAGGTATGTACTAGGGGTTTATCACCTACCGAACAAGGTTCTAAAGAGTTCTCGAAGTCTACGCTCTTCCTTTGGATATTACCGACGTCCCAATTACTTGGTAATCAGTAATATTCACAGGAAAAACTCGTCCGAGTGCAATATCGCGTGACGACTACTTTCGGATTACTCCGTTACAGTCTCCGCACTGCACCTAAAAGGCCAGGATGGGTTAATGGTTCTACGGCCCTCAACTTCTCAAGTTCCCAGGTCGAAAGCAACGACGTCTTCCCGATTACTCGGTAAACATCACTACTTTCAAGGGGACCTCCACTGAGTAGGGGATTTTTATGCCTCCTTCTTCGGGATTACTCCCTCAAAGTTAACATGACTATACCGCCCGTCCTAATCCTATGTGTAACCCAAGTCTGGATATAGGACTTATCAAAAGTAATCACCAAACCCAACATCACAATGTATCCAAAATATGTGAGTAGCAACAATATATGCAACATATACAAAAGAATAAAATAAATAAAGAAATAAAACAGTAAAGCAAGATAAAGCAAATAAATAAACACCCAAAAAGACAAATAAACAAAACTAGGAGAGACTCGCTAAAGGTCCCCAGCAGAGTCGCCATCTGAAGCTACCGGCAGAAAACACAGAGCCGCCACCGAACTTTATTTATCCCGAAGGAAGGGGAAATATCGATAAAACCACAAGGGAATGGATAAGATGGTCTTGCGACCAAGAGAAAGGGTAAGGGAGTCGGTTATGCGAGGGGAAGGTATTAGCACCCCCCGCATCCGTTGTACTCAACGGGATCCATTTTGTTTGTCTTAAAGGGTGTATTTATCTACAACTATGCTTGCTTAAAGGGAAATGAATGGTTTTTATTATTGCGTTCGTGAGGGTTTCACGACCCTTTTCCTACGTATCCAATGAAGGAATCAGAA
This sequence comes from Vicia faba, assembly GCA_948472305.1. Classification (NCBI taxonomy): domain Eukaryota; kingdom Viridiplantae; phylum Streptophyta; class Magnoliopsida; order Fabales; family Fabaceae; genus Vicia; species Vicia faba. The sequence goes on from OX451739.1 coordinate 411,586,982, forward strand.
CACCGTAGTTCCTCTAGAAAATGGTTGGTTTGTTTGTGTTTTTTAGTGGGCGACGTTAACGCATGTATTCTAACAATAGGCACAGCCAGTATCGCGGTAGAACGGAGATAACATGCCCTTTGGGGGAGTTTTGATTTGTTGAGTGTTTTACGGGTTTTAAGATAAATTCAAGTAAAGGTTTTTTTATATTTTTTGTTTGATTAAAAAAGGGGGTTTGTTTGGCTAAAAGTGGATGCGGATGAGATTTCGAAGATACGACGACCTAATGTCGAAGTTTTGACTTAAAATATGCGAGTTTTAAAATTACAGAGATATTTAAATATAAATAAAAGAGAATGTAACTAATTATCTAAAGAAGTTATTGTAACTAAATTAAAAAAAAAATTAACATTACTTACTAAAATAATTCTAAACTAACTACAAATTCTAAGGTTGTAAAAAAGGTTCTAAAATTACTAAATTAGATCTAAACTAAATTAAAGTTTTAAAATTAGTAAATTAAATCTAAACTAAATTAAAATTCCAAGGTTTCTAAATTAAATCTAAAACAAATAAAAATTTCAAAGTTATTAAATAAAATGAAAATTCTAAAGTTATTAAACTAAACCTAAATCAAATAAAAGTTTTAAAGTTATTAAATTAAATCTAAATTCTAAAGTTATTAAATTAAATATAAATTAAATGAAAATTCTAAAATTATTAAAGCTCTAAAATTACTAAATTATATATAAACTAATTTAAATATAAACTACGTTAATTATAAAATTCTGATCTAAATCTAAGCTATTATAAAAATAATTAATCTAAATTAAATTAATCCTAAAAATTGCTAAAAACTATATTTAAACTAATTTATTCTAAGATTAATAATCTAAAATTAAATAAAGTTATTTAATGAAAAAAAGGGGTGTGGAAACAAAAAATTGGAGGTGTTGAGCTTAAAACAGCAAGGCCCAAGTATTTAAATTATATATATATGTATAGCTGGGCCGGACTGGGTCAGGTCCGGACCCACCCCTCACTAAAAGAATTGCGGGTTGAGTAAATCCTAAAATGGCAAAAACAACCAGCATCTCTTCTTCTCTATTCCAAAAAAAATTCACCACTTTCCTCTCCTCTGTTCAACTTAATCTGGTTACTCACTCTCCTTGTTTGTTTCGGTCTTACTCAACCAACAACAACAAATCCTTTATTCTCTCAGCTCACCCTTTCTCTTGCAATGATACTCCCTCTAAATACTCTCTCAATTTCCTCTCAAACGCCACTCAACCTCCATGCTCATCCTCTTCCTCTCGATTTCAACCGCCAACCAACGTTTTATTCAGCTTTGCGATTAGGCTTTTGCCATGATTCATAACTTCGTGTTCTCACTAGCTTCAATTCTGATGCTTCTCTCAACTCTCCACCGCGTTTCAGGTTTGGTTACGAGTTTGTTTATGCAGTTCAAACAATCCAAAATAAAACAATACATATTGAATAATAATGGAGGAGGTTGAAGAGATTTACCTACCGGAGGAGGTTCAATGCCTTTTCAATGTGATTCTGATGTCGAGAAATCAACGAGAGCTCGGTAAAATCAGGCACGCATCATTCAGCCTCTTCTTCTTCGTGTTTCTGATTCTGAACTGTTGTTATCGATTTGTCGGATCAATGAAATCAATAGTGCTTTTAGGTACGTGTTGTCGACTCTTCTTCTTCTCCGATTCTGTATTTTTTTGTCTTTTGTATTGTTGTTTTGTTCGGTGTGTATCACTGTTGTTGCTTGGTGATCGTCGTCGCTGTTGTTTGGTGAGCAGCGTGAGTGAAGATGATGCGACTTTTAGTGGTATGATTGTGGAGATTTGATGGCGATTCTGTGCATTTGCATAGAGTTGGTGCTAGTTGAATGAACATATTGATTGTGGTGAGGGTGATGCGTGAGGATTGAGTTGAGGTTGGGAAATTGATGTACAGTTCAGAAAGAATATTTGTTTCTGTGAGTTTAGTGAGAGTAAGGCGAGAAAGGTTCCATGATTAATGTAGGGGAGTGGTTATTATGAGGTGAGTATGAGGGAATATGTTTGAGCAGATTGAAGGGTTCAGTGGTGTTTGAGAGAGTTTGGGCAGAGTTTTTGAGTATTGGCAGAGGTAAGATTTAGAAGTCTTGGATTTGAAGAGTGAAACAGGGAGGAAAAGATAAGAGAGGTTTTGAGAGTTGCTAATGTGTAGCCTTTTCTATGAGTTTGTTGGTTTGCGTTTATAGTGTTAAAAAAGGGGTTTTGGGGGGAAGATGGGTGAGATTTGAACATATTTGCTGCTCTGCTTTGTTACTTTTTTGATGCAGTTTGCTTTGCCTATTTTTGTGCAATGTTACATCAGTTTTTTGGACTGTTTTGGGCAGATTTAATGCAGGTTTTTCTTTTCCTCTTTTATCTTTCTGTGATGCAAAGCTATTGTGCTTTTTTTCAAAATTAATTCTGAAGGGTTTGCTTCTTTTGGAACATGATGACATAGAGGTTTTGGACATGTGGTAGCTTGCTATACTACATGTTTTGTTTAATATTTGCTGATTTGTTGTTGAGTTAAGTTGCTGGCCTGTTCTATTGTTGCTTGTTGTTTTGGCTTTGCTGCTTTACTATGCTTGTTTTGCTACCTGTTCGTGGCAGCTTTATGCTTGCAGCTTTGGGCTACTTGCTGCTGCTATGCCTAGGCAGCCTGCTACCTTGTTCTCCAGCTTACTAGTTTTGCTGGTTTTGTTTGCAGCCTGGTTGTTTTGTGCACTTGCTTTAGCAATAAGAAAATATTTTCCATTTTTCCTTTTCTCCTTTTTGTGAACCAAAGAGAACAACCCCTTTTTTTGTGATTTGCAATTGGGAGAAGATGACCCATGATTAGAAATAAATACCTCTTTAACTGATTCCAAATGCAAACCCTTATGATGAGACACTGATTCTTTTTATCAATTAATTCTTGTTTGGAATTTCTTTTTCGTATGTTGATTGCTAACTTTTCCTTTTTCTTATTTCATGAACCCGAGGATTGGATGATCGAGGAAAGGTTAAAAGATGAAAAGGCCATAGCTAGCAAGGAGCGGATGAATTTCTTGAAGTTGAATCAAGACATTCAATTCTTTTTTTGTTTTTGTTTTGTAAACCGCAATTGTACTTGTAATTCCAAGCCTTGTAACTCGTCTCAAAAAAATGTAATGAACACAAGCTTGAATGAATTTATTCTGAATGAATTTTTTGTATGGAAACCAAACAACTCTTGATCTTTGATTGAAAATGGCAATTTCCACTTGAATGATTTGAATGCACCCTTTGACTTTGTAACTTAAACTTCAAGAAATTGTGAGCAATTGTTATAACTTGTATTCCAAACAATCACGCGCCTTATCTTTCAAAATCTAATCAAACTCTCAAACAAAATAAATGCTTAAGAATTTAATTCCACTGGTTAATTTGAACCCAAAACACCGGTCACTTGAACCCTGATCTTCATATCATGCCTGAACCACACTTGCACTTTGTTGTACCCCAAAATTTGCCCTCCCATATTCTTCAAGAAATTGCCAAGTCAAGCTTCAAAATTCCCCAAGGGTTGCACAGTGTAAGAGCCTCCTGAATAGTCAAAATTAGGGTTTTGGTTCTGATCAAGAAAATGAAGTTTCCAAGGTCCCAATCAAGTCACACATGCCTATAAACATGTTCAAGTATCCTCATACAAAGTTTCAAGACTTTCAGCTCAAAATTGCACAGTCAAAAACCCTAATTGCACTACAGTCAACTGTAGGGGCAAAATGGTCATTTGGCAGTCAAAAGTTCAAATTTTTTGTCAACATATCATTTTGAAGTCACAAACATCATTTTATTAATGCTTGATCATGATTCTCAAAGCTTGGCTCAAAAATCATCAAGATGCAAAAGTTCCTTATTTGGACAGCTGAAAAAGTCAACTGTAAATTGACCAGGGCATAACTTTCACATGGATTATCAGAAAAATTCCATCCAAAGCTCATTTTGAAGAGAAAGACATTTCCTACAACTCATATTCATACTTCAAGTCCAAGAAATTCTCTCACAAAAAGTTATCAATTTCAACATTATAGGTCATTTTCAAAAGTCAACAAAAAGGGACTTTAAGTCAAAGGCCATAACTTGAGATTGGTAAATCAAAATGACATTGGACCAAAGGCATTGGTTATAGGACTCAAAAACCTTTCCAAGATGTCAAAGAACATGAGCAAAGCTTAAAAATTAAGCAAGTTATGCCTTGTGGAAGTTGGGAAATTTTTGGATATTTTGAAAAGTCAACATTGATTCAAATGACCTAAAATTGCTAATGGGCCCATTTTTCTTCCACAATTCATTATCCCAAGCATGTGCACGAACATTAGGCCCAAAGGGAAGTTTTTCTCCATTTTTATTTATTTATTTGGATTTTTTATCATTAATAATTCATTTAATTAAATAAAATACATGGGAAATACAAAACTAATGAAATAAAATCTTTTTGTGCATAAATTATTCTCATTGGACACTCAAAATCGTGCATGACCAATTAGGGATGATTGGATATGATTGAGAGCTCAAATTGCATGAAAAAGATTTGAAAGTTATGGCATAAAAAATCAAATATTCCTTCATCAATTCATGGATCTTTTGGATCAAATTCCTTGACCTAATTGTTCCACACATATATACAAAGCAAACCCTCATGCTTTTGACCACTGAGCTGCGCTAGAAACCAAGACAAAAACTTGAAATTTTTGCAAAGAAACTCAAAACTGAAAACCTAATTCTAGGGCGATTCAAGGCACGATTTTGATTCCATTGGCTTGCTGAGGCTTCATAGGAAGATTCTGCATCAAAAACCATAAGCTCTCGTGCCCAGAAACGTGAGAACGATCTCACCTGTACAAAGAAAATTTCTCATTCGTGCATCTCAATTCATGCGTTTTTTGCAAGTTTTAATATGTGATTTATACTCCTTATGCATTTCTGATGCTAACCGTGTGATTTAATTTTGTTTTCATGCCCTATATGAGGATTTGCCATTAGAGATATCTAGGGTTCCAAGGTTTTTAATTTAGGCGTTTTCCATTCCTGTAAAATTGAGACATAACAATGCCATGAGCGAAATCAGCAGGTTGGGACGAAGAGATTGAGACCATCGCGCCAAATTTCTGAGGCCACATGGCCTAATCGCTATTATTAAAATCAGCATGTTTTGAGGGGGTTCAAAACCCCCGTTAAATGTTTGTTAATTTGTTTCAGGAAATCCCCAACGAGGAAGACGATTACGTGGAAGGCTCTGATTGGAGCATTCAAATGCTTCGCGCGTTTTCAAGCCATTGACCATTGTTATTTTATAATATTTGTTAGCTATTATGTGTTAAACGCGCTTGGAATGGCTCAGTGGCATACGTGTAGGCTGGTAATGTTAATGACCTGGGTTCGAGCCCCAGGTCTTCACCCTTTCCATATGTTTTTTTCCAATTAACGTTCACATGTAGTGCCCATACTGAAGATCACCATACACCTTCTCCATCAAGCCATCCACCTGTCCAATTGCATCAATCCAAAGGCCATGCTCTGAGGTACATGGTGAGCCCCAGTCAACGCGCCAGCATGCTCCCTGGAGAAAGTCAAACAGGCCAAGGTTAATGGGCCAAATTTCTCAAGCTTAACCTCCATATTAAGGGGCAGACCCCCTAGGTTTGCAATTCTTTCTACTTACTTTTTTATTTTATTTTCTATTTTCCTTTTAATTATTGTTTTGTTCAATTAATTAATTATTTTCATAAAAACCAAAAACACATAAAAATCAGAAAAGAGAAAAATAATAAGTATTTTTATTTTTAGTATTTTTGTAATTAAATTGCATATAATTAAATTTAGTTTTTTTTTTCTTTTAATAAAAATCTAAAAAAACATAGAACTAGGGTTCATATTAATTTTTTATCCTTTTTTATTTTTCTTCCATAATAATTAAATAATTAAATATTTATTTTTGTGATTAAAATTGCATGTAAATTAATTAGGGTTAATTTTAGGGTAAAACTTTAATCTTCCTTTTTTTTAAATAAATTAAAATAACTAGAATTAGGGTTAGCATTTATCTTAATTAATTCTTTTTTCATTAAAATCATAAAATACCTAAAAATCCCAAAAACAATTTCTTTTCCTTTTAATTAATTAATGTCACCTTTTAATTTAATTTTGCAAAACGGTCTAACGCCCTCGTTTCGATTTAAATTTCAATTCGCACATTTATTTCTTCTTTCGTATAATATTTATGTATCTCTCCCAAGGCCATGTAATCTTTATTTCTCGCACTTTTAATTCTTTATTTTTCTGTCAAATCGGGTTCGAGAAATTTTGGCGATGTGGACCCGCGCCTTTTGTAATAGCTTAGAATTTTTACTTTTCGCAATTTTTAACTGTTAAATAATGGCATGAAAGAATGTATGGATAAAAATAAAAACAAACGCTAGATCACCAATAACATGACAAAAGAAAAAAATACTTGAAAACGACACACAAATCACACACCACCCCTAGGGTACGCCTCACTGTTGCCTTGCCTCGAAAGGTGATCGTCGAGTAGAGGATGTCTTAGTAAGTCCTCATGATCCGGGAACCTGGCATGAGGGTAGCTTCTAAGGTGTCTTCCCATTGCTCTGGTGATCACCATGTCCCGAACCTTCGAATTGACCTGAACACCTCCAAAGGTGGTGCTACCTACCTCTCAATGGTGGGATGGCACTACTTTAAAGGACATTTACACAGACGAATTCCTTAGGGTAGGTAGGTTCTCGTAGATACTTGCTCTAAATTTCAAAACAAAACAAAATACTTTTCACACCAACACATTTTCAAAAAGCTTTCGAAAGCAATTTTTCAAACACTCTTGAGGACCGATACAAGAGTCGAACTGAAATTTTCAAAGAAACTTTTTAAAACCCACAATTGAAAAGCAAACAAACTATTTTGAAAACACAAGTGAGCAAGTATCTAAGAGCCCATGGATAACCATGGATAGAAAGGGTGCTAACACCTTCCCTTTCTATAAACTACCTCCCGAACCGAGAGCAATCTCTTTAAGGAATTTTTCTGTGCTTTTGTCCTTTCCAATTGGAGAAAATAAAAGACGGTGGCGACTCTTGCTTCCGCGACATTTCGCAAACCAGCGTTAAACAGTCAGTTCCAGATCCACCGATCACAGAACTGGCGACTCTGTTGGGGACATACTTATAAAGTGAGGTGTACCTTAGGGTTAGTTCATAACTGTGTTTTCAATTGCTTTCCTTGGTTGCTTTAAATTGTGGGACTGTCTTGGGAGTTCTATAGATCCTAACCCGGATCTGGGGATACCTTCTTAGAAAGTAGCAACAAGGCTGTGAGGGAACTGTGCGGGGTATACCGACATGGTTGAAACAGTCTGCTACGTTGATGTGGCACTTTGGTGTGTACCGGTAACCCTTGAGTTTAGTCAAGGAGAGTACGGGGCCTCCGCGTGGTGTCGTGAAGCATCAACAGACCTTAGGAACCTTAATTGAACTATCTTGGCCTCTTTAGGGTAGTGAGATAACTGACTTTGGTGCAGTCCGAGGTTGGTTGATACTCGATACTACACTCAATTGAGGGTTGCTTTCCTGGAATATTTCGGTCGCCAGTTCAGTGGCTAAATCGAAACGATGAACAATGAAAGCAATCCCGTGATATTGGGACCCTTAGAACCCGGTTACTTTGATAGGACAGGTTGAACCCACCAACTTCAAGAGGGTACTACCCAGACCCCATGCTGGCCTTAAACCCTAAGGGCTTGTCTTGTGTGCCTTGTGTGCCTTACATGTTTGTCTTTGTAAATATCTATGGTGTGTTTAATCATAGCATCATGACATCATCCAGCATCATATGCATTGACTAACCATTTCAGGGGTTCGAATTTTCATCTTTGTTCTTGTTTTGTAGGACATGGAAACTGTTCGTAGAAAGACAATTCAAGTCAGTCTTGTAAGGATTCCTCCTCAGCTTAAGGAGCTTATATCCAGGATTCCCGAGAACTCTTCATTCAGTGAAAGACATGGAAGTTTCATCAGCTTGGTCAATACCAACATTGAGGAAGATATGATCAAGGTCCTGTTCCAATTCTTTGACCCTCTGCATCACTGTTTCACCTTCTTGGACTATCAGTTGGTACCTACATTGGAGGAGTTCTCCCGGCTCCTGAAGATCCCTATCCTTGATCAGCTACCCTTCAACGGTACAGAAAAGGAACCTAAGCTTGAAGAGATTGCTAAAGCCTTGCACCTACAGTCATCTGACCTCAAGGGACATTGGGAAGTTAGAAGTGGTATCAAAGGGTTCTTAGTCAGGTTTCTGTTTGAAAAGGCCCATGAATGTTGGAACTCCCTTGACTTGCAAGCTTTTGAAGAGGTTGTGGCCCTCCTTGTCTATGGGTTGGTGTTGTTCCCTAACCCAGATCAACTTATAGATATAAGTGCTGTTCAGATCTTTATGTCCAGGAATCCTATACCTACGTTGTTGGGGGACATCCTTAACTCATGTTACACTCGAACCATGAGAAAAAGAGGTGTCCTTATGTGTTGCACTCCTCTCCTGGGAAGGTGGTTTATTTCGCACCTTCCACAATCAGTCTTGAAGAATGAGCGGGGTTTGAGATGGTCACAACGGTTGATGACTCTTACACATGCGGATATACATTGGTGCCCTAGGTCCAGAGAAGATGTCACCATCATTGATCGTTGCGGGGAGCACCCCAATGTTCCTTTACTTGGAATCAGAGGAGGTATTACTTACAGCCCATGCCTGGCTTGGAGACAGTTTGGTTATGCTCGGAGGGATGACCCTCATGACATGTTAATTCCTGACATAGTTTTTGACTTCGACAACGATACTCAAGGACTTCGCCAGAGATTTATCAGAGCCTGGAGGATGCCAAGTAGGATAGACAGCAAGACACTGGGGCACAGGAACTCCATCCCGTTGGAACCTTATCTCAAGTGGGTACGCGCCCGCTCCCAGAAGTTGGTAATGCCTTATCCTCATATGCTCCCAGTAATCAAAGAACCGGTCCTGGAAGGAGAAGTGTCCTACACTATTCAGCACCCTGATATGCTCACATCCTGGGAAGAGATGCAGAAGAGCTGGATCCAGCTTAAGGAGGAAAGGAATTCTCTTGAGACTAGTCTACATGCCAGCGAAAAGAAGGTCTTGGAGCTCACTCGCCTGTTGCATGAGGAGAGGAATCTCAACACTTACATAGCTCCAAAGAGGATGCGCAGTGTATTTTGGGATTGATTTAATTTTGTATTATTTTGCCCATGAGGCTTTGATGTACTAAACAGTTATTTCCTTAATGATAACGTGTGTTCCTTTTTGTCTACAACAAATTTGAACTTTCGAACCCTTGAATGCATTGCATAAACACATATCATTCATCATGTGCATAGCAGGTTTTCTTCTTTTCAGGTTGCTTACAGTTCTTCGCTGTTTATTTCAGCATCATGAATCCTGACTCGTCCTCAACTGAGACATCCATCAAAGCTCTTCAGGCGCAGAATGTGCAGTTTCAGGAATTAATCAAGGGTTTGGCTCAAGGCCAAGAAGAGTTGAAGGCTCTTCTCCTGAAGAAGGAGAAGAAGAAAAAGAGAATAACTGTTCTGTTCAACTCGGGCCGAAGGTTTGGCAATACCTTGCAGAATGAAGAGGCTGGTTCTTCTGTTGGCAAGGGCATTCCTCAAGAGGCAAGGGTTCCTAGTCCGGTAGTCTCTGACAACGAGACTGATTTTGATGAAGAGCAGTATCCTCCGGCAGAAGACCGTTACAAGCAACTGGAGGATAGGCTGAATGCTATGGAGATACAACAGGTACCTGGGCTGGATTTTGGAGATCTGGGTTTGTCTACCGGTGTGATCATTCCCCATAAGTTCAAAGCGCCATCTTTCGCTAAATATGACGGGGCGTCTTGTCCCAAGCTACATCTCAGGTCCTATGTTCGGAAAATCCAACCGTACTCAGCGGATAAGAATTTGTGGATCCACTTCTTCCAGGAGAGTCTTTCAGGGACTCATCTCGAATGGTTCTACCAGCTGGATGGGACCAAGGTTTGTAACTGGGAGGAGTTGGCTACTGCTTTCTACAAGCAGTATCAATATAATGCCGACCTTGCCCCTACACGTACCCAACTCCAGGGTATGTCGTTAGGTTCAAGTGAAGGTTTTAAGGAGTACGCTCAGAAGTGGAGAGACCTGGCTGGCAGGGTGCAGCCTTCGTTGACTGATCGGGAGTTGGTAGACATGTTCTTGGGGACCCTATCTGGGCCGTTTTTCAACCATCTTATCGGGAATTCGTCTGCAGGGTTCACTGATTTGATTCTGACTGGAGAAAGAATTGAGGCTGGGTTGAAGTCTGGAAAGATTCCTAAGGGTGCATCGTCTAATTCTAAGAAGAAGCCCTTCAAGAAAGAGGCTAGTGCTGTGTACGGTTCCAAGAGATCAGAGAGATTTGAGCGCCGCCAATCTGTCAGTGCGGTAATGATTGCTAAGCCTGCTGCCGCTCCTCGGCCAACCAATCCTCAAAGGGCTGAAAGACCCCGGAGAGAATTTACCCGCTTGAGTATGACCTTGTCGCAGATCCTGCCACAGTTGCTATCCACCAATTTAGTGACTGTCAGAGAGGCTTCGAAGTTCCCCAATACTGCATCTCCTAAGTACAACCCAAATGCTCATTGTGCTTACCATTCAGATAGCCTGGGGCATTCTACTGACGACTGTTGGGCCTTAAGGAGCAAGCTGCAGGACCTTATCGACGCCAAGGAGGTACAGTTTGAGGCATCTGAGAAGCCCAATGTAGTGACAGCTCCCCTGCCTGCTCATGGAGTAAATGCTATTGGGGATGAGGATGAAGTGGATGAAGCTGAGTTTGATAGCTGGATCTACCCGGCAACCAACAGTGGACCTAACAATTGGAGTGCAAAGGACAACTTATCTGTTTCTCTTGTTACTAAGTAATGAATTCCTATGTTTTGCTATTTGTAATAAACAATAATAAACTCTACGGCCCGGTGTCTTACCCGAGGCACCGTGGTTTCATTTGTGAGGGCATATAAATTGTCATTTCATATATCATGAATGAAAATCTTGGACGTTTCCTCGCATTGCAAATCTTATGCTCCTTTTCTGTCTTTCTTTCTTTTACATATATTTCAAAACAGCTGTATTTACACACACACTCACTCATACAGGTTTCAATCCACTCTGGATCTCACTGGTAACGACTCTGCTACTGCCAGTTATGACTTCGAAAATCCGATCAACTTAGCCGAAGACGAAGGTGAAGATGATTGCGAAGTGCCTGGCGAGCTTGCAAGACTGTTACTTCAGGAAGAGAGGGCAATTCAACCCCATGAAGAGCCAGTGGAAACAATAAACTTGGGTACTAAAGGAGACAGGAAAGAGGTAAAGATTGGTGCCAACCTAGAGCTCAGCGTGAAGCAACGGTTGACTCAAATGCTGCATGATTATATGGAGATCTTTGCCTGGTCCTACGAAGACATGCCCGGGTTGGATACCGATATTGTGGTCCATCACTTGCCGACTAAGGAAGACTGCCCTCCAGTTAAGCAAAAGGTCCGCCGTATGCGTCCAGAGATGTCTGAGAAGATTAAAGCCGAGGTTATGAAACAATTTGATGCTGGGTTCCTTGCAGTGACTTCTTACCCTCAGTGGGTTGCTAATGTGGTGCCGGTACCTAAAAAGGACGGTAAGGTCAGAATGTGTGTCGACTACAGGGATCTGAACAGGGCCAGCCCCAAAGATGACTTCCCTCTACCTCACATTGATGTCCTTGTTGATAATACAGCTCAGCACAAGGTATTCTCTTTCATGGATGGCTTTTCAGGTTACAATCAGATCAAGATGGCACATGAAGACATGGAAAAGACTACATTTGTTACTCAGTGGGGCACCTTCTGCTACAAGGTCATGCCTTTTGGACTGAAGAACGCTGGGGCAACCTACCAGCGTGCCATGGTTGCTCTATTTCATGACATGATCCATCATGAGATAGAAGTGTATGTTGACGACATGATCGCAAGGTCCCAGACTGAGGAAGAGCACCTAGATCATCTGCAGAAGTTATTTGACCGGTTGAAACTATACAAGCTGAGATTGAACCCGAACAAGTGCACCTTCGGGGTAAGATCTGGGAAGTTGCTAGGCTTCGTGGTCAGTGATAAGGGAATTCAAGTGGACCCTGCTAAGGTCAAAGCTATTCAAGAGATTCCAGTTCCCAGGACAGAGAAAGAGGTCAGAGGCTTTTTAGGACGCCTGAATTACATCGCTCGGTTCATCTCGCACCTGACTGCTACCTGTGAGCCAATCTTCAAGCTGCTGAAGAAAGATCAGGTAGTACGTTGGAACGATGAATGTCAGGCTGCTTTTGATAGAATCAAAGAGTATCTCCAAGAACCACCTATCCTTATGCCACCGGTTGAAGGGAGACCTCTGATACTATATCTAACAGTGCTTGACAACTCAATGGGGTGTGTGTTGGGGCAACATGACGAGTCTGGCCGAAAAGAGCATGCCATTTATTACCTTAGCAAAAAGTTTACCGACTGTGAGACCCGATACTCACTGCTTGAGAAAACTTGCTGCGCTTTGGTATGGGCTGCTCGCCGGCTGAGACAGTATATGCTGACTCACACTACCTTATTGATCTCAAAGATGGATCCTATAAAGTACATATTCGAAAAGCCTGCTCTGTCTGGGAGAATTGCAAGATGGCAAATGATCTTGACGGAATACGACATTCAATACACAACCCAGAAAGCCATCAAGGGAAGTGTATTGGCAGACCACTTGGCACATCAGGCCGTAGATGACTATCAGTCAATGAACTTTGAGTTTCCAGATGAAAGCATCATGATAGTGACTGATTGTGAAGTACCTGGACCGGATGAAGGACCTGAACCAGGATCCCGATGGTCTATGCACTTTGACGGAGCCTCCAATGCTTTGGGTAACGGTATCGGCGCCATCATCATATCTCCTCAAGGTACTCATACTCCACTCACTGCCCGGCTGTGTTTCAACTGTACCAACAACATGGCGGAGTATGAGGCGTGCATCATGGGTCTTCAAGCTGCGATCGACCTAAGGATCAAGTTTCTGAGTGTCTTCGGAGATTCTGCTCTTGTGATCAATCAGATCAAAGGAGAGTGGGATACGAAACATCCGAATCTTATCCCTTACAGAGAATGTGTGTTGACCCTGATCCCCCACTTTACAGAGATAACCTTTGAACACTTTCCAAGAGAAGAGAATCAGCTGGTGGACGCGTTAGCTACAATGTCTTCTATGTTCAAGGTCAAATGGGATAATGAGGCTCCCCGGATCATCATCTGGAAACTGGACGAACCGGCATACTGTTGTGATCTCGAGACGGAATTGGTGACTGAGAAGCCTTGGTACCATGAGGTGAAGAGATATCTGGAAACTCAGGAGTACCCGGAAGGTGCATCTGTCAACGATAAGAAGTTCCTGAGAAGGTTCGCGGCAAAGTTCTTCCTTAGCAACGACATCTTGTACAAGCGAAACCATGATTCAACCTTACTGCGTTGTGTGGATAAGACTGAAGCAGAAAGGATCATGGAAGAGCTACATGAAGGGACATTTGGTACGCATTCCAGTGGACACACTATGGCTAAGAAGATCCTTCGGGAAGGGTATTACTGGTCCACAATGGAAGCTGACTGCTACCAACATTCCAGGACATGCCATAAGTGCCAGATTTATGCAGACAAGGTGCATGTTCCTCCAGTTCCCCTGAATGTTCTGACTGCGCCTTGGCCGTTTGCAATGTGGGGCATATACATGATCGGCGAGATTAAACCTACGGCATCTAATGGGCATCGCTTCATCCTGGTAGCGATTGATTACTTTACGAAGTGGGTCGAAGCAGCATCCTACGCTACTGTAACCAACACTGTTGTGGCACGGTTCATTCGGCATAATCTGATCTGTCGGTACGGCGTCCCAGAGAGGATCATTACAGACAACGGTACCAATCTGAATAACAAGATGATCGCTGAGCTCTGCGAGCAGTTCAAGATACAGCACCACAATTCTTCTCCTTACAGACCGAAGATGAATGGGGCTGTAGAAGCAGCAAATAAGAACATTAAGAAAATCGTGCAGAAGATGACAGTGACTTATAAGGATTGGCACGAGATGTTACCGTTCGCTCTACATGGGTACTGTACCTCATCCAGGACGTCAACCGGGGAAACTCCTTTCTCTCTGGTTTATGGCATGGAGGCAGTCTTACCGATCGAAGTGCAAATACCCTCTCTCCGGATAATGAAGGATGCAAATCTGAGTGAAGATGATTGGATCCAGACACGACTTGATCAGCTAAACCTCATTGATGAAAAGAGACTTGTTGCTATCTGTCATGGTCAGACGTATCAGAAACGGATGATCAGGGCATTTAACAAAAAGGTCAAACCACAGGAATATCAAGTCGGGGATCTGGTAATCAAGCGAATCATCCTTCCTCAGAGTGATCCAAGGGGCAAATGGACCCCTACGTACAAAGGGCCATTTGTGGTTAAACATGTGTTCTCAGGAGGAGCCATGATTCTAACCAACATGGATGGTGACGACCTTCCTCACCCCGCCAATGCAGACATAGTAAAAAGATACTACGCATAAAAAAGACCCGCTAGGCTGACATGCCTAGGCAAAAATTAGGGCTTCCCGGCGAACCAAAAGGGTTCGGGCAAAATGAAGGGATGAAATGAAAAAAATCTGTACACCCGGCAAGTCGAAAACCTGAAAAGGGGGCTTGGGCAAAAATAGGTATCCCGGTGGACTGAAAACCCGAAAGGGCGGTCCAGGAAAAAATTAGGGATAAAAGCGTAATACTATGTCTCATGGGATCACTTTGCATCCAGAATCCGGTATCGGCATCAAGCTCAGACAGCATCGATCAGTCAGCTTCATCTTCGTTTAGGTCATCAAGTGATGAGACGCTCAGAGTTATAAAGGCAATAGCAGAGTTGAAAACCCAGTGGGATCATTCACTTCACACAGCTGTTTTATTTTCTTTTGTACAAAATTTGTATAAACTCTCTTGTTCGGCGGCGTTCTCTTACTAGGACATCGGCCTCTTGTATACAAAACGCCTATTTTCAGGCCATTCAAAATCAATACAAATATACTTTTCAGTTAAAAAGTGCCAAATGTTTTTCTTTTTCTGTTTTGTTTTGCGAAGAACGTCCAAGGTTCAATTTGTGATATATGCATTGACAATAATTTGTTAACTCATAAATATTTGCATACGAAACAAAGGATTAATTACAGGTAACATTAGAAACAGGGGCAATAAAGAGTTGTCTAAGCAATCTAATTGTTCCGTCCTCCAAGGTACCAAGGTAGGTTCAGCTAAATAACATAACCGGCATATCTCAATTCCCCAGAGAGTAAGCAGTCAGTACACTCTCTCCAAGTTAGCTATCAAATCTTAAGGAAGTTGGGTGTCCTCCAGCAGATCTCAACATTCCCCAGCAGCATATATACATATTCTTAACAAGCATCCCCGACAATCTTGGTCTAAAGATTGTTCCCCGGCGGCATATCAACATTCAAAGGAATCACTTCCCCGCAGTTCAAAACTTCCCCAGGAGAATACAATCCAGTTTCCCCAGGAAAGTTGGAATTCATCTCCCCAAGCAGTAAGCTTATCCCCGGTAGATTCTGGAAGCTTATCCTCACAGAGCACGAACGCGTCGTCCGGCTTTATTCAAAGAGTTATTTCCTTAATAGGATATAACTGGGTTATCCTCAGCCAAAAGCCACGGAAAGAGCGTCCTCAACGGAGTCTTCTTATCCCCAGCGAAGTCTATTCACACTTCCAGCACAACAAGGGTATCCCCAGCAAATTATTATCAACAATTCAACAAAGTATCTCTTTCCCCACAGAGTATCGCTCCCCAGCATGGTCGCTAGAGTATTTTTCTCCCCGCAGAATCTTCCATTTGCCAAGTTTATTCCTCAACGGAGTCATCTTCTCCTACCGGTATTCTTGCAGTTATCATCCCCAGCAGGAGTAAAAGCTTATTCTTCAATATCAGCCCAGGAGTGACTTCCCGGCACCCGTCAAGGATTTACATTCCTAGACGAAAGCATACATAAACATCACATACATCATTATAGCATGCATGTACGCATCATATCATACAAATCTCATTTATGTTGAGAACATCATTGCTTGGTCCATATCATGCATGGCATATGACTGACCTCTACCTTTCAGGAAAGATGCAGTTAAATTCTCAATCATATTTCAAGACCTAGACCAGTTCAGTTAATCGACTCCCAACAGATTTTTCTGATGAAGACTCAGTAGAAGTTATCTCAGGTTTTTCTCAAACGTCCGCTTTTGAGATTATAATTTCCTATGGTTCTCTCCCCGACGGTGCGTGAGATGATAATTCCAGCCCAGGTTTTTCTCAAACGTCCGCTTTTGAGATTATAATTTCCTATGGTTCTCTCCCCGACGGTGCGTGAGATGATAATTCCAGCCCAGGTTTTTCTCAAACGTCCGCTTTTGAGATTATAATTTCCTATGGTTCTCTCCCCGACGGTGCGTGAGATGATAATTCCATCCCAAGTTTTTCTCAGACGTCCGCTTTTGAGATTATAATTTCCTATGGTTCTCTCCCCGACGGTGCGTGAGATGATAATTCCATCCCAGGTTTTTCTCAAACGTCCGCTTTTGAGATTATAATTTCCTATGGTTCTCTCCCCGACGGTGCGTGAGATGATAATTCCAGCCCAGGTTTTTCTCAAACGTCCGCTTTTGAGATTATAATTTCCTATGGTTCTCTCCCCGACGGTGTGTGAGATGATAATTCCATTCCAGGTTTTTCTCAGACGTCCTCTTTTGAGATTATAATTTCCTATGGTTCTCTCCCCGACGGTGCGTGAGATGATAATTCCATCCCAGGTTTTTCTCAGACGTCCGCTTTTGAGATTATAATTTCCTATGGTTCTCTCCCCAGCGGTGCGGAGATGATAATTCCATTCCAGGTTCTTCTCAAACGTCCGCTTTTGAGATTATAATTGCCTATTGGTTCTCTTCCCGATACTGCGAAGATGGTAATTCCCACCAAGATTTTCTCAACGAGCGTTGTTGAAGTTAAAGTCACCCAAGGTTCTCTCACCGTTCATGCTGAGGTAGTAACCATCCCTGGTTCATTCATCATCTTGTGAAGCTCCAGATCCAACTCCTGTAACCAGTCAGGACACATTTATACAAAGCATCTGAAAACCAGCTCCTGCAACGTGTCAGGTAATCATTTTTTGTTTTGCAGGTACGCAAGTTCTCGCTAAGGAATCTCTTACGCGATCAACATCCAGATGGCATCTATAAGCCCATCATCCCCCATCAAACTCCAAATGGCATCTATAAGCCCATTTCCACTATGTGAGCGCACATTTCTGGGCACTCTAGTGTTCAATCATCTTCTACCCTCGGATTACGAAAGGCACATCAGCCAATCTGCATCCTCAGGTCTAAGAAGATTGAACAGGGGCAACTGTTGTACCCCAAAATTTGCCCTCCCATATTCTTCAAGAAATTGCCAAGTCAAGCTTCAAAATTCCCCAAGGGTTGCACAGTGTAAGAGCCTCCTGAATAGTCAAAATTAGGGTTTTGGTTCTGATCAAGAAAATGAAGTTTCCAAGGTCCCAATCAAGTCCCACATGCCTATAAACATGTTCAAGTATCCTCATACAAAGTTTCAAGACTTTCAGCTCAAAATTGCACAGTCAAAAACCCTAATTGCACTACAGTCAACTGTAGGGGCAAAATGGTCATTTGGCAGTCAAAAGTTCAAATTTTTGGTCAACATCTCATTTTGAAGTCACAAACATCATTTGATTAATGCTTGATCATGATTCTCAAAGCTTGGCTCAAAAATCATCAAGATGCAAAAGTTCCTTATTTGGACAGCTGAAAAAGTCAACTGTAAATTGACCAGGGCATAACTTTCACATGGATTATCAGAAAAATTCCATCCAAAGCTCATTTTGAAGAGAAAGACATTTCCTACAACTCATATTCATACTTCAAGTCCAAGAAATTCTCTCACAAAAAGTTATCAATTTCAACATTATAGGTCATTTTCAAAAGTCAACAAAAAGGGACTTTAAGTCAAAGGCCATAACTTGAGATTGGTAAATCAAAATGACATGGGACCAAAGGCATTGGTTAGAGGACTCAAAAACCTTTCCAAGATGTCCAAGAACATGAGCAAAGCTTAAAAATTAAGCAAGTTATGCCTTGTGAAAGTTGGGAAATTTTTGGATATTTTGAAAAGTCAACATTGATTCAAATGACCTAAAATTGCTAATGGGCCCATTTTTCTTCCACAATTCATTATCCCAAGCATGTGCACGACCATTAGGCCCAAAGGGAAGTTTTTCTCCATTTTTATTTATTTATTTGGATTTTTTATCATTAATAATTCATTTAATTCAATAAAATACATGGGAAATACAAAACTAATGAAATAAAATCTTTTTGTGCAGAAATTATTCTCATTGGACACTCAAAATCGTGCATGACCAATTAGGGATGATTGGATATGATTGAGAGCTCAAATTGCATGAAAAAGATTTGAAAGTTATGGCATAAAAAATCAAATATTCCTTCATCAATTCATGGATCTTTTGGATCAAATTCCTTGACCTAATTGTTCCACACATATATACAAAGCAAACCCTCATGCTTTTGACCACTGAGCTGCGCTAGAAACCAAGACAAAAACTTGAAATTTTTGCAAAGAAACTCAAAACTGAAAACCTAATTCTAGGGCGATTCAAGGCACGATTTTGATTCCATTGGCTTGCTGAGGCTTCATAGGAAGATTCTGCATCAAAAACCATAAGCTCTCGTGCCCAGAAACGTGAGAACGATCTCACCTGTACAAAGAAAATTTCTCATTCGTGCATCTCAATTCATGCGTTTTTTGCAAGTTTTAATATGTGATTTATACTCCTTATGCAATTCTGATGCTAACCGTGTGATTTAATTTTGTTTTCATGCCCTATATGAGGATTTGCCATTAGAGATATCTAGGGTTCCAAGGTTTTTAATTTAGGCGTTTTCCATTCCTGTAAAATTGAGACATAACAATGCCATGAGCGAAATCAGCAGGTTGGGACGAAGAGATTGAGACCATCGCGCCAAATTTCTGAGGCCACATGGCCTAATCGCTATTATTAAAATCAACATGTTTTGAGGGGGTTCAAAACCCCCGTTAAATGTTTGTTAATTTGTTTCAGGAAATCCCCAACGAGGAAGACGATTACGTGGAAGGCTCTGATTGGAGAATTCAAATGCTTCGCGCGTTTTCAAGCCATTGACCATTGTTATTTTATAATATTTGTTAGCTATTATGTGTTAAACGCGCTTGGAATGGCTCAGTGGCATACGTGTAGGCTGGTAATGTTAATGACCTAGGTTCGAGCCCCAGGTCTTCACCCTTTCCATATGTTTTTTTCCAATTAACGTTCACATGTAGTGCCCATACTGAAGACCACCATACACCTTCTCCATCAAGCCATCCACCTGTCCAATTGCATCAATCCAAAGGCCATGCTCTGAGGTACATGGTGAGCCCCAGTCAACGCGCCAGCATGCTCCCTGGAGAAAGTCAAACAGGCCAAGGTTAATGGGCCAAATTTCTCAAGCTTAACCTCCATATTAAGGGGCAGACCCCCTAGGTTTGCAATTCTTTCTACTTACTTTTTTATTTTATTTTCTATTTTCCTTTTAATTATTGTTTTGTTCAATTAATTAATTATTTTCATAAAAACCAAAAACACATAAAAATCAGAAAAGAGAAAAATAATAAGTATTTTTATTTTTAGTATTTTTGTAATTAAATTGCATATAATTAAATTTAGTTTTTTTTTTCTTTTAATAAAAATCTAAAAAAACATAGAACTAGGGTTCATATTAATTTTTTATCCTTTTTTATTTTTCTTCCATAATAATTAAATAATTAAATATTTATTTTTGTGATTAAAATTGCATGTAAATTAATTAGGGTTAATTTTAGGGTAAAACTTTAATCTTCCTTTTTTTAAAATAAATTAAAATAACTAGAATTAGGGTTAGCATTTATCTTAATTAATTCTTTTTTCATTAAAATCATAAAATACCTAAAAATCCCAAAAACAATTTCTTTTCCTTTTAATTAATTAATGTCACCTTTTAATTTAATTTTGCAAAAGGGTCCAACGCCCTCGTTTCGATTTAAATTTCAATTCGCACATTTATTTCTTCTTTCGTATAATATTTATGTATCTCTCCCAAGGCCATGTAATCTTTATTTCTCGCACTTTTAATTCTTTATTTTTCTGTCAAATCGGGTTCGAGAAATTTTGGCGATGTGGACCCGCGCCTTTTGTAATAGCTTAGAATTTTTACTTTTCGCAATTTTTAACTGTTAAATAATGGCATGAAAGAATGTATGGATAAAAATAAAAGCAAACGCTAGATAACCAATAACATGACAAAAGACAAAAATACTTGAAAACGACACACAAATCACACACCACCCCTAGGGTACGCCTCACTGTTGCCTTGCCTCGAAAGGTGATCGTCGAGTAGAGGATGTCTTAGTAAGTCCTCATGATCCGGGAACCTGGCATGAGGGTAGCTTCTAAGGTGTCTTCCCATTGCTCTGGTGATCACCATGTCCCGAACCTTCGAATTGACCCGAACACCTCCAAAGGTGGTGCTACCTACCTCTCAATGGTGGGATGGCACTACTTTAAAGGACATTTACACAGACGAATTCCTTAGGGTAGGTAGGTTCTCGTAGATACTTGCTCTAAATTTCAAAACAAAACAAAATACTTTTCACACCAACACATTTTCAAAAAGCTTTCGAAAGCAATTTTTCAAACACTCTTGAGGACCGATACAAGAGTCGAACTGAAATTTTCAAAGAAACTTTTTAAAACCCACAATTGAAAAGCAAACAAACTATTTTGAAAACACAAGTGAGCAAGTATCTAAGAGCCCATGGATAACCATGGATAGAAAGGGTGCTAACACCTTCCCTTTCTATAACCTACTTCCCGAACCGAGAGCAATCTCTTTAAGGAATTTTTCTTTGCTTTTGTCCTTTCCAATTGGAGAAAATAAAAAACGGTGGCGACTCTTGCTTCCGCGACATTTCGCGAACCAACGTTAAACAGTCAGTTCCAGATCCACCGATCACACACTTCTCAACCAGAACCCTAATTTTTAATATTCAACACACAATAACCTATAACTTAAGCAACAAAAACATGTCTTGACTGTCATGAATCCTCAGCCTCATTTCTTGTACCCAAACTTCGCATTTGTCAATTTAAATTTCGAATTCTTGACTCCATGGCTTAGAGACTTTAAGAAGAAACTTGAAATGCGAGGAGGTGAAATTCTTGACCCAATGCCCTGAGCTTTGAGCCATCCTCGAGGTAGGCGAAAGAAACATCTTCACAAAAACCGAAGACCCGAAACCCTAGCATCTTGACCAACAAAAATAGGGAAATAAACCCCAATCCAGGCTCCGATAAATTTGAGCAAGAACCAACCTTGTAACGTGATGACAAAATTCGTTCCACGATCCACTAATCCAGAACCAGATGTGTTTCCCTTTTACCTGATAAGAAAAAAAACCTCAAAACAAGATTAGACATAAAGAGGACGCCGCCCTAAAACTTCAAACTAAAGCGCCTGATTCCCTGAGATGCGGGATATGCAAATGACTAAATGATAAAATGATGCAAATGGAATGCAAAGTTCAAAGTTATACCAAAAATAAAGAGATAAGGAAAATTTAGGGTACGACAGTTTCTGTTATGGCTTTATTACAAGATGCTGTTATTTAGAATGCTGACTAAAATTCTGTTTTCTCTGCTTATTTTTTGGTTACGAAAAGCTGTTTTGGAAAGTTAATTAGGAAGGTTAGAAACAATTAGGAAATAGTTAGAAGAAGTTCGTTATATGTTGTTTTTAATCTGTTAGTTATAGGTTGTTTGAAATTCTGTTATGGCCTATGTAATGATTGTTTCCGTTTGGACTCGCTTTGATTAAGTGCATGAACAGTTTTGGATTTGTTGAACTGATATAGGTTATGAACCCTAATCTTAATGAGGTATATACTGAATGAAGAAACGAGTTAACCTCAAAGCCATAGCTCACAGTCTTCTTAGTTAGAACCATTGATGAAACTCTGAGAATTTGTTTTGAAGCTCAAAGCTGGAGAATATGGCTTAAGATGCTGAAGATTGCCAAAACCCTAGTTCAAACGATCTCAGTTGACAATCCCTGATGAGGTCTTAAGCATACACAAATGAACTTCAGCACTCGATCTCGAGACGATTTTGTATCTTGATGAAAGAAGAAACTCACAATGAATAAAAACCCTAGCTTCTAATCAATAGTGATGGAGAAACCAAATGATGTCCTTAAACCCATATAGAAACCCCCAATTCCATATTCCAATGTGCCATCTTTATTGATGAATGATGCATGATGTGTTAGATGACCTAGTGGAAGGTGTGTACATGAGCTGAAGAGTTCAAGATGCGTAAGCTAGATAAAAGCAAAGGGGTGGGACAAATTTGGGGTATTACAGCTGCCACTATTTAATCGTCTTAAACCTTAAAGTAAGATTAGCGCGTGACTTTTGGAAGTTCAAGGTGGAAGATGATTAAATACCAATGCCGAAAATTTGTCCTGAGAGGGAGGATAAGTGTTTTCTTTATTTTTGTGGTATCAGCTAGAATTTTTGTTTTTTTAGTGAAAATACGGAGGTTGGACTTGTAACGTGGTGTGTTTCTAATACAAGACAAAGGTTGGTACGAAAAGACAGCAGACAAGGTCTACAAGCGACCTACGATCCTAAGGTGAAACATGAGAGTGATTTGATAGAGAACCTAGCCTAAGGGCGATCTCAGGTTCGACGATAATCGAAGGAAAAACCTAGCTTAGAGGCGACCTCAGGTTTGACGATGATCTAAGGAAGAACCTAGCCTACGCACGATCTCAGGTTCGAAGATGATCTATGGGAAGAACCTAGCCTACGGGCGATCTCAGGTTCAACGATGATCTATGGGAAGAACCTTGCCTATGGGCGATCTCAGGTTCTAAGATGATCTGAGGAAGAACCTATCCTACGGGCGATCTGAGGTTCGAAGATGATTTATGGGAAGAACCTAGCCTACGGGTGATCTTAGGTTCTAAGATGATCTTAGGAAGAACCTAGCCTATGGGCGATCTCAGGTTCGAAGATGATCTAAGGAAGAACCTAGCCTACGGGAGATTTCAGGTTCTAAGATAATCTAAGGAAGAACCTAGCCTACGGGCGATTTCAGGTTCGAAGATGATCTAAGGAAGAACCTAGCCTACGAGAGATTTCAGGTACTAAGATAATCTGAGGAAGAACCTAGCCTACGGGCGATCTCAGGTTCGACAATGATCTATGGGAAGAACCTAGCCTACGAGTGATCTCAGGTTCGACGATGATCTATTGGAAGAACGTAGCCTACGGGCGATCTCAGGTTCTAAGATGATCTGAGAAAGAACGTAGCCTACGGGCGATCTCAGGTTCAAAGATTATCTAGGGAAGAACCTAGCCTACGGGTGATTTCAGGTTCTAAGATAATCTGAGGAAGAACCTAGCCTACGGGCGATCTCAGGTTCGAAGATGATCTATGGGAAGAACCTAGCCTACGGGCGATCTCAGGTTCTAAGATGATCTGAGGAAGAACCTAGCCTACGGGCGATCTCAGGTTCGACGATGATATATGGGAAGAACCTAGCCTACGGGTGATCTCAGGTTCTAAGATGATCTGAGGAAGAACCTAACCTACGGGAGATCTCAGGTTCGACGATGATCTATGGGAAGAACCTAGCCTACGGGTGATCTCAGGTTCTAAGATGATCTGAGGAAGAACCTAGCCTACGGGCGATCTCAGGTTCAACGATGATCTATGGGAAGAACCTAGCCTATGGGTGATCTCAGGTTCTAAGATGATCTGAGGAAGAGCCTAGCCTACGGGCGATCTCAGGTTCTAGGATGATCTAAGGAAGAACCTAGCCTACGGGCGATCTCAGGTTCTAAGATTATCTGAGGAAGAACCTAGCCTACGGGAGATCTCAGGTTCGACGATGATCTATGGGAAGAACCAAGCCTACGGGCGATCTCAGGTTCTAAGAAGGCGGCAATATTGGTCACGACACGATAACAAAAAGGAAGACATCGATCAGGACACGATGGTTCGAAGAGAGGTATCGATCAGGACACGACGGCTAACAGGAATACATCGATCAGGACACGATGATTAAAAGGGAGGTAGCATAATGCAAACACAAGGACAAAGAAGACTTGTAACATGGCAGGATGCCAATACAAGAAAGAGACCGGACTTGTAATGTAGCGTGATGCCAATAGAAGAGATTGAACTTGTAACATAGCGTGATGCCAATACAAGAGATCGAACTTGTAATGTAGCGTGATGCCAATACAAGAGATCGATCTTGTAACGTAGCGTGACGCCAATACAAGGAAGGTATAACACGGACGAGTGTTTGAATCAATACAGACGAGTATTGAAAGAAGATACAGATGAGTGTCAAAAGGTTAAACACAGACGAGTGTTGGAATCAATACGGACGAGTACTGAAGAAAGATACAAACGAGTATCAAAAGATTTAACACAGACGATTGTTTGAAGAACTGATACGGATGAGTGTTTAGGAAACTGACACAGACGAGTGTTGGAATTGACACAGGCGAGTGTTGAAAGAAGATATGTACGAGTGTCAAAAGGTTAAACACGAATGAGTGTTGGAATCAATATGGACGAGTACTGAAGAAAGATACAAACGAGTATCAAAAGATTTAACACAGATGAGTGTTTGAAGAACTGACATGGATGAGTGTTTAGGAAACTGACACAGATGAGTGTTGGAACTGACACAGACGAGTATTGGAAGACTGAATTATTCGTCTAACGGGGACTGGCCACCAGACGAATATTGGGTTTAGAATGACAAAGTGTATTGACTTTATTAGAAATTCAGGGTACAAGGTACTGGCACTGTTAGCTGGGCATTGTGAAAGTGAGGGTCATCGACTGGGGATTTTGGGCATGATACCCTCCTGTAGGGATGTATTGTTGTCCTTGAACAATTCAGGTCTTTTATGTACGGTACCTGATTTGGCTTATGTTTTGTATGCATGTTTGAATTTCTTTTGCCGCAAAGATCCATTCTGATGGATTGGCTATGCGCTTTTGAGGATGAAATGTTATGTAGTGATAACTATATGCAATGCAAAGAAATAGACTTCATGGGGATAAGCGAAAGCTTGCTGGGAACCATTGCTCATCACTGGATGCCAATACATATCGACGCTGGAAGCCTACAGTACCGAAGGTCGTTGGAGAATACTAACAAGAACTTGAACTGGGGAGCTCTTGAAGATCAAAGATCATTGATGACTCTGCTGAAGATTGAATTGCTGACGAAGCGAGTCTTCAGGTACGATGCTGGATTTTGAATCATACCGTTGGGGAAGAGATAATCTGGCCAGACTCCCATACATCCTGAACCGTTGAGAGGATGATAGAACTGAATATGCCGAAGAATGGATACTGAACACCATATGGATCTCTCCGAATACATTCCCCAAGTTTACACACACTTGGGAGTTATCTCTTGAATCACTTGGGGATAAGAGATAGGCATGGACACTTATGAATGCCCCGGTTTAGCTCTGCGAATTCCCCGGTTTAGCTCCACTGGGGATGTCCTTGATTAACTCCACTGGGGATGCACTTGCGCGTGCCGAGTCAAATGAAGACTCCGAATTTTCAAATTCACTTGGGGAATCAGGTTTGAAATTGTCTGTAGCAGATGAAGGAAGCTTCGTGCGCTGGCCAAGTCAGGGTGACTGTTATGATGCTTCTAGCTTGATTTGTCTCGTACAACATAATTGGCTTGAGCAACTTTGCAAGTGCGGATGAGGAATGCCCCTGTCTGGAGGATTTCTGGAAGAAACTGTGTTGAATAGAAGACCAGAATATTCATGGCATAGTATGATATGAGATGGCCTTCCCCAATATCTTGAGTCACGAAATAAACTACTCTTGATTACAGCTTTCTTGGAGAGATTTGTCGAATCTCGACGTAACCACCCCAGTTTGAATGGATTCTGAATAGATTTCTTGATGTGGTAGCTTCTGATTGATCGAGCTTGAAGAGATTTATCGACATGATAGGCTCTGATTGACAGCTTTGAGGGAATTCCCCATATTTGGATGCACTCAGAGAGATCGACTCTCGACTTGATTGCCCTAGATTGGCAGACTCTGCTAACTTCATCCCTGAAGGGTACTCCAATTGTGAAGTGTCAAGATATGCTTTCGCTTAACAAAATCACTGATTAATATGCCCCTGGATAAGTCATTTCTCTTATGGCAACTGACTTTTGCTTCAACGGGGTATTCAAGCCTCTCTTCTCTGACAAGATTGAGCTCCTTACCGATTGTTCATTGTGTAAACTTACTCGATGTCGATCAGTTGTTTTATATGCAGAAGAATGTTTATTATGAGAATGATAATTCTAATGTAACACATATGTAAGTCTTGAGGTTTTAAAAAAACTTTGAATGAAATGACGTCACAACTCTGTTGTGAACGAGTCACTAGCTAGAGAAAAACATTTGCAAATTATTTTTTATTTATTTATGAAAGATAATGCAAGCATATGATGCCAACACAGATATTCAAACATACCTCTTAGGAGTCAATTAAACGCTATCTCGTTGTAGCACGCTTTCGAAGTGACCCATGCTTCAATTAGGACTTTTATGGGTTGTAACGTGGCCTGGTTCACGGTTTTAGAAAAAAAAATTTAAGGCTCAAAATTATTTGGTGCCCACCCATTCTCCATGATGTCCTCCATTCCTATGTTCAGTCGACCCGATACAAGCACTCATCTCTCTAGAAGAGTTTGCGATGGTTGAGGAACCACTGAGGCCTCTTGGACAGAACAGTCACAAACTTCTGATTTTGGTGTCTGATCACACGACTTTGTTCTTTGATGAGGATTTTCATTGGTAATCCTTTTCTTGCCTTTTAGTCTTTTCAATTTCCTTCTTGCTTTTGCCTGGACATATTCTTTTGAATTTCGATTTGGAAGTCCAGCGGGATGCCCCAACTTTTGTCTAAGCGACTTGTTTCCATGTTTCGACTTAGCAGGGATTTTTGTTTCTTTCTTATTCGTATTTCTATTTTGAAAAAGTCATTGATCTTTGCATTGTATTTGATTTGTCGGAAGTAATCGTGACTGTCTGAGTCTTTGGTATACTAGGGATAGCCATTGTTGTATCGTCATCTGATCTCGGCTTCTTGATTTGTGAGAGATATCCATTGGGATATAGTCAATAGACGCACGTTGTTGATAGATGAGGGTTAACCATTGTGGTTTTGGCTTTCCTCAACCTTTTGATGGATAACCATTGTTATATCTTTGGATGCACACTCTTGATGAGTTCTGAATGCTTGATCAGATCAACTGAGCACTACCCGCCCCAGGGTTAAAATGAGGGTTTTTTCTGAACAAAAAAGAAACTCCTACTTCGAAGGCTCAGAAGGGTTGACGAGGGTCTATCTCCCTTATATCTCCTGTGTTTAGGAATTGAAATAAGGCCTGTACATCGTCAGCAGGGTCTTACTCGAAAGCGTATCAACCAAGGATTTTGCGTTTTTACATCATCGTCATCCTCCTTCCAATTCTTTACCTAAGCATATGACTTAGAAATTTGGCATCAATATGCAAGTAAAACATTTAAAGAGTGATAACGAATGAATGAATAAAAGGGAAAGGAACACTTCAAGACAAGCATACCTATTGCATTAAGATTTTCATTCAAAAATAGACAAGTTTCTACATGCAAGAAATGTTTAAACAAACAAGCAAGAATGCAAATGAAAATGCACTAAAGAGAACCAATGGTTGCCATCTGTTGTACCCCAAAATTTGCCCTCCCATATTCCTCAAGATTTGTCAAGAATGATCCTCAAATTGCTCAAAATTGTTCAAGGGTTGTACAGTCAAATCACTTCCTAGGACAGCTGAAATTAGGGTTTTGGTTCTTTCAAGGAATTTGGGGTTTTCAATGGTTCAATCAAGTCTCATAGGCCTATATACATTCTATAGCACCTACATGCCAAGTTTCAAGACTCATAGTGCCAATTTGCATAGTCAAAAGCCCCATTTGATCTACAGTCAACTACAAGGGCAAAATGGTCATTTTGCAGTCAAAAGTCAGAATTTTTGGTCAACATCTTATTTTGAGTTCGCAATCATCATTTGATCAAGTCTTGATCATGATCTCATAAGAATAGCTCAAAAATCATCAAGGTGCAAAAGTTACTATTTTTGGACAGCAAAAAAGTCAATTGTATCTTGACCAGGGCATAACTTTTTCATGGTTTATCAGAAAAATCCCATCCAAAGCTCATTTTGAAGAGGATGCAATTTCCTACAAACCATCTTCACACTCCAAGATCAAGAAATGCTATCATACAAAGTTACAAATTTACATTATAGGTCAATTTCAAAAGTCAACAAAAGTACACTTTGAGTCAAAGGCCATAACTTGAGATTGGTAAATCCAAATGACATGGGACCAAAGGCATTGGTTAGAGGACTTCAAGAGCTTTCCAAAATGTCAAAGAACATGGTCATATGATCAAAATTGAGCAAGTTGTGCATTGGAGAAGTTGGGAAATTTTCATGAATTTGCAAAAGTCAACTTTGCTCAAAAACACCTTCTTTTTGCTAATGGGCCTCAAATCTCTTCTTGAAACTTCACCCATGATCTATGCACTACCCACCAAGCTTAATTGGGTTTATTTTCTTAAATTTATTAATTAAATGGATTTTTAATACATATTAATTCATTTAATTAATTTAAATTATAAGAAAATAGAAGATTTGATTTTTAAATCAATTTGTGAACCAAATATGATCCAAATATGCTGGAAAATTCGTGCACAATCAAAAAGATACAAAAAATCCAATTTTGGCAACATTGTTCAATCATTAAAAATCAAGGATATTTGATTTTCAATCAAGGATTTAATCTTCAATACACATGGATATAGGCCCAGCTTTTAACCTATTTTGATTCTCCTATATGTATGCAAGCAAACCATGACCTAGCATACGTGAAAAAGCTGCAGAAACGACCCTGTCAAATTCAAGAAATTCCAAGAAAACTAAAAATATGTTCTTGCATTCTAGGCCAATTCAAGGCGTTTTGATCATCCAAATACATTGCAGGAGGTCCCAGGAACGATTTACAATCAAATTCAAGCACTAAAGCTCAAGGAATCACTGAATACAGTTTCACGGTTTGCACTTTTGATTCCAAATCGTATCTCTTGATTCATGCGCATTTAACATGTTTTTGTGATTGTTTTGCATTGCTAGAGATCATTCAAAGCTAATGGAATGAATTAATTGAACTATAGTGCCCTGAATCGTGAGATGCCATGATCAAATTTCTAGGGTTTTCAAGCTTTCAAATAGGGTTTTCTGAACCAGGAAAAATTGGGACCAGTGAGATACATGATTGAAATCGTGAGACCAAGACGAACACAACCCATACCTCGCGAAATATTTATGTTTGCTATATTTCTATTCGCTATTTTTCCTTGCAGGAGGTAGTGGAGGTTAAAAACCCCCACTATCTGATTCTAATTATGCAGGACAAAGGTTGAAGACGCTGATGTGTTGGCATATGATTGGTCTATTTTAAAAGCGCGCATTTTTTTATTTACAGCATATTAATTGATTTTCATATATTATGTTTACTTGCTATTATCATAATGAATAAACGCGCTGGTTGAGTTGGCAAGAAGGTGGATGGAAAAGCCATTGGGACCTGGGTTCGAATCCCAGGTCCCCCAAAACATTTATTCCATTTTTCTTCATATGTTCACATGCAGATCTCCAAAGGTAGCCCACCATACACCTCACATCTTAGCACGCCAGGTGGCTTCAGGCCAAGATCCAGTGGCCAAAGATGAAGGACCACCATACTCCCTGGTTAGCGCACGCATAGCAAATCCTGGAAAGTCAATGAGGCTGGGCGCTATTGGACTTTAGGCATGCTGATTACACCTCCAGAATTGGGCCCAACACCCCCTTCATGAGTTCACTTCTTTTCCTTTCTTTTTTATTCTTTCTTTCATTTAATTATTTTTATAATTATTATTATCACTAACAAATTAATATTTATTTTTCATAATGAATTCAGAAAACAAAAAAATATAATATTTTTATTTATTAAATTTAATTAGTTATTTTGTAAATAAATATTAACATAATTTAATTTAGTTTTAATTAGATTAATTTTAACTTTTTTTGTAATAAATTAAAATCAATATAGAATTAGGGTTTTTAATAACTTTTAATCATTTTTATTTTTATTTTCCTTAAATAACAAAAAACCAAAAAATATTTCTCTTTTTATTTAATTAATTAATTAGCTTAGGTTTAATTTAATTAAATGCAAAAAATAACAAAAATCTCCTTTTCAAAAAAAGGGTCGAAACCCTAAAAACTCTTCGATTCAATTTTTCTCGCGCGTATTACTTTTTGATCCATATAATTGTATTTGCTCCGAGGATGTAATAGCTTTAATTAGGACCCTTTTATCGCTTTTATTTATTTCCCGCAATTTACTTTTTCAAGGGTTTGTTTTTGGCGATGTAAATACCCGACGCCTTGTAATAGCTTAGTTTTATTTTCCGCAACCACTAATTGCTAGATGTATGCTAACTAGGCTATGCATGACAAGATCTCTCTTAAATTTAAAATCAATCGTAGCTCACCCTAACATGTACAAAGATAACATAACTGAAATTGGACACACTTGCACATGCCACTCTTAGGGTATGCCTCACTTGGTTGCCTCGACGTGGTCATTGAGTATAGGGTGTTTTAGAGGTCGCCCTCCTGTCTAAAGATCAAAGTTGCCTCGAAATGGTTGCCTCAATAAAAAAATGATCTAAGACATTAGGGTTACCGCTAAGGCGTCCTACCATTGCTTTAGTGACCACATGTCCCTAAAATCGAATTGACCCGAAAACTCCAACGACGGTGCTACCTACTTCTCAATAGTGGGATAGCACTGTCTAAAAGGCATTTACACAGCTTAATTTCTTTTGAGTAGGTAGAGGTTCTCAGGTACTTGCTCTTTCAAAACAAAACAACTTTTTCGCACTTACACTTTTCCGAACAAAGTTTTCAAACAATACTTCATACACTCTTGAGGACAGATACAAGAGTTAAATCGAAGTTTTCAAACAAAACTTTTTTCAAAACCCACAAACACAAGAAAAGCAAAACCTTTTGAAAACATAGTGAGCAAGTACCTAAGAGCCCGTGCATAACCACAAATAGAAAGGGTGCTAACACCTTCCCTTTCTATAATCTACCTCCCGAACCCGAGAAACATCTCGAAAAGGAATTTTGCTGTGCTTTTGTCCTTTCCTTGTTGGAGAAAATAAAAGACGGTGGCGACTCTTGCTTACCGCGACATTTTGCAAACGCAAACGCGAACCAGCATTCCAAAATAGTCAGTTCTATTTCCACCGATCACAGAACTGGCGACTCTGCTGGGGGTACTTATAAGTGAGGTGTACCTTAGGATTAGATCACCATGTTTTCCATTGTATACTCTGTGTGCTTTAGTTTTGTGGGCTTGTCTCGGAGTTTTATAGATCCTAACCCAGATCTGGGGGTACCCTTTTTTAGGTAAGTAGCAATAAACTGTGAGGGATCTGTTCGACGTAGACCGACACGGATGAAGCAGTAGCTACGTTGGTGTGACACCTTGGTCTGTACCGATATCCCTTGTGTTGGAACGAGGAGAATATGGGTCTTCTGAGGAGTCATTAAGCACCAACTGACCTTAGAACCTTAAATTGACCAACTTGGCCATAGAACAGTAGCAGTATGCTACACTCATTAAGGCTAAACTCTCGCGATGGTTCCGGCCACAAGAAAAGGTTGCCAAACTGGAATTATGACCGATTGAGGGTAGTCAGTGATATTGAGATCCTTTAGAACCCGGTTACTATTTTTAGGACAAGTATTAACCAACTTAAACTGAAAGAGAGTAGTACCTAAACTTCATGCCAGCCTGAAATCTAAGGGCTCTTTTGTGTGACTTGTGTGCCTTTACCATGTTTGCCTTTTGTGAATACTTGTGGTGTGCCTTTACCATGCCATCATAACATCATAAACATTGCATACATCCTGCATAAGGACTAACCCATTTCAAAGACAAGATGGTTTCATCTTTGCTCTGTTTTGTAGGACATCATGATGCCCATGCGTAGGAATACTATTTGGCTCAACTTTGTTCAACCACCTGCTTTGCTTAAAGAATTGGTTGACAGGATTCCAGACACTACTTCCTTCATCAGGAGACATGGTTCTCTTATCGGTTTAGTCACCTCAAAGTGGGACCAACAATTGATGAGCGTCCTGGTCCAGTTTTATGATCCGCTATACCATTGCTTCACCTTTCAAGACTTCCAGTTGGTCCCCCTGGAAGAATTCTCTGAGTTGCTTGGTATCCCTGTCTTGGAGCAGATCCTCTTTACTGGTTGGGAAAAGACTCTCAGGCCTGAAGAGATTGTTGCAGCCCTTCACTTGACCAAAGAGGAGGTAATGGCTAACTGGGAGACTAGAAGTGGAGTTAAGGGCTTTTTGGCTAAGTTTCTGGTTGGCAAAGCTAATAGTTTCTGGAATGACTTAGACTTCAGGGCGTACGAAGACATTCTGGCTCTCTTAATCTATGGTCTGGTATTGTTTCCAAATCCTGACACCTTTATTGATGTTAATGCCATAAGGATCTTCATCTCTCGGAACCCTGTACCCACTCTCTTGGGTGATATCCTTTATCATCTCTATGCTCGTACTGCCCGAAGACGGGGAACTTTGATGTGTTGTGCTCCTTTATTGGCGAGGTGGTTTATTTCGCACCTCCCTAAGTTCGTACTAAAGAACAAAGAAGGAAGGGGCTGGGCTCATAGGATAGTGTCTCTTACTGATAAAGACATTATTTGGACTCTCAGAGGCTTAGATGAGGTGGCCGTCATCGATCGTTGTGGAGAGTATCCTAATGTTCCATTGATCGGAACCCATGGAGGAATCTCTTATAACCCATGTTTAGCTCTCCGTCAGTTTGGAAGAGCCAGAAGAGAAGGGTCTCATGAGATGTTGATACCTCATATCGTCTTTGATTTTCAGGTAGATAGCGACGAGCTGTGTCGTAGATTCATCAGGGCTTGGGATAGAGTTCACAAAGCTGACCCACATGAGTTAGGACCAAAGACTTCTCTACCAATGGAGTCATATTTCAGATGGGTCCGCATCCGTGCCCAGAAGTTAGGTATGCCATACGAAGCTGTCAGGCCTATTACTCTTGAAGCTGCTGATAAAGAAGGGGTTCTTCCAACTGTTCTCCATCCTCATATACCCACTGATGTTGGCACACTAAAGAGGTCTTGGGCGCAACTGCAGGAAGAACGGGATTCTTATCGGGAAAGGTTCAATGAACAAGAACAGAAGATCCAGAAGCTGACAAAGCAATTGGAGAACGAACGGATCCTGAATGATTATATTCGCACTGAGAAGAAGAGGCCATGGGAGCAGTGATGGACCCTTGATGATTTCTTTTACGGTTTTATTTACTTTTCAGTATTTCCATTCTTGTAACGCCTAAGGGCAATTTGTTGAACAGTTTAAATTCCGAAGTTAAAACTAATAAAGTGTGTTTCCTTTCTTGTCTACAAATTTGAATCCCAATTGTCTTTAAAAACATAAATCATACGCATTTCATTCCATCATATGCATAGCAGGTTCCCCTTTTACAGGTCACTTATCTTCTTCGCTGTTTATTTCAGCAATCATCATGTCTACTGAACCTTCCACTGAGCAAGCTATCAAGGCCCTCCAGGCCCAGAATGCCCAGTTCCAAGAGTTAGTTATGAGCCTAGCCCAGGGTCAACAGGATTTGAAGACTCTGATTCTGAAAGAGAGGAAGAAGAAGAAGTAGAGGACCGTCTTGTTCAACACTGGACGCAGATTTGGGAATGGACTGCAGAATGAGGTTGATCTGACTATCTCATTTGTAGGGAAAGACAGTCCACAAGAGAGAAGGGTTCCTAGCCTCGTAGTCTACGACAACGAGACGGATTATGATGAAGAACAGTACCCTCCTGCTGAGGATAGGTACAAACAGTTGGAGGACCACTTGAGCGCCATGGAAATACAGAATGTGCCCGGACTGGACTTCGGAGACCTAGGCTTATCCTCTGGGGTGGTGATTCCCCATAAATTCAAGGCACCTGCCTTTGCCAAATATGACGGAGCTTTCTGCCCAAAGCTGCACCTCCGATCATATGTAAGGAAGATCCAGCCTTACACAGCTGACAAGAATTTGTGGATCCATTTCTTTTAGGACAGTCTTTCAAGGACTCAACTTGAGTGGTTCTGTCAGCTGGATGGAGCCAGTATCCGTAACTGGGAAGATTTGGCTACTTCATTCTATAAGCAGTATCAGTATAATTCCGACCTTGCTCCTACGCGTACCCAACTCCAGGGTGTGTTAATAGGGACGGGTGAAGGATTTAAAGAGTATGCTAAGAAATGGAGAGACCTTGCCGGAAGGGTGCAGCCACCTTTAACTGATCGTGAACTTGTGGATATGTTCTTGGGGACCCTGTCTGGTCCATTCTTTAACCATTTGATTGGAAACTCTTCAGCCGGGTTTACAAACCTTATCTTGACTGGTGAGAGGATCGAAGCTGGTATCAAGTCAGGGAAGATACAGAAGGGTGCCTCACTACGCCAAAAACAAGTTTTAGCAGCGCCTCTACTAAAGCGCTTATTGAAAAAGCGCTGCCATAGCCTTCACAAAAAACAAAATTAAAAAAAAGGGAAACCTACGAAGGCGCTTTTTTAAAAGCGCTGGCATAGGGTTCCCTACCAAAGCGCTTTTCAGAAAGCGCTTTCATAGGTATTTGAAATATCTAACCTACGAAAGCGCTTTTGAAAAGCGCTTTGGTAGGGAACCCTATGCCAGCGCTTTTGAAAAGCGCTTTGAAAGGGGGACCTACGAAAGCGCTTTTTACCTCAGAAGCGCTTTGAAAGGGGGACCTATGCCAGCGCTTTTTAAAAGCGCTTTCGTAGGTTGTTTTTATAATAAAATTAAAAATCCCTAAATCTTCTTCATTTCTTTCGTTCAGAGCTTCTTCATTTCTTCATTTCTTCATTACAGAAAACGAAACCCAGTTTGTTCATCTTCTCCTCCGTTGTAACTCCAAACGCCTAGCACCATCACCGTCGAATCTTCGGCCCACGACTAATTCAAATTTTCAATCCAAGTAAGTGTTCCTATCATTAAAGCCTGTGCTTCTGTAATTGTTGTTTTTGGTGTACATCGTGACTAGAGTGTTTGTTCTTGTTATTACAAAACCCTTCAACAGTTAGCAAGAACGAAACCCAAGGGATTTTGAAGGTTGGCTGTTACTTGTTAGAGGAAAGATCTAAAAGTTCATTTCACTTTTTCCATTTCTTTGGTTTGAGGTAAGAATTCTTACTCATTTTTCTTAGTTTTAGATATTGCATATTAACTGTTTGTGAAATGTTCTACATGATTGTTCCTAATTAAGGGTATGTTAGAGGGTTAGGAAAATGAAGTTGGATTTACGGGTCCTAATTTTAGGTGTATACTAGCTTAAAATTCACAAGTACTTAAGTTGTTGGTGTTCATTTGTGTTTTTCCCTCTTTTAGATGATTTGTGTGTGATTAATCGTTAATAGACATTCATATATTGTCAGTCATCGATAGTAAAAATGTCAAAGGCAACACTTAGTACGGATCCGGTAAAAAAAGTCTGGGAAGAACGATGTTGGAATTTGGTATTTGTATTGTAATAGATTGTAGAACAGATAAAAGGAGTCGGATAGTAGTGTTACGTTATCGAAACTAAGAACAAACAAATAAAAAAAGGATAAACAGAAAAGCTTAGTTCTACTGGTCAGGTTGAACTTGACAGTGATGAATTTCGGACTCAGAAATTCGTTTCTTGTATTGAGCAATGAAAGCTGTAGCTCTCATGTCAATGACAGGATCAGCCACACCCCAACTACCTTTGTCTTCATCACTTGGCCACACTTTGTTAGCATATGCAGCTTGATCATAGTACCCTCCTCCTCCTCTTTGCTTGTTGCTACTAGATTTGAAAATGTTGAAAACAGACCATGATGACTTTGATTTCCTTTGGTTGTTGTTTCCTCCCATTTCAGTGATGAGTAGAGGGTGGTGAGTGATGATTCCTAGGGACAATAAAGTAGTGATTGAAGGATGGAAGTGTGTTAGGTTGTGTTGTGTTGTATTCTGGTACAAAATGGTTATATAGCACTAGGTACTACTAAACAGTCTTTTAGTAAAACTAAGACACGTGAATCTGATTCAAACAACTTGCGTGAATCTAATATTCATGGTTCAAAAACAAATAAAAATCACGCAATATTTAATAACAAAAGGTTCAAACAATTTCACATGGAACAGTAAATTTTGATTTAACTTTTTGAAAAGGTACATTTACTTTGGTCCTATGGTTTCATGTTTGACTAGATAAATGATATGATCGGTGTTCTTTGTGTTTTTATGTTCAATGATGTACATCTGTTGGTGCCTTCCACACACCTCTGTGTTCAATTTAAACTTGACAGGTACCTGGCAGATTTGAATTTTAAATAACTACATCAAGGCAATGAAATTCTTCTTCTTTTCTTTGTTCTTTTAAGTAGTACTAATCAAGAGTAGGGAAGCTGTTAATTTTAATACTATATTAATAATCTAATAAATTTGAACTAAACTATTTTATGGAAAACAATATGACAAGGTTTAACATCCTATCCTTGTGTACTTATCAAAAGTTTATTCTAAAGATTTAGTTAATCTTGATTATTATATTTTGATTCATATATATGGAAGGAATGCAACTTCTTATCTCATTTGAACTCTGTACCTTAAGTTCACAAGGATAAGCTCTTATTACTTAGGTAGCATCTTAAGTGCAACAAATGGAAATCTCAAATATAACTTGAAAATTGGTCAATCTATTCTGATGAATATACTAAATATAAGTAGCGCGTGGAAAGCTTTATTTATGGAATATTACTTGAGACAATATACAAAAATCAAGCCCAATGAACAGAAAGATAAAAGGTGAAGGTCACAGTACAAAAGAAGCTTAGTAAAATAACAATATGTTATGTTTTTTTATCCTATCAAATATACATCTAGCTATATATCTATTATCTATCTCTCTCATTAACTCTCTGCTTGCCATAATCCATTTCACTGTCATTCATATTTTGAGTGTTTGATCATGCTTATATGTTACTAGAAGTCTTGAAGATATGGAATTATAGCTTTGTTCTATCAGGCTGTCACCTCTAGCAATAGAAAGTGGATCACATGTTGAAGTATGTGATTGAAGGGTGGAGGAATTCTGTGTTTAGAAAATGAACTTTACTTTATATAGCTGTTCATGTTATTGTTCAGGAAGTATTGATTATTCTGTAACACAGAAGGGTGGGCTTTGAGTTGCCTATTCCTTGAGCTGTTAAGAAAAACCAAAAACCAAACTAAATCGCACCAAAAACAACCGAACTGTGATTGTCAGTTCACAGACCGAATTTAACCAGCTTGGTTCAATTCAGTTTGTGAACTATTCATCACGGTTTGTTTCTTTTAGATACAGTGCAGTTTGGCGCGGTTGAATTTTGGTTTTTTTTAAGTCAGTCCTAGTATTCAATTGGGTTAGGACTTTAGTTATTTTAATACTATACTAATGCAAAAGGAAAATTGTATAGACAACAGAGAAAATAATAAAGAATGAATCAAGTTGGTGAGAAGTTAGTGGGAGAGATTATTAAAATAATAATTAAATAAATATAAAAGTTAGTGAAAGAAATTTAAAGTTGGTGTGAGAAATTTAAGAGTTTTTAAAACTAAATATCTGATAAATATCAAGAACAATATTTTTAAAGTTGATAAGACTAAGTAGACACCAGGTTTTATTATAATCACGAGATCATCATCTAACAGCTAGATATGATATGAGAGCATATAATTAATTATATAAAATTGTTATAGGCAAAACCAATAGCTTTAGAACATTATTATGTTAATTAAACATCATGGTATACATGTTCGCATTGAAAACACATATATTTAAGTAGTTATATGCTTACTTTCTTATATTAAATAAGTGAAGGGAGGATAAAGGCCCTACACCAACAATATAGGTATGCGTAAGCCCTTTGAAAGGTAGATGATGGTGAATATTTTTGAAGCTATTGATGGCATGGTACAAGACTATTGAGTTAGGGAACCATCTGGGATTGGGCAGGGAAGGAATGTTAATGAACCTAACTAAGACTTGACAAAGCTAACTTGTAAGATAAGGACTGAATATAATTGTTTGAAATCCGACTTCACTATTGTTTGAATATAATTGTTATTACCTGTATCCAAGACTGAATCACTAGTATCCGACTTCACTAGTTAGTAATTAGTGATGAGTTGTTTAGCACATGCTTAAGGTGAGGCAAGAATAACTATGAATTTGATTACCTGATATGTTGAATTTCTTTACAGGTAATTAATTATTATTTTGCTATAGTTGCGTGACTAATTAGTTGCTATAGTCAAACCATGGATAAAAAATGGATGACTGCCAATCGATTGTCGAAAGAGTATGAGGATGGGGTATCAGAATTCGTTAAGTTTGCCGTTGCGCACGCCAGAGAACCCAATGGAATGATATGTCCTTGCTTGAGATGCTGTTATGGGAGACGGGTTGACGCGGTTCAGTTGGAATCGCATTTACTGATGCATGGAATTGATAGAAGTTATGCATGTTGGAATTTGCATGGTGAGAAAAGTAGCGGGAATGTTGAATCGAGTTATAATACGACGTATGCTTCAAATGAGGATTTCGCAGACGCATACGATTATGATCGAGTCGAAGAGATTGCAGAAGCGCTTGAAGAAGATCTTGAGGATTGTCCCAAAATGTTCGAGAGGTTGGTAAGCGATGCAGAGAAACCGTTGTATGATGGTTGTACAAAATTCACAAGATTGTCTGCGGTGTTAAAGTTGTACAACTTAAAGGCGGACAACGGATGGTCGGATAAAAGTTTCACACAGTTATTAGCCCTCGTGAAAGAAATGCTACCAGAGGATAATGTTCTTCCCAATCGAACGTATGAGGCCAAAAAGATGTTGTCCTCTATTGGCATGAGCTATGAAAAGATACATGCATGTCCAAAAGATTGCGTTTTATTTCGAAACGAGTACGCAGTGTTAAATGAGTGTCCTAAATGCGGTGCCCCTCGATATAAGGAAAAGTTGTCTCCGGAAAAGGTGTTATGGTATTTTCCTATAATTCCGAGATTTAGGCGCATGTATCGTAGTGAGACCGATTCAAGACACTTGACTTGGCATGCAGATGAAAGAATTATTGATGGGAAGTTGCGACATCCGGCAGACTCACCACAGTGGACGAAAGTTGATATTGATTATCCTGAATTTGGAAAAGAAGCAAGAAATCTTCGCTTGTCGTTGTCTACTGATGGAATGAACCCGCATGGTATTCAAAGTATCTCGCATAGCACCTGGCCTGTGATTCTTATGATATATAACCTACCTCCGTGGCTATGTATGAAGCGTAAGTACATGATGCTATCTATGTTAATTTCTGGGCCCAAACAACCAGGGAATGACATAGACGTGTACTTGGCACCCTTAGTCGAAGATTTGAAGTTTTTGTGGGAGACCGGTTTGGAGGTTTACGATGGGTATAGGAAAGAAAGTTTCAACTTGAGGGCGATGTTGTTTGGAACAATTAATGATTTTCCGGCGTACGGAAATCTATCAGGGTACAGCATTAAGGGTCAAAAAGCGTGTCCTGTTTGTGAAGATGAAACCGATACGATGCGATTGAACTTTTGTCAGAAGAATGTTTTTCTCGGTCATCGTAGATTCTTAAATTCTAATCATCACTATCGTGGGTGGAGAAAGGCATTCAATGGAGAGGCAGAACACGGTAGAGCTCCACATATGTTGACAGGTGATCAGATTTTTGAAAAGGTGAAAGATGTGAGTACTGAGTTTGGCAAGCCTTTTGCACATAGACTTGTCACGAGTGGGTGGAAGAAGAGGTCGATTTTTTTTGAACTTCCATATTGGAAGTCGTTGTACGTAAGACATTTCCTCGATGTTATGCATATTGAAAAAAATGTATTTGATAGTGTCATTGGTACGTTACTCAATATACAAGGAAAGTCTAAGGATGGCATTAACATAAGGAAGGACATGTTAAACATGGGAATTAGAACTGAATTGGCACCCGTGACGAAAGGAAGACGCACATATCTACCACCTGCTGTTTACACTCTATCTAGAAAGGAGAAGAAAATATTGTGTAAGTTCCTCAGTGAAGTTAAAGTTCCAGAAGGCTACTCATCAGATATTAGAAGACTTGTGTCAATGAAAGACCTAAAGTTAAAGAGTTTAAAGACTCATGATTGCCATGTTATAATGGAACATTTTCTACCAATAGGTATACGTTCTATTCTGCCAGAAAAAGTAAGGAGCACAATAACTAAGTTGTGTTTTTTCTTCAAGTCAATATGCAGCAAGGTGATCGATCCTGCGATCTTACCAACATTGCAAAAAGAGGTGGTTGTTACTTTATGTGAGCTTGAAATGTATTTTCCTCCCTCGTTTTTTGACATAATGGTTCATCTAGTCGTTCATCTTGTCAAAGA
This sequence comes from Vicia faba, assembly GCA_948472305.1. Classification (NCBI taxonomy): domain Eukaryota; kingdom Viridiplantae; phylum Streptophyta; class Magnoliopsida; order Fabales; family Fabaceae; genus Vicia; species Vicia faba. Next base: position 411,628,001 of record OX451739.1, read on the forward strand.
GACACAGTTGTGCGGACCAGCTTATATGAGATGGATGTACCCTGCTGAACGTTATATGAAAATTTTAAAAGGGTACGTGAAAAACCGAAGTCGACCGGAGGGTTGTATTGCGGAACGATACATTGTTGAAGAAGCGGTTGAGTTTTGCACTGAATATCTGTCAAATGTTCAATCAATTGGACTCCCCAAATCTCATATTGTCGAGAAAAAAGAAGGAAAAAGACTAATTGGAAATAAAGTTGTGACAGTGTCAATGGTCGAACGGGATCAGGTGCATTTGTATGTTCTGCACAATGAGATTGAGGTTGAGCCGTATGCTGAAATGCACAAGGGTGTTCTTCGAGGTTTAAATCTGAATAGAAATGAGAATTGGATAGTACGAGAGCACAATCGAAGTTTCATACCGTGGTTTAAGGAACAAATTTATTCAAAGTATCGTTCGGATCCTGCTTCAGTAACAGAAAGGTTGAGATGTTTAGCATATGGTCCAAGTATGATTGTGTTTTCTTATAGCGCATACGCAATTAATGGATACACATTTTATACCAAAGAACAGGATGATAAAAGTACTATGCAGAATAGTGGTGTTACCTTGGTAGCTGAAGCGATGCACATATCAAGTGCGAATGACTTAAACCCGAAATTTGCAAATCTGTCATATTTTGGGGTTATCGAGCGCATTTTGTTGTTTGATTACGGGAAGTTTCAGATTCCTGTATTTGATTGCAAGTGGGTTGAAAATAATAATGGCGTACGAATGGATAAGTCAGGATTTTTGCAAGTGGATCTCAATAGGGTGGGGTACAAAGATGAACCTTTTATTCTAGCCTCTCAGGCTAAACAAGTGTTCTATGTCAATGATCCGACAAGTACGAAATGGTCTATAGTGCTTTTGTCTAACAAAGTAATTGATGAAAACATTGGAGATCAAGGTGATATTGGCGTTGGCATTGAATCTTGTACAAGAAACGATCAAAATGAGAATGAACCTTGTACTAGAGATGATCATAATGAGGGTATTTGGATCAATCCAACCATCCGAGTTGTTAACAGAAGCGTAAAATATATTGCTACCAAGAAAAGAAAGAGACGTTAGTGAAAAAGGTATTATTATAATTATAGCCTAATATTGTAAGTAATATGTGAATAATGTTTTGAATTTTTGGCATATCTTTTGAACCGTTTTGAATTTTTGCGAATGTGCTTGTGCTTAATTAGTAGAACAATGTTTCCGGAGCTGATGGTGAGGTTTATTTCTTGCAAGTTTGGTTTTTTAGCATTTTATTCAATTTTGAGTTCCTTTAGTGCTATTCATATCTTTTTCGACTATCCATTTTCATGTAGTGTACTAATGTGCTTGTTTGACTTTTGTTACAGGTCTAATGGCTAGCAATGAAGAAAACCCGCAAGGAAACCAACAAGAAAATCCACCAGGAAACCAACAAGATCATGAAAACTCACAAGAAACAAATCATGCAGCGGATGATACTTCAGCAAATGATGTTGCACGAGGCATCACCATAATGCGCGAAATCATTCGTGCTAGAGATAAGGGAGTGAAATATAATGTAGATTGGAATCATTCAAATCAATTAGTTGGGGTTAATGCTTCAAAATTCACAAGCTACGTTGGTACACTTGTTCGTATGCATGTGCCAATCTCCATATCTAGATGGAATGCGAAACAATGTGAAGCATTGAAGCAAGGAAAAGAAATGTTTTGGGAAGATGTTAAGGTATGTATGTTATATGGTTTATATGGTTATATGTTTATAAGTTTATAAGTTTATATGGTGTATATGGTTTTTAAACTACTTATATGTTTATATGGTTTATATGGTTTTTAAATTACTTATATGTTTATATGGTTTATACGCAGCGGTCTTTTAACGTTCCAGATGAGCGTAAAGGCTTCATACTTGGGTTGGCCGGGAAAAGATTTAGAGGGTGGAAAAATCTGTTGACGAACACCTATCTTAAGGATGACAAAGGAAAGTGGCTGGAAGAGTTCCCGGTCGGAAGGCCAGAAAAGTATAATCTTTTCATTAAACAAGAAGATTGGACTGAGTTTATTAGACAAAGAGATGACAAATTCCGGCAAAAGAGTGCCAAAAATAGTGAGAGAGCATCAAAGCCCGCGTACCCATACAAAAAAGGGCGTTTGGGATATGCGCGCTTAGAGGAAAAAATTGTAAGTAATAAATAGAAATGATATGTTCTTATTAATTGTCTAAATGTGTTGTATTTGACGATCTAACCGTTTGTTTCTATGCATAGTTAGAGGAGACGAAAAGTGATGAAACCTCACTTCCAGCACATTTGCTGTGGAAGGAAGCCCGTGTGGGCAAGAATCAAGCTGTTGATCCAAGTGTTCTAAGAATTTATGATGAATGCGTAAGTATAACATTGTGTCTTTAATTAAATCAAATTTTTATGACTATTTAATTGATTTTTTTATCTCCATTATTTTCAGGAGACATTGTCACAAACGGAGTCCACCGGTGACGACCAGGATACGAGGAGCGTACTTAGTAAAGCACTGAATGTTCCTGAGTATTCCGGTCGGGTTAGGGGTAAAGGTCACGGTGTGACTCCAACCTCTTTCTACCAGCATCATCGGAAAAGAAATCCTACCAATGCAGAAGTGATGAATGTACTTATGGAATTACAAGCAAAAGTCAATGCATTGGAAAGAGATAAAGAGGTATTAATGAGGGAAAAGGGCAATGCGGCAATGGCGAAAGAAACTAGTGACAACGCTAGTATCAACCGTCAGAATAAATTTCCTGAGGTAATTATAAATATATTGATAAATCTCTATTGTTCAAGTTTCTCATTTTTATTCCACCTCTTTCTATTATTGAATTAAAAGTAATATGTATGCATATTGGTTTAGGGCATTTCATCTTGCCAACTATACGTAATGGCATCAGATTATCACCTTGTTGGCAAGGGAAAAGTGTACAACACTTTGGGAGATTTAATTCATAATACACCGATCCCGGCTGGACACCTGAGAGTATCAGTAGATTATCCTATTGATCCCGATGCGTTGGTACCGGTACCTGACGTGGCCTTGGATATAAGATCGGTGCGAGACGCGGTAGGGTCGTTTGTTGCATGGCCCTTGGACCTCATTTTCATTGATGATGAGGTAAGTTTAAAACCGTTAATATGAATCATTTAGATTTCAAATGTCAATTCTGAACCGTTAAGTTAATTATTTTTTAATATTAGCCTCCTACAAAACCCGCTAATAAGGGTAAGGAGATTTTGCAGCAAGGCGGCGAGTCTATGGCATCAATTCCAGAGGTACACTTAAATTGTTTATTATATGATATGAATTTAAAACTGAACGATTTTATAATTTACCTAAGTTATATGATTGTTAGGTATCTGCGAAAGTGTCACAACAAGTGACCCAGCCTGTTCGTAGCAGACCACCCCCGAAAAAGTCAATGCATAAGGGGGGAAGAGGCGGGGGAAGAGGCGTTTTTGTACCTCGATATCGGAATACACTTGGAGTACTTTTGGAAACCTCAGATTTGAAGTCAGGTGGTATTCGTACAATCCTTATGGATGCAGATATCTTTGGTCTTGACTGCCAAGAAACGATAGGATTGGACGAAATGACTGAGATTATGACGCATGGTGAATTAGGCATCGGCAATGTTCACGCATACATCCGGTATTCCGATAAATATATCATTTAATTAGTTGAACAATTTATTTACACATTTCAATGAAAATAGTCTAATGTTTATATGTTTTTATTTAAGGTTGTTGTACGATAAAAAAATGCGCGAGACTGTATTGGCAAGACGCTTCCATTTCTTGTCTGCCCATATTGTCAGCGGAGCGACAATTGTCAGGGAACCGGGTTCAGTTAGGGAGTACTTAGTGAATCGATACACGGCCTACGTCAGCAACCCAGATAGCTTGTTTATTTTGCCGTATAACACTGTTCCAGTGGGGTGAGTTTTTCATTTATTCTAATATATCTTTGTTTATTTTGCGTAGAAACTTTTCTTCTAAACTGTTGCTTAAATTTTTAGAAAACACTGGTTGTTGTTGGCTATCGATCCGATTAAAGAAGTTGTGTACTTTCTGAATTCGGTAGACGGGGAATGGACTAACTATCCCGCTATGAAAGAAACTGTTGATCAGTAAGTGAGATCGTTCTAACTATTCGTGTATATTTATATATTTAATTATTTCTGTGAGATTGATCTAAATATATGTTTTTATTTTCTTAGATCAATACAAATATTTCGTAGTCAAAGGGACGCACAGGTACCCCGGAGTAAATCATCAAATATTACTTGGATCAAAGTGCAGGTACAAAATTAGTTGCTTATAATAATAATGTTACTTGATAAAATTACACGACAACTATAAAATATATTCTGTTTTTCTATGCAGTGTCCGTTACAGAATAACGATGTAGATTGCGGATACTTTTGCTTGAGGTTTATGAAAGAAATCCTTCATAAAAATCAAGTAGAGATTCCAAGCACGGTATGGATTTATAACTTAGAATAATTTTGTATGATTTCTACATTTAATAACATCATGCATATACTGAAGTAATAATTTCTTATGTAGTACTTTGATGACCTCTATACTATGTCGTACACGAAAGTTCAAGTGGAAGAAGTCAAAGAGGAAATATGTCAATTTTATGTTGAAAACAGATTATTCTGATGGGTATGAATAAAATATTATTGTACGTGTTAGTTTGATTGTGTTGGAGCCTTTAATATTGTTTGTTTAATTGACCGTGTTGTTCATATTCATACTTTGCAGGATGACGAACGTGTCGGTGGAGCATTATTTTCGATGTAATTATATATGATTTAGTTATGGTTACAAATGTATATAAGGATTGAATAATGGTTACAAATGTATATATACTTTGTATGTGATTTAGTTACATATGTATATAAGGATTTAGTTATGGTTACAAATGTATTATATGGTATACCGGTTTCTGTTAATATAATACCGGTTTCTGTGAATATTATAAGGATTGAATTACAGGTTAAATTATTGGACCAAAAAAAATTACAGGCCGCACAGGGAACCTCAAATTATAGGTTTCACTTTAAAAAATTTGTATGAGCTACGAAAGCGCTTTTGGCTAAAAAGCGCTTTCGTAGGCAGGATAAATAAAAAAAAAATTAAATAGCAACCCCCTACCAAAGCGCTTTTTATGGAAAAAGCGCTGTGAAAGACCCCCCTATCAAAGCGCTTTTTCCATAAAGCGCTGTAAAAACCATGATAAATAAAAATAAAAAATTAAATAGAAACCCCCTATCAAAGCGCTTTTTATGGAAAAAGCGCTGTGAAAGACCCCCCTATCACAGCGCTTTTTCCATAAAGCGCTGTAAAAGCCATGATAAATAAAAAAAAAATTATATAGAAACCCCCTATCAAAGCGCTTTTTATGGAAAAAGCGCTGGGAAAGACCCCCCTATCAAAGCGCTTTTTCCATAAAAAGCGCTGTAAAAGGCCTGATAAATAAAAAAAAAAAATTTAAATAGCACACCTATCAAAGCGCTTTTCATAAAGCGCTGGGAAAGACCCCCCTATCAAAGCGCTTTTTAAGGAAAAAGCGCTGTGATAGGTCCACCTACGACAGCGCTTTTGGCCAGAAAAAAGCGCTTTCGTAGCCTACGCCAGCGCTGGCTACGGCAGCGCTTTTAAGCGCTTTTAAAGGGCAAAAAAAAGCGCTGTGAAAGCCCATTTTCGTAGTAGTGCCTCATCGAGCGCCGAGAAGAAGCCGTTCAGGAAAGAATCCAGTGATGTCTATGGTTCAAGGAGACCTAATAGATCTGAGCACCGCCAAGCTATCAACGCGGTGGTCATTTCAAAACCTGCTGGTACTCCTCAGCATCACAACCAACAAAGGGGTGAGAGACCTAGAAGGAAATTCGCTCGTCTCAGCATGACCTTGTCCCAGATATTGCCGCAGTTACTGACAACCAATCTGGTGACTCTAAAAGAAGCTCCGAAGATTGTCAATACAACATCACCAAAGTACAATCCTAACGCCCGCTGCGCTTATCACTCTGACAGCCCGGGGCATAATACGGATGATTGTTGGGCTTTGAAGAGTAAGGTTCAGGATCTGATCGATGCAAAGGAGATTGAGTTCGAGGCGCCTGAAAAGCCTAATGTTGTAACAGCCCCCATGCCCAAGCATGGAGTAAATGCTATTAGGGATGATGATGATGAAGAGTTTGATATCGACAGTTGGATCTACCCCACGACCAGCGGTGGATTAAGCAACTGGACAACGAAGGATTCTATGCCCATTTCAGTTATCACCCAGTAATGAACTCTTTGTTTTGAATTTGTAACAGACAATATTGTGAAACTTTATGGCCCGATGTCTTACCCGGGGCACCGTGGCTTCATTTGTGAGGGCTTTTGTGTGTCATTTTCATATATCATTAATAAAAGCATTGGACGTTTTTTGCATTTCAAATCTTGTGCTCCTTGTCTTTCTTTATTATATATTGCAAAATAGCAATTTACACACACTCACATATACAGGTCTCAATCCACTCTGGATCTCACTGGTAACGACTCTGCTACTGCCAGTTATGACTTCGAAAATACGATCAACTTAGCCGAAGACGAAGGTGAAGATGATTGCGAAGTGCCTGGTGAGCTTGCAAGACTGCTACTTCAGGAAGAGAGGGCCATTCAGCCACATGAAGAGCCGGTGGAAACAGTGAATCTAGGTACTGAGACAAACAAAAAGGAAGTCAAGATTGGTGCCAATCTGGAGTCTAGTGTGAAACAACGGTTGATTCAGATGCTGCATGACTACGTGGAAATCTTTGCCTGGTCCTACGAATATATGCCTGGGTTGGATACCGACATTTTGGTTCTTCACCTGCCTACCAAGGAAGATTGCCCTCCTGTAAAACAGAAGGTTCGCCGTATGCGTCCAGAGATGTCCGAGAAAATCAAGGCTGAGGTTATGAAACAGTTTGACGCCGGTTTTCTAGCAGTAACTTCTTAACCTCAGTGGGTCGCCAATGTCGTTCCGGTACCGAAGAAAGATGGTAAGGTCTGAATGTGTGTTGACTACAGAGATTTGAACAGGGCAAGCCCTAAGGATGACTTCCCTCTGCCTCACATCGATGTTCTGGTTGACAACACTGCTCAGCATAAGGTATTCTCCTTCATGGACGGTTTCTCCGGTTATAATCAAATAAAGATGGCTCCCGAAGACATGGAGAAGACCACTTTTGTTACTCAGTGGGGCACCTTCTGCTATAAGGTCATGCCTTTTGGGTTGAAAAATGCTAGGGCAACGTATCAGTGTGCCATGGTTGCTCTATTTCATGATATGATCCATCATGAGATTGAAGTATATGTCGACGATATGATTGCAAGGTCCCAAACTGAGGAGGAACACCTTGACCATCTACAGAAGTTGTTTGACCGATTGAAGTTGTACAAGCTGAGATTAAACCCGAACAAGTGCACCTTCGGGGTGAGATCTGGAAAACTACTAGGTTTCGTCGTAAGCGACAAAGGTATTCAAGTAGACCCTGCCAAAGTGAAAGCCATACAAGAGATGCCAGTTCCCAAGACAGAGAAAGAGGTCAGAGGCTTTCTAGGACGGTTGAACTACATTGCCCGATTCATCTCGCACTTGACTGCCACTTGTGAACCAATCTTCAAGCTACTGAAGAAAGATCAAGTGGTACGTTGGAACGATGAATGTCAGGCCGCTTTCGAAAGAATCAAAGAATATCTCCAAGAGCCACCTATTCTAATGCCACCGGTTGAAGGGAGACCTCTAATATTATACTTGACAGTACTTGACAACTCAATGGGGTGTGTGTTGGGTCAGCATGATGAGTCTGGCCGAAAAGAGCATGCTATTTACTACCTTAGCAAAAAGTTTACCGACCGTGAGACCCGATAATCAATGCTCGAGAAAACTTGCTGCGCTTTGGTATGGGCTGCTCGTCGGCTAAGACAATATATGTTGACTCACACTACTCTATTAATTTCAAAAATGGATCCAATCAAGTATATCTTCGAAAAGCCTGCCTTGTCCGGAAGAATAGCAAGATGGCAGATGATCTTGACTGAATATGACATCCAGTACACAACTCAAAAAGCAATCAAGGGAAGTGTATTGGCAGACCATTTGGCACATCAGGCAGTGGATGACTACCAGTCTATGAACTTTGAATTTCCAGACGAGAATATCGTGGTAGTAACTGATTGCGAGATACCTGGACCGGATGAAGGACCTGAGGAAGGATCCCGATGGTCTATGCACTTTGACGGAGCTTCAAATGCTTTGGGTAATGGCATTGGCACTGTGATCATATCTCCTAAAGGCTCACATACTCCGCTCACCGCCCGACTATGTTTCAACTGCACCAATAATATGGCAGAGTATGAAGCCTGTATTATGGGTCTTCGAGCTGCAATTGACCTAAGGATCAAGTTTCTGAGTGTCTTCGGAGATTCCGCTCTCGTGATCAGTCAAATCAAAGGAGAGTGGGATACGAAACACCCAAATCTTATTCCTTACAAGGAGTATATGTTGATGTTGCTTCCCCACTTCGAGGAGATAACCTTTGAACACTTCCCAAGAGAGGAGAATCAGTTGGCGGGCGCGTTAGCTACGATGTCTTCTATGTTCAAAGTTAAATGGGACAACGAGGCTCCCCGGATCATTATTTGGAAATTGGATGAACCTGCGCATTGCTGTGATCTTGAGACCGAAGAGGTAACAGAAAAACCTTGTGTGATCGGTGGAAATAGAACTGACTGTTTTAAAGTTGGTTCGTGAAATGTCGCGGTAAGCAAGAGTCGCCATCGTCTTTTATGTTCTCCAACAAGGAAAGGACAAAAGCACAGTAAAATTCCTTTTCGAGATGTTTCTCGGTTCGGGATGTAGATTTATAGAAAGGGAAGGTGTTATCACCCTTTCTATCCGTGGTTATCCACGGGCTCTTAGGTACTTGCTCACTATGTTTTCAAAAATTGTTTGCTTTTCAAGTGTTTGTGGGTTTTGAAAAAGTTTCGTTTTGAAAACTTCTAGGCAACTCTTGTATCAGTCCTCAAGAGTGTATGAAGTATTTGTTTGAAAACTTTTTGAAAGTGTAGGTGCGAAAAGTGTTTTTGTTTTTTGAAAGAGCAAGTACCCAGGAGAAATCTACCTACTCTAAGGAATTAGGTTGTGTAAGAGTCCTTTAGACAGTACTATCCCACTATTGAGAAGTAGGTAGCACCGTCGTTGGAGTTATTCGGGTCAATTCGATTATAGGGACAGGTGTGGTCACCAAAGCAATAGTAGGACGCCTTAGCGGTAACCCTAATGTCCTAGATCCTTTTTATCCGAGGCAACCGTTTCGAGGCAACTGGATCTTTAGACAGGAGGGCGACCTCTAAAACACCCTATACTTGACGACCACGTCGAGGCAACCAAGTGAGGCGTACCCTAGGAGTGGCATGTGCATGTGTGTCAGATTCATGTTAAATTGTCTTGTACATGTTATTGGTGAGCTACGCTTTGATTTTATTTTTCAGACAAGTCTTGCATGCATAATTAACAGTTAATAATTTGCGGGAAATAAATTGCGGAAAGATAAATCTACGCTATTACAAGGCGTCGGGTTTTACATCGCCAAAAACATAACCCTTTCGAAAATAAATACGAGAAAATAAATAAAGCGATAAAAGAGGTCCTAATTATCTATTACATACTCGGAGCAGATACATAAAATATAATCAAAAATAATAATGCGCGAAAAGAAATTGAATCGGGACGTCCTTAGGGTTTTGACCCTTTTTGAGAAATAAAGAAGTTTTGGTCCTTTTTTGCAATTAATTAATATTAAACCTAAAAACTAATTAACTAAATAAATTAAAAGAAAAAGTTTTTTTTATGTTTTTTATGTTTTTTATGTTTTAATGAAAATAAAATAAAAGGAATTAAAATTGTCAAAAGAAACACCTAATTCTATGTTAATTTTATTTATTAAAAAAAATGTCAAAGTTAACCTAATTAAATAAATTAATTAATTCACATTTATTTACAAAATAATGATTAATAGTGAAAATAATAATAAATAATATTTACATTTTTCAGAATTTGTTATGAAAATAATTTGTTAGGTTAATTAAATAATAATAATAATAGTTAATAAAAAATAATTAAATAGAAAATATAAAAGAGGAAAAATGAGAAACAAAACCCTGGGGGTGTTGGGCCCAGATGGAGGTATGCTAGCAATTCCTGGCCCATTAGGCTCAAGCCCTGTTGACTTTCTGACTTGTCCAGGCATGCATTGACTGGAGAGTATCATGGTCATCCACTCACGACCTTCAGATTTATGCTTGAGGAGACATGGCAGATTGATGATTGACGCGCATGGTAGAATGCTTTGAGGATGCCTGCATGGGAACCTGTAAGGAAAAATATTAGAAACGTTTGGGTGGACCTGGGGATCGAACCCAGGTCCCAAGGATACACAGCCACATCACCTTCCACCAAGCCACTTGAACGCCTTTGTTAGTATAATAACGAACAATGAATATATTAAACAATTAATTCATATGCTGTAAGGACATGAAAACGCGCGCTGCTTTTGAATTATCCAATCAGGCATTAGCACGTCATCGTCTTCTTCACTAAACCTGCAAAACAAAGATTAAATAGCGGGAGTTTTTAACCCCCACAAATTGTATCGACCAAAAATAGCGAATATGCGTAGGATGAATATAAATTGTTCGCGAGATGTCCAGTATGTTCGTCTTGTTCTGACGGTTTCAATCATAGGTCTCTTGAGGCTTAATTTTTCCTAAATAATAAAGCCCCAATTTTAGAGCTTGGAAAACCTAGAAATCGTTCATGGTGGTTTATGATTCAGAACGTTTCAAGGCAATTAACTCACACCATTAGCTTCATGTGGACTCATACAATACAAAACAAACAACAAATCGTGTTAATGATGCATGAACAATGAATTTCAATTATAAGAAAATTATGCAAACCGTACGACTGTTTTTGGCGTTTCCTTGAGTTCTAGCACGTGATTTTGATCCCTACACGTTCCTGGGGATCTATGCAATGTGTTTGAATCCTCAAATTGCTTTGAAAGGGCCTGGAACTTGGAAAACAGTTTTGGCTTTTTTCTTGATTTTTCAATATTGGTTATGGCTCTGTATGCAGCAATCTCACGTGTTTTGCATTAGGTTTAGGTTATGTGCATATAATGGAATGAAGCTAGGTCAAAGTTTGGGCCTTAATCCATGTGTATGGGAGAATTAGATTTACACTTTCCACCATTGACAAACTTTCCATATTTGAAGCAAATCTAAGATTTCATGCACAAAATAGCCCTAGCACGAATTTGTTAGCTGGCACATGATGTATGAAAGTTGTTTCAAATCATAAGATATTATTCCATTGATTTTTAGATTTTATTTGAATTATTATAGATTTAAAATGAATTAAATCAATAAAAATTAAATAAAATAGAAAAATAAATGTTTGATCTTGAAATTAATCATGGGACACGTGTGTGGCCTGACAAGGCTGAATCAAGTGGAAGAAAGTGGGCCCTTTTGTCAAAAATTGAAGTTTTAAGGATAGTTGACTTTTGCAAATTCATGAAAATTTCCCAACTTCTCCAATGCATATCTTGCTCAATTTTGATCATATGAACATGTTCTTGGACATTTTGGAAAGGTCTTGAAGTCCTCTAACCAATGCCTTTGGTCCCATATCATTTGGATTTACCAATCTCAAGTTATGGTCTTTGACTTAAAATGCCTTTTTGTTGACTTTTGAAATTGACCTATAATGTAGAAATTGATAAATTTTTATGAGAGCATTTCTTAGACTTGGAATGTGAAGATGAGTTGTAGGAAATGTAATCCCCTTCAAAATGAGCATTGGATGGGATTTTTCTGATGAACCATAAAAAAGTTATGCCCTGGTCAAGTTACAGTTGACTTTTCTACTGTCCAAAAATAGTAACTTTTGCATCTTTGATGATTTTTGAGCCATGCTTGTGGAATCATGATCAAAACTTGATCAAATGATGATTGTGGCTTCAAAATAAGATGTTGACCAAAAATTCCGACTTTTGACTGCAAAATGACCATTTTACCCTTGCAGTTGACTGTGAAGCAAATGGAGCTTTTGACTGTGCAATTTGATGCTGTGAGTCTTGATACTTGACATGTAGATGCTTGACAATGTATATGGGCCTATGGGACTTGATTGAACCATTGAAAACCTCAAATTCCTTGAGAGAACCAAAACCCTAATTTTGACTGGCTTAGGAGATGGTTTGACTGTGCAACCTCTTGAGTAATCTTGACACATTTTAAGATGATTCTTGACAAATATTTGAAGAATATGGGAGGGAAAATTTTGGGGTACAACAGTTGCCCCTGTTCAATCTTCTTAGACCTGAGGATGTAGATTGGCTTGCGTGCCTTTCGTGATCCGAAGGTGGAAGATGATTGAACACTAAAGTGCCTAGAAATTTGCACTCGCGTAGTGGAGTATCAGCAATGTGATGTCGGGAATGGGCTTACAGATGCCATTTGGAAATATGATGGATAGGAGATGGGCTTATAGATGCCATCTGGATATGTGACAGAACCTTGTCGGGAATGGGCTTATAGATGCCATTTGGAGACTGTTGGTAGGTGGATGGGCTTATAGATGCCATCTGGGGATTGTTTGTAGAATTGTGATCTTGTAAGTTGAACGAGGGAACCTGTGTAGGGTTGCCTGCTGATGAGCTCGTGTGAAACTTAATTTCGAAAGGAAGGAAACATGTGTAGGGTTGATTGATGATGAGTCCGTGTGAAACTGCATCTTTGAAGGAAGGAAACCTGTGTAGGGTTGACTGATGATGAGTTCGTGTGAAACTGCATCTGGAGGTGAGAAGGAAACCTGTGTAGGGTTTCTTGACGACGAGTCCGTGTAAAACTGCATCTGGAAAGAAAGAACCTGTGTAGGGTTGACTGATGATGAGCCCGTGTGAAGCTGCATCCTGGAAGAAATAAAACCTGTGTAGGGTTTCTGATGATGAGTCCGTGTAAAACTGCATCTTTGGAAAGAGAGAACCTGTGTAGGGTTTCTTGGTGACGAGTCTGTGTAAAACTGCATCTGAAATGGAGAAGGAACCTGTGTGGGGTTACTTTGATGACGAGTCCGTGTAAAACTGCATCTGGAAAGAGCAAGGGAACCAGTGTAGGGTTTCTTGGTGACTAGTCCGTGTAAAACTACATCTGAAATGGAGAAGGAACCTGTGTGGGGTTACTTTGATGACGAGTCTGTGTAAAACTGCATCTGGAAAGAGAAAGGGAACCGGTGTAGGGTCGCCTAATGCTGAGTCCGTGTAAAACTTCATCCTGGAAGAAAGAAAACCTGTGTAGGGCTTTTTGATGACGAGTCCGTGTAAAACTGCGTCTGGGATGGAGAAGGAACCTGTGTAGGGTTTCTTGGTAACGAGTCCGTGTAAGACTTCATCTTTAGAAAGAGAGAACCTGTGTAGGGTTTCTTGGTGACGAGTCTGTGTGAAACTACATCTGGAGAGAGAGAACATGTGTAGGGTTTCTTGATGACGAGTCCGTGTAAAACTACGTCTGGAGAGAGAGAACCTGTGTAGGGTTTCTTCGGGATAAGTTCGTGTAAAACTTCAGGATGAACCGGGGTAAGGTTACTTTGAGATAAGCCCGTGTAAGACTTCTGGATGAACCGGGGTAAGGTTACTTCAAGATAAGCCCGTGTAAGGCTTCTGGATGAACCGGGGTAAGGTTACTTTAAGATAAGCCCGTGTAAGACTTCTGGATGAACCGGGGTAAGGTTATTTTGAGATAAGTTCGTGTGAAACTTCAGGAGGAACCGGGGTAAGGTTACTGTGAGATAAGTTCGTGTAAAACTTCAGGCTGAACCGGGGTAAGGTTACTTTGTGATAAGTCCGTGTAAGACTTCTGGATGAACCGGGGTAAGGTTATCTTGACGATGTGTTCGTGTAAAACTTCGTCTTGGAACTGAGGAGGAACCGGTGTAGGGTTGCCTGAGGACGAGTCCGTGTAAAACTTCCTCTAAAACTGAGAAGGAACCGGTGTAGGGTTTCCTGATGATGAGTCCATGTAAAACTACATCTGAAATTGAGAAGGAACCGGTGTAGGGTTGCTTCATGATGATCAAGTAGATAATCGTCCTGTCTGGTTTCAGGTATTAACCCACGATCAGTCGTCCACAGAATTTTCCTGGCTTGTTACCGGTGTTGATCTAGAACTGCAAAGGTAGATGGTAATCATCTTTTGATTGACCTTTTCTTGAAAATGCAAAAACGTTAGCTATATGCAACGTCATGATGCATGAATTGCATGATATTAAGATGTTCTCATGACTAAATGAGATTTGTGGTGTGTGATGCGTATGCATGTCATAATGTATGAAGATGTGACGCTCATGAATGTATTTTCGTCTAGGAAAATAAATCCTTAACGAATGCCAGGAGTTTGTTGAATCCTGGCTGATGTTTGAAGAGTAGAGTTCTTCATTTCCGCTGGGGATGATGATCGCAAGAATAAACCGGTAGGAGAAGATGACTCCGTTGGGGAATAAACTTGATGAAGATTACTCTGCGGGGAATTACTCTGTGGGAAGAGATACTTCGCTGAGGTTTTAATGAGAACTCCGCTAGGGATTCCGTTGATAAGTTCCGTTGAGGGATTTGATGAACTCCGCTGGGGGATAGGAAGAACTTCTCCAAGGACGATCTTTCCGTGGTAATTAGCTGAGGATAACCCAGTTATAGGCTCTAGTGGGGAACAACCTCTGAATATGGCCAGGGAGAGATGCATGTACTCTGCAGGTATAAGCTTCCAGAATCTACTGGGGATAAGCTTCCAGAATCTACTGGGGATATTGATTCAACTCTCCTAGGGAATCTTTGGACTGCACTGGGGAAGTGGCTCCACTGGGGTGTCTGGTATTCCGCCGGGGAACAATCTTATATTTCTA
This sequence comes from Vicia faba, assembly GCA_948472305.1. Lineage (NCBI taxonomy): Eukaryota > Viridiplantae > Streptophyta > Magnoliopsida > Fabales > Fabaceae > Vicia > Vicia faba. The sequence continues at coordinate 411,643,041 of OX451739.1, forward strand.
TCGAGGAATATTAAGACTGTCGGGGATGCTTGCTTGAGGAATATCTGTGTACTCTGCTGGAGAATATTGTGCCTTGTTAGGGCTGACGGGAGACCAACTATGCTTGGGGAGAGTATTGCTGAATCTTGTCTTACTCTGTGGGGAGTGAAGGTATCTCGGTCATGTTCTTCAGCTGAGCTTACCTTGGTACCTTGATGGACAGAGCAGCTGTACAGTTTGAACAATTCTCATTGCCCCAGTTTCTGCGGGAGAAGAAGGCCTATGAGGTGCTTGATAACTGCCGATTGACAAATCTTCTTCTGGTAGGCAAGTGACGAGATGCCGGGACATAGTCGTACGCTTGGATCCCTAATTTTGCTTGGACCCCCCTTTCGGGTTTTCAGTCCATCGGGATACCCATTTTTGCCCAAGCCGCCTTTTCAGGTTTTCGACTTGCCGGGTGTACAGATTTTTTTTTCATTTCCATCCCTTATTTTTGCCCGAACCCTTTTGGTTCGCCGGGAAGCCCTTATTTTTGCCTAGGCCAGTCGACCTAGCGGGTCTTTGATTGTGCGTAGTATTTTTTTCGACTATGTCCATGTTCTCAGGATGTAGGGAGGTGCCCCTGTCAGTAGTGTTGCGTTGCCCTACTACCAGAAGATCTTCGTTTGATCGTGCAAGATTCATTGCTGGAATTCATGTCCAATGCCGCAAGTGACTCAGATGGAGATTTGCCCCTGACTATTTGGCATTTTTGAGAGATTCTCTGAATCTTGACTTAACTACCCCAGATGATGGACAATGATCATGTCTGCCCCTTGGTTGGAAGTGTTTCTTCCACTTGAGATGACCCTTTTGTTGAGAAGATTTTTGTTCACAGTATATTCATCGTGCGAATTTCTCTGTTGTTTGAACAAATAGTCATATGCAAACAAAGTTATTTCAAAAATGCAACGCCTATGTCTGTCTTGAAGTTTTTGAAAATGCATTTTTCAGTAAAACAAGCAAATTTTGTAAAAATGTGATGTCGACTCAAGATTTTACAACGAGCCTTAAGGAGTCAGGATACCTTTTGTAACAGTATGCTTTCGGACTAACCCATGCTTCAGCTAGGACTTTTTAAGGGTTATAACATGGCCTGGTTCACGGTTTAAGAAACAAAGGATAAAGGCTCAAATTATATTTGTACCCACCCACTCTTCGTGATGTTCTTCAAACCTAAACTCAGCTGATCGTGCGTTAGACCTTGTTTGAGTCTTTGTCCTGATATTCCAATGATGGTTCGGATATTGACAGTTTATTTTGACCAGGAAGTCATTTCTTTTTTGTTGAGGGTTTGTAGGACCTCTTTCTTTTTGATTTCATTATCCCTGTTTTTGCCTGAACTGTTTCTTTTGTGATTACAGTCAGCAGGATGCCCCAGTTTTGTAAGTCTCCTTCATGGGTTTTGACTTAACGGGTTTTTATTTCTGAGAGATAATGACTTCCTGTCTTTATGATTATAGGGAACCATCACCGTCTTTTGTTTTGGAAGGACTTCCTTTGATGCCATTCATTGTGCACCTGGATCAGCTGAGAAGACTACCCTGCCCCAGGTTATGATCAAGGGTTTTAATTTTGTGAAAAGAAAAAACTCCTACTTCTTTGGCTCGAAGGGGTTGACGAGGGATTATCTTCCTTATAACTCCAGTGTTTAGGAATTGAAACAATGCTTGTACCTTATCAGCGGGGTCTGTTCAAAAGCATACTGTAAAGATCGTGGTATCGTTTTCTTCATCCTCCCTCAAGAGGCTTAGAATTAATAATCGAGCGTTGAACATCACAAAAAACGAAAGCAGTTTGAAAATAGTGAATACGAATATATTGATTCAAAACAGACATATGCGATGCATTAATGAAATAAGAAAATTTGACATGATAATTGTTTGAACAATCAAATAAAAATACAACTTGAACATTCGAATGAACAAAAATTTTTTTTTTTGGTTTGAACTAGTCATCTCAGATGGAAGATTCTCAGCAGAAGATTTTCATCCGACCACCCGGCATGAACTCCAACACCCTTCCGTCGATCAAGTCTTGGATCTTGTTCTTCAGACTCCAACAGTCGTCGGTGTCATGTCCAGGACTGTCAGAATGGTAGGCACACCTTTCATCAGGATTGTACTTTAGGGAGGTTATGTTGAGATTCTTAGGAGGATCCTTTAAAGCAATCAGCTTGACCTCCAACAAGCGTTTCAATATTAGTGATGATGGTATATCAGTCTCCGAGAAATTCCTTCTAGACGTATTTCGCTTACGCCGGTTACCCTGCTGATGCTGGCGAGGTTGATGCTGAATTTGTGACCCTGAAGCAAGTTGAGGAACTTTTCCCTTGTCTTTTTGCCCCAAAGGTGGTTGAATGATGGCTGGATCTTCAACCCTAGTTGTCTGCCTCACTTGGTTATTTTGAAGCAGCTTGTTGACGAGGACCCTGAGCTCTTCTTGTCTTTGAGCTAAGTCCTGAATGAGAGTCATCTGCCCCAGCATTTGGGTTCTCATTGTATCTACCTCAACTTGTAGACGTTTCAGCCGTTCGTCCTTATCGTCCTCAGAACTGCTCCTGACCAAAGTCCCCATGAGGAGTGTTCTCAACTCTTCCTGCCCCTTGGATAGGTTTAGGAGGATTTCCCTGAACCGAGTCTCTTGAGCATGAAGATCCTGGTTGTCTTGTTGGGAAGCCATTGCTGAAATAAACAGCGAAGAAGGTAAATGACCTGTAATAAGGGTACCTGTTATGCACTGATGTGTATGTATGCATGCAATGTTTTCAAGGATCTCGCGGGGTAAACAAGAAAATTGTTAGAAGTTGAATACGGTAGCTTGATTGAAGGAACTTCATGTTGTTGAGAGTCCTTCTTCAAGAGTCAAGGCTCACCATATCGAGTGGGTCATAGCCCCTGACTCAAGTTATCATGTTTTGATCTCCAAACAACCTTGGTTAGAGGAAAATAAATCCCCTTTGCCCCTTGCTAGACATTTGGTTCATCATGACCTACATCACAAACCCTTGAGATCCTTGAAATGGGTTAGTCCTTATGCAGGATGTATGCAATGGTATGATGGTATGATGTTATGCTATGCGTGGAGCGATGTAAGTAAACCCTGTTATAAGCCCGGATTAAGGACTGTAAACAAACACCTGCAAGGAACTCATGTGTCAGATAACAAGAATGTGCAAGTAGTTCAATTTTGAAGGCACACAAGTCACACAGAGAGCCCTTAGAGTTTAGGCCAGCATGAAGTTTGGGTACTACCCTCTTGAAGTTGGTGGGATCAAAACCTGTCCTATCAAAAGTAATCGGGTTCTAAGGAGCTCAATATCATTGGATTTTTTTCTATGTTCATTGTTTTGATTTAGCCACTGAACTGGCGATCAAAATATTCCAAGAAAACAACCCTCAATGAGTGTAGTATCGAGTATCTACCAACTTCGGACTGCACCAAAGTCGGTCATCTCACTACCCCTAAAGAGGCCAGGATGGTCAAGTAAGGTTCCTAAGGTCAGTTGATGCTTCACGACACCACGCGGCGGCCCCGTACTCTCCTTGACTTGACTCAAGGGTTACTGGTACTCACCAAAGTTCCACATCAACGTAGCAACTGCTTCAACCGTGTCGGTATACCCCGCACAGTTCCCTCACAGTTTGTTGCTACTTCTAAAAGGTATCCCCCCAGATCCGGGTTAGGATCTATGAAACTCCAAGACAGGCCCACAATATTAAAGCAAACAAAGCAAGCAATTGAAAACATAAGAGTGGTCTAATCCTAAGGTACACCTCACTTATTAAGTATCCCCAGCAGAGTCGCCAGTTCTGTGATCGGTGGAAATAGAACTGACTGTTTTAAAGCTGGTTCGCGAAATGTCGCGGTAAGCAAGAGTCACCACCGTCTTTTATGTTCTCCAACAAGGAAAGGACAAAAGCACAACAAAATTCCTTTTCGAGATGTTTCTCGGTTCGGGAGGTAGATTTATAGAAAGGGAAGGTGTTAGCACCCTTTCTATCCGTGGTTATCCACGGGCTCTTAGGTACTTGCTCACTATGTTTTCAAAAATTGTTTGCTTTTCAAGTGTTTGTGGGTTTTGAAAAATTTTCATTTTGAAAACTTCTAGGTAACTCTTGTATCAGTCCTCAAGAGTGTATGAAGTATTTGTTTGAAAACTTTTTGAAAGTGTAGGTGCGAAAAGTGTTTTTGTTTTTTGAAAGAGCAAGTACCCAGGAGAAATCTACCTACTCTAAGGAATTAGGCTGTGTAAGAGTCCTTTAGACAGTACTATCCCACTATTGAGAAGTAGGTAGCACCGTCGTTGGAGTTATTCAGGTCAATTCGATTATAGGGACAGGTGTGGTCACCAAAGCAATAGTAGGACGCCTTAGCGGTAACCCTAATATCCTAGATCCTTTTTATCTGAGGCAACCGTTTCGAGGCAACTGGATCTTTAGACAGGAGGGCGACCTCTAAAACACCCTATACTTGACGACCACATCGAGGCAACCAAGTGAGGCGTACCCTAGGAGTGGCATGTGCATGTGTGTCAGATTCATGTTAAATTGTCTTGTACATGTTATTGGTGAGCTACGCTTTGATTTTATTTTTCAGACAAGTCTTGCATGCATAATTAACAGTTAATAATTTGCGGGAAATAAATTGCGGAAAGATAAATCTACGCTATTACAAGGCGTCGGGTTTTACATCGCCAAAAACATAACCCTTTGGAAAATAAATACGAGAAAATAAATAAAGCAATAAAAGAGGTCCTAATTATCTATTACATACTCGGAGCAGATACATAAAATATAATCAAAAATAATAATGCGCGAAATGAAATTGAATCGGGACGTCCTTAGGGTTTTGACCCTTTTTGAGAAATAAAGAAGTTTTGGCCCTTTTTTGCAATTAATTAATATTAAACCTAAAAACTAATTAACTAAATAAATTAAAAGAAAAGTGTTTTTTGATGTTTTTTATGTTTTTTATGTTTTAATGAAAATAAAATAAAAGGAATTAAAATTGTCAAAAGAAACACCTAATTCTATGTTAATTTTATTTATTAAAAAAAATGTCAAAGTTAACCTAATTAACTAAATTAATTAATTCACATTTATTTACAAAATAATGATTAATAGTAAAAATAATAATAAATAATATTTACATTTTTCAGAATTTGTTATGAAAATAATTTGTTAGGTTAATTAAATAATAATAATAATAATAGTTAATAAAAAATAATTAAATAGAAAATATAAAAGAGGAAAAATGAGAAACAAAACCCTGGGGGTGTTGGGCCCAGATGGAGGTATGCTAGCAATTCCTGGCCCATTAGGCTCAAGCCCTGTTGACTTTCTGACTTGTCCAGGCATGCATTGACTGGAGAGTATCATGGTCATCCACTCACGACCTTCAGATTTATGCTTGAGGAGACATGGCAGATTGATGATTAACGCGCATGGTAGAATGCTTTGAGGATGCCTGCATGGGAACCTGTAAGGAAAAATATTAGAAACGTTTGGGTGGACCTGGGGATCGAACCCAGGTCCCAAGGATACACAGCCACATCACCTTCCACCAAGCCACTTGAACGCCTTTGTTAGTATAATAACGAACAATGAATATATTAAACAATTAATTCATATGTTGTAAGGACATGAAAACGCGCTCTGCTTTTGAATTATCCAATCAGGCATTAGCACGTCATCGTCTTCTTCACTAAACCTGCAAAACAAAGATTAAATAGCGGGAGTTTTTAACCCCCACAAATTGTATCGACCAAAAATAGCGAATAGGCGTAGGATGAATATAAATTGTTCGCGAGATGTCCAGTATGTTCGTCTTGTTCAGACGGTTTCAATCATAGGTCTCTTGAGGCTTAATTTTTCCTAAATAATAAAGCCCCAATTTTAGAGCTTGGAAAACCTAGAAATCGTTCATGGTGGTTTATGATTCAGGACGTTTCAAGGCAATTAACTCACACCATTAGCTTCCTGTGGACTCATACAATACAAAACAAACAACAAATCGTGTTAATGATGCATGAACAATGAATTTCGATTATGAGAAAATTATGCAAACCGTACGACTGTTTTTGGCGTTTCCTTGAGTTCTAGCACGTGATTTTGATCCCTACACGTTCCTGGGGATCTATGCAATGTGTTTGAATCCTCAAATTGCTTTGAAAGGGCCTGGAACTTGGAAAACAGTTTTGGCTTTTTCTTGATTTTTCAATATTGGTTATGGCTCTGTATGCAGCAATCTCACGTGTTTTGCATTATGCTTAGGTTATGTGCATATAATGGAATGAATCTAGGTCAAAGTTTGGGCCTTAATCCATGTGTATGGGAGAATTAGGTTTACACTTTCCACCATTGACAAACTTTCCATATTTGAAGCAAATCTAAGATTTCATGCACAAAATAGCCCTAGCACGAATTTGTTAGCTGGCACATGATGTACGAAAGCTGTTTCAAATCATAAGATACTATTCCATTGATTTTTAGATTTTATTTGAATTATTATAGATTTAAAATGAATTAAATAAATAAAAATTAAATAAAATAGAAAAATAAATGTTTGATCTTGAAATTAATCATGGGACACGTGTGTGGCCTGACAAGGCTGAATCAAGTGGAAGAAAGTGGGCCCTTTTGTCAAAAATTGAAGTTTTAAGGATAGTTGACTTTTGCAAATTCATGAAAATTTCCCAACTTCTCCAATGCATATCTTGCTCAATTTTGATCATATGAACATGTTCTTGGACATTTTGGAAAGGTGTTGAAGTCCTCTAACCAATGTATTTGGTCCCATGTCATTTGGATTTACCAATCTCAAGTTATGGTCTTTGACTTAAAATGCCTTTTTGTTGACTTTTGAAATTGACCTATAATGTAGAAATTGATAACTTTTTATGAGAGCATTTCTTGGACTTGGAATGTGAAGATGAGTTGTAGGAAATGTCATCCCCTTCAAAATGAGCATTGTATGGGATTTTTCTGATGAACCATGAAAAAGTTATGCCCTGGTCAACTTACAGTTGACTTTTATACTGTCCAAAAATAGTAACGTTTGCATCTTTGATGATTTTTGAGCCATGCTTGTGGAATAATGATCAAAACTTGATCAAATGATGATTGTGGCTTCAAAATAAGATGTTGACCAAAAATTCTGACTTTTGACTGCAAAATGACCATTTTACCCTTGCAGTTGACTGTGAAGCAAATGGAGCTTTTGACTGTGCAATTTGATGCTGTGAGTCTTGATACTTGACATGTAGATGCTTGACAATGTATATGGGCCTATGTGACTTGATTGAACCATTGAAAACCTCAAATTCCTTGAGAGAACCAAAACCCTAATTTTGACTGGCTTAGGAGATGGTTTGACTGTGCAACCCCTTGAGTAATCTTGACCCATTTGAAGATGATTCTTGACAAATCTTTGAAGAATATGGGAGGGAAAATTTTGGGGTACAACACCTTGGTATCATGAAGTAAAGAGGTACCTTGAAGTTCAAGAATACCCTGAGGGGGTATCTGTTAATGACAAAAAGTTTCTGAGAAGGTTCGCGGCAAAGTTCTGCCTCAGCAATGGCATTCTTTACAAACGTAACCATGATTCAACCTTATTGCATTGTGTGGATAAGAGTGAAGCAGAAAGGATCATGGCAGAGCTGCATGAAGGTACCTTCGGGACTCATTCCAGTGGACATACCATGGCAAAGAAAATCCTCCGGGCAGGATATTACTGGTCCACGATGGAAGCCGATTGTTATCAGCATTCTCGGACATGTCACAAGTGCCAGATCTATGTTGATAAGGTGCACATTCCTCCAGTTCCTTTGAACGTCTTGACAGCACCTTGGCCTTTTGCAATGTGGGGCATTGATATGATCGGCGAGATCAGACCTACAGCATCCAACGGGCATCGTTTCATCCTGGTAGCGATTGATTACTTTACGAAGTGGGTTGAAGCAGCTTCCTTTGCCACCGTAACCAAGAACGTCGTGGCACGATTCATTCAGCATAACCTGATCTGTCGATAAGGTGTACCAGAGAGGATCATTACGGATAATGGTACCAATCTCAACAACAAGATGATCATTGAGCTCTGCGAGCAATTTAAGATACAGCACCACAACTCTTCTTCCTACCGGCCGAAGATGAATGGGGCTATAGAAGCAGCTAATAAGAACATTAAGAAGACTGTGCAGAAGATGACAGTGACCTACAAAGATTGGCACGAGATGTTACCATTTGCTCTTCATGGGTACCGTACCTCAGCACGGACATCAACAGGGGCAACACTCTATTCCTTGGTTTATGGCATGGAGGAAGTCTTGCCCATTGAAGTTTAGATACCCTCTCTCTGGATCATGAAGGATGCAGGTTTAAACGAAGACGACTGGATCCAGACCCGGCTTGAACAACTAAACCTAATCGACGAAAAGAGACTCACTGCTATTTGTCATGGTCAGACGTACCAAAAACGGATGATCAAGGCATTTAACAAGAAAGTCAGACGACAAGAGTATCAAGTCGGGGACCTGGTAATCAAGCGCATCATTCTACCTCAAGGTGATCCCAGGGGCAAATGGAACCCTACGTGCGAAGGGCCATTTGTGGTTAAGAACATCTTCTCAGGAGGAGCGATGATTCTAACCACCATGGATGGTGACGACCTTCCTCACCCTGTCAATGCAGACATAGTGAAAAGATACTACGCATGATTAAAGACCCGCTAGGTCGACTGGCCTAAGGCAAAAATAAGGGCTTCCCGGCGAACCAAAAGGGTTCGGGCAAAAATAAGGGATGAAAAAAAAATCTGTACACCCGGCAAGTCGAAAACCTGAAAAGGCGGCTTGGGCAAAAATGGGTATCCTGGTGGACTGAAAACCCGAAAGGGCGGTCCAGGAAAAAGTTAGGGATAAGCGTAACACTATGTCTTATTGGATCACCTCGCATCCGGACTTCAGTATCGACTATCAAGCTCGGACGACACCGGTCAATCAGATTCATCTCCAACTAAGCAGCAAAGTGATGAGATACTCGAAGACATAAAGGCGATAGCAGAGTTGGAACCCAGTGGGATTATTCACACAGCTGTTTTGTTTTCTTTTTGTATAAATTCTATTTGTTCGGCGGCGTTCTCTTACTAGGACGTCAGCCTCTTGTACAAAAATGCCTATTTACAGGCAAACTTCAAAATCAATACAAGCTCATTTTTCAGACAAATTGCAAATTGTTTTTTCCTTCATCTGTTTTGTTTTGCAAAGAACGTCCAATGTTCATTTTTGATATATGCATTTGACATTAATTGTTGCTCATAAATATTTACATGCGAAACAAAGGACTAATTACGGGTGATATCAGAAGTAGGGGCAATAAGAATTGTCTAAGAGGTCTAGTTGCTCTGTCCACCAAGGTACCAAGGTAGGATCGACTGAAGAATACGACCAAGATACCTTCACTCCCCGCAGAGTAAGACAGTAATGGTAGCTCTCTCCATTGAGACTTGCAACTATGAACAAATCAGCAATACTCTACCCAAGCAGAGTTGGCCTACCATCAGCCCCAAAAAGTTGGGTATCCCCAGTAGGTCTTAATATTCCCCAACAGAGTATACAGATATTCCCCAGCAAGCATCTCCGACAGTCTTAATATTCGTTAACAAAATATAAGAATGTTCCCCGGCGAAATACAAGATACCCCCAGTGGAGCCATTTCCCAGTGCAGTCTAAAAAAGCTTCCCCGCCAGAGTTGAATCATCTTCCCCAGTAGATTCTGGAAGCTTGTCCCTTGCGGAGTGCAAATGTATCTCCCCAGCCAAATTCAGAGGTCCCCACAAGAGTCTAACTGGGTTATCCTTAGCAAGTTGCAACAGAAAGATCATCCTCAGCGAAGTTCTTTCTATCCCCAGCGGAGTTCATCATCAAAATCCCCAATAGAGCTTATCAACAGAATCCCCAGCGGAGTTATCGTTAAAATCTCAGCAAAGCATCTCCTCCCCACAGAGTAATTCCCCGCAGAGTAATCTCTTCACCAGTTTATTCCCCAACGGAGTCATCCTCTCTTGCAAGTTTATCATCTTCGTTCATCATCCCCAGCGGAAACGAAGAATCCAACTCTACTCTCCAGCAGCTCCGGGATTTATTTTCCCCAGCTAAAACATCACATTTCCATACATCATGATACATGCATCATATCACACAATCTCATTTATGTTGAGAACATCATTGCTTGATCCATATCATGCATTGCATATGACTGACCTTTACCTTTCAGGAAAGATGCAGTTAAATTCTCAACTATGTCAATGGAGACAAAATCAGTTAAATCGATTCCTAAAGATTTTTCTGAGGCCAATTCAGTCAATGGAGACAAAATCAGTTAAATCGATTCCTAAAGATTTTCCTGATGCTAACGCAGTCAATGGAGACAAAACCAGTTAAATAGATTCCTAAAGATTTTTCTGATGCTAACGCCCAGTTAAATCGATTCCTAAGTATTTTTCTAATGCGAATGCAGTCAATGGATACAAAACCAGTTAAATCGATTCCTAAAGATTTTTCTGATGCTAACGCAGTCAATGGAGACAAAATCAGTTAAATCGATTCCTAAGGATTTTTCTGATGCTAACGCAGTCAATGGAGACATAACCAGTTAAATCGATTCCTAAAGATTTTTCTGATGCTAACGCAGTCAATGGAGCCAAAATCAGTTAAATCGATTCCTAAAGATTTTTCTGAGGCAATCCAGTCAAAGAAGACAAACCCAGCTAAATCGATTCCTAAAGATTTTTCTGACGCTGGTCCAAAGAAGACAAGTCCAGTTAAATCGATTCATAAAGATTTTTCTGATGATAACCCGTCAATATAGACAACCCGTCAATAGAGACAACCCGTCAATAAAGATAACCCGTCAATGAATACAACCCATCAACAGAGACAACCCGTCAATAGAGACAACCCGTCGATGAAGACAACCCGTCAATGAAGAAAACCCGTCAACGAAGACAAAATTACCTACCAACAATCTCCAGGTGGCATCTATAAGCCCATCCTCTTATCCATCGTCTCTCCAAATGGCATCTGTAATCCCATTCTCGACATCACATTGCTGATACTACACCATGCGAGTGCAAATTTCTGGGCACTTTAGTGTTTAATCATCTTCCACCTTCGGATCACGAAAGGCACGCAAGCCAATCTACATCCTCAGTTTTAAGAAGATTGAACAGGGGCAACTGTTGTACCCCAAAATTTTCCCTCCCATATTCCTCAAGATTTGTCATGAATGATCCTCAAATTGCTCAAAATTGTTCAAGGGTTGTACAGTCAAATCACTTCCTAGGACAGCTGAAATTAGGGTTTTGGTTCTTTCAAGGAATTTGGGGTTTTCAATGGTTCAATAAAGTCTCATATGCCTATATACATTCTCTAGCACCTACATGCCAAGTTTCAAGACTCACAGTGCCAATTTGCATAGTCAAAAGCCCCATTTGATCTACAGTCAACTGCAAGGGCAAAATGGTCATTTTGCAGTCAAAAGTCAGAATTTTTGGTCAACATCTTATTTTGAGTTCACAATCATCATTTGATCAAGTCTTGATCATGATCTCACAAGAATAGCTCAAAAATCATCAAGGTGCAAAAGTTACTATTTTTGGACAGTAGAAAAGTCAACTGTATCTTGACCAGGGCATAACTTTTTCATGGTTTATCAGAAAAATCCCATCCAAAGCTCATTTTGAAGAGGATCCAATTTCCTACAAACCATCTTCACACTACAAGATCAAGAAATGCTCTCATACAAAGTTACAAATTTACATTATAGGTCAATTTCAAAAGTCAACAAAAGTACACTTTGAGTCAAAGGCCATAACTTGAGATTGGTAAATCCAAATGACATGGGACCAAAGGCATTGGTTAGAGGACTTAAAGAGCTTTCCAAAATGTCCAAGAACATGGTCATATGATCAAAATTGAGCAAGTTGTGCATTGGAGAAGTTGGGAAATTTTCATGAATTTGCAAAAGTCAACTTTGCTCAAAAACACCTTCTTTTTGCTAATGGGCCTCAAATCTCTTCTTGAAACTTCACCCATGACCTATGCACTACCCACCGAGCTTAATTGGATTTATTTTCTTAAATTTATTAATTAAATGGATTTTTAATACATATTAATTCATTTAATTAATTTAAATTATAAGAAAATAGAAGATTTGATTTTTAAATCAATTTGTGAACCAAATATGATCCAAATATGCTGGCAAATTCGTGCACAATCAAAAAGATACAAAAAATCCAATTTTGGCAACATTGTTCAATCATGAAAAATCAAGGATATTTGATTTTCAATCAAGGATTTAATCTACAATAGACATGGATATTGGCCCAGCTTTTAACCTAATTTGATTCTTCTATATGTATGCAAGAAAACCATGACCTAGCATACGTGAAAAAGCTGCAGAAACGACCCTGTCAAATTCAAGAAATTCCAAGAAAACTAAAAATCTATTCTTGCATTCTAGGCCAATTCAAGGCGTTTTGATCATCCAAATACATTGCAGGAGGTCCCAGGAACGATTTACAATCAAATTCAAGCACTAAAGCTCAAGGAATCACTGAATACAGTTTCACGGTTTGCACTTTTGATTCCAAATCGTATCTCTTGATTCATGCGCATTTAACATGTTTTTGTGATTGTTTTGCATTGCTAGAGATCATACAAAGCTAATGGAATGAATTAATTGAACTATAGTGCCCTGAATCGTGAGATGCCATGATCAAATTTCTAGGGTTTTCAAGCTTTCAAATAGGGTTTTCTGAACCAGGAAAAATTGGGACCAGTGAGATACATGATTGAAATCGTGAGACCAAGACGAACACAACCCATAGCTCACGAAATATTTATGTTTGCTATATTTCTATTCGCTATTTTTCCTTGCAGGAGGTAGTGGAGGTTAAAAACCCCCGCTATCTGATTCTAATTATGCAGGACAAAGGTTGAAGACGCTGATGTGTTGGCATATGATTGGTCTATTTGAAAAGCGCGCGTTTTTTTATTTACAGCATATTAATTGATTTTCATATATTATGTTTACTTGCTATTCTCATAATGAATAAACGCGTTGGTTGAGTTGGTAAGCAGGTGGATGGAAAAGCCATTGGGACCTGGGTTCGAATCCCAGGTCCCCCAAAACATTTATTCCATTTTTCTTCATATGTTCACATGCAGATCTCCAAAGGCAGGCCACCATACACCTCACATCTCAGCACGCCAGGTGGCTTCAGGCCAAGATCTAGTGGCCAAAGTTGAAGGACCACCATACTCCCTGGTCAGCGCACGCATAGCAAATCCTAGAAAGTCAATGAGGCTGGGCACTATTGGGCTTTAGGCATGCTGATTACACCTCCAGAATTGGGCCCAACACCCCCTTCATGAGTTCACTTCTTTTCCTTTCTTTTTTATTCTTTCTTTCATTTAATTATTTTTATAATTATTATTATCACTAACAAATTAATATTTATTTTTCATAATGAATTCAGAAAACAAAAAAATATAATATTTTTATTTACTAAATTTAATTAGTTATTTTGTAAATAAATATTAACATAATTTAATTTAGTTTTAATTAGATTAATTTTAACTTTTTTTGTAATAAACTAAAATCAATACAGAATTAGGGTTTTTAATAACTTTTAATCATTTTTATTTTTATTTTCCTTAAATAACAAAAAACCAAAAAATATTTCTCTTTTTATTTAATTAATTAATTAGCTTAGGTTTAATTTAATTAAATGAAAAAAATAACAAAAATCTCCTTTTCTAAAAAAGGGTCGAAACCCTAAAAACTCTCCGATTCAATTTTTCTCGCGCGTATTACTTTTTGATCCATATAATTGTATTTGCTCCGAGGATGTAATAGCTTTAATTAGGACCCTTTTATCGCTTTTATTTATTTCCCGCAATTTACTTTTTCAAGGGTTTGTTTTTGGCGATGTAAATACCTGACGCCTTGTAATAGCTTAGTTTTATTTTCCGCAACCACTAATTGCTAGATGTATGCTAACTAGGCTATGCATGAAAAGATCTCTCTTAAATTTAAAATCAATCGTAGCTCACCCTAACATGTACAAAGATAACATAACTGAAATTGGACACACTTGCACATGCCACTCTTAGGGTATGCCTCACTTGGTTGCCTCGACGTGGTCATTGAGTATAAGGTGTTTTAGAGGTCGCCCTCCTGTCTAAAGATCAAAGTTGCCTCGAAACGATTGCCTCGATAAAAAATGATCTAAGACATTAGGGTTACCGCTAAGGCGTCCTACCATTGCTTTAGTGACCACATGTCCCTAAAATCGAATTGACCCGAAAACTCCAACGACGGTGCTACCTACTTCTCAATAGTGGGATAGCACTGTCTAAAAGACATTTACACAACTAAATTTCTTTTGAGTAGGTAGAGGTTCTCAGGTACTTGCTCTTTCAAAACAAAACAACTTTTTCGCACTTACACTTTTCCGAACAAAGTTTTCAAACAATACTTCATACACTCTTGAGGACAGATACAAGAGTTAAATCGAAGTTTTCAAACAAAACTTTTTTCAAAACCCACAAACACAAGAAAAGAAAAACCTTTTGAAAACATAGTGAGCAAGTACCTAAGAGCCCGTGGATAACCACGGATAGAAAGGATGCTAACACCTTCCCTTTCTATAATCTACCTCCCGAACCCGAGAAACATCTCGAAAAGGAATTTTGCTGTGCTTTTGTCCTTTCCTTGTTGGAGAAAATAAAAGACGGTGGCGACTCTTGCTTACCGCGACATTTTGCAAACGCAAACGTGAACCATCATTCCAAAACAGTCAGTTCTATTTCCACCGATCACACCATCATTGAGGAGACTTGACTTCGTATGGATTTCTTGATTCTGACGACTTTCTGTAGTCTTGATGCTCGAGTATGCGAGAGAATTCCCCTTCTGATCTGACGTGAACACAACAGTCTTTGAATTGAGCCTGTCTTGGACCTTGTCTCTGGATGACATACCATCTTCAATCAATTGGCCAGGTTCCCCAGTATAATATGCATAGAAGTTCCTTTTAGGAGAACGAATAAATTATTTTCCTAACGACTCGGTATAAACTGCATCACCAAGCATATCGTACCTCAAAGAAATAATACAGTTCGTTTTCTCTCAGAGTGACAGAGACCTCCAACTCGTGAGAAAGATCCTAGAAGTTGGCCAAATAGCAATTGGACCTTTGGAAGAGACACCAGACAGGTGCTGGGCTTTATACTTCAACCCCTTTACAATCTTCGATATTAAAACCGGGTGCCCCAGAATAGGGGATACATCTAGCATGTGTATTGCAATCAGAAGAGATGTTTGTGGAAAGAGGACCCCAAAGATCAGAGCTTTGTCGAACTTCCACCAGGAGAGGAAATAACTGGATGTAATGCACTGGAGTCGCATCACCATGTTCATCAGGCTTCTTCTGTCTGTGCTTAAAAGCATTTTTCCATGATTTCATTAGGGGAATAAAGACTGACTGCTGTTGGACAGATTAGAGAATGCAAAGCTGTGGAGAGTGGCCCTGATTGAATAGTCTGATGCCCCGGTGTAGCAACCATATCTGACATTGGTCAAGAAGGATGGAGCACTGATGTAAGATCCCGCAGTAACTGGGAACCATCTGCTGATAAGAGGTTTTAAGGACTCAAGATTGTGTAGCACTCCATGGTTGAAAGCATTCCCCAAAAGACGAGGAGAAGATAGAACCTCTGTTGTGGCAGTAAGTTCCAGATTGTTGACACCATTATCAGAGCTTTCATGACTTGGCTTATCTGAGTCTTCAATCAATTATCTTCCTGTTCGAAGAAATTTCTGACCACGGGCCAAAGCTTGTATGTACCACTCGGAGTTATTCCATAACTGATCTCTGAGCATGTGCGGTGAGAAATCAGGTTGAACCTTTGAAGAGAACCCCAAGTCTGAATAAGAATCCCCAATCTTCGGGTACCTATTATGAATGCATGAATATGCATGGGGTGCATGAATGAATGCCATGTCATGTTCTGTCATTTCCAAGGAATTTACGTGCTTTGATTTTGATTTTACGCAAGTAAGGGATAAAAGAGTTTAGCACAAGACTTGCAAATGTGATTCCTTGGAGATAACAGAACATGTATGTTAAACATGTGGTTAACCCTGTTATGTATGCAAAGGCATGAGATCAAATGGGATCAAGGTTCCATCATTTCTGAATATGATTGTTGCACTGTTCTAAACCATATGAATATCATCAAGTCAAAGGTCCGACGTAGTTTCCGCACATATAAGAACCGAGTACCACGTAGATCTCCCATTGTACGGGATCAAGGCTTCTGGAACATTGGATACCGTTGAGCATTTTCTGAATATACTGGGAATACCAAGATCGAAAGCTCGAATAAATCTCCAAGTAAGCAAGTCAGGAACTCAGAAAATAAATCTGAGAACCATACAGTCACCAACAGGATATAGCATCTGCATAAAGTTATAACAGAAGTCTAGAACATAGCCATTAGAACCAATAGTCATTGTCTGAGCATAGTCACCATCTATACCTGTGATAAAAATTCCCTCCCCACTCGCGGGTGAAGACTAGGTCAGGGTAAGACAATGGTAACTCAAAAATCACGGGTTCGCTTGAAAGTAAAATCATCGTAAAACAGACGTGCGTGATGAAAGTACCTCTAATTGAACCTCATCCGAGTGCGGTATATGACATGATTGCACTAATCGGACCACGTCCTATAGCCGTCATGCCCCCACTCTATTCTTATTGTCCTAGTGCACTCTGGCCTGGGTACTGGGCCGTTTACCTCAATAGTAACATCTCAACCCAATCAAGAAGCAAATCCAGTACAATAGTAGTATATGGAAGACAGTAAGATACAATGAGTACATATGCTCAAGTATATACAAAATAAGTGAATAAACTGAAAGCATAAAAATAAACACCCAAAGAAAAGAAAGCAAGAGCTAGGAGCGACTCCGGGATGGACCAGCATTTGGTCGACCTGTCCCCAGTGAAGTCACCAACTGAAACAACCGGCTGAAAATCATCAAAAAATAAAGTCGCCATCGAACGTCTTTTATCCCACATGTAAGAAAAGGTAAACATCAAGAAAACCTGAGAAGGGAGAAGTCACGGTCTTGCGACCGAGAGATCGGGTGAGGGAGTTTGTTACGCGAGGGGAAGGTATTAGCACCCCATGCGCCCGTAGTACTCTATGATATCCACTCTTGTTATCTATCTTATGGGTGTGTTTAATCTATGCTTATTGTTTACTATACTACTGAAGGGAGAATGCATGCAAAATAAACGAGAAAAGAATGTAGGGAAAACAAAATTGTGCTCGCTTGGGCCCTATCCCAATGCCTATGTATCCCTTTTGAGGAATCAGAGCTACCGTAGTTCGGCTCATATGTTTCTGTTTGTTTGTGTTTTTTATGGATGAAGTTAATTCCACCTTATGCCGCAGCTCGACCTTTGGAGACTTATGCGTTGGCACATAAGTAAATTAATCACGTCCTTACCTGAAAAGGGTTTTAGAGAAAAGTGATTGAGCGCACAAAAGATTTGAATTAGTATGTATTTTTGTTGAAAATAATGACTAGTTGACCTCAAGAGAGAGACATTAGCCACTTTTCTACTTAGCCATGAAAGGAGTCTTTGAGAATTGAACCACACCTAGGCTTGAAACGAAGAACAATAAGATCGAGAAGAGACCCACTTATCATTTCCCATACTAAGCAAAGGCATGATTCTCATCAGTAAATTTAAATTATTTTGAAGTTTGAAAAGGAAAAAAGAATTTTTAGTCTTAGTTTTAAATGCATATTCAAAAAGGGATAGAAAAGTTAAAGGGGGACTAGCCTAATTCTACACCTAATGTTGTCACGCATTGTTAGACTTAAAGCTAGAATTTTGAAGGAATTCTACCTAATGTTTGCATGCTTGGATTTAGAATCCTAATGTCCAATTTTAATTCAATGAAATCGAAGATTAAATGTGAACCAAAATATCCTAAGGGATCATGAAAGACTATACAAACAAGTAAAATTGGTAGCAAGTATTAAAGTATTGCATACGATCCATACTAAAAAATTGCAAACAAAATACATGATATAAAATGAATAAAACTAATGATTAAAATTGACAAAAAAGTTAGCAAAAGAAGAAATATATTCCTAATTAATTTCTAAAATGCCTTCTAATATTTTTACCATTTTTTATTATGTATTTTGTTATTAAAAAATGAAAGAAAGCATTAAAAATTATAAAAGGAAACTAAGCAAATCAGGGGGGTGAGAATTGAAATCCAGGGGGCTTTGGCCTAGTAATCCAGGGGTGCAAAATATGAGGCACTAAGGCCCGGGGCACTAGGCCCGCAGTATTGAGTCCAAAAGCCCTTTTTTATTATAGTAATCATCTCTATCTTCCAAAAAATTGTGCATCGGGCTTCAAAGGGAGAATCTGCGGTAGCAAAGCCCAGTGAATTTGATCCATGTCTCTTATCCTATAAGACTATTATTTCCAATATTATCAAAATTAATAAAGAAATTAAAAGTAATTAAAAAATGCATAAGTAATTAGGGTTGAAGATAGTGACGGTTCAATTCTTGGAACCGTGAAGACTTTGTTCTTCCTTCTCTTCTCAAATACAACAGCACTGCCCCCTCTTCTCTGCTGGCTCCAACGAAATACACCGACGAGGTCCTCCTCTATCTGTTCGCGCCTCTGATTCAACTCATCAACATTTCTGCATATCTCCTCTTCGTTGGAATCAAATGGTTGATCTTCAAGTTGTTCTAGATTGAACACAAGAAGTGAAGTTCCGCATTCACTTCTACTCATCATCGCTTATAGATTTGCATTGAGTAATAAAGAAAAAGATGAAAGCAAACGCGGAGATTCATAATTTAGTACAACTCACCTGTTGGAGAAACACCAGTAGTTCTTAGTCGCGAGGACGATGATGCTAAAATCGGAGAAGGCTCTAAAATGACTCGATACGCTTTCCCTTCTGCTTTTCTCTTCTCCTATTCAATTCTCCTTCAACTTCTTCTGCCTTTGTGTGATTTGTTCGTGTTGTTGTGATTTTGCAGATTCTGATTTCTTGTTGTTATAGTGAAGATGGTGGTATACATTATT
The DNA here is from genome assembly GCA_948472305.1 of Vicia faba. NCBI lineage: Eukaryota > Viridiplantae > Streptophyta > Magnoliopsida > Fabales > Fabaceae > Vicia > Vicia faba. The sequence goes on from OX451739.1 coordinate 411,662,262, forward strand.
CGTTGAACTTACGATGAATATGATGTTGTTATGTGGAGACATGATGAAGATTGACACGATGAGGATGTTGAGGAAATTGGTGGAGAATAAAGTTGTTGGTGATGAAGATCCAGAAAGGTTGTAGGGATGGAGAGTTAGGCGTGTTTGTGTTGCAGAGAAAGATGATAGAGATCTTGATGAGGTTCAGAGAGAGGGGTTAAAAGGTGAGTCCTTTTTTTTCTGTTTCTCTTTCTGTTATGAATGCATCGTACCCCTTCTTCCCTTTCTGTATTCTGTTATATATCCATTATCTGAGTCACGTTGAAGTCTGTTAGGGAGTTTTCTGTTAGATACGGTTAGAGATTGTTAGTTTTTTCTGTTTTGTTCGTTATGGAATGGTTAGAAACGGCTAGGAGTTCTATTAGGACAGTTATAAGATTTTGAATTGGCAGTAAGGGAGTTAGCAAAAATTCTGTTACAGGTTATGTTGATATAAGTTTCTGTCGGGATTAGAGGTAGCAGACAATTATAGGAATTAGTTTAGAAAAAGGTTAGAGGGTTGTGAATGGTTTAGAGTTAGTTAAAAGTTAGCTTTTTCTGTTAGTAGCTGGCTGTTAGTCAGTTGAAATTGGTTGGGAAAAGATTGGGGTTTCTGTTATGGCTATATTACAAGATGCTGTTTTTTAGAATGCTGGCTAAAATTCTGTTTTCTCTGCTTATTTTTTGGTTACGAAAAGCTGTTTTGGAAATTTAATTAGGAATGTTAGAAACAATTAGGAAATAGTTAGAAGAAGTCTGTTATATGTTGTTTTCAATCTGTTAGTTATAGGTTGTTTGAAATTCTGTTATGGCCTATGTAATGATTGCTTCCGTTTGGACTCGCTTTGATTAAGTGCATGAACAGTTTTGGATTTGTTAAACTGATACAGGTTATGAATAGTTGTGACCAGTTGAAGAATGATAAAGGGCTTAAAGAATTGACTTAGAAAAGAAGCATAGTGTAAAATTAGATGAAGACTTGACTCATGGTGTGAAAAGCGGGAAAGGCTTGGTCATGGAATGAAGAGAGATTGGTTTTAGATTGGCATATCATAAAGTTAATGGTGGTGCGAAGACAAAAGATGGAAGACAAAGTTGAGTTAAGATTAAGTATTCTAGGATCTTTGGCTCAAATAGAACTTGAAATCTTTTGTAACATTTATAACAATATGGATGTGTTATAATGGTAATAGTTTTGAATATGGTGCCTTTCGATGTAATGAGAGATTTGGACTTTGTGTAGATTTCGTAATTTAATGTAATGGCATTGACACATGAATTTGTGATGCATTCACAATTCTATGACGATCCCTTCAAATATTTAAAGTAATTTTTCTTCAAATTGAATTCGAAGTTCCAATCTCCTTTACTTCAACCATGTTGAATGAATTTCCGTGTTTTAGACGTCTTCAAACATAACTTAAAGGAACCATGGTGTTCTTGCAACTTGCAATTTGTATTTCATATGCATCTCCTTTAAATTTTATCTTAAACACAAATAAAACTTAGACGGAAAATTCTAAACAATCTTTGATTAACAAAACCGCTCAATCTGCATCCCCTTATATTGCAAGTAACATGTATAATAATGAACCCACAAGCTTATTCTTCGAATCAAGATTTAGTGTTTTGCGATCCAAACCTTTTCCTTGGTAACTAGTGATCTCGCAAGATGCCATGTCTCATGCCTTTTTATCCAATAAACACCCAGTGAAAATGTTGTCAGACCTAATTATGATAGGATATAAACCCTAATCTTCTTGAGGTATATACTGAATGAAGAAACGAGTTAACCTCAAAGCCATAGCTCACAGTCTTCTTAGTTAGAATCATTGATGAAACTCTGAGAATTTGTTTTGAAGCTCAAAGCTGGAGAATATGGCTTAAGATGCTGAAGAGTGCCAAAACCCTAGTTCAAACGATCTCAGTTGACAATCCCTGATGAGGTCTTAAGCATACATAAATGAACTTCAGCACTCGATGTCGAGACGATTTTGTATCTTGATGAAAGAAGAAACTCACGATGAATAAAAACCCTAGCTTCTAATCAATAGTGATGTAGAAACCAAATGATGTCCTTAAACCCATATAGAAACCCCCCAATTCCATATTCCAGTGTGCCATATTTATTGATGAATGATGCATGATGTGTTAGATGACCTAGTGGAAGGTGTGTACATGAGCTAAAGAGTGCAAGATGCGTAAGCTAGATAAAAGCAAAGGGGTAGGACAAATTTGGGGTATTACATACCCCCAACAGTAATATTTTTTATCGAGTTTTCTTATCGAATAACATCTCATCACCGATAAGGTTGGCCTTGACAGAGATTATTCGATTCCCCAACGAGGTTTTTACTTCTCACATCTGGTTTATTATTCGGGTATTATCCTCAACACGCTTGCACACCGTCTTTTCTAGAGATTACAGTCTTGCCCTGATATTCTCCAGCAACATTCGATTTTTATTTGGAATTCTCCTTCAAAAGTTACATTATTGCCCTGATCTTCTCTGGAAACGTCCAATCTTCATTGGCACCTCTTTTCATAGATTACAGCTTCAACCCGATCTTCTCCAGCAGAGTTCGCAATTTATTTTTGCAACTCCTCTTAGTGTTTATGGTTTGTTTCTACCAGTTGCTCAGATGTTACTCCCGATAGAGTTTCAACTCTTCAAGGCTTTCTTTCTAGTGTTTCCTCATATTTTCTCTTCTCCAGCTGATTTTGTAATTTATTTTTGCGAGTCTTGTCAGGTTTTGACCTATTGGTTGTTGGCTTCTCGATTTCCCATTCCCTAGTGAAACACTTAAACATGCATCATTACATTGCATCTACTAAAATGCGTAGCATTTCCATTATATGGAGCATTATACCATATAATAAAATTAAAACATGCATTGGAACATAAGCCATTATTGTTTCTGTTTTCCCCAGTGAACTTGCTAAAACTTTGGATTATATGCCCAGCGAGGTCTTCATCCTCAGTATCTCAGTTTTACCCCATACAAATATCTTGTCGATGTTAATTGTTTGATTGGTTGAGTGTCTACTCTTTATTGTAGTTCAGTTTTTCCCTGGCACAATTTTCTCGGGTTTAGTCTTTACTACCCTCGTTGGTTCATTCCAATTTCTATTGATGTACTTTTTGAATACCAATTTTATCCTGATATTCATTTCCAACAGGTTTTTAGTAGTACGCCCTAATCACCTTGCTTTGGTTCATGTTTGGAGTTTTGTCTCCTCACCCGCGCATGAAATCCAGTTTTCATTCTGGTACTCATCTAGTTTAGTTTTGTCTAGCTAGTTATAATGAGTCAAGTGTCATCTCATTTTGTTTTCATACCTTGGACTTCCATAAGTGTTTGATTACTAAATCCTTTTTTGGTTTTTGTTTACTGAGTCTCTTTGCAGTGTTCGTTTAACTGCGTCATTGGTTAAAATCAGTCTCCTTTGTTCCTTGGATTCTTCTATCTGATTTTGTTTACTGTTTATCCTTGGTCTGATACTAGCAAGTGCTCTTAGAAACATGTGCTCTCATCACTTTGCTTTGGGTCGAGTTTTGATCTTGTCGCACGTGCATGAAATCCATTTTGTCTTTCCCTGGTACTCATCTAGTTTGTCTTTCCTAACTAGTCATTATGAGTCGAGTGTCGTCTCGTTTTGTTTCTTTTCCTAGACTTTTCTATCAGTGTTTGTTTACCATGTCTTTGGTAAAAAACCCTATCTCTCTCTTTGGACGTCTATCCATTTTTGATTACTGAACCTTTGATAGTGTTTGTTTACTGTATTATGGCTTTCGTTTGTTGTGTCCATCGACTTGAGATGTCTCTTTTATACCTATTCGGGTCTTAGTCAGTTTTTGTTTACTGTTTACCCATAGATAGAGACCAGCATGTGCTCTGAGAAACATGCATTGTCATCACTTTTCTATTGGTTGAGTTTTGCCTCGTTACCTGTGCGTGAAATCTAGTTTGTTTTATCCCGGTACTTGTTTCTAGAAAGTTTTGATTTTCTAGTATTGCCGAGTCGAGTTTTGTCTCATTTGATGTCATTCATTGCATATTTATTAGTTTTTATTTACTGAACCTTTAACAATGTTTGATTACTGTACTTCGCCTTTCTTTTGTTGTATCCTTGGTTGACCAGTCTCTTTTGAGACTAGAAGGTGCTCCTAGAATCACACGCTCTATCCACTTTGCCCCACGTACTTTTCCAGAGTTTAGCTTTGCCTATTATCTATGGTTTGAGTCTTATCTCACCCTTTTTATGGTCTGGTTTTATCCTGACACATTATTCTGAAGTTTAGTTTCATCTATTCTTCTAAGTTTGAGTTTTTTCTCAACTTTGTTAAAGTCTGCGTTACACCGTCATTCTAACGCATGTCTTTGGAAGGAAAATTTTCATTAGACCCTCTGCTTGTTAAATCCAATTTCATTTGGCACCTTCTAAGTCCCACGTCTGCTAGCTTTCTTTGTCTTTGGGGGGTTTTGCATCTTTTTCAAGAGTGTAAATTTTTGGGTTCTTTCGTATTCAATCATCTTCAACCATGAACGTTCAAAAGTTTTAGCTTTTCTTACTTATCAAGTTTAAGATGATTGAATAGGGGTAGCTGTTGCACCCTAAAATTTACCCATTTGATTTCTGAATTTTTATGGCTTATGTTTCATCATGTACATTCATACATTTGTGACGGGATCAAGGTATTCTTATCTTCTTCCAGGTTTTTCTTTAAAGCTTTGGAATTTGGTTGTGTTATCGATCAATCCAAGGGGGTTCTCGCATTGGAATCTTGAGTATCATCTTAGCATGTAAGAGGGTAAGGTTTCATTGTGATAGAAAATAATCTAATTGACAACGTTTTGTTTCAACCAAAGTGCCTTGTTGATTATGGATTATGGTTCATTTTTATTTTGGCCAGGAACTCAAGATTGGAGTCATTTGGGTTAGTTATGTTGCAAGTCAAGATTTGAATTGTCCTTAACAAAATTTTAGGCCTTCGTGGTGAAGACGAAGCACTCATTTTGAAGATTCAAAGGCATTCATCATTAAGAAATATGAAAGTTGAAAATTGTTTTCACGCATCATTTTCAAGGCATATTCAAGTGAGGAAAATTTGAAGTTTTATTGTGTCCTAAGCTAAAAATACATATCATCAAATTTCAAAGTACATATGAGACTTATGAAGAAAGTATTTGGATATTTCAATTACCAATCGTTTTTACAAGATCAAGTGTTAAAAAGATTCATTTATCTCATTCATCCAAGATGCAACTCTTAACAAGTATTTTAATAAGGAAGGTTGAAGTGCAAACTCAAAATGTTGAGAACACAAGTTCACTTCAATACAAAAGCAAAAGTTTAAGAAGTATTTTTGGATTCCATTCAAGATTTAGTTTGTTTTACAAACACTTTGACAAAAAAAGTGTGTTTTACAAATTCTATCCAAAGTTTTCTAAGCTTATAAGATTTACATTGAGGAAAATTCCAATTTAAATACATCAATAAATCAAAGGGAATTTTTGTAACTCATTCTATATTATTACATAAAATTTCTATTTTCCAAAGATTCAAATCTTCACTCCTTCGAATTCCTCCAAGACTTCTTTTTCTTTAAGAATTCTTTATTTGTTCTCTCAAGTTTCTCCATCATTATTTGTTCATGAAACAAAAGAAAAAGAAATTTGTTAGCAAAAATAATGAAGCATTGAAATTTAAATAAAGAAGATTTCACAAAAAAGAGAAGTTCTTCAAGATTCATCATTAGGGTTTTGTAAAGGAATCAGAATTTAGGTTTGGTTTTCAATCATGTGCTAAGCCAAATTCAAAACCTCATATTATTTGTTCCAAATTCAGAAATCAGAGGTACACTGCTTTATCATAGGCCTAATTCCATATTTAATACAAATCATAAATCTAATTTGGTTCACAGTAATACAAAATCAAAAAGGCCAAATCAGAATTACAAACTCGAAAAAGGCCCATCATAGTTTTGGCCCAACAACAATAACAGATGCAGTAAACACAAAGTTCACAATTGATTATTCAGAAAATCACAAGTCAGAATCATGTTCCCAAGCCCAATGTAGAAAGTTTAGCAAGCCTGTTAACAACTCAGTTCAGAGCAACACAACAGCAACCCTAATCCATTTCACTATAAAGGCATTGAATACATTGAAATCGGGGGGGAGTTTACTGTTCATAAAAACGAAATGTTGCACCAAGACCGAAAACCCCAACTATCAACATCACCTTCCTCATTCACGAAATCCTTCAGATCTCATAAATTATCACAAAAAGAAAAATATTAAGCTAACCACAGAAGCCAGCGAGTTATCAAGCAACCATCAAAAACCCTAAACAAATTTCATCATCATTTTACCTAACACTAACCCTTCAGATCGAGAAAGATGAAGAAGAAGAGAGATCAGAAGAAAATATAGAGCGGTCTCACCCGAAAAGAACAGAAGGAATCGCGAATCTGAAGCTAGGGTTTTCAAAAATCCCCTTCAAGATCTCCGCTCAACCATTAACCTCCTGCAAAATCAGAGGCCAAACTAGTACTCAAAAGAGAGAGAGAGACGAAGAGATCGGTGTAAGAAAAAGTGAGATCGGAGCAATTCATGGCATCGCTGCCATCTGCCGCTACCGGCTTTCATCATCACCACCGCGAACATTCATCAACACCATCGCACCAGATCTTTTCTATTTTATTTTTCTAGGTTTTAATATGTTTGTGGTTGAATAACACAGAGAGAGGAGGAGTGTTATTTTTGAGTGAGAGAGAGAGAGAAGTTTATTCTGATTAATTTGTTAAAATGATTGTTTTAGTTTTTTTTGTTTAATAATTGTGGTTTAAGAGTTAATCAGGTGATGATAATTGTCATCACCTTTGTGGCTAATCTCATGATTTTGTGCAGTGTTCCTACCGCATCAACCACGCTCCCTCACTCTAGAGTCACTCGATCATCATCAGATCTTCACTAGATCCTCATCAATAGATCAGATCTTTGCTTCCACGGTACACTCTCCGGGAATCGCTCCACTGGATCACGCAGTACAACATCAGATCTGATATCCCTTCATAAAAAGTCTCCATGATTCACTTTCAATCATTACCATTAGATCTCCATGGATCCATATCTGATGCTCCAGGAGCGCCTCTTCATGAGGCACCTTCGCGAGCTTGCCACACCAGATCCAACAACTCTTCAGCATTTGGGGTCTTGCATCATGGGCCTTGAACGAATTTCTATTCACGCCACCCTGTTACTTCTATTTTCAGGCCCATTTACTTCCTCCTTTTTATTTATATTTTTATGTATTGTTTGTTTAACTATTTTTATTTATTAAATAAAAATAATAAAAAATACAAAATATAGTTTCTTATCCTAAATAAATAATTAAACTAAAAAATATTATTTTTATATTATTAATACTTTGCTAATTAATTTTATTAATTAGATTGTTTTAGTTTAATTAATTGTTTATTAAATTCGATTGGGTTGTACTTTTTTATATTTAGACTTTTTATCGTATTATCGATTCGATACATCCCCATTCATAAACTTGTACCCCCCACCCCCCACCCCCCGTTCCCATATGGTTTGTAATAGCTTAGAATTTTATTTTTTTGTTGTTTCTTTATATGTTTAAATATTTCTATTATGCATAATCGTTCAAATAGAACATTTGGCCTCCTCTTGGGCTCGTCATCAATGAGTAGGTATCCATCTACACATGCACACTTGCACACATTCATAGTTTGGTCATGGGCTTTTCTACAACTACAACTATTTGATCGATTGTTCCAATTGGTCGTTTAAAATACTAGTGCCACGCTTGTCCCACTTTCCAGAAGCATGCATATATCCATCTTGTATGGCATTTTGGTTTTTATCTTATGCATTGAAGCAACTATCTTCTCTTCCATTGGTCCACATACCAAGTATTCTCTTAAAGAGTCTCATAGTTGAGTTTGGGCATGGTCATTCTCACGATATTAATCAAGTTTTTCCCTTGACTAATCATAACCAGAATCAACCACTTTGGTCCATATACCAAGTGTTTCCATGCACAAAGGGTCTCATGGTTGAGGTTAGGAGCACCTACTCTCACGAGATTAATCAAGTACACACCTTGGTTAATCATAACTCGTTTCAACACACATACACCAAGCATTCTATTTATCTTGTGGACGCTTGCGCTATGATCTTGTGATCGATCGTTGATACAACCCGGGTGTTGTACCCCAAAATTTTCCCTCCCATATTTCTCAAAACATTTCAAGTGAGGTCCTCAAATTGCTCAAGGAAGTTCAAGGGTTGACCAGACAAACTCTCTCCTAAGGCAGTCTACCCCAAATTAGGGTTTCAGTTTGCATCAAGATGTTTGGATCCAAAGGGTCCCAAATGCTAACCATTGTCCTAATATGTTCTCAATATCATCCATGTCAAGTTTCAAGCCTTGCAGAGGAAGTTTGCTCAGTCCATTGCTCAAAGGCCTAAAAATCGACTGTGCTAGGACAAAAGTCAACTGTGGCCCACATACAGTCAAACTTCAAGATTTTTGGTCAACATTCTCATTTGGAAGTATTATTCATCATTTTATAAAGGTTTGATCATGATTCCTCAAGGATTGCTCACAATTAATCAAAACCCAAAAGTTGCTAAATTAGGGTTTTACAAGAAAAGTCAACTCAACTTTGACCAAGCATAACTTTCTCATACTTTATAAAAAATGACCCATCCAAAGCTCATTTTTAAGAGGATGTAATTACTTACAATTCATCTTCATCTCCCAAGTTCAAAATATTCACTCACAAGAAGATATAAATTTGGACATTATAGGTCATTTTGGAAAGTCAACAAAAACAAATTTTTTGTCAAAGCTTCATACATGAATATGGAAGACTCAATTGAGATGAGACCAAAAGGGTTGCTTAGAGGACATCTAAGATTTCTAAAAAGTCCAAGAACACATTTCTAGGGTCAAAATTGAGGGAGTTATGCATTGGTAAAGTTGACCCTTTTTTGCAAAATTGCCAAAAGTCAAATGTGGCCAAAATTGCATTTTTTATCAAATGGGCCCAATTTTGTATGCTTGAATTGAGTTTGTAGCATGACCCACGATCCATGATCCTTCCTGTTGTACCCCAAAATTTGCCCTCTCCTTCTTCAGGAAATCATCTTGGATTTTCAAGGTCCCTCTGAAACAAATCCAAGTCCTGAGTTATCTTTTTTGCCCAAGCAGACCATTTACAAGAGCAAGACGATCACACAAGCTCTAAAGAAAACGCTTTTATCTTGAGAAAAAAAAATTAAATTCTAAATACTTGGAATGTTTCTCTAAAAAATGAGTGTTTAAGAAAAAAATCAGCGCTTCAGAACTTCTGGACCAATTCCAGATAAAAATGGTCAGAAGTTGCAAGCTTGGCTCAGCGTAGTCAGAAGTTGGTTTTTCAGCAGCTACATCAGCTCAATCAGAAGTTGTAAATGTAGTTCAGTATGTAAGCCTCAGACAGAACATGACTCTTTCAGCAGTTACACAAGCTCAGTCAGAATTTGCTAAAGGAATGCAAGAGAAGCAGGGAAGTCTGAAGGCTCTTTTAGAACATGCTGAAATCAGAAGATGAAAAGGTCAGAAGAGTGGGTGTTACACTGATACAGAATCTCTAAGCCCAGGAGGTCCAGAAGCAAATCCAAGGAACGTATCAGAAAATCAGGAGAATCCCCAGAACTTACTAAGACAACAGGAAGCCCAGGCCAGAGCATGGTTTACGCTGTTCTTTTTTTTTAAACAGAACTGCTGATTCAACGTTGGTTTCCATTACCAGAATATTGATGTTGATAGGTCTTATCACCATTTAATGCTCATTAATGCTTCCAACCACTCCTGAACATTCATCCAAGTAATCCCTTCACGTGTGGCTTGGAAAACGCCTTTCTGCAGACTCTGGCATGGGTCTACACGCCACCGCCCACCTAAGAGGTCACTTCTCTCCAATCCACGCCTGCTGCTGCAGCCTAGGCTGAAGGCTATCTGTTATCACAACTTCCCAGGAATTTCTGTCAAAGAACAATTCAAACTCTATTGGCGCTTTAATGTTCAAGGCACCCACACGAACTTTGCCTATAAATAGAGAGTCATTGTCCACTGAAAAGAAGCGTTCAAGAAACAAAAAAATTGCTAAGAGAGAAACAGAAACCCTTAGCAACATAGCGTTCTGAAACTCTGTCAAAATCTCCAGTTTGTTTCATAACTTTGAATTTCTCATCTTCAACTTTATCCAATACCCAGTTTTCTGTGTGAACTAATAAACCCCTTTTCAAACTTCTGACCCTATATACGCATACACCTTCACCTACCCTTTGCAAAAAAGAATATGTCCAGAACACCACCAGAGCCAAAAGCTAGCTTTCACCCACAAACTTTTCCAACAGCCAGGTAAGCACCTGCTGACCTTCATCACGCTGCTAAGCATCATCAACTGTGCATACTCAAATAAACATAATGTAAATATCATGTTGTTGCTATTTATATTCTGAGGATTTTCGTACCTCAGAACGTTCTGAGCCAGTGTAGGACTTGCCTGTAACCTTGTTGGTTCTGCCCTCTGAAACATTTTGACATTTGCTGGATCTGTTCCAAATATGTTTCCTGTTTTGTGGAATAACAACAAAATTGCAGATGTTCTGATTAGTACAGGGAAAAGCCAAGTGCTGACTTTGACGTTAGCACATCTGAAGCCTGTTTTGCTGTCAATGATATCAGAACCTCTGAGAGTTATTGCCTTTCCAGCAGAATCAGAACTTCTGGTTTCTCCACTAACAAACTTCTGTCTTACAGCGCAGGGGGGTCAGAACTTCTGATTTCCCCACTAACAGGGTTCTGTTTTGCAGGTACCAGAGTCAGAAGTTCTGACTCATACAGTTTAACCAAGAGGTTGATCATCTGGCAGCGGATCTGAGTCAGAACTTCTGATGACCTCTCAGCAGTGCGCTGGCTCCCTCTCTCTCTCTCTATATCTTGTTTTTTGCTATTTTCTTTTTTGTCGATTTTTCTCGTTGAACCCCCCATGTACAAATGTGTATCCCCATCCCCTAATTGTTGTAATAGCGTAGGATTTTATATTTCCGCCTCTTATTGCTAGTAATTAGGACGTGTATGGCAAGATAAAATCAATGAAATAGAAAAACCTAATTCAAAGAAAAAAACTCTTGTATGCAATAAAACACACTTGCACACTAACACCCCTAGGGTTACCTCCACTTGTTGCCTTCAAAATTGGGCCATATTGCATGTTAGGTCTCTTTGGGCAAAACAAACAATTCAAATGATCATAGTCCCTCGATGACGCTTTTGAAAGTTGCCTAGAAATGATCAAGTCCCTTAAAGGAAAAATTGCCCAAAGATACTTGGCACCATTGCAATTATGGTCTAAACGATGACCCGCGCCTGTCCCTTTCACATCCTAACACAAGATTGTCCACCAAATACAATGATGGAACGAAATTGTTAAAAGGGTTAAAACATAGCAATAATCTTTGAGAAGATTAGGGTAGATAGCTCTTGGTTACTTGCCAATTTGCAAAACAAAACACTTGCCTATTTTCCAAACCACACATCACTACACTTTCAAAAACAACCTTCAAAAACAAATGAAAACCTTTTCAAAAGACATACACCTTTGTATACATCCCAACATGGATCATTACAAAGGTTGCCACCACATTGGCTTCTTTTCAAAACATTTTCAAATCCACACCCAAAGCACCATTTCAAACAATTGAAAATTAAGGCAAGTTGATCTAAGCAAGTAACTAAGAGCCCATGGATAACCATGGATAGAAAGGGTGCTAATACCTTCCCTTTCTATAATCTACTCCCCGAACCCAAGAAAACATCTCAAAGGTTTTTTGCTGTGCTTTTTAACCTTTCCTTAGGATAAAATAAAAAGTCGGTGGCGACTCTTGCTCAACCGAAACATTTGCGAAAACAAACGCAAAACCTCAATTCAGTTCTCCCACCGTATCACAGAACTGGCAACTCTGCTGGGGAATGTTTTAAAAGTGGCGTAACCTTAGGGCTTAGATCACCCTCTTGCATGACTAATTGTTTGATTTGATTGCTTTACATTTTGGCTCTCTTGTTTGGGTTTGCAATCCTACACCCGGATTTTGGGAAACATTCATAGATAGCAATACGTTGTGGAAACTGTGCAGGGTATACCGACATGGTCGAAGCAATAACTATATTAGAGCGACATATTTGTGAGTACCGGTAACCCTTGAGTTCAATCAAGGAGAGTATGGGGCCGCTGAGTGATGTCACTAAGCACTAATGACCTAGAACCTTACTTGACCATCTTGGCCTTTTAGGGGTAGTGAGATGACCGGCTTTGGTGCAGTCCGAAGTTGGTAGATACTCGATACTACACTCATTGAGGGTTGTTTTCTTGGAATATTTTGGTCGCTAGTTAAGTGGCTAAACCAAAACAATGAACAATGAAAACAATCCAATAATATTGAGCTCCTTAGAACCCGGTTACTATTTATAGGACAGGTTGTTAAGCCAACTACACTCAAGAGGGTACTTACCTATGAAACCCCATGCAAGCCTGAAACTAGGGTTTGGTGTGATTTGCTTGTACATATGTTTGTGCATACATCATGAACATCATAAAGCATCATATGCATTCACTAACCACTTCAAGGGTTTAGATCTTCATCTTTGTTCTTGTTTTGTAGGTCATGGAAATTCCTCGCAGAAAAACCATCCAAGTCAACCTTGTGAGAATCTCTCCTCAGCTCAAGGAGCTCACCTCAAGAATTCCGGAAAGCTCATCCTTCAGTGAAAGACATGGTAGACTGCTCAGCTTAGTCAACACCAACATTGAAGAAGACATGATGAAAGTGCTATTCCAGTTCTTTGACCCTCTTCACCACTGTTTCACTTTCCCTGACTATCAGTTGGTACCCACTTTGGAGGAATTTTCTCAACTCCTGAGAATTCCTATCCTCAATCAACTACCTTTCAACGGTACGGAAAAGGAACCAAAGCCTGAAGATGTTGCTCGAGCATTACATCTACAGCCTTCTGACATCAAGGGGCATTGGGAAACCAGAAGCGGCGTTAAAGGATTCTTAGCTAAATTCTTGTTTGAGAAGGCACAAGAGTGTTGGAATTCATTGGACCTACAAGCCTTTGAAGAGATTGTGGCACTCCTTATCTATGGGTTGGTCCTATTCCCAAATTCTGACCAATTGGTAGATGTCAACGCCGTCAAAATCTTCTTGTCCAGAAATCCAATACCAACATTGCTTGGGGACATCCTTCACTCATTTTACACACGAACAATGAGAAAGATGGGTGTTCTCATGTGCTGTACTCCTCTCCTTGCAAGGTGGTTTATTTCGCACCTTCCACAATCTGTCCTGAAGAATGACCAAGGCTCAAGGTGGTCCCAACGGTTGATGACTCTTACTCACTCTGATGTACATTGGTGTTCTCGGTCCAGAGAAAATGTCATCATCATCGATCGTTGCGGAGAGTTTCCTAATGTTCCTTTACTTGGAATTAGAGGAGGTATCACCTACAACCCTTGCCTAGCTTTGAGGCAATTTGGATATGCACGAAGAGATGGTCCTCACGACATGTTGATTCCTGACCTAGTTTTTAACTTCGACAACGATGCGCAAGGACTTCGCCAAAGGTTCATCAGAGCTTGGGGGAGACCCAACAAGGTTGACATCAAGACTCTAGGACACAAGAACTCCATCCCTCTTGAACCTTACCTCAAGTGGGTACGAGCCCGAGCCCAGAGCCTAATGATTCCTTATCCTCATGTTCTCCCTGTAATTAAAGAGCCCGTCAAGGAAGGAGAGGTTCCCTACACCATCCTACATCCTGACATGCCTACATGGTGGGAGGAAATGCAGAAGAGTTGGATCCAACTCAAGGAGGAACGGAACACTTTTGAAGCCAGCTTCTACGCCAGCGAGAAGAAGGTTTTAGAGCTCACCCGCCGACTCCATGAGCAAGAGGCCCTCAACACCTACATTGCGCCAAAGAGGATGCGCAACGTCTTTTTACCTTGAGAAGGTGTTTTTGTAATATTTGGCCCATGGGGCATTTATGTACTAACAAATCTTTTCTTATTAATAGGACGTGCGTTCTTTTTGTCTACAACAATTGTGAATTTCCAAAACCCTTGAATGCATTGCATAGATAGCATCTCATGCATCATGTGCATAACAGGTACCCCTTTTTCTACAGGTTGCTTAATCTTCTTCGTTTATTTGGAACAGTCATCATGAATCCAGACTCATCCAGTGAGCGAGCAATCAAGGCCCTTCAGGCCCAAAGTGCCCAGTTTCAAGAAAGGGTCCTAAGCCTGGCCTAAGGTCAGCAAGAGTTGAAGGCTCTGCTCCTCAAGAAGAAGAAGAAAAAGAAAACTGCGTTATTCAATACTGGACGCAGGTTTGGGAACACACTCCATAACGAGGTTGATCCAACTACTTCCTCTGCAGAGAAAGATAGTCCCCAAGGGGGAGGAGCTCCTAGTCCTGCAGTCTCTGACAACGAGACGGACTACAATGACGAACAATACCCACCTGCTGCTGACAGATACAAGCAATTAGAAGACCGCTTGAGTGCCATGGAGATTCAGAATGTGCCGGGGCTGGATTTCGGAGATTTGGGGTTATCTTCTGGGGTAGTAATCCCACACAAGTTTAAGGCGCCTACCTTTGCCAAATACGATGGGGCTTCCTGTCCAAAGCTGCATCTAAGGTCGTACGTAAGGAAGATCCAACCTTACACGGCAGATAAAAATCTTTGGATTCACTTCTTCCAAGATAGCCTTTCGGGGTCACAGCTTGAGTGGTTCTACCAACTAGATGGAACTAGTATCCGACATTGGGAAGATTTGGCAACCGCATTTTATAGACAATATCAATACAATTCTGACCTCGCTCCTACGCGTACCCAACTTCAGGGTATGTCTCTAGGAACGGGCGAAGGGTTCAAAGAATATGCACAAAAATGGAGAGATTTGGCTGGCAGGGTGCAACCTCCATTGACTGATCGTGAGCTGGTTGATATGTTTCTAGGGACCTTGTCTGGTCCATTTTTCAATCATTTGGTTGGTAATTCCTCCGCTGGGTTTACGGATTTGATCCTGACAGGGGAAAGAATAGAAGCTGGCATCAGGTCAGGAAAGATACAAAAAACTGCCTCCGCAAGTACTGAGAAGAGACCTTTCAAGAAGGAAGCAAGTGCCGTCTATGGTCCTAGAAGACAAGTCAAGCCAGAAAGTCGCCAAGCCATCAATGCTTTGGTCATTTCAAAACCTGTTGCTGCTCCTCAGCAGTACAATCAACAAAGAGGTGAAAGGCCCAAGAGGCAGTATACTCGGCTGAGTATGACCTTGTCACAAATCTTACCACAACTATTATCAACCAACCTGGTGACCATCAAAGAGGCTCCAAAGGTCGTGAATACTGCATCTCCTAAGTATAACCCAAATGCCCGTTGTGCTTATCATTCCGATAGCCCCGGGCATACTACTGATGATTGCTGGGCCCTGAGAAATAAAGTTCAAGACCTTATCGACGCGAAGGAAATTCAGTTTGAGGCGCCTGAGAGGCCAAATATTGTAACTGCTCCTATGCCCCAACATAGAGTAAATGCCATCGAGGAAGATTTGTATGCTGTTTCGGTGAATGATGTTGCTACCCCTCTTTTGACTGTTAAGAGGAACTTACTACTAGCCAGTTTATTTCCGGGTTGTAGCAAGGGTTGTCTCCTGTGTACTATTATCCCTACCGGTTGTCCGCTGCTGAAATCAGGCATCCAAAGCCTGATGGATAGCAAAGAAATTCTGTTCAAGAAAACTGTTGTTCCGTTTGTTCCCACTGAAGAAGTATCTGTCGTCACAATTTTCAATCCTACCAAGGCTCCCCCGAGAAAGCCAGTCCAAATTATGTCTGTTGCACCCATTACTATTACTGTTCCGGGGCCTCTCCCCTATGAGTCTGATAAAGCTGTCCCATGGCATTATGGGGCCGACGTGTATGTGCTTGGAGTAAAGCAGGAGTTCAACACCAGTACCAATACCAGTATCAGTAACATCACTGGTCCCGCCAAGATTACTCGCAGTGGCAGGCTCTTCTCGCCTGACATTGCACCGCCAGTTATCCGAAAGCCTCTTATCATCACACCCGCAAGTGTGCATGTTCCAAATCAAGTTCCTCTGTCTACTACTTCCACCGAGTCCCCTGATGCTCGGGGCAAAGAAGTTTCTACCGATTTGCCTGCCAGGACGGAGGCACCAAAAAAGACTGCTGTTGAAGCCTCCCAACAAGAGATGGAGGAAATCCTTAAAATCATTAAAAAGAGTGACTTCAATGTTGTTGAACAGCTGGGGCATACCCCCTCCAAAATCTCTATGCTATCATTGCTGCTGTGCTCAGAGGCCCATGCAAAAGCCCTGATTTCATTTCTGAAAACGGCCCATGTGCCGCAAGAGACCTCTGCAGATCAATTCACTGACTGTGTGGCTAATTTGACAGCTGACAATGGCTTGGGGTTCTCGGATGCTGACCTTACCGCCAAAGGAAAAAATCACAATGATGCCCTGCACGTCTCTATAGAGTGCAGGGGCACTACTCTCGCGCACGTGTTGGTGGATACCGGTTCTTCCCTGAATGTTTTGCCCAAGAAGGCATTGGATCGTTTGGATGTTGAGGGCCTGGAATTGAAACCTAGTAACATCATTGTTAGAGCCTTCTACGGTTCTAAGAGGATGGTGCACGGTGAGGTAGACATTCCTATTCGTGTGGGTTCCCAAGTCTTCGACTCAACGTTCTATGTAATGGATATTCGCCCATCTTATTCCTGCTTGTTGGGTCCACCCTGGATTCACAAGGCTGGGGCAGTAACATCCACTATACACCAAAAGCTCAAATACCCTGTCAAAGGGAAGATTGTTACTGTGCAGGGTGAGGAGGAATACATGGTAAGTCATCTGAATTCATTCCGGTATATCGAGATGGACGGGGAGTTTATTGAAACCCCCTTTCAGCATTTTGAGGAGGTACCTCCAACGTTGGCATCAGCTGAAACAGTGGTTGAAGAAGACTTTCCGTTGAAGATGGCTTCCCTGAAGGATGCCCGGGCTGTAATCGAGAAAGGCAAATGTGCAAACTGGGGTCAGCTTCCTGACTTCACTCAAAAGACTGACAAGTTTGGGCTGGGCTTTACTGCAGAGGCTCAGAGGGCTGTGCGCAAAGAAAGGATCAGAAAGGCTCCGGTGTTTATCACCAACCCAAGGGTGAATGCTATCGAGGAGGACGTAGAAGAAGCAGAGTTTGACAGTTGGATCTATCCAACCACCAACAACGGGCCAAGCAACTGGACGGCAAAGGATTTTACACCTATCACATTTGTCACGCAGTAATTAACTCTTTTGATTTCCAATTTGTAACGAACAATATGTTGAAACTTTTATTGGCTCGGTGTCCTACCCGGGGCATCGTAGCTCCATTTGTGAGGGCTTTTTGTATGACATTTCCATATATCATCAATCAAAACATTGGACGTTTGTTGCATTTCAAATCTTATGCTCTTTTTCTTTCTGTGTTATATATTGCAAAACAGCTATATTTACACACACTCACTTATACAGGTTTCAATCCACTTTGGATCTCACTGGTAACAGCTCTGCTACTGCCAGTTATGACTTCGAGAATCCGATCAACTTGGCCGAGGACGAAGGTGAAGATGATTGCGAAGTGCCTGGTGAACTCGCAAGACTGCTACTCCAGGAAGAGAGGGCCATTCAGCCGCATGAAGAGCCGGTGGAAACAGTGAACCTGGGTACTGAGACAGACAGAAAAGAGGTTAAGATTGGTGCCAATCTAGAGCTCAGCGTGAAGCAACGATTGATCCAGATGCTGCATGACTACATGGAAATCTTTGCTTGGTCCTACGAAGACATGCCTGGTTTGGATGCCGACATTGTAGTTCATCACCTGCCTACCAAGGAAGACTGCCCTCCGGTAAAGCAAAAGGTCCGCTGTATGCGCCCAGAGATGTCTGAAAAGATCAAAGTTGAAGTTATGAAGCAATTCGATGCTGGGTTTCTAGCAGTAACTTCTTACCCTCAATGGGTTGCCAACGTGGTGCCAGTGCCGAAGAAGGACGGTAAGGTCAGAATGTGCGTCGACTACAGGGATTTGAACAGGGCCAGCCCCAAAGACGATTTCCCTCTTCCTCATATCGACGTTTTTGTCGATAATACTGCTCAACACAAGGTGTTCTCCTTCATGGATGGTTTTTCAGGGTATAATCAAATCAAGATGGCTCCGGAAGATATGGAAAAGACTACCTTTGTGACTCAGTGGGGCACCTTCTGCTACAAGGTCATGCCATTCGGGTTGAAAAATGCTGGGGCAACCTACCAACGTGCCATGGTTTCTTTATTTCATGATATGATCCATCATGAGATTGAGGTATATGTTGATGACATGATTGCAAGGTCCCAAACTGAGGAAGAACACCTTGATCATCTGCGGAAGCTGTTTGACCGACTGAAGTTATACAAGCTGAGGTTGAATCCAAACAAATGCACCTTTGGGGTGAGGTCTGGAAAATTGCTAGGTTTCATTGTAAGCGATAAAGGTATTCAGGTGGACCCTGCCAAGGTAAAATCCATACAAGAGATGCCGTCTCCTAAGACAGAGAAAGAAGTCAGAGGCTTTCTTGGACGACTGAATTACATAGCCCGATTCATCTCACATCTAACTGCTACCTGTGAGCCAATCTTCAAATTACTGAAGAAAGATCAAGTAGTACGTTGGAACAATGAATGTCAGGCCGCTTTTGAAAAGATAAAAGAGTATCTCCAAGAGCCACCCATTCTTATGCCACCAGTGGAAGGGAGACCTCTGATACTATACTTGACAGTACTTGACAATTCAATGGGGTGTGTGTTGGGGCAGCATGATGAGTCTGGCCGAAAAGAGCACGCTATTTATTACCTGAGCAAAAAGTTTACCGACTGTGAGTCTCGGTACTCACTGCTCGAGAAAACTTGCTGCGCTCTGGTATGGGCTGCTCGTCGGCTGAGACAGTATATGCTGATTCACACCACTCTGTTGATTTCAAAGATGGATCCCATCAAGTACATATTCGAAAAGCCTGCTCTGTCTGGAAGAATAGCAAGATGGCAAATGATCTTGACAGAGTATGATATCCAGTATACAACTCAAAAAGCAATCAAAGGAAGTATACTGGCAGATCATTTGGCACACCAACCTGTGGACGATTACCAATCATTGAACTTTGAATTTCCGGACGAAGACATCATGGTAGTAACAGACTGTGAAGTGCCTGGACCGGATGAAGGACCTGAGGAAGGATCCCGATGGTCTATGCATTTCGACGGAGCCTCCAACGCTTTGGGTAACGGCATCGGCGCTGTGATCATATCTCCCAAAGGAACTCATACTCCACTCACCGCCCGATTGTGTTTCAACTGCACCAATAACATGGCAGAATATGAGGCGTGTATCATGGGTCTTCAAGCTGCAATCGACTTAAGGATCAAGTTTCTAAGTGTCTTCGGAGATTCCGCTCTCGTGATCAATCAGATCAAAGGCGAGTGGGATACGAAACACCCAAATCTTATTCCTTACAATGAGTATGTGCTGACTTTGCTTCCCCACTTTGAAGAGATAACTTTTGAGCACTTCCCAAGAGAGGAGAATCAGTTAGCGGATGCACTAGCTACGATGTCTTCAATGTTCAAAGTCAAATGGGACAATGAGGCTCCCCAGATCATTATCTGGAAGTTGGACGAACCTGCATACTGCTGCGACCTTGAGGCCGAAAAGGTGACTGAAAAACCCTGGTATCATGAGGTGAAGAGGTACTTGGAAGCTCAGGAATACCCTGAAGGTGCGTCGGTCAACGACAAGAAGTTCATGAGAAGGTTTGCGGCAAAATTCTTCCTCAGCAACGACATTCTCTACAAACGAAATCATGATTCAACTTTACTGCGTTATGTGGATAAGGATGAAGCAGAGAAGATCATGATAGAACTGCATGAAGGTACATTCAGAACACATTCCAGTGGACATACCATGGCAAAGAAAATCCTTCGGGCAGGATATTTCTGGTCCACAATGGAAGCCGACTGTTACCGACATTCTCGAACTTGTCATAAATGCCAGATCTATGCTGACAAGGTACACATCCCTCCAGTTCCTCTGAACGTCCTGACGGCACCTTGGCCTTTTGCAATGTGGGGCATCGATATGATCGATGAGATCCGACCGACGGCATCCAATGGGCATCGCTTCATCCTGGTGGCGATTGATTACTTTACAAAGTGGGTTGAGGCAGCTTCCTACGCCACGGTAACCAAGAGCGTTGTGGCACGGTTCATTCGGCATAATCTGATCTGTCGATACGGTGTACCGGAAAGGATCATTACGGACAATGGTACCAATCTTAATAACAAGATGATCACTGAGCTCTGCGAACAATTCAAAATACAGCACCACAACTCTTCTCCTTACCGGCCGAAGATGAATGGGGCTGTAGAAGCAGCTAATAAGAAAAAATTGTGCAGAAGATGACAGTGACCTATAAAGATTGGCACGAAATGTTACCGTTTGCTCTTCATGAGTACCGTACCTCAGCAAGGACGTCAACCGGGGCAACACCCTTTTCCTTGGTCTATGGCATGGAGGCAGTCTTGTCGATTGAAGTCCAGATACCCTCTCTCCGGATAATGAAGGATGCAAACTTGAATGAAGATGACTGGATCCAGACTCGACTTGATCAATTAAACCTAATTGACGAAAAGAGACTCACCGCTATCTGTCATGGTCAGACGTATCAAAAACGGATGATCAGGGCATTTAACAAGAAAGTCATACCACAAGAGTATCAAGTTGGGGACCTGGTAATCAAACGCATCATCCTTCCTCAAAGTGATCCCCGGGGCAAATGGACCCCTACGTACGAAGGGCCATTTGTGGTTAAACATGTGTTCTCAGGAGGAGCCATGATTCTGACCACCATGGATGGTGACGACCTTCCTCACCCCGCCAATGCAGACATAGTAAAAAGATACTACGCATGAATAAAGGACCCGCTAGGTTGACATACCTAGGCAAAAATAAGGGCTTCCCGGAGAACCAAAAGTGTTCGGGCAAAAATAAGGGATGAAAATAAAAAAAATCTGTACACCCGGCAAGTCGAAAACCTGAAAAAGCGGCTTGGGCAAAAATGGGTATCCCGGTGGACTGAAAACCCGAAAGGGCGGTCCAGGAAAAAGTTAGGGATAAAGCGTAACACTATGTCTCATTGGATCACCTCGCATCCAGAATTCGGCATCGACTATCTGGCTCAGACTTCGGCATCGATCAATCAGCTTCGTCTTCAACTAAGCAGCAAAGTGATGAGACGCTTGAAGACATAAAGGCGATAGCAGAGTTGGAACCCAGTGGGAATATTGTGCACATAGCTGTTTTGTTTCCTTTTTCAAAATTGTATAAACTTTATGTTATTCGGCGGCGTTCTCTTACTAGGACGTCAGTCCCTTGTACAAAAAACGCCTATTTACAGGCAAATTTCAAAATCAACACAGATTCAGTTTTCCAAACAATTTGCCAATTGTTTTTTTCGTTTTTCTGTTTTGTCTTGCGAAGAACGTCCAATGTTCATTTTTGATATATGCATTTGACATTAAATTGCTAATTCATAAATACTTGCATATGAAACAAAAGACTAATTACAGGTGACATCAAAGATAGGGGCAATGTAAAGTTGTCTGATGCAGTCTGGTTGCTTTGTCCGCCGAGGTACCAAGGTAGATTTAACTGAAGAATGTGATCAAGTTATCTCAACTCCCCACAGAGTAAGACAAGATAGCAACATTCCCCAGCAGAGTATAGACATTCATCAACAAGCATCCCCGGCAGTATTGATCTAAGATTGTTCCCCGGCGGAGTATCAACGCCCCAGTACAATTCCAAAAGTTTCCCCAGGAAAGTGGAATTCTTATCCCCAGCAGGTCTTGAAGCTTATCCCCAGTGGATTCTGGAAGCTTATCCCCTGCAGAGTATGGACGTCTCTCCCGAGCTTTATTCAAAGTTATTCCTCACAAGGGCTTATAACTGGGTTATCCTCAGCTGATTCCCACAAAAGATCGTCCTCGGCGAAGTTCTTCCTATCCCCAGCGGATTTCATCAAAGTTCCCCAACATAACTCATCAACGCGATCCCCAGTGGAGTTTATCATTGTCATCCCCAGCGGAGTTTATCCTTGTCGTCCCCAGCGGAGTTTATCATCATTATCCCCAGCGGAATCCATCATTGAAATCCTCAGCGGAGCTCTCATCAAAACTTCAGCGAAGTATCTCTTCCACAGAATAATTCCCCTCAGAGTAATCTCTCCAACAAGTTTATTCCCCAACGGAGTCATCTTCTCCTACCGGTGTATTCTTGCAACCATCCTCCCCAGCGGAAGCAAAGAGCTCTATTCTTCAACGTCATCCCAGGATTGGACTCCCCTGCCGGTCGTCTTTTCCTAGACGAAAATACATTCATAAACATTTCACATTTCATACATCTTGCTTACATACATGATAAAGTGCATACAACGCTATCTCATGTTGAACATCATGACATCATGCATTTCATACATCATGACGTTGCATACAATTGATGTTTTGCCTTTTCAGGGAAAAAGATAATCCAAAAAGACAACTACCTTCAACTGTCACAATTCCAGATTCGATTCCTGTATCCAGCCAGGGCATATCTGTTGACGACTATTTCCAGACTCGATTCCTGTATCTAGCCAGGGCACGTCTGAAGAGTTTGAAGATTCGATTCCTGTATCCAGCCAGGGCATATCTGTTGACGACTATTTCCATACTCGATTCCTGTATCTAGCCAGGGCACGTCTGAAGAGTTTGAAGATTCGATTCCTGTATCCAGCCAGGGCATATCTGTTGACGACAATTTCCAGACTCGATTCCTGTATCTAGCCAGGGCACGTCTGAAGAGTTTGAAGATTCGATTCCTGTATCCAGCCAGGGCATATCTGTTGACGACTATTTCCAGACTCGATTCTTGTATCTAGCCAGGGCACGTCTGAAGAGTTTGAAGATTCGATTCCTGTATCCAGCCAGGGCATATCTATCAACTACTACAATTCCAGATTCGATTCCTATATCCATCCAGGGCATATCTGTTGACGACTATTTCCAGATTCGATACCTGTATCCAGCCAGGGCACATCTGGGAGCAACCGATTGTAGATTCGACACCTGTATCTAGCCAGGGCATGGCTGCATGAAGAGATTGAAGATCAAACACTTGTAACAAGCCAGGAAAACATCTGTCTTTCTCAAAATACACAAGTTCTCGCTAAGGAATCTCTTATGCGATCAACACTTCCAAATGGCATCTATAAGCCCATTCCCGACAAGGTTCTGTCACATCTCCAGATGGCATCTATAAGCCCATCTCTCTATCCACCATCTCTCCAAATGGCATCTATAAGCCCATTCCCGCCATCATAGTGCTGATACTCTACCATGCGAGTGCAAATTTCCGGGCACTCTAGTGTCCAATCTCCTTTTACCTTCGAGTCGCGAAAGGCAAACTTGCCAATCTAACTCTTCAGGTTCAAGAAGATTGAACAGGGGCAACAATTGTACCCCAAAATTTTCCCTCTCCTTCTTCAGGAAATCATCTTGGATTTTCAAGGTCCCTCTGAAACAAATCCAAGTCCTGAGTTATCTTTTTTGCCCAAGCAGACCATTTACAAGAGCAAGACGATCACACAAGCTCTAAAGACAACGCTTTTATCTTGAGAAAAAAAAATTAAATTCTAAATACTTGGAATGTTTCTCTAAAAAATGAGTGTTTAAGAAAAAAATCAGCGCTTCAGAACTTCTGGACCAATTCCAGATAAAAACGGTCAGAAGTTGCAAGCTTGGCTCAGCGTAGTCAGAAGTTAGTTTTTCAGCAGCTACATCAGCTCAATCAGAAGTTGTAAACGTAGTTCAGTATGTAAGCCTCATACAGAACATGACTCTTTCAGCAGTTACACAAGCTCAGTCAGAATTTGCTAAAGGAATGCAAGAGAAGCAGGGAAGTCTGAAGGCTCTTTCAGAACATGCTGAAATCAGAAGATGAAAAGGTCAGAAGAGTGGGTGTTACACTGATATAGAATCTCTAAGCCCAGGAGGTCCAGAAGCAAATCCAAGGAACGTATCAGAAAATCAGGAGAATCCCCAGAACTTACTAAGACAACAGGAAGCCCAGGCCAGAGCATGGTTTACGCTGTTCTTTTTTTTTTGAAACAGAACTGCTGATTCAACGTTGGTTTCCATTACCAGAATATTGATGTTGATAGGTCTTATCACCATTTAATGCATATTAATGCTTCCAACCACTCCTGAACATTCATCCAAGTAATCCCTTCACGTGTGGCTTGGAAAATGCCTTTCTGCAGACTCTAGCATGGGTCTACACGCCACCGCCCACCTAAGAGGTCACTTCTCTCCAATCCACGCCTGCTGCTGCAGCCTAGGCTGAAGGCTATCTGTTATCACAACTTCCCAGGAAATTCTGTCAAAGAACAATTCAAACTCTGTTGGCGCTTTAATGTTCAAGGCACCCACAAGAACTTTTCCTATAAATAGAGAGTCATTGTCCACTGAAAAGAAGCGTTCAAGAAACAGAAAAATTGCTAAGAGAGAAACAGAAACCCTTAGCAACATAGCGTTCTGAAACTCTGCCAAAATCTCCAGTTTGTTTCATAACTTTGAATTTCTCATCTTCAACTTTATCCAATACCCAGTTTTCTGTGTGAACTAATAAACCCCTTTTCAAACTTCTGACCCTATATACGCATACACCTTCACCTACCCTTTTCAAAAAAGAATCTGTCCAGAACACGACCAGAGCCAAAAGCTAGCTTTCACCCACAAACTTTTCCAACAGCCAGGTAAGCACCTGCTGACCTTCATCACGCTGCTAAGCATCATCAGCTGTGCATACTCAAATAAACATAATGTAAATATCATGTTGTTGCTGTTTATATTCTGAGGATTTTCGTACCTCAGAATGTTCTGAGCCAGTGTAGGACTTGCCTGTAACCTTGTTGGTTCTTCCCTCTGAAACATTTTGACATTTGCTGGATCTGTTCCAAATATGTTTCCTGTTTTGTGGAATAACAACAAAATTGCAGATGTTCTGATTAGTACAGGGAAAAGCCAAGTGCTGACTTTGACGTTAGCACATCTGAAGCCTGTTTTGCTGTCAATGATATCAGAACCTCTGAGAGTTATTGCCTTTCCAGCAGAATCAGAACTTCTGGTTTCTCCACTAACAAACTTGTCTTGCAGCGCAGGGGGGTCAGAACTTCTGATTTCCCCACTAACAGGGTTCTGTTTTGCAGGTACCAGAGTCAGAAGTTATGACTCATACAGTTTAACCAAGAGGTTGATCATCTGGCAGCGGATCTGAGTCAGAACTTCTGATGACCTCTCAGCAGCGCGCTGGCTCCCTCTCTCTCTCTATATCTTGTTTTTTGCTATTTTCTTTTTTGTCTATTTTTCTCGTTGAACCCCCCGTGTACAAATGTGTATCCCCATCCCCTAATTGTTGTAATAGCGTAGGATTTTATATTTCCGCCTCTTATTTCTAGTAATTAGGACGTGTATGGCAAGATAAAATCAATGAAATAGAAAAAACCTAATTCAAAGAAAAAAACTCTTGTATGCAATAAAACACACTTGCACACTAACACCCCTAGGGTTACCTCCACTTGTTGCCTTCAAAATTGGGCCATATTGCATGTTAGGTCTCTTTGGGCAAAACAAATAATTCAAATGATCATAGTCCCTCGATGACGCTTTCGAAAGTTGCCTAGAAATGATCAAGTCCCTTAAAGGAAAAATTGCCCAAAGATACTTGGCACCATTGCA
Source organism: Vicia faba (assembly GCA_948472305.1). Classification (NCBI taxonomy): domain Eukaryota; kingdom Viridiplantae; phylum Streptophyta; class Magnoliopsida; order Fabales; family Fabaceae; genus Vicia; species Vicia faba. Next base: position 411,688,291 of record OX451739.1, read on the forward strand.
ATTATGGTCTAAACGATGACCCGCGCCTGTCCCTTTCACATCCTAACACAAGATTGTCCACCAAATACAATGATGGAACAAAATTGTTAAAAGGGTTAAAAAATAGCAATAATCTTTGAGAAGATTAGGGTAGATAGCTCTTGGTTACTTACCAATTTGCAAAACAAAACACTTGCCTATTTTCCAAACCACACATCACTACACTTTCAAAAACAACCTTCAAAAACAAATGAAAACCTTTTCAAAAGACATACACCTTTGTATACATCCCAACATGGATCATTACAAAGCTTTCCACCACATTGGCTTCTTTTCAAAACATTTTCAAATCCACACACAAAGCACCATTTCAAACAATTGAAAATTAAGGCAAGTTGATCTAAGCAAGTAACTAAGAGCCCATGGATAACCATGGATAGAAAGGGTGCTAATACCTTCCCTTTCTATAATCTACTCCCCGAACCCAAGAAAACATCTCAAAGGTTTTTTGCTGTGCTTTTTAACCTTTCCTTAGGATAAAATAAAAAGTCGGTGGCGACTCTTGCTCAACCGAAACATTTGCGAAAACAAACGCAAAACCTCAAGTCAGTTCTCCCACCGTATCACACTTCCCATTTGTCATTCTTTTATTTTTGTCATTTATTTTGATTTTATTTCAATTAAATCAAATAAAATCAAAATAAAATCATGAAAATATCAAAAAATAATCAAAGCTTGAGATTTTGTGCATGTTTAGGTCTATTATACAGCTGGAGATGGAATCAAATTGTGCAAGCTTCAAATGGACACAAAAAGATTGGATTTTCTCAATTTGGAAAGATTTGCACAAAGAATCAAATCTTGAATCAATGATCATAATTGGAGAAGATTCGAAACCAAATTGCAACCCTAATTCATTCTTGGATAGATAAGGAAGGATTGTAGATCAAAAACAGAGAGATTGGAGACGTGCAAAGAAGAGAACAAATCTCAAAATTTCAAGGAAAAGTTGTAAACTGATTTCCCACTTCCAGGCTTCCTCAAGCCATTCCAGGCACACCAATCGATTGTTGGACATCCAGGGATCAAGGTTCAACCACTAACAAGCTTCCTAACATCCAGAAACGCAATGTAAGAGTCCCACGATTTCCATGTTTTTTGAATTCGTATATCATGATTCTGGCATAGTTGGCATGTTTTATTGATATATTCTTAATCCTCGAGTCATTTGCAAACTACTGGTTACATTTAATTTCGTTTTTGCTGACTATACATCAAGATGCCATAGTTAGGGTTCTTGGTTTGCTTTTGGGGTTTTTATGTACAGGTACAATTGGCCATGGATAAGGGTACCATGATGCTCGTGAGGTTGTCACGAGTTGATTGGTACCATCATTTTGCATTTATCACGCTTGTATAGGATTTTGGAAAGGTACAGGGTTGTACCTACGCCCATCTGTCCGTAGGTAAAAGTTATTGATCTAAAACGACGGAGACGATTAGGAAGATGATAACGTGGCGCCCCATGAATAGTCCTTTCAAATCTGTGGGCATTTTGATTATTATTATTTTTCTTTTTCCATATAATGATTGTTTGTCATTCTTTGTACAACTAATCAAGCCAGCCCAGCTGGTAAGCGCACAGTGTGATTATGCCAAAGGACCTGGGTTCGATCCCCAAGTCCCCAACATTGCTTTCTATATTTTTTCTATGCATAATTAGGTACACAGGTATACAACCAGTCCACCATATGTCCTCAATATCTAACCAATCAGGTCATCAACATGCCAGATCCAAAGCTTCCCAATGAAGGTCCACCATACACCCAGTCAAGCTAGCAACATGGGATCTGGAAAGCTCAAACAGGCCAGGCGCTATTGAGCCCAGATTTGCCATCAACACCCCCCTTTTTTTGCTGAAACACAAGGCCCATTCTTATTCATTTTTTTTATTTTCTTTAATTTAATTTATTTAATTTATTTTCTAACCACAAAATTAATTTCTTTTTCTCAAAAAAATCATAAAAATCAATTTCACAAATTTAGAGTTAGGTTTATTTTATTTTATCAAATTTAATTTAATATTTAGTTTAAATTTAATTTAGGATTAATTCTAACTTTTTTTATATATTTAAAATCAATTAGAAAAATTAGGGTTAGCTTGATTTAATTTTTATTTTCTATCTCAAATAAAACAAAAATACAAAAATAAGTTAATTTAATCATTTATCTTAATTTAAATTAATTAGTAATTAGGTTTTTTATTATTATTCAATTAAACTTTATTTTCTCAAAATAACACAAAAACCACAAAAATGATTTTTCTTTTTGTAATTAGGTTTAGGTGGGCAAAACCCTAATTTTTCTTTCCATTCGATTCATCGCGCGCGCTTATTATTTTTACAATATTAATGTAACTGCTCACAGTATGTAATAGTTTAATTAGGATTTTCTTTATTTATCTTTTTTACGGGTTTTTGGCTATGTAATTAATCCCCCTCCCCGAAGCCTTGTAATAGCGTAGTTTTATTTCTCGCATTTTAATTTTTGCAAATATTAACTGTTAGATGTATGATAATAGGATTGCATGACAAGACTGTATGTTAATTTAAACTGGCTAGAAAACCCTAAATGTGCAAAGATAATAACTGAAATCAAATCACTAGCACATGCGCACTCTTAGGGTATACTCTCACTTCGGTTGCCTTCGGTAAACGATCATTAAGTATAGGGTGTCTTAGTGGTTACCCTCTTGTCTAAACAAAGATCAAAAGTCCCGTTCGGAAATGTTGCCTCGAATATGATCTTAAGACTTTAGGGCTATTACTAAGACGTCCTAACATTGCTTTAGTGATCGTGCGTCCCTTACGAATTGACCCTTACAACTCCAACTTTTTTCGAGTAGGTAGATGCTAGTAGGTACTTGCTCAAAATCAAACTTTTTCACACTCACACTTTTTTCAAACAAAGTTTTCAAAACGACTTTGTAACACTCTTGAGGACTGATACAAGGGTTAAAACGAAGTAAAACAAAATTTTTCAAAACAAACACACACAAGCAATTTTCAAAAGATGAACTAGTACCTAAGAGCCCATGGAAAACCATGGATAAAAAGGGTGCTAATACCTTCCCTTTCTATAATCTACCTCCCGTACTCAAAATCTCAAAAAAGGAATTTTCTGTGCTTTTTTCCTTTCCAGTTGGATAAAATAAAAGTCGGTGGCGACTCTTGCTTACCGCGACATTTTGCGAACACAAACGCAAAACGCAAACCAACATTTTTCCAAAACAGTCGGTTCTGCCACCGTATCACACCGGGTATGCCTAATTGGTTGTTGATTAAGGAGGTTCAAGAAGGCATTCTATAGAGTTTTCTTATCTCATACGCTTTGAAGAGGCAACAGACCTACTCCGTTAGGTATCGTCGTGACTTCATTTCCGTATTTTAATGTTTTCTAGAGATCATGTGAAGTAGGATTTTACCGCTTTCCTTGCCATGTCAAGCAGGAATATAGATGCATGAAAGGGACCTCCGTTGATGATATTTGTTAGGAATCCCTCTGGTTTACTTAAAGACCTGTTTAAGGAAATTCCGCATATGTGCCTTGTTTGCTACTCATGTTTGTTTTCTTTTGACAAAGCACTTGTTTGCTTATTTGTTTGCTTCACCATGCTTCCCTTAGGATCTCTTGATTAGAGTAGATTTCGAACTAGACATTAGGATAGGTATCCATGCATGCTAACAAAGGGTAGAAATTTCCCTTTCAAAACTCAACCATAGGACCATCATTGTATGATTACACTAGGGCTAGAGATTAGAATAGCCTCCCTTAGTTGTTTTCTTTTCTTTACATATTGCATCTTAAAATAAAAACTTTCTTTTTCTTGGAAAATCATAAAACATCTTTAACGAACTCAAATCCTTCTTCAAGGTAAAAAATACAAATCAATCTCAATTGTTTGTGCGGCTTTTGGATCTATTTTAAACTTTGATAAGTTGACATCTTACCATCCTTACCATGATATTTTATTATCTTTTTACCGATGTTTCTCCATCGCACATGTTTGTTATCCTACATTGATTTTCAATATCATTGTTAGGTGTGATGTTTTATCATCTAATTTGTAATGTTTTTCCGTTTTTGCCATGATATTTTACTATCTTTGTGTCAATGTTTCGCCATCGCGTATGTTTGTTATTCTACTTTGATTGTCAATATCATTGTCAGGTGTGATGTTTCTATCATCTAAGTTGATGTTTCTCCATCCTTGCCATGATGCTTTGTCATCTATGTGTCGATGTTTTGCCATCGCGTATGTTTGTTATCCTACTTTTATTTTCAATATCATTGTTAGGTGTAATGTTTTATCATCTAAGTTTTGATGTGTTGTCATCTTTACAATGATATTTTACTATCTTTTTCTCGGTGCTTCGTCATCACATATGTTTGTTATCCTACTTTGATTTTTTATATCATTGTTAGGTGTGATGTTTTATCATCTTATTTAATATTTTGCTATCATGCTGATGTGTTATCATCTTATCCGAGTTTGTGTTGCCATGTAATGTCTTGTCATCCTTGTTTTGAGGTTTTATTATCTTTGTTGATATTTTTCCATCTTGATTGTTGCTTTTGTCTTTTTAACTAAAAAACACAAACCAACCAAAACATTTGACCCGAACTACGGCTGCTCTGATTCCTTAAAAGGGATACATATGCATTGGGGTAGGGCCCGAATGAGCACAACTTTTATTTTCCCTACATTATTTTCCCTTTTCTTTTGCATGCATTCCCTCTTTGCATTTTATTTTAGCTTTTAAGCATAGATATAGATTTTACACACCCATTAGATTAGAACAACATGAGTGGATACCGTAGAGTACTACGAACGTGCGGGGTGCTAATACCTTCCCATCGCGTAACAGACTCCCTAATCCGATCTCTCGGTTGAAAGACCGTGATTTCACCCTCTTCAGGTTTTCTCGATGTTTACCTTTCCTTTCGGTGGGATAAAAGACGTTTGATGGCGACTTCATTGATTTCATTAACTGATGATTGTTCAGCCGATTGTTTCAGTAGCTATGTATTCTTCTATAGGATATGGTCCAAATTAGATTATCCCTTGATCCGCCAATTTGTTTAACGTCTTCTCAAAAGCTTCATTATGTTCCAAGAGGAACTCACACTCTAACAGATATTCCTTCAAAAGATTTATTGGGGCCTTTACTCTTTTGAATTCCCTATAGTCAGTGACTACTTCAATTACGTTTATTATTGGTCCACCATGCGAAGGCATGAGGTTTGACTTAATACTCGATTTATCAAAAGTGGTATCCTGAGAATCCAACAAATCTTGAACCTTATGTTTGAAGGCCCAACATTTTTCTATATTGTTCCTGGGAGAATTGGTATGATACTCGCATCTCGCATTGGCATCATAACTTGATGGGGGTGCCCCGATTGGAGTAGCTATAGGTCTTAGCTCTACCAAAGGCGCCTTGACCAACGGTTGCAATAATTGACTATGTGACATAGGGAGCAGGTCAAATTTTCTTGGTGGCCTTTCAAATTTGTTCTTGTGTTGTTCTCATGGAATTATTAATGGTTATTGTACCCTTGGATGCGAGGCTATAACATTAATTTATCCCTTCTTCTTTTTCGAGAATTTAGGAACATGTCTTTTTGCATTATAAGGGGTACTAGATGATGCCCCTTGTATCTTCCCGCTCTTTATGCCAGCTTCAATTCTTTCACCAATAGTCACTAAAGCAGAATATCCAGAAGAGACGCTTCCTACCATCTTTTCATAATATAATCCTTATAAAGTTTCCCATGAACATATCGACTAATTCTTTCTCCAAAAGTGGTGGTTGTACTCGGGGTGCCACTTTTATCCACCTTTGAGCATACTCCTTGAAAGATTCCTCATTTTTCTGAGACAAGTTCTGGAGTTGCATGCGGTTAGGCGCCATTTCCAAGTTGTACTTGTACTGTTTCAGGAAAGACTTATCAAGATCTACCCAGGTCTTGATACGAACTTGTTCCAATTTCATGTGTCAATCCAGGGATGCCCCACTTAAACTGTATTAGAAACAATAGACCATCGGATTTTGGTCTTGAGCGTATGCATGCATCTTTCGGCAATACATGCGTTGATGGTTTCTCGGACATGTGATTCCCTTGTACTTTCCAAAGTCAGTTACTTTGAGTTTTGGAGAGATCACCACATTAGGAACTAGACCCGTTTCGAGAGCGTCGACATCGAAAGCATCGTAACCCTCCAAAACTTTTAACCTTTCTTCAAGGGCTTTGGGTTGGTTGAGCGCCAATGGATTTTCAGTGGCACGCGTATGGGTTGCCTTTTGATGTGCTTGATTGACATATTCTAAGTCCTGGTCTCCATATTGTAAGTCTAAGTAGTTGTCTGCATTGTTGATCAGAATCTGCAAGGTGTGAGATACCCCTACCTTTGGTGGAGGTGGGAAAAACCCTTCAGTATCAGCTTGTCTTATTTCTTATTGAGCCATGGTGGAATTTTGGGGTCCTGATTCCGGTTCTCTCCTTGGCTGGTAACCACTTCATGCACCAATGGTTTAGGTTACTTCTTCAAAGGCCGCCTTAGGTATTTGTTCCTGCCTTTCAATGATGTTCTTCAAGGATAGAATAACTTGACTCATATCTTCTTTCACTGGATCGATATTGCCTTTAACCTGCTTTAAATACTCCTTAAAGGCCGCTAGGTTCTCTTCGATTTGTTCCATCACTTTCTGTCGATGGGATCTTGTCTGGTATGGTGGTCAAAGAGGTGGTGCTTTTCTAGCTCTTCTACCAATGGTTTTAACTGGAGAAGGTTTTGAAAAATGATGAGTTTTTTTATGAGTTTATGAGATTCAAATGTTTGTGAATGTATGAATGTGTATGAATGTGCTAAGGGTTTTATCTTTGAATGTCTTATTGACCTGGATATACATTTATATATATATATATATATATATATATATATATATATATATATATATATATATATATATATATATATATATATATATATATATATATATATATATATATATATATATATATATATATATATATATATATATATATATACATAGGTTTTTCTTTTTTTATTGGTGAGTATCTAAAAACTAAATATGCAAACGAGATACAGAAACAAAATGCCTTTATTAAAATAGTAATTGTCTTTAAAAAGAATCCAATTCAGATATTGAAAAATATTCAAACTTGAAACATTAAAACTTGCTGAAAGAAATAATCAAAGGGAAACAAAAAGTCTTCTAAGTGCGTCTGCGGATGTCTGCTCTAAAACCATCGACCATTGTCCTGTAAAGTTTAAGGAAGTCTTCGACGTCTTTCGGAAGAGGGACTATCACATTTTATGCATCTCTCAAGCTCCTATGGATGTCTTCAATGAGATTTTTGGCTAAGAAGGAGAGTCTTGCATGCTTGTCCTTGTAGAATCGGTATTCTCCGTACAGATCAGGAGTTATCTTATGATTATCTTCCCCTGATTTGGAGATCTTCACCTACTGCTCTTCCCAATACAACTTTTCAGCCCTCATCTTTGTATAGAGTTTCAGATGTATTAGGAAATCCTTTCGGAGGCCTTCTAATTCAAGACATACTTGCTCGTATTCATCAATCTTCTTGGTGAGAAATCTTTATGCCATCCTCCTTTTGAGGCGTTCCCCTACCTCTGGTTCTTGGCTATCTTGGAGTCTGGTGGTAAGATACTTCATTTGTTCTTCTTGATCTAAAGAAGCTTGTGCCAAATTTTAGATTTGAGCCCTCACATCTTCTTCCATCGCCTTCTTATCCTGCATTGCCTTTTCATACCATCTATTTAATTTCCCGATTTCACTAGAAACATCCTCCAACCGTTGGTTGTGGGAATCCAAGTTAAAAGTAGCACTTAACAACCCTTCAGTTGAATGCTTCCGCTTAAGACTATCCTTCTCAAATTCCTCACGATCTTTCTGAATTTCTTGGTATTTTGATTCAATTATGTGTTGCATTTGTCTTTTCTCCTTAGTTAAGTCATGGAGGTTGAGCTCAAATTCTGCTTTCTCCCTTTAAGCTTGTTCTAAAGCATTCTTCATATAGTCTATTTATTCTAAAGACATAGGTGGAGAATCTGGAACATCTGGCTTGTACTCAAGATCTACGTCAAATGGTAACTTAATAACTCGCACCCTATCCAAAACCTATAGAGTGTAGGGATCTTTCGCCACAATATTCTTCCTTTCAACCTTTCTTTTATTAACCCTATTCCAATCTCGGATGACCTTGTTGAGCAACTCTTGGTTGTTTTTTCCCATGTCATGAATGATCTATTGTTGGAGTTGTTCATCTAAGGGTTTATCCTCCAAAGGATACCCTAGTTGTCGTAGTGACAAGGTAAGGTTGTAATTGATGCAATACGTGATCCAATCAATGTAACATTTGGAAAATATCCGCAACTATAAACGATTTCACTGATGTCTAGCTTCCTTGTATACCACAACACACAATTAGCAATAAGAGACCTTAATTTTTGAGGCCACTTGTATCTTGTCAGATTTAGAATTATGTAATCTTCCTTATAGAGGTGAGTCATGAACCAAGAATATGAGATTGAGATATGTTGTACCCCAAAATTTACCCTCTCTTTTCTCAAGACATTCCTCACAAAGGATCTCCAATGCTCAAGGATTCTCAAGGAATTGACCAAACAAAATCACCTTTGAAACGCTGAGACTAAACTAGGGTTTTGACTAAGAACAACTGATCATTGAATTTTGACCTAATACATGACTTAATGGATTGAAGCATAATCTCAAAGGCTCAAATATGACATGTTAACCCAATTCCATGGCTTAAATCATTTCTCAATATCAATGGATTGATAGTCGAAATTTGGTCAACTAATGAAAAGTCAACTAATACGCCAAAAGTCAAACTTTGACTTTTCGGTCAAAATTTGGTTTCAAAGATCAAAATTCATCAAGAAATTCAATAATATCAAGATTTATCATCAAGAAATCAAGAAAGTCAAAAGTCAATGTGAAAAGTCAAACTTTTCAAGACTTAGAAATTTTACATATTGTTTTTTATACATGATAATTTCATTACTTCATGCCATTCTTTCACTAAGATGAAAGATGATTCAAAGAAAACTTTCAACATGAAAGTTGTATATCTTGATGATATATACAACTTTTCATTTATTATAAAGTCCTATAAGTTCTTGGATTTTGAGTTATAAATTCATGAAGTCATGGCATTTTTGTATAAACACAAAGAAATTTTCAGCAAAATTAGTTAGGTTTTTATCCCAACTTCTTGTCCAATGTTCATCAAGTTCCAATTGGATTATTCAAAATTAGAAAACATAAAGATTGTAGAGGATGTTACAAGCTTTCCAAAATGTTAAAGAACTCATTGAGATCATACTTGAGCTAAGAGAATCAAAGCCATGAAGTTAGGGTGTCATTCTTGAATTACAAGGCAGATTTAGTGATGAACGAGAACCAAATCCATATCCATGCTCCATAATCTTCACTTTGAAGGCCTCAAACTTGTATATAAATCCTTAATTAAATGCTTACATAACTTATTAAGCTATGATCCAAGTGTTTGAGCCTTTGTCCAATTGATCATTCCATTTTTGGAAGAAAGTAACATATCCATTCTTGAAAAGTTCACTTTAATCGCAAAGTCAATTTCTTGAGCCTCTAACTTGTTGTTCTGATCACACTCAACTTCTACAAGTCAGAGCAAGCATGTTTAAAGTGAACAACCACTTTACATATATGGGTACAAACATTGGAAACGTGTTCTTCATGCTTGCTTCAAAAACAAGCACGATAGCCATAACATGTGATTTCAAAATCTGAGTTGTTTCAAGTCTCAAACCTTCTCTATAAATACAGAGGCCATTTACAAGACCATTCCAGAATTTTTGTTGTGTAGACAAGCCCTTAAAATCTCATGCTCTAAAAAATCCATAACTGTCCACAAAGCCTTCACTCTTGAGTTTTTGAAGTCAAAAACTTTGAACCTCTCACACCTTGCAAAGTTATGTCCAAACAAACCATCCAAACACTCCACATACATCATATAGGAGTTATTCAAACACAAGAACAACTTCTGTAACATCACTATTACCATTTCCTAAGCTCAAAAATATCCAACGCAACAATTAAAACTCAAAATACAAATTTCAGCTTCAAGGTAAGTTTTCTTGACTTTAAACTTTTCATTTCAAACATCATTAGTAATCCATTATTGAAGATAGATGTAGTAACTATTGTCTTTTGAAGCTAACCATTTCCTTGCTTTTCATTCTTGTCAATACTGTGTTGAGAACTGACCTATACACACAATAGAACAATGTTCAAGGCAAAAAACTGCAGCATGAGTCAACACATACTCACATGAGTCGACTCGTTTTAGTGACAAAACCAGGCATGAGTAGATGCAAGACATTATGAGTCGATACACACTGCTATCCAGACCCAAAAATAGAAAGACCAAAGGTGTATAAGTCGACACAAAACACGAATGTGTCGACACAAACAAAAAATGAGTCGACACATACCCTTACGTATCGACTCATACTGAGCTGATTTTAGTTTTACAGGAACAAGAAAGGTTATATGTCGATGCAAATATGCATGTGTCGACACATAATGGTTAAAAAAAATTTCCTTTCTTTTGCACTGTTTTTATATTTTCTATATATTTTCTTTCATTGCTATTCAATATGGTTGTAATAATTAGGACTTTTATTGCTTTCCACCCCCCCATTTGTAAATTTGTATACCCCATCCCCAAATGATGTAATAGCGTAGGACATTTATTTTCCGCAATTTACCGCTTTTATATTAAATGATATTAATTAGGGTGTGTATGGCAAGATTTAAAATCAACAAGTAAACAACGCTAATTCAAGAAAAAAAATGCATGAAAACAAAACACTTTACACACATGCACCTCTAGGGTTAACTCCACTTTGTTGCCTTAAATAAATAGTCACGCCCCTCGAGCGTGGGATGCTTTAGCAAAGACTCTCGAATACAAGATCCTTGTCCCTTGATGACCCTTCAATGTTGCCTTCGGTAAACGATCTTAGACCCTTACGACAAATTGCTAAGGTATCCTACAATGTTGCCTTCTATGACTATACGACGAACCATGTTCGTCCCTTCACATCCAATGATAAGGCTTCTTACCAATTAATGTAAGATAGCAACATCTAAAGGAGGAGGAAAATAACTAAGACTTTTTTGAGTAGGTAGAACGCTCGTAGTTTCCTGTAACCTTTCAAACACACAAACACTATCAAACATGAAATATTTTCAAAAGTCAACACTTTGTATGCATTCTTATATAAACGAGAATCATTACAAAGTTCTCTGAAACGAAGGAACTTTCAAAAATACTTTCAAAAACCATCACAAACACATTTCAAACAAAACATTTTCAAAGTGAGCTAGCAACTAAGAGCCCGTAGATAACTACGGATGAAAATGGTGCTAATACATTCCCTTTTGATAACCTACCCCCGGAACTCAAGAAAATATCTCAAAAGGTCTTTCCTGTTCTTTTCACCCTTTCCTTTATAGGATAAAATAAAATTCGGTGGCGACTCTTGCTATCTGCGATAATTGCGATAAAACCCAAAACACCCAAGTCAGTTCTCCCACCGTATTATAGAACTGGCGACTCTGCTGGGGAAATACTTAAAAGTGGGGTTAGCTTAGAGACTATATCACCTTTAAATGCTTTCATTGTTTGATTTTTTTTCTTTACATTTATGCGTACTTGTTTGGGTTTTTATTGATCCTCCACCCGGATCGGGGAACATTATTAGGTAAGTAGCAATAAATCATGGGGACTGTGCAGGGTATACCGACTTGGTTGAAGCGATGGCTACGTTAGTGTGACACATTTTTTGGTATCGGTAGCCCTTGAGTCCAGTCAAGGAGAATACGGGGCTGCTGTGTGGTGTCATGAAGCACTAACTGACCATAGAACCTTTAATCGAACAACTTGGCCATTAGGAAGTAGTGAGATAGCCGGCTTTGGTGCAGTCCTAAGTTGGTTGATACTCGATGCTACGCTCATTGAGATCGGGCTTTCGGGATATTTCGGTCGCCAATAAAGAGGCTTGCACTGAAATAATGCCCGATGAAGAAAGATCAGTGATATTGAGATCCCTAGAACCCGATTACTTTTCTAGGACAGGTCGAACCAACCAAACTTCAAGAGGGTACTTACCTATGAAACTCATGCAAGCCTAAACATAAGCACTTTTTTTCTTTGTGTGTATATTTTTACTTGTACATAACATCATGACATCTTACCATGGCATTTTGCACTAACCATTTCAAGGATTTTTGGGATTTATCTTTGTGCTGTTTTATAGGACATGACTTCGACTCGCAGGAATATTATCCAAATCAACCTCGTAAGAGTGTCTCCTCAACTCAAAGAGTTAGCGTAAAGGGTTCCTGAGAATTCTCCATTCACCAAGAGACATGGCCGACTTCTCAATCTGGTTACCTCAAGCCTTGATGAAGACATGATGAAAGTGCTCTTTCAGTTCTTTGACCCTTTACACCATTGCTTTACCTTTCCTGATTACCAACTTATGCCTACTATGGAAGAATTCTCTCAACTCTTGGGAATTCCTATTCTTGATCAACTACCCTTCAATGGTATTGAAAGAGACCCAAGACCTGAGGAGATTTCTCTAGCTCTACATTTGCAACGATCCGGCGTTGTGGCAAATTGGGAAACAAGAATTGGTGTCAAAGGGTTTCTAGCCAAGTTTTTGTTGGAGAAGGCTCAAGATTTTTGGGATGCTCTGGATTTGCAAGCCTTTGAAGAAGTGTTGGCTCTTCTCATCTATGGGATGGTACTATTTCCCAATCCTAACTAACTTATAGATATGAATGCAGTCAAAAAAATTCTATCTCGCAATCTGGTGCCTACTTTACTTGGGGATATCTTGCACTCTTTTCACTCTCGCACCATGAAGAGAAGATGACTTCTTATGTGTTGCACTCCTTTGCTGGCTAGTGGTTTATTTCGCACCTACCTCGATTTGTTGTGAAGAATGAGCAAGGCGTGAGATGGTCTAATAGATTGATGTCACTCATGCATTCTGATATTCATTGGTGTCCTCGGTCCTTGGAGGATATTACTATTATTGACCGTTATGGGGAATTCCCTAATGTCCCTCTACTTAGCATTAGGGGAGGTATCACCTACAATCCTTGTTGGGATTTGCGACAGTTTGGGTATGCTAGGAGGGATGTCCCTCATGATACACTTGTCCAAGGAATTGCATTTGACTATGAGAACAATGTCAAAGGTTATTGTCCAAGATTCGTACGAGCTTGGGGCATGGTGAATAAAGTTAATAGCAAGACATTGGGGCATAAAAATTACATCCTCATTGAGCCTTACCTTAAGTGGATACGAACTCGTGCTCAAAGTCTCGTGATGCCTTACCCCGCCATCCTACCTGTGATTATGGAGCCCGTTGCTGAGGGAGACACCCCTTACACTCTTCTTCATCCTAACATGCCAACTACTCTCGAGGAATTACAAATATCATAGATTCAACTCAAAGGAGAGAGAGACACCTTTGAAACCCAGTTCTACGTAAGCGAAAAGAAGGTTTTGGAACTCACGAGACAACTTCATGAAGAGTAGAGTTTGAATGCCTATATTGCACCGAAGAAGAGGATGCGCTCATGGGAAGCTTGAGTCTTTTTTTTTTGTTTTAGGAGTTTATTTTGCATTATCTTTGTTTCTTCCATTGTAAGCCCAAGAGGAATCTTGTAACCGTTTGAACTTATTAATGCAATTAATGTTCGTTCCCTCTTTGTCTAAACAAATTTAAATCTTAAAAAATCCTTGAAATCATTTGCATTTGCATTCCATGCATCATGACATAAGCAGATTTTTTTACACAGGTTTCCTCATCTTTCTACTGTTTATTTCAGTAAGATGGATATCGAGCAAACTGTGAAATATTTGCAAGTAGAGAATTACCAGTTCCAAGAGACCTTACTGACCCTGGCCAAGAGATAACAAGAGCTGATGACACTGTTGGCGGCCAAAAAGAAAACTAAGAAGAAGGCCCTCATCAACATGGGAAAAAGGTTTAAAGGCCCAGTCCGTTAGGTGTAGATAGTTGAAGAGTCATCCGAGGAAGACGAGAACCAGGATGAAGAAGCAAAGAGTACCCATGCTGGGGTGCAAACAATCAAGTTTCTGAGGATGAAGACTACTTTGATGAACATTATCCACCGGCTGAGGATAAATACAAGCAGTTAAAGGATAAACTGAAAGCTGTTGAAATTCAAGTCATACCTGGTTTGGATTTTGGTGATTTGGGCTTAGTACTTGGGGTCGTCATTCCCTATAAGTTCAAAATACCAGTTTTTGCTAAGTATGACAGAGTTTCATGCCTAAAACTTCATCTGAGATCCTACGTCCGCAAGATACAATCGGATACTACTGAGAAGAAGCTTTGGGTCCATTTCTTCCAAGGGAGTCTGGCTGGGACTCAGCTAGAATGGTTTTACCAATTGGAGGGTTCCCGCGTTCACATATGGGAAGATCTGGCCACTGTATTTTATCATCAATATCAGTATAACACTGATTTGGTGCTGACTAGAGTTCAACTTCAAGGAATGACAATGGGTACTAATGAAGGGTTTAAAGAGTATGCGCAAAAATGGAGGGATCTTGCTGTAGGGTCCAACCACCACTAACTGATAAAGAACTAGTTGATATGCACATGGGTACATTAACTAGCCCATTTTTCAACTTGTTAATTGGGAGTTCTTCTTCTGGTTTCACCGAGTTAATCCTAACCGGTGAAAGGGTCGAAAGTGGCATTAAGAGTGGAAAAATCCCCATGACATCTGCTTCTGCATCCAACTCTGTAAAGAAGCCCTTTATTAGGAAGAAAGAAACCAATGTTGTGTATGGGGCAAGGGCCCGTACCAAGAAGGATCACCGACCCTATGTTAATGCCGTGTTAATCTACAACCCTTTATCTGCTCAAAGACAACAAGCCAACCATCAAAGGTCTGAGGTTCCAAGAAGACAATTCACAAGGATTAACATGTCATTGTCCCAAGCCTTGCAACATCTGTTGAAGGCCAACTTAGTGACATTGCGTCATCTGACATCAAATCCAAATATTACATCACCTAAGTACAATCCAAATTCCAGGTGTGCGTATCATTCCAACAACCTTGGGCACGAAACTGATCAATACTGGGCTCTGAAGAATAAGATTAAGATATTATCGATAATAAAACTATCGAGTTTGTTCCACCTACAACTCCAAATGTGATGACTGCACCGATTCTGAACCATGGTGTTGTACCCCAAAATTTTCCCTCTCATTTTATCAAGATTTCCCCTCACAAGACTATTTGAACTCAAGACCAAGCTAGGGTTTGCTCTGCTCAAGACATCTCCTTGCACTGATGACCTGAAATTAGGGTTTGAGTTTGCACAGGGATTTTTGTACTTTCAATGCTCAATATGACTTTCATACTTCATGTTGGACTCCTAAGATTGCTCATGCCAAGTTTCAAGCCTTGAATCAAATTTTTGCCCAGTCAATTGGACAGTTGACCTAGAAATCAACTATATTGGGGAAAAAGTCAACTGTGGCCAATTTACAGTCAAACCTCGTAATTTTTGATCCACATCAACATTATAGACTCATATGAGCCATTTGATCAAGTTTGGACCATAACTCCTCAAGAAATTTGATCAGATCATCAAAAGGGCAAAATGGTCATTTTTAGGGTTTTTGACTGCAGAAGGGAAATTTCTGATTTTTAACCTAGCCAATGGAAAATTGGGTTCAAGCATGGATTCAAGGACTCAATGGCATCATCTTGACCTAATCACAAGGTTCAAAAGATCTCAAATGCATTGGATTGACAGATGAATTTTCCAGTCAACTGATCAAAAATCAACTATACACTGAAAAGTCAAACTTTGACTTTTTGGTCAAAATCAAGTGCCAAGGGTCATTTTTCATCAAGATGTGTCAAAACATGAAACTTGTTCACCAAGAAACCTAATTTTGAAAATTAGGGTTTAAAATGGAAAATTTTCATAACTTAGAAATTTTCTAAGTTATGAAAATTTCTTATTTTTTGCTAACTTTTTCACCATGATGCAATTGGATTCAAACAAAACTTCCAACATGAAAGTTGTAGTCCTCCACAAAATATACAACTTTGATAAACAAAGTTTTCCCAAAAGATGCTTGGATCTCAAGTTATGATTTTGTGAACAAGGGTCCATGAAACTTTTAACTTAGTGAAATTTTGCCCTAGTTTAGGCAGGATTTTGACCTATCTTCATGGAAATTTTTCACATAGTTCCAAGTGGAATCTCAAAATTCATTTCAAAGATGGATTGTAGAGCATGTTACAATATTTCCAAAATGTCCAAAAACTCTCCAAGATTATTCATGGTTAGGGAGAATCGAAAGTTTGAAATTGGTAAATCATCACTTTTGTCCAAGGCATTTTACACCATGCTACAATTTGCAAATTTTGTCCAACCATGCTTGTACTTGGTTTAAAGGTCCTTAAACCCTTCCACACTCATAAATTAAATGCAAACACATTGGTTAGAGGCATTGTTCTGATCTATGGAACATTACACATTGAATTAATCCATTTTTGGCAAAAAGTTAACAATGCCATTTACATAAAGCATGCTTTATGTCAAATTGATTATCTTGAGCCATACACCAAGCCTTTTGCTGAAAAAAAAGCTCCCTAATATAAGGCAAAGTTCACCAACTTTGTGCAGATAGAGTATAGGCCTTTACAAGCCCTGCCATGGTCACTTCTCACTTTTACTTCAAAACCAAGTCAACTTGCAAAATCACCACAACTTTGTAATATGATATAACCAAGTGTTGCATTCATTTCAAACAAGTTTTATACATTTCCTAAAGCCAGAAACACGAGCTAGCAAGTTCTCAAACCCTCCAAAACACCAAAACACAAGTTCTTGCAAAAACAGGGCAGGCCCTGCAGAACCACTTCCATCTTCACATTGCCTCGTGCGTTTTGTTCCAAACCAGTTCCAAGATACTCCATACAACATACCTAAGCTATCCCAACCATTTCCAAGTAACTGTAACTCCATTTACACACTTCATTATTTTCAAATTCTGAGTTTGCAGGTTGAGTTCTATAGGAAGATTCAAGCCATTTCAAAGCAAGCTAGGCATTGGGAAAGCTCAAAGGAACTTCAAGCAAGCTCACAAGTATCTCAGGCCTCACTCACAACCCCTACATTGCCATACTCGAGCTTGACTGAAACAGGTATTTCTCAAACTTCTATCTCCTTATTTAGGAATCATTAAGCTTAGGTTTGTGAATAAAAAATGTAGTCCTCATTGCCCTTGAGCTGTACATATCCATAGAATTCATTTATGTTAACTGAGCTAGGAGTATTTGATAGTTGAACTTTTTGAAAAAAACTAGGTCAAGATTTAGGGCCAATGAAATTCTCTTTGGTCTTTGAGAGTTAGATTAAGTTTTTTATATGGTTAGAATCGTGTGATCAAGAGCTATAACTTTCATGTTGCAAGTTTTTGTTTTTAAGCACAAATGCAGGAGTTAGCAGTTTGAACAGGGCGCGCGTTTTTTCTTGTTCAGAGGTTAGAGATGAAGTGGGAAATGGGCTGGGCTTGCTTGCCTTGCTTTTGACACCCCCTGTTTACTTCCTACATCCCCTTGGCCCATTGATTTTTTTTATTTATATTTTCCATTTCTATTTCCATTTCTAACTTTTATTATTTTTTCTAAATATAAAAAATCACCAAAAATATTTTCTTAAACTTTCACATTTTATTTTATTATTTTTTGGACATAGAAATATTTATTAAATAATATATACTTTTATTTTCTTAAAATAAATTCAAAATAATACAAATAATGTTACATATTTTTATTTTTATTAATTATATACTTAAATAATATTTTTCTCACACATTTAATTTTTTAACACTCTTGTATATATTTTTATTTTATATTCTTGTACATAAATAAATAATATAATATATATATTTTTCTTAAACCAAAAACTAGGGTTTCTACCCTTTCAAAAATGATTATTTTTATTTTTCTTATTTTTAGGACATTAAATAATCTTATTTTACATACATAAAATAAATACAAAAACATTTTTGCATATTTATAATATATTACATATTTAAATATTTGTCAATTTATTATTTGTACAATAAATTCAATATGGTTGTAATAGTTTTAGGGCTTTTATTTTGTGCAAAATACCCCTCTATTCAAACTTGTATCCCCATCCCCATATCAATGTTATAATAGTCATAGATTTACTTTTACGCTTTTATTGCTTTCAAATATGCCATGATAGTAAGATTAGGGTTTGTATGATAACCAAAAATCAAACAAATAGCTAGACCTAATACAAGACAAAAATGCATGAAAAATGACAACATAATACACACAAGCACCCCTAGGGTTTCATCCACTTGTTGCCTTAAAAACATGGCCATGGTATGCATGCTAGGTATCTTGGCAAAACAAAACAAAACAAAAGATCATAGTCCCTCGATGACGCTATCTTGGTTGCCTATACAAAAATGATCTAGTCCCTCAAAAACTTGCTAAGATACTTGGCACAATTTCTATCATGGTCATACGATGACCCACGCCTGTCCCGTTTAACATCCAAATACAAGATTGTTTACCAAATACAATGGTAAAACAATAATGTAAAAGGGTTAAAAATGTGTAGGAAAGATCTTTGAGTAGGGTAGACAACTCCTAGTTACTTGATCATTTTGCAAACATCCTTGCTAATTTCAAAACACACAATTTCAAAACATTTCCCAAAACAAATTTTCAAACATTTGAAACATTTTTCAAAAGACAAACACTTTTGTATATATTCAAACAAGAATCATTACAAAGGTTTCCTATACAAAGGCCTCTTTTCAAAATATTTTCAAAACCACACACAAAGCACCATTTCAAACAATTGAAAAGCAAAAGCAAGTGATCTAAACAAGTAACTAAGAGCCTATGGAAAACCATGGATGAAAAGGGTGCTAGCACTTTCCCTTATCATAATCTACCCCCCGAACCCAAGAAAACATCTCAAAGGTCTTTCCTGTGCTTTTTGACCTTTCCTTTGGATAAAATAAAAAGTCGGTGGCGACTCTTGCTAAACCGAAACATTTGCGAGCACAAACGTAAAACCTCAAGTCAGTTCTCCCACCGTATCACAGAACTGGCGACTCTGCTGGGGAATTAATCTAAAAGTGGGGTTATCTTAGGGTTTAGATCACCTTTACATGCTTACCTTGTTTGCTTTGATTTCTTTATATTTGGTTCTATTGTTTGGGTTTGAATCCTCAACCCGGATTTGGGAAACATTCATAGGTAAATAGCAATACGTTGTGGAAACTGTGTGGGGTATACCGACATGGTTAAAGCAATAGTTATATTAGTGCGACATATTTTTGGGTACCGATAGCCTTTGAGTCAATCAAAGAGAATACGGGGCCGTTGAGTGATGTCATGAAGCATTAATGGACTTTTAGAACCTTTAGTTGACCATCTTGGCCATTTTAGGGGTAGTGAGATGACCGGCTTTGGTGCAATCCAAAGTTGGTAGATACTCGATACTACACTCATTGAGGGTTTTTTTCTTGGAATATTTCGGTCGCCAGTAAAGTGGCTAAACTGAAACAATGAACGCAGAAAATAATCCGGTGATATTGAGCTCCTTAGAACCCGGTTACTATTTATCGGACAGGTTGAGCCAACTAAACTTCAAGAGGGTACTTACCTATGAAACCCCATGCAAGCCTGAAACTAGGAACTTGTGTGATTTGCTCGTACATATACTTGTGCATACATCATGAACATCATGAAGCGTCGTTTGCATCCACTAACTATTTCAAGGGTTTGGATCTTCATCTTTGTTCCTGTTTTGTAGGTTATGGATTCACTTCGCAGGAAAACCATCCAAGTCAACCTTGTAAGAATTCCTACTCAACTCAAGGAGCTTGCTTCCAAGATTCCAGATAATTCTCCCTTCACTGAAAGACATGGTAGACTCCTCAACTTGGTCAACTCCAACATAGAGGAAGATATGGTGAAAGTTCTCTTCCAGTTCTTTGACCCCCTACACCACTGCTTCACATTTCCTGATTACCATTTAGTGCCTACTTTGGAGGAATTTTCTCAACTATTGAGGATTCCTATTCTCCATCAACTACCTTACAATGGTACGGAAAGAGATCCAAAGCCTGAAGATGTTGCTCAAGCCCTACTCTTGCAACCATCTGATGTCAAAGGTCATTGAGAAACCAGAAGTGGTGTCAAGGGTTTCTTGGCAAAGTTTTTGTTTGAGAAGGCACAAGAATGCTGGAATTCATTGGACCTACAAGATTTTGAGGAGATTGTGGCTCTTCTCATCTATGGGTTGGTCTTGTTCCCAAACCCTGACCAGCTTATAGATGTCAATGCTGTCAAAATCTTCATGGCTCGCAACTCGGTGCCTACATTGCTTGGGGATATCCTCCACTCATTTCACACTCGAACAATGAGGAAAAGAGGTGTTCTCATGTGTTGTACTCCTCTACTAAAAAGGTGGTTTATTTCTCACCTTCCCCAATCAGTCTTGAAGAATGAGCAAGGCTTAAGGTGGTCACAACGATTGATGACTCTTACACATTCAGATGTTGATTGGTGTTCTCGGTCCAGAGAAAATGTCATCATCATTGATAGTTGTGGGGAATTCCCTAATGTCCCACTACTTGGCATTAGGGGAGGCATTACCTACAACCACTGTTTGGATCTGAGACAGTTTGGGTATGCCCGAAGGGATGGCCCACATGACATGCTGATTCCAGACTTGGTTTTTGACTTCGACAACGATGCTCAAGGACTTTGACAAAGGTTTATCCGAGCTTGGAGGATGCCCAATAAGGTAGACAGTAAGACATTGGGACACAAGAATTCCATCCCCCTTGAGCCTTACCTCAAATGGGTACGAACCCGCGCCCAGAGTCTTATGATGCCTTACCCCTACATTCTTCCTGTGATCAAAGAGCCTGTTATGGAAGGAGAGGTTCCATACACCCTCCTACATCCTGACATGCCAACATCACTAGAATATTTGCAAAGGAGTTAGATACAACTCAAGGGAGAATGCAATACTTTTGAAGCCCAATTCTACGCTAGTGAGAAGAAGGTTTTGGAACTTACTCGTCAACTTCACGAAGAGCAGACTCTCAACACCTACATCGCACCAAAAAGGATGCGCAACATCTTTTTACATTAGAATTTTGTATTTATCTTGCCCATGGGGCATCTATGTACTAATAAATTCTATCTTATTAATATGACGTGTGTTCCTTTTTGTTTACAAAAAAATTGAATTTTTGAATCCTTGAATACATTACATGAATACATATCATTCATCATATGTATAAACAGGTCTTCACACCAGGTTTCCTTATCTCTCTGCCGTTTATTTCAGCAAGATGGATATAGAGCAGATGGTCAAAGATTTGCAAGTGCAGAATTCACAGTTCTAACAACTACTCATGACCTTGGCAAAGGGTCGGGAGGATCTTAAAGCTCTGTTAGAGAAGGAAAAAAAAGACTTGGTGTTGCTACTTTGGGTAGAAGATTTGAAGGTCAAACTAGAAGGGTCCTGGATTTCCCCTCAACATCTGATGAAGTGGTAGGAAAAGGAAAGGGAGTTGCAGTGCCATCTGAGTCTGAGGAAGAAGAAGAGGAGGAGGACGAAGACTATTCTGAACAGTAGTACCCTCTTGCAGATGACAAGTACAAGAATATGGAAGAGCGTTTGGCAGCCATGGAGGTACAAAGGGTGCCTGGGCTGGATTTCGAAGAGTTAGGGTTAGTTTCTGGGATTGTCATTCCCCCCAAGTTTAAAGTGCCTCTTTTTGCTAAATATGACGGGGTGTCTTGCCCAAAGATGCACCTACGGTCTTACGTCAGAAAAATTCAACCTTATTCTTCTGACAAGGACCCGTGGGTCCACTTTTTTCAGGATAGCTTGTCGGGGACGCAGTTGGATTGGTTCTACCAACTAGAGAGATCTGACTTGCATAATTGGGTGGATTTGGCTGCTGCCTTTTACAGACAATATCAATATAACACAGACTTAGCACCAACTCGTACTCAATTACAGAGTATGAGTATGGTCTCCAATGAAGGTTTTAAGGAGTATGCCCAGAAATGGAGAGACTTGGCGGGATGAGTTCAGCCACCTCTATCTGAGAGGGAGCTTGTATATATGTTTTTGGGGAATCTGTCGGGTCCATTTTTCAATCACCTGATTGGAAGTTTGTCTGCGGTGTTTACCTAGATAATTCTTATTGGTGAAAGAGTTGAAGCCGGAATCAAAAGTGGTAAAATTAATAAAGATGCATCTGCTTCCGCTGCGGTCAAAAAGCCTTTTCCAGCAAAGAAAGAAGTCTCAGCTGTCTACTCCCAAAGAGGTCAGGGAAGAGTTGAGCGGCGGCCAGCGGTGGGGGCCGTAATGATTCAGAAGTCTGCAGCTGATCATCCCAGAAACAATCAACCTAGAACCAACCAGCAAAGGGTGGAAAGACCACAACGACAATACACCCGGATAAACATGACTCCCGCTCAGGTTCTACCCCATTTCTTGAAGTTAAACCTTGACAGTTTGAGGGAGGCCCCTAAAAACCCTAACACTTCATCACCACATTACCATCCCAACGCCAAGTGTGCTTATCATTCAGACAGCCTGGGGCACGACACCAACAATTGTTGGGCCCTCGGGAATAAGATTCAGGATTTAATAGACGCTAAGGAAGTGGAATTCGACGCCCCCGAAAAGCGGAATGTGATCTTTGATCCAATGCCAAAGCATGGCCACAATGCACATGCTGTTGAAGAAGATGTTTTTGTTGCTACTGTTGATTATTTGATGACTCTGTTACCGATAATTAAGCTAAATTTGTTGAAGGCTGGGATTTTCCCAGGTTGTGAAGAAAATTGATATCTTTGTTCATCCTTACCATCCGACTGTCCCTTGTTGAAGTTAGGCATCCAACGCCTAATGGATAATCAAGAAATCCTTTTTGAAAAGACTCCTATTACACCGACTCCTGTCAATGATGTTGCTATAATTACCATATCCTCCAATCTTTCCAAGGTCTCCAAAAGACTTGTTAAGATTACATCCAATCCAAAGATTGTACCTCTGAAGATAACCATGTCAAGGCCCATCCCGTACAAGTCCAACAAATCAATACCGTGGAACTATGGGGGAGAGATCTTCTACCACGGTATTAAGCAGATTGAATCAACTAAAGAAAGTTCTGATGAAGAGACTTCTGACATTGGAAATATTGCTGGAACGAGTAAAATCACCCGCAGCGGAAGAATTTTCTCTCCGGAGATTGCTCCTCCAAGGGCAATCTTCGGACCCTCAATTGCTCCTAAGGTTACCCCTGTGTCGATCAACATATTTGCAAGAACTCCAGTTATCGAAGAAATTGTGACTCCTGTGGTTGTACCCTCTGTTATTGCTGATGATAGAGGGAAATGGATCCGAGAAGCGCCCGTCAGGACGAGGGCTCAGCCTTTGGTCATACCTGAGACCACTCAAAAAGAAATGGAAGAGATTTTGAAAATAATTAAGAAAAGTGACTATGATGTTGTGGAACAACTAGGGAAAACCCCCTCAAAAATCTCTATGTTGGCCCTGTTGCTCTGTTCTGAAGCTCATGCCAAAGCTTTGATCAGATTCTTGAAGACGGCCCACGTGCCTCAGGAAACCTCCGCGGACCAGTTCCAGGAATATGTAGCTAGCCTAACAGCAGATAATGGTCTTAGATTCTCTGATGCCGATTTAACATCTAAGGGGAGAAAGCATAATGACGCTCTGCATGTATCGGTGGAATGCAGAGGGACTACTCTAGCTCACGTTCTGGTTGATACTGGGTCGTCTTTAAATGTCTTGCCGAAGAAAGCATTGGACAGATTGGACTGTGAAGGTTTAACTCTAAAGCCCAGCAATATCATTGTCAGAGCCTTTGATGGTTCTAAAAGGATGGTCCACGGGGAGGTGGACATCCCGATTAGAGTGGGAACAGAAACCTTCAACTCCGCATTTTATATGATGGACATTCGTCCCTCCTATTCTTGCTTGTTGGGAAGATCCTGGATCCACAATGCTGGGGCCGTCACTTCTTCTCCGCACCAAATGCTCAAGTACCCAGTCCAGGGGAAAATTATAACAGTTCATCGCGAGGAGGAGTATATGATAAGCCATCTAAATTCATTCCGCTATGTTGAATTGGATGGTGAATTCATAGAGACCCCTTTCCAACACTTCGAGGATGTTTCTGAAGAGATTGCAGCAACCAAGACAGTGTCTTCTATACCTTTGATTACCAAACTTGTGCCTCGGATGTCATCCCTCAAAGATGCGAAGGTTGTGATTGAAGAAGGAGGAAGCACAATATGGGGTCAGCTACCAGACTTTCCTTTCAAAACAGATAAATTTGGCTTGGGTTTCACTACTTCTGCTCAAAAGGTTGTACGCCGCGCTCGGGTTGGAGGTCCACCAGTGAAGATCACCCATCATGGAGTCAATGCTTTGGAGGATGGGGAAGAGGAGAGCAACTTTGAAGACTGGATTTTCCCTACTGTTGAAGGAGGACTGAACAACTGGGAGGCAAAAGACTTTGTTCCTATTACTTTCATAAATCAGTAATTTATCTTTCAAACATTTCTGTTGGTCTGTAATAATTCTTAAACAATTCGTACACTTTTTGCCTTATGCCTTACCCGAAGCATATAGGTTCAATTTTAAGGGTTTGATTTTTCATCTTCATATGCCATTTTAATGAATCATGGACGTTTTCACATTTAAACTTTTGTGTTCATTTTCTTTCTTTTTACATTTTATTTGTTTAAAGGTGGCTATCCCTTACATACACCCACACTCACAAAATGCAGGTACCCTTCCATTCCGGATTCCATGGGTACCAATTCTGCTATGGCCTTCAGTGACTCTGAAGATCTGGTCAATCATGTCGAATACGAAGGTGATGAAGACTGTGAAGTTCCGGGAGAATTGGCTAGACTGTTACAACAAGAAGAAAGGGTTATTCTTCCCCACGAAGAGTTGTTAGAGACAATCAACTTGGGTACTGATGAAGACAAAAAAGAAGTCAGAGTGGGTGCCAACCTAGAGCCAAGTGTCAAAGAGCGCTTAGTTCAGCTGTTGAATGAATATGTTGAGATCTTCGCCTGGTCTTATGAAGACATGTCGGGACTTGATACAGATATTGTGGTTCACCGTCTCCCTACAAGAGAAGACTGTCCACCAATTAAGCAGAAAGTCCACCAAATGAGGCCCGATATGTCTAAAAAGATCAAAGCCAAAGTGATGAAGCAGTTCAATGTTGGATTTCTTGCTGTTACTTCCTATCCACAATGGGTTGCTAACATTGTGCCTGTGCCTAAGAAGGACAGAAAAGTGAGAATGTGCATGGATTACAGAGACTTAAACAGGGCTAGCCCTAAAGATGACTTTCCACTGCTGCACATTGACATCTTGGTTGACAACACAGCTCAGCACAAGGTATTTTCTTTCATGGATGGATTTTCAGGGTACAACCAGATTAAAATGGAACCTGAAAACATGGAGAAAACTACTTTTGTTACACAGTGGGGTACCTTCTACTATAAAGTGATGCCATTCGGACTGAAGAATGCCGGGGCAACCTATCAGCGCGCCATGGTAGCCTTGTTTCATGACATGATACATCATGAGATTGAAGTCTACGTCGACGACATGATAGCCCGTTCACAAACGGAAGAAGAACACCTCGACCATTTGCAAAAGCTGTTTGTCAGGTTGAAGGAGTACAAGCTCAGACTGAACCCTAACAAGTCCACTTTCGGAGTCAGGTCCGGTAAACTCTTGAGTTTCATTATCAGCAACAAAGGCATCGAAGTTGATCCTGCCAAAGTCAAAGCCATACAAGAAAGGCATGCCCCTCGCACTGAGAAGGAGGTCAAAGGTTTCTTGGGATGCCTAAACTACATTGCAAGGTTCATTTCTCACCTAACATCTACCTGTGAGCCAATCTTCAAGTTGTTGAAGAAAGATCAGGTGGTTAAATGGAATGATGACTGTCAAGTTGCTTTCAATAAAATCAATGAGTATTTGCTAGAACCTCTTATCTTGATGCGTCCCGTTGAAGGAAGACCGCTAATCATGTATCTGACTGTTTTGGATAATTCAATGGGGTGCGTACTGGGCCAACATGACGAGTCTGGCCGAAAAGAGCATGCCATTTATTACTTTAGCAAAAAGTTTACCGACTGTGAGACCCGATACTCACTGCTCGAGAAAACTTGTTGCGCTTTGGTATGGGCTGCTCGCCAGCTAAGGTAGTATATGTTGACTCATACCACTCTACTGATACCTAAGATGGATCCGATCAAGTACATATTTGACAAGCCTGCTTTATTTGGAAGAATAGCTAGATGGCAGATGATCCTGACCGAATACGATATCCAGTACACAACCCAAAAAGCTATAAAGGGGAGTGTACTAGCTGACCATCTAGCTCATCAAGCTGTCGAAGATTACCAATCCATGAAGTTTGACTTCCCCGACGAAGATATTCTGACATTGGACAACATTGAAAATAACGGACCGTATGACGGACCTGAACAAGGATCCCGATGGACCCTGTACTTTGATGGTGCCTCTAATGCACTTGGGAACGGTATCGGCGCGGTACTCATCTCTCCAGAAGGTTGCCATACACCTTTCACCGCCAGACTCTGCTTTAGCTGCACCAACAACATGGCCGAGTATGAAGCTTGCATCTTTGGACTCAAGGCTGCAATAGACTTGGGAATCAAATCTTTGGTTGTATTTGGAGACCCATTCTTGGTCATCAGTCAGATCAAAGGAGAGTGGGACACTAAACATCCTAATCTCATCCCATACAAAGAACATGTCTTGACGTTGCTACCTCATTTCGAGCAGATTACCTTCGAGCACTTTCCGCGAGAAGAGAACCAGCTAGCAGATGCTCTAGCTACAATGTCATCCATGTTTAAACTTAACTGGGATACTGAGGCTCCCCAAATCACCATTGAGCGAATGGACGAACCTGCACATTGTCACGAGATTGATACCGAAGAAGTAGTGGACCGACCTTGGTTTTACGAAGTCAAAAGGTATCTCGAGGCGCAGGAATATCCTGAAGGAGCTTCAGTCAACGACAAAAAGTTCTTGAGGAGATTCTCAGCTAAGTTCTTCCTGAGCAATGGTATCCTATACAAGCACAATCATGATTGCATTCAGCTCCGATGTGTAGACAAGGTTAAAGCTGAGCAGATCATGGCTGAACTGCATAATGGTACCTTCGACACCCACTCAAGCGGGCATACGATGGCTAAGAAGATTCTACGGGCAGGCTATTACTGGTCTACCATGGAAGCTGACTGTCATCAACATTTCTGTAGTTGTCAAAAATGCCAAATTTTTGCGGACAAGGTACATATTCCTCCAGTTCCTCTCAATGTCCTAACAGCTCATTGGCCATTCGCTATGTGGGGAATCGACATGATTGGAGAGATCAAGCCTACAGCATCCAATGGACACCGTTTCATTCTGGTGGCCATTGACTACTTCACCAAGTGGGTCGAAGCAGCCTCCTTCGCATCCATCACAAAGAATGTGGTTGCTCGCTTCATCAAGTAAAACCTCATTTGCCGATATGGTATCCCCGACAGGATCATCACGGACAATGGTACAAACCTGAACAACTCTATGATCACCGCCTTGTGCGAGCAGTTCCAGATTCAACATCACAATTTATCTCCCTATCGGCCAAAGATGAACGATGTTGTCGAAGCTGCAAACAAAAATATCAAGAAGATCATCCAAAATATGACAGTCACCTACAAGGACTGGCATGAGATGTTACCATTTTCTCTTCACGAGTACCGTACCACGGCGCGTACATCAACTAGGGCAACACCCTATTCTTTGGTGTACGACATGGAAGTTATTTTACCTATCGAGGTTCAGATTCCCTCCTTGAGAATCATGAAGGATGCTGGTTTGAGTGAAGACGATTGGATTTAGACCCAACTTGATCAACTTAACTTGATTGATGAAAAGTGACTTACTGTTGTTTGTCATGGTCAGACGTATCAAAACCGGATGATTAAGGCATTCAACAAGAAAGTCAGGCGCCAGGTATATCAAGTCGGGGATCTTGTAATCAAGAGGATCATCTTACCGCAAAGTGATCCCAGGGGAAAATGGACTCCTACTTACGAAGGACCATTTGTGATCAAAAACATATTTTCTGGTGGAGCAATGATCCTGACCACCATGGACGGTGACGACCTGCCGCACCCTACGAACACAGACGTAGTTAAAAGATACTACGCATAAATGACCCGACAAGTTGAAAACCCAAAAGGGCGACTTGGGAAAAAATGGGCATCCCGGTGAATCGAAAACCCGAAAGGGAGGTTCAGGCAAAAGTTAGGGATAAATAAAAAAATCTGTACACCCGGCAAGTTGAAAACCCGAAAGGGCGACTTGGGCAAAAAAGGGTTTCCCGGTGGATCGAAAACTCGAAAGGGCGGTCCGGGAAAAAGTTAGGGAATGAAAGCATATGACTATGTCTCTTTGGATCACTTTAAGGACAATCTCTTCACAGACAAGCTCCAGGCTTCTGATCGATTCAACCATCTTCGGACGAAGCAACGAATGGACAAGATATTCAGAGTTACGAACGCTATAGCAGAATGGGAACCCCATGAAATTTTTTTTACACATAGCCATCTTTCTTTGTATAAATTTTTCTCATTTTTACGACAACATTCTCTTACTAGGATGTCTGTCTCCTTTGTACAAAATACTTACACAAAGTTAATACAAAGATACTTCAAAGTGCAGAAAACTATTTGCCTTCTCTTTCTTTTTACACTTGTGTTTTATTTGAAAACGCCCAATGATTTATTTAATGAGCATATGCATTTGAATATAATCACATGTTTACAAATAAACGAAATGGGAAAGAATAATTACTGATAGGTTGAAAGTATAGGAAGACGTCTTTAGGCTATTCCAGGAGAACTCCCCTGCAGCATATCATCTGGATCCCCCAGTGGAGCTAAAACCTTGAAATACATATCCCCAGCGGAATCAAATTTCAAAATCCACACCAGAGTTAAGTTTTCAAACTCCCAGTCCCCAGCGGAGCAAAATTTTGAACTACAGGCCCTCAGCAAAGAGGAAACCTTCTTCCCCAACGGAGTCAAATTTCCAACTATCAATCTACAGCGGAAACCATTCAGTTTCTCCAGATTCCCCACCAAGTTATCTTAAAGTCTGAGAATCAACCAGATAACAGTTAACTTTTGTCTTATCCCCAACCTAGGATAATTCCCCAATAGATTGGCATACAACCCAAACTCCTAAATTTTTTCCAAACAGGAATAAGCTTTTCCCCCAGAGTCTTGAACATACCCTCCAATAAGATAGCTTACTCTCCAGCAGTATAGCTACTCCCCACATAGTTTTTCACTCCCCAACAGATTGAAGATTCTTATTCTTGATTCCCCAGTGAAGTTGCCAGAGCCTTCTTTACTCTCAGCATGAATTTGTCAGAATTTTTAATCCCCTAGAAGATCGAAGATTCTCATTCTCAGTTCCCCGCAGAAGCCATCAGAGTCTTCCTTATTCTCCAGCAGATCAAGGTTTTCCTTTGTTTGATCCCCAGTAGAGATCGCTAGAGTTTTCCCTATTCCCCAGCCGAGTAAGGATTCCCATTGTGTAATCTCCAGCCATAGTTATCAAAGTCCTATGGATTCCCCAAGCAGGTTTCTCGAACAACACTTGGCATTTTTCTTACAACAGATTTTGTCAAAGACTTGAAGGATCCCTATATCCCCAGGAAAGTCGTGAAGGATTCTCACATCCCCATAGAAGTTGTCAAAGTTTTGATAATCCCCACGAGTTGCCAAGGATTCTCTATCCCCCAACAGTGGTCCAAGGATTTCTCATCCTCAGCAATCAAAGATTTTGAATCTCCAGCAGCGGTCAAGGATTTATTTTCCCCGGCAGCAGTCAAATATTTTATTATCTCCAACTATCAAGGATTTATTTTCCTCAGCAAGACGGCGAATCAACTTACATTCGCATACATTACATTCATATATCATAAACATTGATAAATGCTACCATATATTGCATCATACATTTCATGCAACATAACTTTGTGTTTCAGCTAACATTTTACCCTTTTCAGGATAAGATTAACAAGCTACCAATATACAATCATGAAAACAGCTTAGAGATGCTCCAGACACGGATGCTATTCTATTGCTTATTCAAATTCAAAGTTCAAAAAACAGCTTAGAGATGCTCCAGACACGGATGCTATTCTATTGCTTATTCAAATTTAAGCTCAGAAAACAGCTTAGAGCCGCTCCAGACACGGATGCTATTCTATTGCTTATTCAGATTCAAATCTCAGAAAACAGCTTAGAGACGCTCCAGACACGGATGCTATTCTATGGCTTATTCAGATCCCCAGCTCAGAGATGCTCCAGACACGGATACCATTCTGGCGCTCATTCTCCTGATTTTCAAAAAACATTCTTGGATGGCATCTTTAAGCCCATCTCCAACAAGATTAACACTTCCAAATGGCATCTTTAAGCCCATTCTCCCAACTATATTTTGACGAGTGCAAATTTACGGGCACTCTAATGTCCAATCCTCTTTTACCTTCGAGTCACGAAAGGCAAACTCACCAATCTAACTCTTCAGGTTCAAGAAGATTGAACGGGGGCAGCTGTTGTACCCCAAAATTTTCCCTCTCATTTTATCAAGATTTCCCCTCACAAGACTCTTTGAACTCAAGACTAAGCTAGGGTTTGCTCTGCTCAAGACATCTCCCTGCACTGATGACCTGAAATTAGGGTTTGAGTTTGCACAGGGATTTTTGGACTTTCAATGCTCAATATGACTTTCATACTTCATTTTGGACTCCTAAGATTTCTCATGCCAAGTTTCAAGCCTTGAATCAAATTTTTGCCCAGTCAATTGGACAGTTGACCTAGAAATCAACTATATTGGGGGAAAAGTCAACTGTGGCCAATTTACAGTCAAACCTCGTAATTTTTTATCCACATCAACATTATAGACTCATATGAGCCATTTGATCAATTTTGGACCACAACTCCTCAAGAAATTTGATCAGATCATCAAAAGGGCAAAATGGTCATTTTTAGGGTTTTTGACTGCAGAAGGGCAATTTCTGATTTTTAACCTAGCCAATGGAAAATTGGGTTCAAGCATAGATTCAAGGACTCAATTTCATCATCTTGACCTAATCACAAGGTTCAAAAGATCTCAAATGCATTGGATTGACAGATGAATTTTCCAGTCAACTGATCAAAAATCAACTATACACTGAAAAGTCAAACTTTGACTTTTTGGTCAAAATCAAGTGCCAAGGGTCATTTTTCATCAAGATGTGTCAAAACATGAAACTTGTTCACCAAGAAACCTAATTTTGAAAATTAGGGTTTAAAATGGAAAATTTTCACAACTTAAAAATTTTCTAAGTTATGAAAATTTCTTATTTTTTCCCAACTTTTCCCAACTTTTTCACCATGATGAAATTGGATTCAAACAAAACTTCCAACATGAAAGTTGTAGTACTCCACAAAATATACAACTTTGATAAACAAAGTTTTCCCAAAAGATGCTTGGATCTCAAGTTATGATTTTGTGAACAAGGGTCTATGAAACTTTTAACTTAGTGAAATTTTGCCCAAGTTTAGGCAGGATTTTGACCTATCTTCATGACAATTTTTCACATAGTTCCAAGTGTAATCTCAAAATGCATTTCAAATATGGATTGTAGAGCATGTTACAAGCTTTCCAAAATGTCCAAGAACTCTCCAAGATCATTCTTGGTTAGGGAGAATCGAAAGTTTGAAATTGGCAAATCATCACTTTTGTCCAAGGCATTTTACACCATGCTACGATTTGCAAATTCTGTCCAACCATGCTTGTACTTGGTTTACAGGTCCTTAAACCCTTCCACACTCATAAATTAAATGCAAACACATTGGTTAGAGGCATTTTTCTGATCTATGGAACATTACACATTGAATTAATCCATTTTTGGCAAAAAGTTAACAATGCCATTTACATAAAGCATGCTTTATGTCAAATTGATTATCTTGAGCCATACACCAAGCCTTTTGCTGAAAACAAAGCTCCCTAATATCAGGCAAAGTTCACCAACTTTGTGCAGCTAGAGTACATGCCTGTACAAGCCTTGCCATGGTCACTTCTCACTTTTACTTCAAAACCAAGTCAACTTGCAAAATCACCACAACTTTGTAATCTGATATAACCAAGTGTTGCATTCATTTCAAACAAGTTTTATGCATTGCCTAAAGCCAGAAACACGAGCTAGCAAGTTCTAAAACCCTCCAAAACACCAAAACACAAGTTCTTGCAAAAACAGGGCAGGCCCTGCAGAATCACTTCCATCTTCACATTGCCTCGTGCGTTTTGTCCCAAACTAGTTCCAACACACTCCATACAACATACCTAAGCTATCCCAACCATTCCCAAGTCACTGTAACTCCATTTACACACTTCACCATTTTCAAATTTTGAGTTTGCAGGTTGAGTTCTATAGGAAGATTCAAGCTATTTCAAAGCAAGCTAGGCATTGGGAAAGCTCAAAGGAACTTCAAGCAAGCTCACAAGTATCTCAGGCCTCACACACAACCCCTACATTGCCATACTCGAGCTTGACTAAAATAGGTATTTCTCAAACTTATATCTCCTTATTTAGGAATCATTAAGCTTAGGTTTGTGAATAAAAAATGTAGTCCTCACTGCCCTTGAGCTGTACATATGCATAGAATTAATTTATGTTAACTGAGCTAGGAGTATTTGATAGTTGAACTTTCTGAAAAAACTAGGTCAAGATTTAGGGCCAATGAAATTCTCTTTGGTCTTTGAGAGTTAGATTAAGTTTTTTATATGGTTATAATCGTGTGATCAAGAGCTATAACTTTCATGTTGCAAGTTTTTGTTTTTAAGCACAAATGCAGGAGTTAGCAGTTTGAACAGGACGCACATTTTTTCTTGTTCAGAGGTTAGAGATGAAGTGGAAAATGGGCTGGGCTTGCTTGCCTTGCTTTTGACACCCCATGTTTACTTCCTACACCCCCTTGGCCCATTGATTTTATTTTTTTTTTATATTTTCCATTTCTATTTTCATTTCTGACTTTTATTATTTTTTCTAAATATAAAAAATCACCAAAAATATTTTCTTAAAATAGAAATAGAAATAGTTATTAAATAATATATACTTATATTTTCTTAAAATAAATTCATAAATAATACAAAAAATGTTATATATTTTTATTTTTATTATTTATTTACTTAAATAATATTTTTCTCACACATTTAATTATATATATATATATATATATATATATATATATATATATATATATTTTTTTTTTTTTTTTTTCTTAAACCAAAAACTAGAGTTTCTACCCTTTCAAAAATGATTATTTTTATTTTTCTTATTTTTAGGACATTAAATAATCTTATTTTACATACATAAAATAAATACAAAAACATTTTTGCATATTTTTAATATATTGCATATTTAAATATTTGTCAATTTATTATTTGTACAATAAATTCAATATGGTTGTAATAGTTTTAGGGCTTTTATTTTGTGCAAAATACCCCCTATTCAAACTTATATCCCCATCCCCATATCAATATTGTAATAGTCGTAGATTTACTTTTACGCTTTTATTGCTTTCAAATATGCCATGATAGTAAGATTAGGGTTTGTATTATAACCAAAAATCAAACAAATAGCTAGACCTAATACAAGACAAAAATGCATGAAAAATGACAACACAATGCACACAAGCACCCCTAGGGTTTCATCCACTTGTTGCCTTAAAAACATGGCCATGGTATGCATGCTAGGTATCTTGGCAAAAAAAACAAAACAAAAGATCATAGTCCCTCGATGACGCTATCTTGGTTGCCTATACAAAAATGATCTAGTGCCTCAAAAACTTGCTAAGATACTTGGCACAATTGCTATCATGGTCATACGATGACCCACGCCTGTCCCGTTTAACATCCAAATACAAGGTTGTTTACCAAATACAATGGTAAAACAACAATGTAAAATGGTTAAACATGTGTAGGAAAGATCTTTGAGTAGGGTAGACAACTCCTAGTTACTTGATCATTTTGCAAACATCCTTGCTAATTTCAAAACACACAATTTAAAAAAATTTCAAAACATCCTGATTACCAGTTAGTGCCTACTTTGGAGGAATTTTCTCAACTCTTTAGGATTCCTATTCTCCATCAACTACCTTACAACGGTACGGAAAGAGATCCAAAGCCTGAAGATGTTGCTCAAGCTCTACTATTGCAACCATCTGATGTCAATGGTCATTGGGAAACCAGAAGTGGTGTCAAGGGTTTCTTGGAAAAGTTTCTGTTTGAGAAGGCACAAGAATGCTGGAATTCATTGGACCTACAAGCTTTTGAGGAGATTGTGGCTCTTCTCATCTATGGGTTGGTATTGTTCCCAAACCCTGACCAGCTTATAGATGTCAATGCTGTCAAAATCTTCATGGCTCGCAACCCGGTGCCTACATTGCTTGGGGATATCCTCCACTCATTTCACACTCGAACAATGAGGAAAAGAGGTGTTCTCATGTTTTGTACTCCTCTACTAGCAAGGTGGTTTATTTCTCACCTTCCCCAATCAGTCTTGAAGAATGAGCAAGGCTTAAGGTGGTCACAATGATTGATGACTCTTACATATTCAGATGTTCATTGGTGTTCTCGGTCTAGAGAAAATGTCATCATCATTGATCATTGTGGGGAATTCCCTAATGTCCCACTACTTGGCATTAGGGGAGGCATTACCTACAACCCCTGTTTGGCTCTGAGACAGTTTGGGTATGCCCGAAGGGATGGCCCATATGACATGCTGATTCCAGACTTGGTTTTTGACTTCGACAACAACGCTCAAGGACTTCGACAAAGGTTTATCCGAGATTGGAGGATGCCCAACGTGATCGGTGGAAATAGAACTGACTGTTTTTTAAGCTGGTTCACGAAATGTCGCGGTAAGCAAGAGTCGCCACCGTCTTTTATGTTCTCCAACATGGAAAGGACAAAAGCACAGCAAAATTCCTTCTTTGAGATGTCTCTCGGTTCGGGAGGTAGATTATAGAAAGGGAAGGTGTTAGCACCCTTTCTATCCATGGTTATCCATGGGCTTATAGGTACTTGCTCTTATGTTTTCAAAAGATTGTTTGCTTTTCAAGTGTATGTGGGTTTTGAAAAAGTTTCGTTTGAAAAATTTCTAGGTAACTCTTGTATCCGTCCTCAAGAGTGTATGAAATATTTGTTTGAAAACTTTTTGAAAGTGTTAGTGCGAAAAGTTATTTTTGTTTTTTTGAAAGAGCAAGTACCCAGGAGAAATCTACCTACTCTAAGGAATTAGGCTGTGTAAGAGTCCTTTAGATAGTGCTATCCCACTATTGAGAAGTAGGTAGCACCGTCGTTGGAGGTATTCAGGTCAATTCGATTATCGGGACAATGTGGTCACCAAAGCAATAGTAGGACACCTTAGCGGTAACCCTAATATCCTAGATCCTTTTTATCTGAGGCAACCGTTTCGAGGCAACTGGATCTTTAGACAGGAGGGCGACCTCTAAAACACCCTATACTTGATGACCACGTCGAGGCAACCAGAGTGAGGCGTACCCTAGGAGTGGCATGTGCATGTGTGTCCAATTCAGTTTATGTTTATCTTTGAACATGTTATTTGTGAGCTACGGATTGGTTTTATTTTCATGCAAGTCTTTCATGCATTTTTAACAGTTAAGAGTGCGGAAAATAAATTGCGGAAAGGTAAATCTACGCTATTACAAGGCGCAGGTCTATACATCGCCAAAAACAAAACCCGTTTGGAAAATAAATACGAGAAAATAAATAAAGCGATAAAAGACCTAATTAACTATTACATCCTCGGAAACAGATACATCAATATGATTAAAAAGAATTAAAGCGCGAAAGAAATTAAATCGGGACGACCTAGGGTTTTGACCCTTTTTGAGAAAAGAATTGAATTTGGTCCTTTTTTGTAATTAATTAAAATTAAACCTAATAATTAATTAACTAATTAAAAGAAAAGTATTTTTTATGTTTTTTAGGTCTTGATGAAAATAGAAATTAAAAGTCAAAAGAAAAACCCTAATTCTAAGTTAATTTTATTTATTATAAAAAATATCCAAGTTAACCTAATTAACTAAGTTAATTAATTTACATTTATTTACAAAAATAATAATAATTAATAAATAATAATAATAAGAAGTAGAAAATATGATTGAAAATTGTCAACCCTAATTCTACATGATTTTTATTTATTTATGAAAAAGATTAAAATTGCCCTAATTGAACAAATAAACTAATTAATTACAATTTATTTACAAAATAATAATTATTAAAAGAAAATAATAAATAATAATATAAATAATATTTAGGTTTCTGATTTTATTATGAAAAAATAATTAATTTAGGAATTAATAATAATAATAGTAATAATAATTATTAAAAGAAAAAAAAAGAAAGAAAATAAAAAAAGAAATAGAAACCAGGGGGGTGTTGACCCAAGAATGGAGGTTAAGCCTGGAATTTTTAGGCCCAATAGCACTCAAGCCTGTTGACTTCTGGAATTGTCCACGTGCATGTTGACTGAGGAACACCATGGTCATCCATCTTTTGGCCCTTGGATTGAGCTTTGTGAACACCTGGCGCACTGATTTGTGAGAGTCCAGGGTGGAATGCATTGGCAAGCCTGCACATGATCTTATTAAGAAAAACAATAGAAATAATTTAGGTGGACCTGGGAATCGAACCCAGGTCCCAGTGGTCACCAGACACAACACCTTCCACTACGCCATTCGCTTGCTTCTGTTAATACAATAACACTTAATTATAATATACAAAAATCAATGCCCATGCTGGAAAAGCAAAACACGTGCGCTGATTATTTGAATTGCCCAATGATACATCACCACGTCCTCGTCTTCTTCATGAAACCTGCAGAAAAAGAGTTAGATAGCGGGGGTTTTTAACCCCCGCAAAATGCAAAGAGGAAAAATAGCGATTAGGTCCCTGATGCATATAAATATGGCGCGATGGTTGGGTTGAATTCGTCTGGCCTTGACGAATTCAACCATATGCGTAAGAAGGTCCAATTTTTCCTATAGAGAAAACCCCCAATTTCAGAGCTTGGAAACCCTAAAACGTGTTCATGGCAACTTCTGATTTAAGACATCTTAATCCAATTGACTTATGCCAAAAGCTTTGTATGATTGCTAGCAACACAAAACATACAGTAAATCATGTTAATGATGCATAATTTTGAAGTTTCGATTCTGAAAAAGATTGACAAACCGTGAGTTCGTGTATGGGGATTTCTTGAGTGTTGGCACGTGATTTTGATTGCAAAAGGCTTCTGGGAATCCCTGCAATAGGTTTGAATCAAGAGAAAGCTTTGAATCGTGCTGGAAGGTGGAATTCAGTTTTGACTTTGTTCTTGATTTTTTTTCAATGTGTTTATGGTTTCTGCAGCAGTTTTTCACGTTGCAGGCATTAGGTTTAGGTTTAGTACATATAGAGGACTGAATTAGGTTAAATCTTTGGGCAAAAGATCTATGGCATTATGTTTTCAATATTTGATTTCCAATCACATCTTTTTGCATATTTTTGATTGACAAAACTTGCTAATTTTGGATATTTTGGTCCCCTTGATTGATACACGAAATCTTCAGCATGTGTTGACCTCTTTTGCTTCACAAAAAGATTGAGAAATCATATCTTTGAATTTTCCTACAATTAAATGAATTAAATGAATTAATATTGATTAAAAATTCAATTAATTAATAAAAAATAAGAAAATAAATCAATTTAGTCTCAATGGGTCGTGCATAGGCCTTGGACAATGTTTCAAGAAGGAATTTGAGGCCCATTAGCAAAAATGATGTGTTTTGAGCAAAGTTGACTTTTGCAAATTCATGAAAATTTCCCAACTTCTCCAATGCAGATCTTGCTCAATTTTGATCCTATGAACATGTTCTTGGACATTTTGGAAATGAATTGAAGTCCTATAACCAATGCCTTTGGTCCCATGTCATTTGGATTTACCAATCTCAAGTTATGGTCTTTGACTTAAAGTGCCTTTTTGTTGACTTTTGAAATTGACCTATAATGTAGAAATTGATAACTTTTTGTGAGAGCATTTCTTGGACTTGGAATGTGAAGATGAGTTGTAGGAAATGTCATCCCCTTCAAAATGAGCATTGGATGGGATTTTTATGATGAACCATGAAAAAGTTATGCCCTGGTCAAGTTACAGTTGACTTTTCAGTTGTCCAAAAATAGAAACTTTTGGCATCTTGATGATTTTTGAGCCATGCTTGAGGAATCATGATCAAGACTTGATCAAATGATGATTATGGCTTCAAAATAAGATGTTGACCAAAAATTTTGACTTTTGACTGTAAAATGACCATTTTACCCCTGCAGTTGACTGTGAACCAAATAGGGCTTTTGACTGTGCAATTTGACCATGTGAGCCTTGAGACTTGATATGTAGATGCTTGGCAATGTATATAGGCCTATGAGACTTGATTGAGCCATTGAAAACCTCAAATTCTATGAGAGAACCAAAACCCTAATTTTGACTGGCTTAGGAGGATGTTTGATTGTGCAACCCTTGAGAGATTTTGAACCATTTGAAGATTGATCTTGACAAATCTTGAAGAATATGGGAGGGAAAATTTTGGGGTACAACAGTTGCCCCTGTTCAATCTTCTTAGACCTGAGGATGTAGATTGGCTTGCGTGCCTTTCGTGATCCGAAGGTGGAAG
Organism: Vicia faba; assembly: GCA_948472305.1. NCBI lineage: Eukaryota > Viridiplantae > Streptophyta > Magnoliopsida > Fabales > Fabaceae > Vicia > Vicia faba. The sequence goes on from OX451739.1 coordinate 411,727,410, forward strand.
ATGATTGAACACTAGAGTGCCTAGAAATTTGCACTCACATAGTAGAATATCAGCAATGTGATGTCAGGAATGGGCTTACAGATGCCATTTGGAAAGATGGTGGATAGGAGGATGGGCTCATAGATGCCATCCGGAGATGTGACAGAATCTTGTCGGGAATGGGCTTATAGATGCCATTTGGGTGTCGATCGCGTAAGAGATTCCTTAGCGAGAACTTGCATACCTGAGAAAGAAAGATAATTTCCTGGCCTATTACAGGGGTTTATCTTCAAACTCTTCATGCAGATATGCCCTGGCTAGATACAGGTATCGAATCTACAATCAATCACTCACAGATGTTCCCTGGCTGGATGCAGGTATCGAATCTGGAATTAGTCGTCTACAGATATGCCCTGGCTGGATACAGGTATCGAATCTCTAAACTCTTCATGCAGATATGCCCTGGCTGGATACAGGTATCAAATCTACAATCGGTTACTCGCAGATATGCCCTGGCTAGATACAGGAATCGAATCTGGAATTAGTCGTCTACAGATATGCCCTGGCTGGATACAGGTATCGAATCTCTAAACTCTTCATGCAGATATGCCCTGGATGGATACAGGTATCGAATCTACAATCAGTTACTCACAGATATGCCCTGGCTAGATACAGGAATCGAATCTGGAATTGGTCGTCTACAGATATGCCCTGGCTGGATACAGGAATCGAATCTCTAAACTCTTCATGCAGACATGCCCTGGCTAGATACAGGTGTCGAATCTACAATCAGTTACTCACAGATATGCCCTGGCTAGATACAGGTATCGAATATCTAAACTCTTCATGCAGACATGCCCTGGATGGATACAGGTGTCAAATCTACAATCAATCACTCATAGATATGCCCTGGCTAGATACAGGAATCGAATCTGGAATTGCGATAGTTGATAGTAATCATCTTTGGATTGACCTTTTTTCTGAAAAGGCAAAACATCATGTCATGATGTATGAAATGCATGATGTCATGATGTTCAAAATGAGATAGTGTGTTATGATGCGTATATGCATGCATCATGGTGTATGATAATGTGATGAATGTATTTTCGTCTAGGAAAATAAATCCTTGACGACTGCCGGGAGTTTGTGGAATCCTGGGCTGATGTTGGAGAGTAGCGTTCTTCGTTTCCGCTGGGGATGATGATTGCACGAGTAAACCGGTAGGAGAAGATGACTCCGTTGGGGAATAAACTTGCTGGAGAGATTACTCTGCGGGGAATACTCTGTGGGGAAGAGATGCTTCGCTGAGGTTTTGATGAGAACTCCGCTGGGGATTCCGTTGATAAGTTATGTTGGGGAATCTGATGAACTCCACTGGGGGATGGGAAGAACTTCGCCGAAGCCGATCTTTCTGTGGCAATTAGCTGAGGATAACCCAGTTATAAGCTATGGTGGGGAATAACCTTTGAATATGGTCGGGGAGAGATATATGTACTCTGCAGGTGATAAGCTTCCAGAATCTACTGGGGATAAGCTTCCAGAATCTACTGGGGATATAGATTCAACTCTCCTGGGGAAACTTTTGAGACTGCACTGGGGAATGGCTCCACTGGGGTGTCTGTATTCCACCAGGGAACCATCTTATATTAAGAACGTCGGGGATGCTTGTTGAGGAATATCTATGCTCCACTGGGGAATGTTGAGATCTTCTGGGGATATCCGACTTCCTTAAGGCTGACAGTAGACTAACTCTGCTTGGGGAGAGTATCGCTGACTTGCTGGAGATACTGCACCCTTTCAGGGCTGATGGGAGACCAACTCTGCTCGGGGGGAGAGCATTGTAGATCCATATCTTACTCTACGGGGAGTGAAGGTATCTTGGTTACATTCTTCAGCCGAACCTACCTTGGTACCTGGAGGACAGAGCAACTGGATCGCTTAGACAACTCGTTATTGCCCCTGTTTCTGATGTCACCTGTAATTAGTCCTTTGTTCCGCATGCAAGTATTTATGAGTTAGCAATTAGTGTCAAATGCATATATCAAAAATGAACATTGGACGTTCTTTGCAAAACAAAACAGAAAAAGAAAAACAATTGGCAATTTGTCTGAAAAATTGAGCTTGTATTGATTTTTGGAATTTGCCTGTAAATAGGCGTTTATGTACAAGAGGCTGACGTCCTAGTAAGAGAACGCCGCCGAGAAAAATAGAGTGTATACAATTTTGTGAAAAGGAAACAAAACAGCTATGTGAAAAATAATCCCACTGGGTTCCAACTCTGCTATCGCCTTTATGTCTTCAAGCGTCTCATCACTTGGCTGCTTAGTTGAAGATGAAGCTGATTGATCGATGCCGTCTGAACCTGATAGTTGATGCCGAATTCTGGATGCAAGGTGATCCAATGAGACATAGTATTACGCTTTAATCCCTAACTTTTTCCTGGACCGACCTTTCGGGTTTTCAGTCCACCGGGATACCCATTTTTGCCCAAGCCGCCTTTTCAGGTTTTCGACTTGCCGAGTGTACATATTTTTTTCATTTCATCCCTTATTTTTGCCCGAACCCTTTTGGTTCGCCGGGAAGCCCTTATTTTTGCCTAGGTGTATCAACCTAGCGGGTCTTTAATTCATGCGTAGTATCTTTTTACTATGTCTGCATTGGCGGGGTGAGGAAGGTCGTCACCATCCATGGTAGTTAGAATCATAGCTCCTCCTGAGAAGATATGTTTAACCACAAATGGCCCTTCGTACGTAGGGGTCCATTTGCCCCTGGGATCACTTTGAGGAAGAATGATGCGCTTGATTACCAGGTCTCCGACTTGATACTCTTGTCGTCTGACTTTCTTGTTAAATGCCTTGATTATTCGTTTTTGGTACGTCTGACCATGACAGATAGCAGTGAGTATCTTTTCGTCAATCAGGTTTAGTTGATCAAGCCGAGTCTGGATCCAGTCATCTTCATTCAAACCTGCATCCTTCATTATCCAGAGAGAGGGTATCTGGACTTCAATAGGCAAGACTGCCTCCATGCCATAGACCAAGGAAAAGGGTGTTGCCCTTGTTAACGTTTGTGCTGAGGTACGGTATCCATGAAGAGCAAACGGTAACATCTCGTGCCAATCTTTATAGGTCACTGTCATCTTCTGCACAATCTTTTTGATATTCTTATTTGCTGCTTCTACATCCCCATTCATCTTTGGTCGGTAGGGAGAAGAGTTGTGGTGCTGTATTTTGAATTGCTCGCATAGCTCAGTGATCATCTTGTTGTTGAGATTGGTACCATTGTCTGTAATGATCCTCTCCGGGACGCCATATCGACAGATCAGGTTGTGCCAAATGAACCGTGCCACGACGTTCTTGGTTACGGTAGCATAGGAAGCTGCTTCAATCCACTTTGTGAAGTAATCAATCGCTACTAGGATGAAGCGATGCCCGTTGGATGTCGTAGGTCTGATCTCGCCGATCATATCAATGCCCCACATTGCAAAAGGCAAGGTGCTGTCAAGACGTTTAGAGGTACTGGAGGAATGTGCACCTTATTTGCATAGATTTGGTATTTGTGACACGTCCGAGAATGTTGGTAACAGTCAGCTTCCATTGTGGACCAGAAATGTCCTGCCCGAAGGATTTTCTTTGCCATGGTATGTCCACTGGAATGAGTTCCGAAGGTACCCTCATGCAGCTCTGTCATGATTCTTTCTGCTTCCGTCTTATCCACACACCGCAGTAAAGTTGAATCATGGTTTCGCTTGTACAGAATGCCGTTGCTGAGGAAGAACTTTGCTGCGAACCTTCTCAGAAACTTCTTGTCATTAACAGATGCGCCTTCAGGGTATTCTTGAGCTTCAAGGTACCTCTTCACTTCATGATACCAGGGTTTCTCAGTTACCTCTTCAGTCTCAAGATCGCAGCAATGTGCAGGTTCATACAACTTCTAGATAATGATCCGGGAAGCCTCGTTGTCCCAATTGACTTTGAACATAAAAGACATCGTAGCTAACGCGTCCGCCAACTGATTCTCCTCTCTTGGGAAGTGTTCAAAGGTTATCTCTTCGAAATGGGAGATCAATGTCAGTACATACTCTTTGCAAGGAATAAGGTTTGTGTGTTTCGTATCCCACTCGCCTTTGATCTGGCTGATCACGAGAGCGGAATCTCCGAAGACACTCAGAAACTTGATCCTTAAGTCAATTGCAGCTTGAAGACCCATGATGCATGCCTCAAACTCCGCCATGTTGTTGGTGCAGTTGAAACATAGCTGGGCGGTAAGTGGAGTATGAGTGCCTTTTGGGGATATAATCACAGCGCCGATACCATTACCCAAAGCGTTTGAGGCTCCGTCAAAGTGCATAGACCATCAGGATCCTTCCTCAGGTCCTTTATCCGGTCCAGGTACTTCACAATCAGTTACTACCATGATATTCTCGTCGGGAAATTCAAAGTTCATGGACTGGTAGTCGTCCACTGCCTGGTGTGCCAAGTGGTCTGCTAATACACTTCCCTTGATCGCTTTCTGAGTTGTGTACTGGATGTCGTATTCTGTCAAGATCATCTGCCATCTTGCTATTCTTCCAGACAAGGCAGGCTTTTCGAATATGTACTTGATTGGATCCATTTTTGAAATCAACAGAGTAGTGTGAGTCAACATATACTGTCTCAGCCGGCGAGCATCCCATACCAAAGCGCAGCAAGTTTTCTTGAGCAGTGAGTATCGGGTCTCACAGTCGGTAAACTTTTTTCTAAGGTAATAAAAAGCGTGCTCTTTTCGGCCAGACTCGTCATGCTGCCCCAGCACACACCCCATCGAGCTGTCAAGTACTGTCAAGTATAATATTAGAGGTCTCCCTTCCACCGGTGGCATAAGAATGGGTGGTTCTTGGAGATACTCTTTGATTCTGTCGAAAGCGGTCTGACATTCATCATTCCAACGTACTACTTGATCTTTCTTCAGTAGCTTGAAGATTGGTTCACAGGTAGCAGTTAGATGCGAGATGAACCGGGCAATGTAGTTCAGCCGTCCTAGAAAGCCTCTGACTTCTTTCTCTGTCTTGGGAGTTGGCATCTCTTGTATGGCTTTCACTTTGGCAGGTTCCACTTGAATACCTTTGTCGCTTACGACGAAGCCTAGCAGTTTTCCAGATCTCACCCCAAAGGTGCACTTGTTCGGGTTCAACCTCAGCTTGTACAACTTCAGACGGTCAAACAGCTTCTGTAGATGGTCAAGGTGTTCCTCCTCAGTTTGGGACCTTGCAATCATATCATCGACGTATACTTCGATCTCATGATGGATCATATCATGAAATAAGGCAACCATGGCACGTTGGTAGGTTGCCCCAGCATTTTTCAACCCAAAAGGCATGACCTTGTAGCAAAAGGTGCCCCACTGAGTAACAAAAGTGGTCTTCTCCATGTCTTCAGGAGCCATCTTGATCTGATTATAACCGGAGAATCCGTCCATGAAGGAGAATACTTTATGCTGAGCAGTGTTGTCAACCAGAACGTCGATATGAGGCAGAGGGAAATCATCTTTAGGGCTTTCCCTATTCAAATCCCTGTAATCAACACACATTCGGACCTTACCATCTTTCTTCGGCACTGGAACCACGTTGGCAACCCACTGAGGGTAAGAAGTCACTGCTAGAAACCTGGAATCAAATTGTTTCATAACCTCAGCCTTGATTTTCTCGGACATCTCTGGACGCATACGGCGGACCTTTTGTTTTACCGGAGGGCAGTCTTCCTTGGTAGGCAGGTGATGAACCACAATGTTAGTATCCAACCCAGGCATGTCTTCGTAAGACCAAGCAAAGATTTCCACATAATCACGCAACATCTGAATCAACCGTTGTTTCACACTAAGCTCCAGATTGGCACCAATCTTGACTTCCTTTCTGTCTGTCTCAGTACCCAGGTTTACCGTTTCCACTGGCTCTTCATGTGGCTGAATGGCCCTCTCTTCCTGGAGTAACAGTCTTGCAAGCTCACCAGGAACTTTGCAATCATCTTCACCTTCGTCTTCGGCTAAGTTGATCGGATTTTCGAAGTCATAACTGGCAGTAGAGAGTCGTTACCAGTGAGATCCAGAGTGGATTGGAACCTGTATGGGTGAGTGTGTGTAAATATATCTATTTTGTAATATATAAAGAAAGAAAGGGAGCACAAGATTTGAAATGCAAAAAACGTCCAATGTTTTTATTCATGATATATGAAAATGACAAATAATAAGCCCTCACAAATGAAGCCACGGTGCCCCGGGTAAGACACCGGGCCATAAAGTTTCAAATTATTGTTCGTTACAAATTTAAAACAAAGGAGTTCATTACTGAGTGACAAAAGTAATAGGTACGAAGTCTCTTGCAGTCCAGTTGTTCAGTCCACCGTTGGTCGTTGGATAGATCCAGCTGTCGAATTCAGATTCCTCCACATCGTATTCAATAGCATTCACTCCCGGGTTGGTGATGAGCACAGGAGGTCTTCCAATCCTTGCCTTACGCACAGCCCTCTGAGCCTCTGCAGTGAAACCCAAGCCAAACTTGTCAGTCTTTGGAGTGAAATCAGGAAGTCGGCCCATGTTTGCACACTCACCCTTCTCAATCACAGCTCGGGCATCCTTTAAGGAAGCCATCTTCAACGGAGAGCCTTCTTCAGTCACAGTTTCTGCTGACGCCAGTGTTTGAGGAACCTCTTCAAAATGCTGGAATGGAGTCTCAATGAACCCCCCATCCATTTCTATGTACCGGAATGAGTTAAGGTGGCTGACCATGTATTCCTCCTCCCCCTGCACTATTACGATCTTCCCTCTGACCGGGTATTTCAGCTTCTGATGTAGTGTGGAGGTCACAGCTCCAGCCTTGTGGATCCATGGACGATCCAGCAAACAAGAATAGGATGGTCGGATGTCCATCACATAGAAAGTAGAATCAAAAACTTGAGAACCAACCCTGATTGGAATGTCAACTTCCCCATGTACCATCCTTTTCGACCCGTCGAAGGCTCGAACAACAATGTTACTAGGCTTGAGCTCTAAACCCTCACAATCCAACCTGCCTAGGGCCTTCTTGGGTAAAACATTCAACAAAGAACCGGTGTCTACCAACACATGGGCGAGAGTAGTGCCCCTGTATTCAATGGAGACATGCATGGCGTCGTTATGGTTCTTTCCCTTGACAGTCAGATCGGCGTCAGAGAAACCCAAACCATTATCAACAGTTAAGTTGGCCACACAATCGGTAAATTGGTCAGCAGATGTCTCTTGTGGCACGTGGGCTGTCTTCAGGAAAGTAATCAGGGCCTTGGCATGGGCCTCTGAACACAACAACAGTGATAGCATAGAAATTTTAGAGGGGGTGTGCCCCAGCTGCTCAACTACATTGAAATCACTCTTCTTGATAATTTTAAGAATCTCTTCCATCTCTTGCTTGGAAGCTTCAACATTGACGGTCTTCGGTGCCTCCGTCTGGGCAGGCACATCAGTAGCAATCCCTTTTCCCCTAGTATCAGATGACTCGGTAGCAGGGGTAGAAACAGGAACTTGGTCAGGAAGGGAAGCAGGCACACTTGCAGGTGTGATGACAAGAGGTCTCTGAATAGCTGGAGGTGCAATATCTGGTGAGAAAAGTCTACCACTGCGAGTGACTTTGGAAGGTCCGGTGATGTTGCTGACTCCGGTACTAGTATCGAACTCTTGTTTAACTCCAAGCATATAAACATCTGCCCCATAGTGCCACGGGACAGCTTTGTCAGATGTATAGGGGAGGGGCCCCAGAATAGTGATGATGATAGGAGCAATCTTCTGAGTGGACATGATTTTGACAGGCTTCTTTGAAGGAGCCTTAGGAGGGTTGTTGAAAATAGTAACAATGGGCACTTCTTTAGCAGGGATAGCAGGAACATCAATCTTCTCGAACAAGATCTCTTTGTTATCCATCAGGTTTTGGATGCCTGACTTCAACAAAGGACAACCAGCAGGTGAAACAGAACATAGATGGCAACCTTTACTACATCCCGGAAATAAACCGGCTAGAAACAGGTTCCTTTTGACAGACAACAACGGAGTAACAACATCTTCCATAGAGGCTACATATAGGTCTTCTTCCACAGCACTCACTCCATGCTGGGTCATGGGAGCAGTCACAACATTGGGCCTTTCGGGCGCCTCGAACTATATCTCTTTAGCATTAATAAGGTCCTGAACCTTATTCCTCAGAGCCCAACAATCATCCGTAGAATGCCCCGGGCTGTCAGAGTGATAAGCGCAGCGGGCGTTGGGATTGTACTTTGGAGATGTGGTGTTCACTACCTTCGGAGCTTCTTTGACAGCTACCAGGTTGGTTGACAGCAGTTGCGGCAGGATCTGAGACAAGGTCATACTAAGCCGAGTGTACTCCCTTCTGGGTCTCTCACCCCTTGGTTGGTTATATTGCCGAGGAGCGGCAGCAGGCTTTGAGATTACCACCGCGTTGACAGCTTGGCGGTGTTCTGGTTTATTCTGCTTCTTTGACCCATAAACAGCACTAGATTCTTTTTTGAAGGGCTTCTTTTCAGTGCTCGAGGAGGCCCCTTTCTGTATCTTCCCTGACTTGATACCAGCTTCTATCCTTTCACCAGTCAGAATAAGGTCTGTAAACCCTGCAAAAGAATTACCAATCAGGTGGTTGAAGAATGGACCAGACAGGGTCCCCAAGAACATGTCCACGAGTTCATGGTCAGTCAACGGTGGCTGCACCCTGCCAGCCAGGTCTCTCCACTTTTGCGCGTACTCCTTAAAACCTTCACCCGTCCCAAGTGACATACCCTGGAGTTGGGTACGCGTGGGAGCGAGGTCAGAATTGTACTGATACTGCTTATAAAATGCAGTAGCCAAGTCCTCCCAGTTTCGAATACTGGCTCCATCCAGCTGATAGAACCATTCGAGTTGAGCCCCTGAAAGGCTATCCTGGAAGAAATGGATCCATAAGTTCTTGTCTGCAGTATACGGTTGGATCTTCCTTACATAAGAACGGAGGTGCAGCTTAGGGCAGGAAGCTCCGTCATACTTTGCAAAAGAAGGTGCCTTGAACTTGTGTGGGATCACCACCCCAGAAGATAAACCCAGATCTCCAAAATCCAACCCAGGCACATGTTGAATTTCCATAGCACTTAGACGGTCCTCTAGTTGCTTGTACCTGTCCTCAGCAGGAGGGTACTATTCATCATTGAAATCCGTCTCGTTGTCGGAGACCATAGGACTAGGAACCCTTCCCCCTTGGGGACTGTCTTTCCCTACAGAGGAAGTAGCCTGATCAGCCTCATTTTGCAGTGTATTCCCAAACCTCCGTCCAGTGTTAAACAACACAGTCCTCTTCTTTTTCTTCTTCAAAAGCAGAGTCTTCAACTCCTGTTGACCCTGGGCTAAGCTTATGACCAGCTCTTGAAACTGGGTGTTCTGGGCCTGAAGGGCCTTGATAGCTTGTTCATTGGATGATTCAGGATTCATGATGACTGCTGAAATAAACAGCGAAGAAGATTAAGCAACCTGTAAAAAAGAGTACTTGTTATGCACATGATGCATGATATGTTATTTATGCAATGCATTCAAGGGTTCGAAAGTTCAAATTCGTTGTAGACAAAAAAGGAACACACATTTTATTAGGAAATAATCTGTTCAGTACATCAGGGCCTCATGGGCAAAACATTACAAAATAATTAATCCCAAAAGACACAGCGTATCCTTTTTGGAGCGATGTAAGTGTTTAGGGTCTTTTCCTCGTGCAGTAGGCGGGTGAGCTCCAAGACCTTCTTCTCACTGGCATGTAAACTGGTTTCAAGAGAATTCTGCTCTTCCTTGAGTTGGATCCAGCTTTTTTGCATTTCTTCCCAAGACGTTGGCATGTCAGGATGTTGAATGGTGTATGACACCTCTCCTTCCAAAACTGGCTCTTTGATCACGAGGAGAATATGATGATATGGCATCACCAACTTCTGGGAGCGGGCTCGTATCCACTTGAGATAAGGCTCCAGGGGGTTGGAGTTCTTGTGCCCCAGTGTTTTACTATCTACCCTGTTGGGCATCCTCCAAGCTCTGATAAACCTCTGGCGAAGTCCTTGTGCATCATTGTCGAAGTCAAAAACTATGTCAGGAATCAACATTTCATGAGGGCCATCCCTCCGAGCATATCCAAACTGTCTCAAAGCCAGACACGGGTTGTAAGTAATGCCACCCCTAATTCCAAGTAAAGGAACATTAGGAAACTCTCTGCAACAATCAATAATAGTGACATTTTCTCTAGACCGAGAACACCAATGTATATCAGCATGTGTAAGAGTCATTAACCGTTGTGACCATCTCAAACCCCGCTCTTTCTTCAAAACAGATTGTGGAAGGTGCGAAATAAACCACCTTGCCAGGAGAGGAGTGCAGCACATGAGAACACCTCTTTTTTTCATGGTTCGAGTGTAACATGAGTGGAGGATGTCCCCAAGCAACGTAGGTATGGGATTCCTGGACATGAAAATCTTGATAGCATTGATATCTATAAGCTGATCTGGATTCGGGAACAACACCAACCCATAGACAAGGAGTGCCACAACTTCTTCAAAGGCTTGTAGGTCAAGGGCATTCCAACATTCTTGGGCCTTCTCAAACAGGAACTTTTCCAAGAATCCTTTGATACCACTTCTGATTTCCCAATGTCCCTTGATGTCAGATGGTTGTAGACGTAATGCTTTAGAAACCTCTTCAAGTTTTGGCTCCTTTTCTGTACCGTTGTAGGGTAGTTGACTGAGAATGGGAACCTTCAGAAGCTGAGAAAACTCTTCCAAAGTAGGCACCAATTGATAATCCGGGAAAGTAAAACAGTGGTGCAAGGGGTCAAAGAACTGGAACAACACTTTCACCATATCCTCTTCAATGTTGGTATTGACCAAGCTGATGAGTCTACCATGCCTTTCACTGAAGGAAGAGTTCTCGGGAATCCTGGATGTAAGCTCCTTAAGCTGAGGAGGGATCCTTACAAGGTTGATCTGAATTGTCTTTCTGCGGATAGTTTCCATGTCCTACAAAACAAGAACAAGGATGAAGATTCGAACCCTTGAAGTGGTTAGTGGATGCATATGATGCTGTATGATGTTATGATGTTATGATAAAAACACACCACAAGTATTCACAAAAGGCAAACATGATAAGGCACATAAGTCACACCAGACAGCCCTTAGAGTTTAGGCCAGCATGAGGTCTAGGTACTACCCTCTTGAAGTTGGTGGGTTCAAAACCTGTCCTATCAAAAGTAACCGGGTTCTAAGGATCTCAATATCATTGGGTTGTTTTCTGTGTTCATTGTTTCGATTTAGCCACTGAACTGGCGATCAAAATATTCCAAGAAAACAATCCTCAATGAGTGTAGTATCGAGTATCTACCAACTTCGGACTGCACCAAAGTCGGTCATCTCACTACCCTAAAGAGGCCAGGATGGTCAAGTAAGGTTCCTAAGGTCAGTTGATGCTTCACGACACCACGCGGCGGCCTCGTACTCTCCTTGACTTGACTCAAGGGTTACCGGTACTCACCAAAGGGCCACATCAACGTAGAAACTGCTTCAACCGTGTCGGTATACCCCGCACAGTTCCCTCACAGTTTGTTGCTACCTAAAAGGTATCCCCCAGATCCGGGTTAGGATCTATGAAACTCCCAAAACAGACCCACAATATATTAAAGCAATCAAAACAGGCAATTGAAAACATAAGAGTGGTCTAATCCTAAGGTACACCTCACTTTTATAAGTATTCCCTAGCAGAGTCGCCAGTTCTGTGATCGTGGAAATATAACTGACTGTTTTTTAAGCTGGTTCGCGAAATGTCGTGGTAAGCAAGAGTCGCCACCTTCTTTTATGTTCTCCAACATGGAAAGGACAAAAGCACAGCAAAATTCCTTCTTTGAGATGTCTCTCGGTTCGGGAGGTAGATTATAGAAAGGGAAGGTGTTAGCACCCTTTCTATCCATGGTTATCCATGGGCTCTTAGGTACTTGCTCTTATGTTTTCAAAAGATTGTTTGCTTTTCAAGTGTATGTGGGTTTTGAAAAAGTTTCGTTTGAAAAATTTCTAGGTAACTCTTGTATCCGTCCTCAAGAGTGTATGAAATATTTGTTTGAAAACTTTTTGAAAGTGTTAGTGCGAAAAGTTATTTTTGTTTTTTTGAAAGAGCAAGTACCCAGGAGAAATCTACCTACTCTAAGGAATTAGGCTGTGTAAGAGTCATTTAGATAGTGCTATCCCACTATTGAGAAGTAGGTAGCACCGTCGTTGGAGGTATTCGGGTCAATTCGATTATCGGGACAATGTGGTCACCAAAGCAATAGTAGGACACCTTAGCGGTAACCCTAATGTCCTAGATCCTTTTTATCCGAGGCAACTGTTTCGAGGCAACTGGATCTTTAGACAGGAGGGCGACCTCTAAAACACCCTATACTTGATGACCACGTCGAGGCAACCAGAGTGAGGCGTACCCTAGGAGTGGCATGTGCATGTGTGTCCAATTCAGTTTATGTTTATCTTTGAACATGTTATTTGTGAGCTACGGATTGGTTTTATTTTCATACAAGTCTTTCATGCATTTTTAACAGTTAAGAGTGCGGAAAATAAATTGCCGAAAGGTAAATCTACGTTATTACAAGGCGCGGGTCTATACATCGCCAAAAACAAAACCCGTTTGGAAAATAAATACGAGAAAATAAATAAAGCGATAAAAGACCTAATTAACTATTACATCCTCGGAAACAGATACATCAATATGATTAAAAAGAATTAAAGCGCGAAAGAAATTAAATCGGGACGGCCTAGTGTGTTGACCCTTTTTTAGAAAAGAATTGAATTTGGTCCTTTTTTGTAATTAATTAAAATTAAACCTAATAATTAATTAACTAATTAAAATAAAAGTATTTTTTATGTTTTTTAGGTCTTGATGAAAATAGAAATTAAAAGTCAAAAGAAAAACCCTAATTCTAAGTTAATTTTATTTATTATAAAAAATATCCAAGTTAACCTAATTAACTAAGTTAATTAATTTACATTTATTTACAAAAATAATAATAATTAATAAATAATAATAATAATAATAAGAAAATATGATTGAAAATTGTCAACCCTAATTCTACATGATTTTTATTTATTTATGAAAAATATTAAAATTGCCCTAATTGAACAAATAAACTAATTAATTACAATTTATTTACAAAATAATAATTATTAAAATAAAATAATAAATAATAATATAAATAATATTTAGGTTTCTAATTTTATTATGAAAAAATAATTAATTTAGGAATTAATAATAATAATAGTAATAATAATTATTAAAAGAAAAATAAAAAAAAGAAAGAAAATAAAAAAAGAAATAGAAACCAGGGGGGGTGTGAAGGAAAATTGCGACCAAAAGCGCAGCGGAATTTAAAATTTTCCTTTAGCGATCCTTACGAATGAGCATGGTCAGTGATATAAATATTTACCTCTTGTGGCGATTCAGAACTTTGATGTTGTGATCACGAGCGTTGATGAAGAACAACGCCTCTACTCAGACCACACGAACAGATCGCTTCCGGTCACAGTGCTAGCTGATCACGAACGGAAACCTTGAGTGAGAGAGAGAGAGTCAAAAATGAAAATGCATCAAGTGAAATTGCTTCATCACAAGGGATCTATTTATAGAATCACTCGTGTGGGCTACAAGCTAAAAGCCCAATTAAGGCTATAAGCTAAAGGCCCAATTAAGCTTATGGACATCATACCTTATGATGTACCATATATCACTTATCCACGTGGTACCTTACCATTTTCCGTATTACACTTAAGTGCACCGTAACTTACGGTGTTCCTTATTTATTCTATCTCTCATCAACCTGTCCTTATGTGTGTGACCCTGTAGGTTTTCGCGACGTTGGCAATTATATTAAATCATACATTTAATATAATAAACAGTGAGCGGTATCTAGCAACACATCACTGTTACCCAAGTCACAAAAATGTCATGTGATCTGACCAAACCTTTTCCGTGATAATATTTGTGTTGTACAATTACCCTTTTGCCCTCATGTCTATATTGAACACAAGGCATACACTGTGTCACCCTTGTCCAGTTCAATATTGGGCCCTTAGACATTTATCCTGTTATGCAAGATGAGCAAATTCCATCTAGGTCACTCATGTCCCTTAGCATGCTTTGTGAAGTACCCATCAACCGTCTTTATAGTCATCCAGTTACGGATGACGTTTGATCATCAATAAAGTACTTGACTCTACATCTAGGGTCCATAGTGGTTTCAGGTCGAAGGGTGGTATACACCATTATCATCATGAGAATAACTTATGACACTTTGCATAACATTCTATGTAGTATTCTCATAGCGGGTCAATCCAGTATAAATATTACTCTTAATATTCATACCTATGTCAAGACTTGATAACTCCTTATCTATGATCCATGAGATGTGATCATCAATCTATCTTCATAATAATCTTAATGCTTTAATGTTATCCCACATCACATTAAAGCTTGACTACGGATACTTTAAGAATAGTGTCTTATGTTTAATGGGATCTCATGATTAAGTCACACTTAACATTTCATTAAACAAATAAACCATTCTAGGGACTTTATTATTTTGGAAAGCAAACATAATAAAGAAATGCCTTTTATTATTAATAAATAATTCGATACAAGTACCAAAAGTATTGGCCTCTAGGGCTTACACCAACAGGGTGTTGATCCAAGAATGGAGGTTAAGCCTGGAATTTTTAGGCCCAATAACACTCAAGCCTGTTGACTTCTGGAATTGTCCACGTGTATGTTGACTGAGGAACACCATGGTCATCCATCTTTTGGCCCTTGGATTGAGCTTTGTGAACACCTGGCGCACTGATTTGTGAGAGTCCAGGGTGGAATGCATTGGCAAGCCTGCACATGATCTTATTAAGAAAAACAATAGAAATAATTTAGGTGGACCTGGGAATCGAACCCAGGTCCCAGTGGTCACCAGACACATCACCTTCCACTACGCCATTCGCTTGCTTCTGTTAATACAATAACACTTAATTATAATATACAAAAATCAATGCCCATGCTGGAAAAGCAAAACACGCGCGCTGATTATTTGAATTGCCCAATGATACAGCACCACGTCCTCGTCTTCTTCATGAAACCTGCAGAAAAAGAGTTAGATAGCGGGGTTTTTTAACCCCCACAAAATGCAAAGAGGAAAAATAGCGATTAGGTCCCTGATGCATATAAATATGGTGCGATGGTTGGGTTGAATTCGTCTGGCCTTGACGAATTCAACCATATGCGTAAGAAGGTCCAATTTTTCCTATAGAGCAAACCCCCAATTTCAGAGCTTGGAAACCCTAGAACGTGTTCATGGCAACTTCTGATTTAAGACATCTTAATCCAATTGACTTATGCCAAAAGCTTTGTATGATTGCTAGCAACACAAAACACACAGTAAATCATGTTAATGATGCATAATTTTGGAGTTTCGATTCTGAAAAAGATTGACAAATCGTGAGTTCGTGTATGGGGATTTCTTGAGTGTTGGCACGTGATTTTGATTGCAAAAGGCTTCTGGGAATCCCTGCAATAGGTTTGAATCAAGAGAAAGCTTTGAATCATGCTGGAAGGTGGAATTCAGTTTTGACTTTGTTCTTGATTTTTTTTCAATGTGTTTATGGTTTCTGCAGTAGTTTTTCACGTTGCAGGCATTAGGTTTAGGTTTAGTACATATAGAGGACTGAATTAGGTTAAATCTTTGGGCAAAAGATCCATGGCATTATGTTTTCAATATTTGATTCCCAATCACATCTTTTTGCATATTTTTGATTGACAAAACTTGCTAATTTTGGAGATTTTGGTCCCCTTGATTGATACACGAAATCTTCAGCATGTGTTGACCTCTTTTGCTTCACAAAAAGATTGAGAAATCATATCTTTGAATTTTCCTACAATTAAATGAATTAAATGAATTAATATTGATTAAAAATTTAATTAATTAATAAAAAATAAGAAAATAAATCAATTTAGTCTCAATGGGTCGTGCATAGGCCTTGGACAATGTTTCAAGAAGTAATTTGAGGCCCGTTAGCAAAAATGATGTGTTTTGAGCAAAGTTGACTTTTGCAAATTCATGAAAATTTCCCAACTTCTCCAATGCAGATCTTGCTCAATTTAGATCCTATGAACATGTTCTTGGACATTTTGGAAAGGTCTTGAAGTACTCTAACCAATGCCTTTGGTCCCATGTCATTTGGATTTACCAATCTCAAGTTATGGTCTTTGACTTAAAGTGCCTTTTTGTTGACTTTTGAAATTGACCTATAATGTAGAAATTGATAACTTTTTGTGAGAGCATTTCTTGGACTTGGAATGTGAATATGAGTTGTAGGAAATGCAATCCCCTTCAAAATGAGCATTGGATGGGATTTTTTTGATGAACCATGAAAACGTTATGCCCTGGTCAAGTTACAGTTGACTTTTCAACTGTCCAAAAATAGAAACTTTTGGCATCTTGATGATTTTTGAGCCATGCTTGAGGAATCATGATCAAGACTTGATCAAATGATGATTGTGGCTTCAAAATAAGATGTTGACCAAAAATTTTGACTTTTGACTGTAAAATGACCATTTTACCCCTGTAGTTGACTGTGAACCAAATAGGGCTTTTGACTGTGCAATTTGACCCTGTGAGCCTTGAGACTTGATATGTAGATGCTTGGAAATGTATATAGGCCTATGAGACTTGATTGAGCCATTGAAAACCTCAAATTCTCTGAGAGAACCAAAACCCTAATTTTGACTGGCTTAGGAGGATGTTTGACTGTGCAACCCTTGAGAGATTTTGAACCATTTGAAGATTGATCTTGACCAATCTTGAAGAATATGGGAGGGCAAATCTTGGGGTACAACACCCAACAAGGTATACAGTAAGACATTGGGACACAAGAATTCCATCCCCCTTGAGCCTTACCTCAAATGGGTACGAACCCGCGCCCAGAGTCTTATGATGCCTTACCACTACATTCTTCCTGTGATCAAAGAGCCTGTTATGGAAGGAGAGGTTCCATACACCCTCCTACATCCTGACATGCCAACATCACTAGAAGATTTGCAAAGGAGTTGGATACAGCTCAAGGTAGAATGCAATACTTTTGAAGCCCAATTTTATGCTAGTGAGAAGAAGGTTTTGGAACTTACTCGTCAACTTCACGAAGAGCAGACTCTTAACACCTACATCGCACCAAAAAGGATGCGCAACGTATTTTTACATTAGAATTTTGTATTTATCTTGCCCATGGGGCATCTATGTACTAACAAATTCTATCTTATTAATATGACGTGTGTTCCTTTTTGTTTACAACAAATTTGATTTTTTGAATCCTTGAATGCATTACATGAATACATATCATTCATCATATGCATAAACAGGTCTTCACACCAGGTTTCCTTATCTCTCTGCTATTTATTTCAGCAAGATGGATATAGAGCAGACGGTCAAAGATTTGCAAGCATAGAATCCACAGTTCCAACAACTACTCATGACCTT
The DNA here is from genome assembly GCA_948472305.1 of Vicia faba. Taxonomy (NCBI): domain Eukaryota; kingdom Viridiplantae; phylum Streptophyta; class Magnoliopsida; order Fabales; family Fabaceae; genus Vicia; species Vicia faba. Next base: position 411,744,952 of record OX451739.1, read on the forward strand.
GGCAAAGGGTCAGGAGGATCTTAAAGCTCTGTTAGAGAAGGAAAAAGAAAAGAGTTGGTGTGGCTACTTTGGGTAGAAGATTTGAAGGTCAAGCTAGAAGGGTCCTGGATTTCCCCTCAACATCTGATGAAGGGGTAGGAAAAGGAAAGGGAGCTGCAGTGCCATCTGAGTGTGAGGAAGAAGAAAAGGAGGAGGAAAAAGACTATTCTGAACAGCAGTATCCTCCTGCAGATGACAAGTACAAGAATCTGGAAGAGCGTTTGGCAGCCATGGAGGTACAGAGGGTGCCTGGGCTGGATTTCGAAGAGTTAGGGTTGGTTTCTGGGATTGTCATTCCCCCCAAGTTTAAAGTGCCTCTTTTTGCTAAATGCGACGGGGTGTCTTGCCCAAAGATGCACCTACGGTCTTACGTCAGAAAAATTCAACCTCATTCTTCTGACAAGGACCTGTGGGTCCACTTTTTTTAGGATAGTTTGTCGAGGACGCAGTTGGATTGGTTCTACCAACTAGAGAGGTCTGACGTGCATAATTGGGAGGATTTGGCTGCTTCCTTCTACAGACAATATCAATATAACGCGAACTTAGCACCAACTCATACTCAATTACAGAGTATGGGTATGGTCTCCAATGAAGGTTTTAAGGAGTATGCCTAGAAATGGAGAGACTTGGCGGGACGAGTTCAGCCATATCTATCTGAGAGGGAGCTTGTATATATGTTTTTGGGGAATCTGTCGGGTCCATTTTTCAATCACCTGATTGGAAGTTTGTCTGTGAGGTTTAGCGAGATAATTCTTACTGGTGAAAGAGTTGAAGCCGAAATCAAAAGTGGTAAAATTCAGAAAGATGCATCTGCTTCTGCTGCCGTCAAAAAGCCTTTTCCAGCAAAGAAAGAAGTCTCAGCTGTCTACTCCCAAAGAGGTCAGGGAAAAGTTGAGCGCCGGCCAGCGGTGGGGGCCGTAATGATTCAGAAGTCTGCAGCTGATCAGCCTAGAAACAATCAACCTAGAACCAACCAGCAAAGGGTGGAAAGACCATAATGGCAATACACCTGGATAAACATGACTCCCGCTCAGATTCTACCCCATCTCTTGAAGTTAAACCTTGCCAGTTTGAGGGAGGCCCCTAAAAACCCTAACACTTCATCACCACATTACCATCCCAACGCCGAGTGTGCTTATCATTCAGACAACCTGGGGCACGACACCAACAATTTTTGGGCCCTCAGGAATAAGATTCAGGATTTAATAGACGCTAAGGAAGTGGAATTTGACGCCCCCGAAAAGCCGAATGTGATCTTTGATCCAATGCCAAAGCATGGCCACAATGCCCATGCTGTTGAAGAAGATCTTTTTGTTACTACTGTTGATGATTTGATGACTCTGTTACCGATAATCAAGCTAAATTTGTTGAAGGCTGGGATTTTCCTAGGTTGTGAAGAAAATTGTTATCTTTGTTCATCCTTACCATCCGACTGTCCGTTGTTGAAGTTAGGCATCCAACGCCTAATGGATAATCAAGAAATCCTTTTTGAAAAGACTCCTGTTACACTGACTCCTGTCAATGATGTTGCTATAATTACCATATCCGCCAATCTTTCCAAGGTCTCCAAAAGACCTGTTAAGATTACATTCGATCCAAAGATTGTACCTCTGAAGATAACCATGTTGGGGCCCATCCCGTACAAGTCCAACAAATCAATACCGTGGAACTATGGGGGAGAGATCTTCTACCACGTTATTAAGCAGATTGAATCAACTGAAGAAAGTTCTGATGAAGAGACTTCTGACATTGGAAATATTGCTGGAACGAGTAAAATCACCCGCAGCAGAAGAATTTTCTCTCCAGAGATTGCTCCTCCAAGGGCAATCTTCGGACCCTCAATTGCTCCTAAGGTTACCCCTCTGTTGTTGCTAATGATAGAGGGAAAGGGATCCAAGAAGCGCCCGTCAGGACGAGGGCTCAGCCTTTGGTCATCCCTGAGACCACTCAAAAAGAAATGGAAGAGATTTTGAAAATAATTAAGAAAAGCGACTATGATGTTGTGGAAAAACTAGGGCAAACCCCCTCAAAAATCTCTATGCTGGCCCTGTTGCTTTGTTCCGAAGCTCATGCCAAAGCTTTGATCAGATTCTTAAAGACGGCCCACGTGTCTCAGGAAACCTCCGCAGACCAGTTCCAGGAATGTGTAGCTAGCCTAACAGTAGATAATGGTCTTGTATTCTCTGATGCCGATTTAACATCTAAGGGGAGAAAGCATAATGACGCTCTGCATGTTTCGGTGGAATGTAGAGGGACTACTCTAGCTCACGTTTTGGTTGATACTGGGTCGTCTTTAAATGTCTTGCCGAAGAAAGCATTGGACGGATTGGACTGTGAAGGTTTAACTCTGAAGCCTAGCAATATCATTGTCAGAGCCTTTGATGGTTCTAAAAGGATGGTCCACGGGGAGGTGGACATCCCGATTAAAGTGGGAACGGAAACCTTCAACTCCACATTTCATGTGATGGACATTCGTCCCTCCTATTCTTGCTTGTTGGGAAGACCCTGAATCCACAATTCTGGGTCCGTCACTTCTTCTCTGTTACAAATGCTCAAGTACCCAGTCCAGGGGAAAATTATAACAGTTCATGGCGAGGAGGAGTATATGATAAGCCATCTAAATTCATTCCGCTATGTTGAATTGGATGGTGAATTCATAGAGACCCCTTTCCAACACTTCGAGGAAGTTTCTGAAGAGATTGCAGCAACCAAGACAGTGTCTTTTGTACCTTTGATTACCAAACCTGTGCCTCGGATGTCATCCCTCAAAGATGCGAAGGCTGTGATTGATGAAGGAGGAAGCACAATATGGGGTCAGCTACCAAAATTTCCTTTCAAAATAGATAAATTTGTATTGGGTTTCACTGCTTCTACTCAAAAGGTTGTATGCCGCGCTCGGGTTGGAGGTCCAGCAGTGAAGATCACCCATCATGGAGTCAATACTTTGGAGGATGTGGAAGAGGAGAGCAACTTTGAAGACTGGATTTTCCCTACTGTTGAAGGAGGACTGAACAACTGGGAGGCAAAGGACTTTGTTCCTATTACTTTCATAAATCAGTAATTTATCTTTCAAACATTTATGTTGGTCTGTAATAATTCTTAAACAATTCGTACTCTTTTTGCCTTATGCCTTATCCGAGGCATATAGGTCCATTTGTAAGAGTTTGATTTTTCATCTTCATATGCCATTTTAATGAATCAAGGACGTTTTCACATTTAAACTTTTGTGTTCATTTTCTTTCTTTTTACATTTTATTTGTTCAAAGGTGGCTATCCCTTACACACACACACTCTCACAAAATGCAGGTACCCTTCCATTCTGGATTCCATGGGTAACAATTCTGCTATGGCCTTCAATGACTCTGAAGATCTAGTCAATCATACCGAATATGAAGGTGATGAAGACTGTGAAGTGTCGAGAGAATTGGCTAGACTGTTACAACAGGAAGAAAGGGCTATTCTGCCCCACGAAGAGTTGTTAGAGACAATCAACTTGGGTGCTGATGAAGACAGAAAAGAAGTCAGAGTGGGTGCCAACCTAGAGCCAAGTGTCAAAGAGCGCTTAGTTCAGATGTTGAATGAATATGTTGAGATCTTCGCCTGGTCTTATGAAGACATACCGGGACTTGATACAAATATTGTGGTTCACCGTCTCCCTACAAGAGAAGACTATCCACCAATTAAGCAGAAAGTTCACCGAATGAGGCCCGATATGTCTGAAAAGATCAAAGCCGAAGTGATGAAGCAATTCAATGCTGGATTTCTTGTTGTTACTTCCTATCCATAATGGGTTTCTAACATTGTGCCCTTGCCTAAGAAGGACGGGAAAGTGAGAATGTGCGTGGATTACAGAGACTTAAACAGGGCTAGCCCTAAAGATGTCTTTCCACTGCCGCACATTGACATCTTGGTTGACAACACAACTCAGCACAAGGTATTTTCTTTCATGGATGGATTTTCAGGGTACAACCAGATTAAAATGGCACCTGAAGACATGGAGAAAACTAATTTTGTTACACAGTGGGGTACCTTCTGCTATAAAGTGATGCCATTTGGACTGAAGAATGTCGGGGAAACCTATCAGCGTGCCATGGTAGCTTTGTTTCATGACATGATACATCATGAGATTGAAGTCTACGTCGACGACATGATAGCCCGTTCACAAACGGAAGAAGAACACCTCGACCATTTGCAAAAGCTGTTTGTCAGGTTGAAGGAGTACAAGCTCAGACTGAACCCTAACAAGTGCACTTTCAGAGTCAGGTCCAGTAAACTCTTGGGTTTCATTGTCAGCAACAAAGGCATCGAAGTTGATCCTGCCAAAGTCAAAGTCAAAGGCATCGAAGTTGATCCTGCCAAAGTCAAAGTCAATCTTAATGCCAACACTAGAGGCAAAGAAAAATTAAATAAGTCTGTTGGGATAGAGGCACCTACCAAAGATGTTGATGCTGAAGAGCCATCCACTCGAGAGGTGGAGGAAATCCTAAAAATTATAAAGAAGAGTGATTTGAAAATAGTCGAACAGTTGGGGAAAACCCCTCCAAAATCCCAATGTTGTCATTACTACTATGTCCTGATGCTCATGCCCAAGCTTTAATCAAGTTTTTGAAGAAAGCTCATGTGCCCCAAGAGACTACAAGTGACCAGTTTGAGAATTATGTGGCGAGTTTAACGGCTAACAACGGATTAGGTTTCTCTAATGTTGACTTGACTCCTGTTGGAAAGAATCATAACAAGGCTTTGCATGTCTTTATTGAATGCAAGGGAACTACCATGGCTCATGTCTTAGTTGATACTGGATCATCTCTAAACGTGTTACCCAAAGGTGCTTTGGACCGACTAGATTGCAAAGTCCTGGTGTTGAAACCAAGTGATATAGTTGTAAGGGCTTTCGATGGGTCTAAAGGGATGATGGTGCATGGAGACGTGGATCTCCCCATTAAAGTAGGATCTCCCCATTAAAGTGATATAGTTGTAAGGGCTTTTATATAATGGACATACGTCCCGCCTACTCTTGTTTACTTGGACGCCCTTAGATACATGGGGAAGGAGCAGTGACGTCCACCCTCCACCAGAAATTGAAGTATCCAGTCAAAGGAAAAATTGTCATCGTTTATGGTGAAGAGGAATTTATGGTGAGCCACCTCAATTCCTTCAAGTATGTGGAAATGGATGGTGAATTTATAGAAACTTCGTACCAGGCTTTCGAAGTTGTTCCTCCTATGGTTGCCGCCACCAAAATCTCCTCTGATATATCAAAAAGCTGATGAAGTTGTACCAAGAATGGTTTCACTTAAAGATAACAGTGTCGTGGTCAAAGATAGAAGTTGTACTATCCGGGGACAACTCCCTGACATTCTGTCTAAAGCAGAAAAATTTGGGTTGGGTTTCACCATCAAAGCTCAGAAAGAGGTCAGGCGCGCTCGTGTGGGAAAGCCACCTCTTCGCATCATAAATCATGAAGTAAACATTGTGGAAGAATTTGACTATGAATGTGCTTTTGAAGAACAGATCTACCCTACTGCCAGAGGAAAGCTCAACAGCTGGCTCGCAAAAGACTTCACTCTCATCTCCTTCAATGAGGAGTAATTATTGTTTACTGTTTTCTGTCAATTCATGAACTTTTGTCTGTAATCTTAATTCCAAACAATGACTGTTAAGCCATGTGCCTTTCCCGGGGCACCATGGTCCATTTGTTAAGGGTTTTGTTCATGTTCATTTATCATATGATCATTTAATGATAAAACATTGGACCTTTGCATTCAAATTTTGTGCTCATTGTCTTTCTTTTTCTTTATTGCATTTTTCAAATAGCCATGTATCTTACATGAACACACACACTTGTCGATCCTCATCCACTCCAGATCTCGTTGCCAACGACTCTACTATTGCCAGTTATGACTTCGAACATCTAATTAACCAAGCCGAAGACGAAGGCAAGGAAAATTGTGAAATACCAGGGGAACTAGTCAGACTTCTAATTCAAGAGGAGAAAGCTATTCAACCTCACTAAGAGCCAGTTAAAGTGATCAACCTAGGTACCTGATCTGACCTGACAGAGTTGGACTATCACAACTGGCTTCGGGTTGGATTTGAAGGAGATGGGGGGGGGGGGGGGGGGGTACCTGCAAGACACTCTGATGGTAAAGTGAGAGAAGGAATTAGCAAGAAAGTATGAATGTAGGTGTGAATGAATGAATACATGTTCCTATCGAAAGAGAGGGTATTTCTAGCCCCCAGCGTTGGGCCAAGGTCTCTTTATTGGGCTGATCAAACAGGCCCAACAAAGAGACTGCCAGGTTCTACATGAATAGTGGGGACCTGCACGTGACCCCCTACCTGGATGACGCCCTCCGCAAGACAGGGAGGACAAAGACGCGATCTTTCCGGGACCATGAAGACTCTGAAATTTGGAGAGGTTGAAAGTCAACCATACGAGGAGGGTGCTCGGAGGGAGCGCGTTCTCGTCGGGGACATTCTTCGCGAGCACCGGCAAGAAGCAATCATAGCCGACCAGATACCCATGATTAGGGTGTGCTCGGAGGGTATACTGCTCAGCACGGTATGTTGGAAAGCTTGGATTGGGCCTCACTGGTGATTGGGCCAAGGGCAGGCCCAGTCCAAAATAGAAGCCCCCCAAGTCGTTGCTCCTAGTACGAGAGTTGTGACTTGATTCAAGTTTGCCCCTTCGTGAGACTCACTTGTGCGACACAGGTGTTTTCAATCAGGGGTGTGAGGCTTCGCCCGGTTCGTGATTTGCTCCGTGCAGCAGTCGAGGAGTGTTCGAGGAGCACTCACGGGGAGGTGGTGATACACTAGTCAGACACGTCGAGTGGCTCTTGGAAACCATAATGGCTGCCTAGGGAGTAGGGTCATCATTGTCTACGCGAGTAGGCATCAAGGATAGAGGCGGTTTGTGATTCCCCGATGCGACGTTTCATATTCCAAGTCATCTCTATAAATAGGGCTTCAGGGCCCATAGCTTGTTTTCACATATCCATGCTCTCATATTTTCTCTACCTTCAACACCGCGTGTTTTCCTAGCGTCGTTGAGACCGCCACACCGTTTGCCGTGTGTTCATCTCCACCACTGTCGCTCCTCACTCTTCTTCCAAGTAAGTATTCTTTTTCTTTGATATCTCATGTTGTAGATAGATTTTGATGGTGTTTAGTGGTAGAATTTCGTGTCTGGGGATTGTGCCCGAGAAATTCAAGCACTCTAGGCGCTTGATTCATGATTACGCCCGCGACATTCATAGGTTTAGGCATACGGTTTACGATCGTGCCCGTGATATTCATGTGTTTGGCTAGTAGATTTATGAACTTGGTCGGGGGATTCATCCTTTCATTAATATATAGGCTAGTTTTCCCTGTAGTATTCTTGTATTTGGCTAGCAACGTTATGAACTTGGTCGTGGGATTCATCCTTTGCTCGCAATATTCATGTTATGCTCGTGACATTTATGATTGATATATGTCCGTCGTTAAGGTCGTTGTTTGGTCGAGGTCCATGTGTTCCCTGTCTTTCATACAAATGGTTGTTGACTTGGTCTGAGTGTTGCTTACTTATCCCCGTCTGTGTGGCGGAAAAGCGGATTTGCTATCAAATTCATCGGTTTCCTATACTTTGTAGGTAAATGGCCGATATTCCTGAGTGCTCGGGGCGTAACGATACCGAGGAAACAAGCACTACCGACGAAAGCATGAATCTGGTCGACACCGTCGACGACCCTACTCTGGATTGGGTTGGTGCTGAACCCTGGAGAATAGCTTCGATATATAGCTATACCGGTAAATAAGCTTACACTGTCGTCGAGTATGGCAGAGGCCAAGAGGGATTTAGGAGAAACTTTAAGATCATGAGGCCGATAAGGGATGCCCACATCTGCTCATAGTTCACACATGACGCCTTTCCCATATACCAGGTCGTATTTAAAGATCTCAGGCTCAATTTACGTTTCAATGACTTCCAGGTGGGAGTGTTCAATCATTTGAACCTTCCCCCCTCTCATATTCATCCTAACGCGATTGCCTTTATCCGGGCATTCGAACTCACCTGCCGCTTCATGAGGATCGGAGCAACGATTCCCCTATTCTTCAGGGTTTTTCACCTGCAACGGTAGTCCCGAGGAGGGAAGCACAGCTGGGTGTCCCTTAAGCAGTCGAAGAGAATGTTTAGGATGTATATGGATTCTGTGCGAGATTTCAAAGATAAGTGGTATATTTTGCAACCGTCTACCTAGACAGTCGTGGATTCGCTATTCGAACCGACCGATGTGGTGGACGAGGACGGGGAGCCGTGTTTGGATGCTAAGGGTAATCTCGAGATTGGGAAAGTCTCAAAGTTTCCCATCCACTGGTGTTCGGGCCATTACGACCATGGACCTGGATACTACCACACTCCTGCTGGCGGTATGAGTGCTGAGGACGAGGAAGCTTATAGCGTCCTGAACAAGTTTGTCGATGGTTTCTTCCCTGCTCGGTGGGTTACGAGGGAAGGGGATGATGTTCTTGATGAGGATGGCGAGCCGACATTCGAGGCTCGTCCGATCAACACCAAAGCGCTCATTAAATACCAGTCTTACGGGAAGGCCGTAGAACTCTTAGGTTTCTTGCTTTGATCTATTGATATTCCTCTTTATTTGTTTTCTTCAATATGGATAACCCAAGTACACTTCCTTTGCAGGTCACATGGCAGAGCGTCGCAAGAGGTTTCTGAAGCTGACTCAAGACAAGAAGATCAGCAAGAGGGTGGTGAGGCCGTAACAAGCCACGCGAATGGGTATGACCCCTGAGTCGGGCAGGGAAGGATCTAGTGGGTCCTCGGGTTCCCCGGACACCGAGCGCTAATCTGCTTTGATTAGCAAGAAACAGAGTCGACCAGATGATGGGGTCGAAATGACCGATGGAGGGGCGGGTGCCCAGGCCTTCATCCTGCCACCCTGTTTTGTGGAAAAGGATTTCTTTGAGGGGTTTCCCTTGTCCATATCCGACAACAAGGCCGATATCATCAGGTGGCTCGACAAGGATGGTCGGAGGAAACACCTCGCTGCCAGTATGGTCGGGGTGGTGAAAATGGCCGAGATGGCAGTTGTCCTCGCAGGCGAAGGGTCAGACTCCTTGGATCGGGCAAGGAGCTGGAGTCGAAGAAGGCGGATCTTGTGGCCAAATCCCGTAAACTAAAGGCTTCCCTCGAACGCTCCGAGGAAATGTTTGGTGAGCAGTCCGACATGTTGTCGGGGGAGAAGGAAAGTGCCGACAGAGCTCTTGAGCAAAAATACTGCCTTCAGCTTGATAAGGAGAGGTTGAAGAGTGACAACTAACGACTGTCGAGAGAGGTCGAAGACCTGAAGGCTGTTATACTGCCTGCAGAGGACGATCCTAAAGGGATGGCCGACTTACGCACGCATTCTGACTTCATCGCTCGCATTCAACTTCTGGAGTCGGACTGTGTTGGTGCTTTGGCTGATGACTTTGAGTCTACGGTGAATCAACTGTCCATGCTAAATCCGAGGTTGAATACCAAAGGGACTGGGGTTCTATCCCAGATTGTCGATCGCTGGGTTATGCCTCCTCCTGACTCTTCTGACATCGACGTTGGTGCTCCGGGGAGTGATTGATGCTTTTATTGGTGTTTGGGCCTGCGCGCCCGTTATTGTTTTTGGGGCTTGCTTGCCCGCCTTTATTCTTTTAGTTTTTTGTCCGTCGTGCCTGGACTGTAATTTTGGACAACGCCGGCCCTTGTGGTCGGTATATTATTGATCTTTGTTTATGACTTCCTATTCGATGGATGCTTTGTTTACAGTTATCTGATAATATTTGATGTATATGCCTGACTGTTATCTTTGGTAATGAATTTTTGACGAAGTTTGTGTTCGTATGGAGATATTCGTTCGACCCCTATGTCAGTTCGACACATTTCAAAATGCGTCGAATATGCAGAGTGAGAATCCACGTGTCGAGCATATGATCTCGATTGGGATCCTACGCTCGTGGTGTGAACTGCCCGTCGCGAGCTGGGTGTTCTGCCATGTGGGGTACTTCGGCAGTGGAGCTCGATCGAGGTGTCCCTGCCGGGCATGTACGTTTGGTTCGTCGAATTGAACGACAATATGCCCTTCGTTGGTTGGTAGGTCGGGTCCGTACCTCGACTCGCCTACGTGGTCGAGCTTTTCCCTTCGTAGACTGAAGGTGGCTATTCGACGGCGAAAGTCCTCCAACAGGTGAGGGCTTAGCTATAACATTGTTTTAGCTTCACATCATTACAGGGTCGTGGTAACGGTTCTCCATTTAATTGCTTGAGATAATACGCCCTGGTGCCTGTAGCTCCCTGGACATGATAAGGTCCCTCCCAGTTTGCGGCCAATTTTCCTTTGCATGAATCTTTCTGGTTTCTCAGCAAGACTAGGCTGCCGACCTGAAATTCACGTCTTATGACCTTGTTGTCGTGGCGTAGGGCTACCTGCTATTTCAGAGTGGCCTCGCGCAGAGCTGCTCCTGATCGGATTTCCTCGACAAGGTCGAGCTCGTCTCTTAGAGCCTCTTTTTTCATATCCTCGTCGAGAGGCATCTCAGTTCGCCTAGATGGCTTCATGATCTCTACTCGGATGACTTCCTTGGTGTCGTAGGTCAGTCGGAATGGAGTCTCACCCGTCGTCGAATGGGGCGTCGTGCGGTAAGCCCACAGAACGCTATGTAGTTCTTCAACTCATCCCCTCTTTGCTTCACCTAACCTGTGCTTGAGTCCTCGCAAGATGACCCTGTTCGCGGCCTCGGCTTGCCCATTAGTTTGGGGATGCTCGACTGAGGTGAAATGATGTTTGGTGCCGAGTTTGGCAACGAAGCTTTGAAAGTTTTGGTCGTGAATTGGGTGTCGTTATCTGTGACGAGCGCCTACGGGATTCCAAACCGGGCGAGCATGTTTTTCTTATAGAAGCGGAGGATATTATGTGAGGTGCTTTTCGCAAGGGTTTCAGCCTCTATCCACTTTGTAAAATAATCTACGGCCACAATGAGGAATTTGTTTTGGTACGTCCCTTGCACGAATGGTCCGAGGATGTCCATACCCCACAAGGAAAATGGCCACAAGGATGATAATATATTCAGCTCGTGTGGTGGGGCGAGGTGCATGTTGGCGTGCCTTTGGCATTTGTCACATATCTTGATGTGGTCTTTGGCGTCTTGCTGCATTGTCGGCCAGTAATATCCCGCTCAGAGTGCCTTCCTCGCTAGGGATTTTCCGCCCATGTGTTGGGCGTTAATCCCTTCGTGTATTTCCCGTAATATCTTGGGGACCGCCGATTCTTCGACGCACTTCAAGAGCGAGATGGAAAATCCCCTACGATATATATTATGCTCAAGCACCACGTAGGAGCATGCTCGTCGTTTGGTCGCGGCTGCTTCTTTTCGGTCCAGGCGGAGTTCCCCTTTCGTTAGGAAGTTGAATATCGGGGTCATCCAGCACGAGCTATCTCTGATGGTGTTTACCTCGGGTGGAGTCGTGGATTTTTTGATGCTCGGGCGAGATAGAGACTCTTGTATGAAGGATTTGTTTCCGCCTTTCTTTTTCGTGCTTGTGAGCTTCGAAAGTATGTCGGCCCTTGTGTTTTGCTCGCGTGGTACGTGCAAAATTTCTGCTCGGTCGAATTTTTTCATATGCTCCCTGACCAGTTTTACATATTTGATGAGGCCGTTGTTATTAGCCTAGTATTCCCCTTGAACTTGGGACGCGACGAGCTGAGAGTCAGTGAAAATTTGTATCTCACGGTCACCTAAATCCTCGGCCAGTCTTAGACCTGTGAGTAGGGCCTCGTATTCAGCCTGGTTGTTCGAGGTCGGAAAGGAGAGGGTGAGAGAATGCTCGACCACCATGCCTTCCTCGTTATCCAGGAGGATTCCTACACCGCTCTCGGTCGAGCTGGATGCTCCGTCGACGAAGATGATCCACTTGTGCTCTTTCCCTGCGGGGGGTTATGAGCAGTCATATCAGCGACGAAATAAGCCAAAGCCTGTGCCTTTAGGGATTTCCTGCTCTCGTATTGGACTTTGAACTAAGAAAGTTCCAAGGACCACTTCAACATTCGACCCGCCATGTTCGGTCGACCCGGAAGCTGTTTCACGAGCTGGTCTGTTCGTACCACAATCGTGTGCACGAGGAAGTAGTGTCTGAGCCTTCTCGCTGCATTGACGAGGGCCAGAGCTACCTTTTCTATCTGTTGGTATCTAACCTCGGGCCCTTAAAGTGCCTTGCTCGTGAAATAAATGGGTTTTTGTCTATCGTGCGTCTGATAAATGAGGGCTGCATTGACGGCTCCGACCGAGACGGCTAGGTATAGAAATAAGGTTTCCCCGTCAACTGGTCGTGATAATACGGGAGGTTGCGAGAGGCTTTGTTTGAGATGGAGTAGCGCCTTCTCGCATTCCTCGATCTATTCGAAGTTCGCTTCCTTGCGAAGAAGCTTGAAGAAAGGGAGGGCGTGTTGAGCGGATTTTGCAACGAAACGGGATAGTGAGGTGAGCATGCCATTCAAGACTTGTATGGATTTTTCAACATAGGTGTGGGGAGGTCGGAGAAAGCTCGGCACTTGTCGGGGTTGGCTTCGATTCCTCGTTCTGTTAAGTAGAAGCCGAGGAACTTGCCCGTGTTGACCCCGAACGTGCACTTCTCGGGGTTAAACCTTATTTTGCATTGCCTCGCTTGGGCAAAGACTTCCCTGAGATGAGCGGCATGGTCGGTGTCTGCTCAGGACTTGACGATCGTGTCATCCATGTATACCTCGAGCATATCCCTGATTTGGTTGCAGAATACTTTGTTCATCATCCGCTGATACGTTGCTCCTGCGTTTTTTAGACCGAAGGGCATTACGTTGTAGTAATAGTTACCTGAGCTAGTCATGAAAGCGGTGCAGTATTTGTCGCCTATTGCCATTGGGATTTGGTTATAGCCCGAATAGGCGTCCATAAACGATAGAATTTTATAACCGGCCGAGTTATCGACAAACATATCAATATTAAGTAAGGGAAATGCATCTTTGGGACATGCCCGGTTAAGATCGGTGTAGTCAATGCACATTCGCCATTTTTCCATTATTTTTCTTGACAAGTACAACATTTGACAGCCAGGTTGAATACCGGACTTCAGAAATAAAATTTGCGTCTAAGAGGTCTTTTACAGCTTTTTCAGCAGCCTTCGCTTTCTCCAAAGACTGCTTACGTCTATATGGCACTATTGCCCTAGCGGCTGGATCAATGGCGAGTTGATGACAGACGACCTCAGGGTCAAGACCGGGCATCTTTGCAACGCTCCATGCGAATAGATCCGCATTCTCCCGCAAGCAAGCCTTGATTTTCTTCCTCGCCAAGTCGAGGAGTCCGGTGCCAATCTTCACTCCTCTGCTTGGGTCTTCATCGAGGGGGACGATCTCGAAGTTCCCGTCTAGAATTGGTCGAAGGGGGACTTGCTCGTCGCTAGGAGGCTCATCCTGGTCGAAGTGAGTGTCTAGGAATATTGAGTCGACCTTTGGAGGGGCTCTCTGTTCTTCTGCTCTGACGGGCTCTGACCGCTGAGGTTCTGGTCGCGTAGTTGAAGCTTTCTTGGCGGGCCGTGTGCTAGTGTCGACCGTGTTGTGTCCCTTGGACGCCATGTTGAAACACCTTCGGGAAGCTGCCAGGTCACCTTGAATAGTGGCAACCCGTGCCCTCTTGGTGTAGAACTTCATTTTTAAATGGATGGTGGAGGGCACCGCAGTTAGCTCTGCCAGTGTCGGCCTTTCCAAAATGCAGTTGTAGAGGGACGAGCAATCAATGACGAGGAAGCGCACCTTGACTTGCCTAGTAGCAGTATCTTCGCCGAACGTGACCATGAGCTCGACGTATCCCTAAGGCTTGGAGGTCGAGCCATTAAATCCCTACAGGTCTGACCCCACGTATGGTGAAAGGTGAGAGTCGTCGAGCTGTAGGGTTCAGAACAGCTGGTTGTACATCACATTGACAGAACTTCCCTCGTCGACAATGACACAATGTACTCGAAGTTGGCCATTCTTGCCCTTATCAGGAGAGGGATGGCCGAATTGGGGGCCCCTCCGGGGAGCTCCTCGAGGTAGAAGGTGATTGGCTCTGATATGCCTTTCACCCTTTCAAAGGTCACTATTTGAGGGGGGGCCGTGTCGACCAGCTCGTCCAGCTTCCTCTTAGCTGAATTTATGGTCAAATCATTGAACCCCCCACCATTAGCAGAGGGGAAGTGTTCCCACCTATTGTGAATGGAGAGAGGTTCCTGCAAACGTTCGGGGACGTAGAAATCCTCGGGTCTTGTAACGGAGAATGCTGTCTGGATGGGAACCGACTCGTCAGATGGTCGGGCATCCTCTTCTGCTTCCCTCGTCTCACGGGCGTCCCGACGAGGGCCATCGTTTCTCCGGTATTTTGCAAGTCTTCCCCCTTTTATGAGGGTCTCGATGGCGTCCTTGAGGTAGATGCAGTCTTCGGTCAGGTGCCCGTGGCTCCGGTGGTACTGGTAGTATTTGCTTCGGTCCACCCCGGGCCTGGCCTTTTCGAGAAGGGCATCAAACGTATGGGGTGGTTCGATGCCCACGGCTTCTCTGAATTTGGTGTCGGGGAGGAGCCCCCTCTCCAGCAGGCATCTCTTCATATGGTCCGTGCAGGGGACCTGGATGGCTTCTCGGTTGAAGCGGTTAATGAATTCTCCCAAGGTCTCATCGTGCTTCTGGACGATGGCCTCAAGTGCTGCTTCAGTCTTCAGGTGTCATCGCGAAGTAGTAAATAAGCTGATGAACTGGTTCTTTAGGTTTCACAAAGAGGTAATTGACCCCGGGGCGAGACCTTTGTACCAGTCCATAGTCGCTTTCCTCAAAGTCGTGGGAAACAACCGGCGTTTGATTAGTCCCCCGATGTTGTGGTAGTGCAGCATAGCTTCGAACCTGTCTATGTGGTCGATCGGGTCAGAGATGTCGTCGTACTCATTTAAGTGGGGAGGCTTCTCCATGCCCGGGGGAATGGGCGCCTCCATGATAGCTTGTGACAAGGAACCACGGGGGTCGTCCTCGTCACTCTGTTCCGAGGAGTGGGATGGGGATCCGATGTAGTGGCGGTCATGGTGGCCCTGGTCGCGTGGAGGGTTCCTCGAGAAGTGTGATTGTTGATGGTTTCCCCCGTATCTGTCTTCGGGAGGTATTCATTCTTGCCGCGAGGGGCCATGGTCGCGCCTTCCCACGTCGACGAGTGGTTCCCTCTCCAAAGGGGGTCGTTTCCCGAGTGGTCGGGGCGACGGGCTTCGGGAGATGTCCCGATTCTGTCTCTGCGAGGGATATTGGGGACGTTCGTCCGCTTGTCGAGGGGGAGGAGATTGAGGTCTTATGTGCCTTCTAGGGGGCCTTTGGTCGTCCTTGATTTCTCTCAGCCTTTCCCCCTGGGCAAAGATGAGATAGTTGGTTTGGTTAATCGCCGCGAACAGTGCCCTGGTCGTGGCGTCCACCCCGGCGGGGACGGGGACCTCGTGGAATTGGACGGTTGGGTAGTTCATAGGAATTGGTTGATCTTCTTAAAGTCGAGGAGGGATTAATGAAGAAGAAGTCGTGGCTCCATCCCGGTAGTTAGAAGGTCCAGGGATGTTGACGCCAGGGACCGTATTATGGCCGGCGGTACCAGCGTTGTCGAGGCCGGCATTATTGTCGGCGATGTTGTTGTTAACATCGACGACACAGACATTTTGGTTGTCTTGAGTTTGGTAAGCCATGACAGTCGAGGATTGTTAGCTTTTGTCTTTTAAATGGAGAGAAGACGGGGAAGCTTAGTTTCCCACAGACGGCGCCACTGATATAACCTAATCATAGTTGGACCGTCACAGTTGGCTTCGGGTTGGATTTGAAGGAGATGGGGGGTACCTGCAAGACACTCCGATGGAAAAGTGAGAGACAAAATGAGCAAGCAAGTATAAATGTAGGTGTGAATGAATGAATACTTGTTCCTCTCGAAAGAGAGGGTATTTATAGCCCCCAACGCTGGGCCAAGGTCTCTTTATTGGGCTGATCAAACAGGCCCAACAAAGAGACTGTCAGGTTCTACGTGAGTAGTGGGGACCTGCACGTGGCCCCCTACCTGGATGACACCCTCCGCAAGATAGGATGGACAAAGACGCGATCTTTTCGGGACCATGAAGACTCTGCGAAATCCGGAGAGGTTGAAAGTCAGACCTACAAGGAGGGTGCTCGAAGGGAGCGCGTTCTCGTCGGGGACATTCTTCGCGGGCACCAGCGGAAAGCAATCATAGCCGACCAGATACCCATGATCGGGGTGTGCTCAAAGGGTATACTGCTCAGAACGGTATGTTGGCAAGCTTGAATTGGGTCTCACTGGTGATTGGGCCAAGGGCAGGCCCAGTCTAGAACAGTACTGAAGAAGCCAAGTGTAATACCCCAAATTTGTCCTACCCTCTCACTTTTGTCTGGTTTACGCATTCTCGCACTTTCCTCATGTATATAATCCCCATTAATTCATCTAACACATCATTCATTCATTTATCAATAAAACATGGCATGGGGTGAAGGATATTGAGGAATTAGGGTTTCTCTATGCTTCTAGGCTCTCATCTTCATTCAGGGGAATCACTCGGTTTCTTCGACAATTATGGTTTAAAGATAGGGTTTTGGATGCATGGCTATTGTGGACTTCTTTCTTATCAAGCTACAAGGGCATCTTCACCATGGGTTTTTAAACCATCAAAGTGCATCTCAAGGGATCTCAAGACCTTGTGATCATCGTCATTTATATGCTTCTAATTGTTCCTATCTGCAAGATTTCTCCATGACATTTGCTTCAAGATCATTGATTGTCTATTGAGGTGCATTGGTGGAATGGATTACAAAGTTTAAATTGTGGTATAAAGATGATGTTGTGGACGTGTAATATAATCAAGGTGTCACTCTTTCAAATTTATTTTTGCTTGACATGCCAATTTGGTTTAGATTTGAAATTGAATTGATTTAGGGATTCACTGAAGTTGTAGTTTGATTAGAATTCATTCATTAATATTTGAAGAGGATTTGGAGTGAATAAAATTTCTTAAATGTTTGAGTGGGATTTTTTAGAATAAAAAGGCATTTCATTCAAAGTTCAAGATCATTGAAAAAACAATTTGAAAATACTTCCAATCATGGTCATTCAAACTCCAAACGAGTTACAAGCTTTTGTTCCTTAACATTTGTGAAAAAATTGAAAACTACAATACATGGTGATTAACCTAAACCTAATGTTCTACATCTTCATTCCTTCATCCAACTCTGTTGTACCCGAAAATTTGCCCTCCCATTTCCTCAACATTTTCTCACCACAAGACCCTTGAAGATCAAGATCTAGTTAGGGTTTCCTCTGCTCAAGACTTCTCCTTGCACTGTAGACTCAAATTAGGGTTTGTGTTTGCCCAAGGATGTTTTTACCTAAAATGCCTAATATGACTTTCATGCTTCATGTTAGACTCCCAAGTTTACCCATGCCAAGTTTCAAGTCTTGATTCCAAGTTTTACCCAGTCAATTGGACAGTTGACCTAGAAATCAGTTGTATTGGGGAAAAAGTCAACTGTGGCCAATTGACAGTCAAACCTCATGATTTTTTAACCCACATCAACATTATGAACTCATATGAACAATTTGATCAAGTTTGGATCACAATTCCATAAGAAATTTGATCAGATCATCAAAAGGGCAAAATGGTCATTTTTAGGGTTTTGACTGCACAAAGGCAATTTTTGACTGTTTGACCTAGCCAATGGCAAACCAAGATCACATATGGACTCAAGGACTCAATAAAATGGTCTTGACACATTCATCAAGCTCAAAAGATCCCAAGTACACAAGATTGACAGTTGAATTTCCCAGTCAATTGATCAATTTTGACTGTATACTGAAAAGTCAAACTTTGACTTTTTGGTCAAAATCAAGAGTCAAGATTCATTTTTCATCAAAACATGCCAAATCATGAAACTTGTTCACCAAGAAATCACAAAATGCAAATTAGGGTTAGAAAATGGAATTTTTCATAACTTAGAATTTTTCTAAGTTATGGAATACCCTAATTTTTTCCCAACTTTGCCCCATCTTTTCACCAAGATCCATTTGGATTCAAACAAAAGTCAAAACATGAAAGTTGTAGCTTGTTGCATAATCTACAACTTTGATTCGCAAAGTTTTCTCATTTGAAGCTTGTATCTCAAGTTACAATTTTTTGAATAAGGGCACTAAACCATTTTTAACTTAGTGAGATTTTAACCTACTTTGACAAGGTTTTCTACCCCACTTCAAGGCCATTTTCCATACCCTTCCACTTGGAATTTCAACTTTCATTTCAAAGATGGATTGTAGTACACATTCCAAGCTTTCCAAAATGTCCAAGAACTCATCAAACAACCTCATAACTTGAGAGATTCGAATTTCACAAGTTGGCAAAAATTCACTTTTGTTCTTCATCAAAACATGTCCATAACCTTACCATTTGAAACTCAGCATGCTTTAGGCAAGATTACAGGTCCTTAAACCAAGTTGCACTCAATAATTTAATGCTTATTCATTGTGCCAAGGCCATGTTCTTTGTGTTCTAACATTGCATAGTGGATTGATCACAAAGTAGATAAAGTGCATTATCCATTTTTGTAAAAAGCTAGCTTTATGTCAAATTGAAATCCAAGCAAGTACAGTTAGGATCTCATTGGCACAAGTTTAGGAGCTAATTGCACTGATCAAGACAAGGGTTTGCAGCTTGTTATGGGGGCCTGCATCAGTCAAAAACATCAACTTGCATTTCTTTGCTTCACATAGAAGAAAAGTGCATAACTTGTACCAACTCTCTCTTCAGCTTACAAACACAAGAAAAGAGTTATCAAACACATTCCATAGAACATAACCAAGCCAAGACACGACCCTTGCACCTCAAAAACACCCTCCATCTCAGAATCATCCTCAAACTGCAAAAACAGAGTTGCCTCTGCAGTTTGAGTGCCAACTCCCATTTCCCTCGAGCATTCTTACCAAAATCAATCCATACACATTCCCTAGCATATATGCAAGCTAACCATGACCTAAAACCTGACCTGTAATCCCTCTAACAGCTTCCACCATTTTCATTTTTTCCTTTTGCAGTTGAAGTTCTATAGCTTGATACAAGAAGTTTCAAGACAAAGTAAGCATTGAAAAAGCATCCCTGGACCTCAAGGAAGCTTTTCCAATCATTGCCTTGCACTAGAAGTTCCTCATTCTCCAGATAGAAGTTCAACTGCACAGGTAAAACTTTGAACTCGTATCTCTCTTATCATGCATCTTTAGTCTTAAGTTTGTGAAGAAACAAGGTTCTACTCATAGCCCTGAACATGTACATATCTTTACATTTCATTTCTTTTGCCTGAGTAGAGAGAATTTGGAGTTTGAAAATGGCAGAAAAACTAGGTTAGGATTTGGGGGAGGAGAAATTCTCCCTCATCTTAGAGAGTTAGGTCAAGTTCTATACATGGTTGGAATCGTCTCTTCATGCTGAACATTTTTCATGTTATGAGTTTTTGTTAAAAAGCCAGGAATCAGGAGTTAGCAGCTGGAGTACAGGGCGCGCGTTTTTTTGAACGTTATTGAACGAAGGTTGAAGATGAAGCCACATGGGCTGGGCCTGTGTGGTTTCTTCTTTTTGCACCCTATTCCCATTTTCTCACCCCCCAAGCCCATTTGTCTTATTTTTAATTCTTTTTGACTTTTTCTTTTTTTGTTTGACTTGTTTATTTTTTCTCAGCACATTAAAATTTTGAAAATATTTTTCTCATCATTTTTTGAATTTATGGCATATTTATTTAGTTATTTCTTTTGTTTATACATAAATATATACATGTTTTTATTTAGAATAAATACAAAAAATAGTGTAAATGCATTCATATACATTTTTATTTTTATTTACCTTCTGAAAATATTTCACATAAAAAAATACTTTTTTTATTTATTTTATTAAAATATTAAATATATATTATTTTTGCATATAATGCATATTTAAGAACTTAATATATATATATATATATATATATATATATATATATATATATATATATATATATATATATATATATATATATATATATATATATATATATATATATATATATATATATATATATATATATATATATATATATATATATATATATATATATATATATATATATATATATATATATATATATATATATATATATATATATATATATATATATATATATATATATTAATATATTTAAGTTAAAATATAAAAATACTTGAATTTTTCATTTTTATTTAATATTTGATACAAAAAATACTTTTTTCATAATATACTTCATTTTATTTTTATTTATGTAAATAATGAATAAATACTTGTATTAAATTAGATAATAATATATTTTCTTTAAAATTAGGGTTTTTGCCCTAAAAGTTGAAAATACTCAAAATAATACCTTTTTATTTTCTTATTCTTATTTTACATAAACCATACTTTTCTCATACATAAAAAACTTTCTTTTTTTTGTTGCATTTTGCATATTTATTTAATTTCCATTTAATGATGCAATTTATTTACTTTGCAAATATTCAAAAATGATGTAATAATTTAGATTTAAATTCTTGTCAATATCCCCATTTGAACATTTGTACCCCCTTCCCATATTTGGTTTTGTAATAGCTTAGTAAATTTATTTTCGCACTTTATTGCTTTCTAATGATAACATGTTAGAATTAGGGTTTGTATGCGAAAAAAACGATAAAAAATAGTTGGACCTAATACAAGATGAATGAGCATGAAAATAAACAACACATCTCACACTTGCACCCCTAGGGTACTCCACTTTGTTGCCTTCAAATAAATGGGCCATATTGTATGTTGAACTTCTTTGGGCAAAGCAAACAATTTGAATGATCATAGTCCCTCGATAAAACTTTTCAAAACAAACAAAAATAAATGATCAAGTCCCTTAAAGAAAATTTCCCAAAGACATTTAACGCCGTTGCAATTATGGTCTAAACGATGACCCGCGCCTGTCCCTTTCACATCCTAACATAAGGTTGTCCACCAAATTCAATGGTGGAACAAACTTGTTAAAAGGGTTAAAACATAGCAATAATCTTTTGAGAAATTTAGGAGTAGATAACCTCTTAGTTACTTGAATCAATCTTGCAAACTAAAACACTTGCCTATTTTAAAAACCACACATCACTACACTTTCAAAATAACTTTTAAAAACAAATGAAAACCTTTTTCAAAAGACATACATCTTTGTATACATCCCCACATGGATCATTACAAAGGTTGCCATCACATTGGCCTCTTTTCAAAATATTTTCAAACCCACTCACACTCAAGCACCATTTAAAACAATTGAAAACAAAAGGCAAGTGATCTAAGCAAGTAACTAAGAGCCCATGGATAACCATGGATAGAAAGGGTGCTAATACCTTCCCTTTCTATAATCTACTCCCCGAACCCAAGAAAACATCTCAAAAGGTTTTTGCTGTGCTTTTTAACCTTTCCTTAGGATAAAATAAAAAGTCGGTGGCGACTCTTGCTCGACCGAAACATTTGCGAAAACAAATGCAAAACCTCAAGTCAGTTCTCCCACCGTATCACAGAACTGGCGACTCTACTGGGGAATTTACTTAAAAGTGGAGTAACCTTAGGGCTTAGATCACCTTTGTTTTCAATTGTTTGCTTTGTTTGCTCTTATATTTGTGGGCTTTGCATCGGAGTTTCATAGATCCTAACCCGGATCTGGGACATACCCTTTTTAGGTAGCATAATCTGTGAGGGACCTGTCCGGCGTAGACCGACATGGGTGAAGCAGTGGCTACGTTGGTGTGGCATCTTAGTCTGTACCTATATCCCTTGTGTTGCAACGGGGAGAATATAGGTCTTCTAAGGGGTCATTAAACACCAACCAACCTTAGAACCCTAAATTGACCAACTTGGCTATTAGGACAGTAGCAGTATGCTACACTCATTGAGGCTAAACTCTCGAGATGGTTCTGGCCACGAGAAAAGATTGCGATGCTGGAGTTATGAGCGATTGAGGGTAGCCAATGATTTGAGATCCTCTAGAACCCGGTTACTTTTGATAGGACAGGTTTTAACCAACAAAACCAAAAGAGGGTAATACCTGAAACTCATGCTGGCCTAAAACCTAAGGGTGTCTTGTGTGACTTGTGTGCCTTATTTGCCTATGTGAATACTTGTGGGGTGCTTCATCATAGCATCATGCCATCATACAATTGCATGCATCCTGTATAAAGGACTAACCCATTTCAAAGACAAAAAAAAGTTTCATCTTTGCTCTGTTTTGTAGGACATCATGATGCCCGTGCGTAGGAATACTGTCCGGCTCAACTTTGTTCAACCACCAGTGTTACTCAAGGATTTGGTTGGAAGGATTCCAAACACTTCTTCCTTCATCAACAGACATGGGTCTCTCCTTGGCTTGGTCACTGCAAAATGGGACCAACAACTGATAAGTGTTCTGACCCAGTTTTATGACCCTCTGTACCACTGTTTCACCTTTCAAGACTTCCAGCTGGTTCCTTCCCTGGAAGAATTTTCTTATTTGCTTGGGATCCCTGTCTTGGAACAAACTCCATTCACTGGTTTGGAAAAGACTCCTAGGCCTGAAGAGATTGCTGCACTTCTCCCCTTGACGAAGAGGTATTGTCCAACTGGGAAACTAGAAATGGGATCAAGGGCTTTTTGGTCAAATTTCTGGTTGGCAAGGCTAATGATTTCTGGAATGACTTGGACTTCAAAGCGTACGAGGATATTCTGGCTCTTTTGATCTATGGTCTGGTATTGTTTCCCAACCCTAACACCTTTATCAGTATCCATGTCATAAGGATCTTCATGTCTCGGAATCCGGTACCCACTCTTTTGGGTGATATTCTACAACAACTTTATGCTCGTACTGCTCGAAAACGGGGAACTCCGTGGTGTTGTGCTCCTTTTCTAGTAAGGTGGTTTATTTCGCACCTTCCTAAGTTCGTGCTGAAGAATGAAGAAGGAAAAGGTTGGGCTCGGAGGTTAATGTCTCTCACTGATAATGACATCACTTGGACTCTCAGAGGTTTGGATGAGGTAGCTGTTATTGACCGTTGCGGAGAATACCCTAATGTTCCGTTGATTGGTATCCAAGGAGGAATCTCTTACAATCCGTGTTTAGCCCTCCGTCAGTTTGGAAGAGCCAAAGGAGATGGGCCTCATGAAATGCTGGTTCCTCACTTCCATTTTGAGTTTCAGGCAGACAGTGACAAACTACGCCGGGGGTTCATTAGAGCCTGGGACAGAATCCACAAAGCCAACCCACATGAGTTGGGACCAAAGACTTCCCTGCCATTGAAGCCCTATTGCAAATGGGTCCGCATCCGTGCTCAGAGGTTAGGTATGCCCTACGAAGCTGTTAGACCTCTTATTCTTGAGTCTCCTGTTGAAGATGGGGTGCCTCCAACTGTCCTCCCTCCTCAGATACCTACTGATTTTGACACCATGAAGAGATCTTGGGTGCAGCTAAAGGAAGAACAGGATTTCTATCGGGAGAAGTTCAACGAGCAGGAACGGAAGATCCAGAGGCTGACTAAGCAATTGGAGGAAGAGCGGGTCCTGAACAACTACATCAGCACTGAAAAGAGGAGGCCATGGGAGCATTGATGAGCTTTGGATGTTTCCTTTTATAGTTTATTTCCTTTCCAGTATTTTTCATTCCTGTAATGCCTAAGGGCAAATTATTGAACAATTGAAAGTTTTAATCTAATGAAGTGTGTTTCCCTTTTTTTTGTCTACAAAGTTGAATCTTGTTTGTCTTTGAAAACATAAAACATACGCATTCCATTGCACCATATGCATAGCAGGTACCCTATTTCACAGGATGCTTAATCTCCTTCGCTGTTTATTTTGCACAGTCATCATGAATCCAGACTCATCCAGTGAGCAAGTAATCAAGGCCCTTCAGGCCCAAAATGCACAGTTTCAAGAGATGGTCCTAAGCCTAGCCCAAGGCCAGCAAGAGTTGAAGACTCTACTCCTGAAGAAGAAGAAGAAAAAGAGGATTGCGTTGTTCAACACCGGACGCAGATTTGGGAATACACTTCATAATGAAGCTGATCCAACTACTTCTTATGCTGAGAAGAACAGTCCCCAAGGGGGAGGAGCTCCTAGTCCCACAGTCTCCGACAACGAGACAGACTATAACGACGAACAATACCCCCCTGTTGCTGACAGGTACAAGCAATTGGAGGACCGCTTGAGCGCCATGGAGATTCAGAATGTGCTGGGGTTGGATTTCGGAGATTTGGGGTTATCTTCTGGGGTAGTAATTCCACACAAGTTTAAGGCGCCTGCCTTCGCCAAGTATGATGGGGTCTCCTGCCCAAAGTTGCATCTGAGGTCGTACGTAAGGAAAATCCAACCTTACACGGCAGATAAGAACCTCTGGATTCACTTCTTCCAAGATAGCCTCTCGGGGTCACAGCTTGAATGGTTCTACCAATTGGATGGAACTAGCATCCGACACTGGGAAGATTTGGCAACCGCATTTTACAGACAATACCAATACAATTCTGATCTCGCTCCTACGCGTACCCAACTTCAGGGTATGTCTCTAGGAACGGGTGAAGGGTTCAAAGAGTACGCTCAAAAATGGAGAGATTTGGCTGGCAGGGTGCAGCCTCCATTGACTGATCGTGAGCTGGTTGATATGTTTCTAGGGACGTTGTCTGGTCCGTTTTTCAATCATTTGGTTGGTAACTCCTTCGCTGGGTTTACAGATTTGATATTGACGGGAGAAAGAATTGAAGCTGGCATCAGGTCAGGCAAGATACAAAAGTCTTCCTCCACAAGTGCTGAGAAGAGGCCGTTTAAGAAAGAAGCAAGCGCCGTCTATGGTACTAGAAGACAAGTCAAGCCCGAAAGTCGCCAAGCCGTCAATGCTTTGGTCATCTCAAAACCTGTTGCTGCTCCTCAGCAGTACAATCAACAAAGAAGCGAAAGGCCCAAGAGGCAGTATACTCGACTGAGTATGACCTTATCTCAAATTTTACCCCAACTGTTATCCACCAACCTAGTGACCCTCAAAGAAGCTCCTAAGGTCGTCAACACTGCGTCTCCTAACTATAACCCGAATGCCCGGTGTGCTTATCATTCTGATAGTCCCGGGCACACTACTGATGATTGCTGGGCCTTGAGTAACAAAGTGCAAGATCTGATCGACGCAAAGGAAATTCAGTTTGAAGCACCGGAGAGACCAAATGTTGTAACTGCTCCTATGCCCCAGCATAGAGTAAATGCCATTGAGGAAGAATTGTATGCTGTTTCGGTAAATGAAGTTGTTACCCCTCTAAAGACCTTCAAGAAGAACCTACTGCAGGCCGGTTTATTTCCGGGTTGCAGTGAGGGTTGCCTATTCTGTGCTGTTTCTCTATCTGGTTTTCCCTTGCTGAAGTTAGGTGTCCAAAGCCTAATGGATAGTAAGGAGATTTTGTTTAAGAAGTCTGCTGTTCAGTTGGTTCCGGTAAAAGAAGTTTCTGTGGTTACCATCTTCAATAATCCAATCAAGGCTCTCCCGAAGAAGCCTGTTCAAATCATGACTGTTGCACCTGTGATTATTACTGTTCCGGGGCCTCTCCCCTACGCGTCTGATAAAGCTGTCCCCTGGAATTATGGGGCAGACGTATATGTGAATGGAATCAAACAAGAATTCGACACTAGCGCCAGTATCTGTGATATCACTGGTCCAGCCAAGGTCACCCGCAGTGGCAGGCTCTTCTCGCCTGACATTGCACCGCCCGCTGTTCGAAAACCCCTCCTTATAACACCTACAAGTGTACCTGTTACTATTGCTGATCAAGTTGTTTCCCCTGCCGCCGAGTCATCTAATGCTCGGGGCAAAGAGATTGAAGAGGAGCCTGCCCGGATGGAGGCACCGATACCTATAAATGCTGAGGCCTCCCAACAAGAAGTGGAGGAAATCCTGAAAATAATAAAGAAAAGTGATTTCAATGTTGTCGAGCAGCTGGGGCATACGCCCTCCAAGATCTCCATGCTCTCCTTATTGCTATGCTCCGAGGCCCATGCTAAAGCCTTAATCTCATTTCTCAAGACGGCCCATGTGCCGCAGGAAACGTCTGCAGTCCAGTTCACTGATTGCGTAGCAAATCTGACAGCAGACAATGGCTTGGGTTTTTCAGATGCTGACCTGACTGCGAAGGGAAGGGACCACAATGATGCCCTGGATGTCTCTATCGAATGCAGGGGCACTACCCTGGCACATGTATTGGTGGATACTGGTTCTTCTTTGAATGTGCTGCCCAAGAAGGCTTTAGACCGTTTGGATTATGAAGGCCTAGAACTGAAGCCCAGCAATATCATCGTCAGGGCCTTTGACGGTTCAAAAAGGATGGTTCATGGAGAGGTTGACATCCCTATTCGTTTTGGCTCTCAAATATTTGACTCTACTTTTTATGTGATGGATATACGTCCATCGTACTCTTGTCTACTGGGTCGACCTTGGATCCATAAAGCTGGGGCAGTGACCTCCACCTTACACCAGAAGCTGAAGTACCCTGTCAGGGGGAAGATTGTCACTGTGCAAGGAGAAGAGGAGTATATGGTGAGCCATTTGAATTCCTTCAGATACATTGAGATGGACGGGGAGTTTATTGAAACCCCCTTTCAGCATTTCGAGGAGGTACATCCAATTTCAGCAGCAGCAGAAACAGCGGTCGAAGAGAATGTTTCCTTGAAGATGGCTTCCCTAAGGGATGCCCGGGCTGTGGTTCAGAAAGGCAATTGTGCAAACTGGGGTCAGCTTCCTGACTTCACTCAGAAGAATGACAAGTTTGGGCTTGGCTTTACTGCGGAGGCTCAGAGGGATTTGCGTAAGGAGAAGGTCAGAAAGGCTCCGATGTTTATCTCCAGCTCAAGGGTGAATGCTATCGAGGAGGATGTAGAGGAAGCAGAATTTGACGGTTGGATCTACCCGACTACCAGTGATGGACCAAGCAACTGGACGGAAAAGGATTTTACCCCTATCACATTTGTCACGCAGTAATTAATTTCTTTTGATTTCCAATTTGTAACAAACAATATGTTAAAACTTTGTTGGCTCGGTGTCCTACCCGGGGCATCGTAGCTCCATTTGTGAGGGCTTTTTGTATGACATTTTCATATATCATCAATCAAAACATTGGACGTTTGTTGCATTTCAAAACTTGTGCTCTTTTCCTTTCTGTGTTATATATATTGCAAAACAGCTATATTTACACACACTCACTTATACAGGTTTCAATCCACTCTGGATCTCACTGGTAACAGCTCTGCTACCGCCAGTTATGACTTCGAAAATCCGATCAACTTGGCCGAAGATGAAGGTGAAGATGATTGCGAAGTGCCTGGTGAACTCGCAAGACTGCTACTCCAGGAAGAGAGAGCTATTCAGCCACATGAAGAGCCGGTGGAGACAATTAACCTGGGTACTGAGACAAATAGGAAAGAGGTCAAGATTGGTGCCAATCTAGAGCTCAGCGTGAAGCAACGATTGACCCAGATGCTACAGGATTACATGGAGATTTTTGCTTGGTCCTATGAAGATATGCCTGGTTTGGATGCCGACATTGTAGTTCACCACCTGCCAACCAAGGAAGATTGCCCTCCGGTAAAGCAAAAAGTCCGACGGATGCGTCCAGAGATGTCTGAAAAGATCAAGGCCGAGGTTATGAAACAGTTTGATGCCGGATTCCTTGCAGTGACTTCTTACCCTCAGTGGGTTGCCAATGTGGTGCCAGTGCCGAAGAAGGACGGTAAAGTCAGAATGTGTGTTGACTACAGGGATCTGAACAGGGCCAGCCCCAAGGATGACTTCCCCCTACCTCACATTGATGTCCTTGTTGACAATACAGCTCAACACAAGGTGTTCTCCTTCATGGATGGTTTTTCAGGGTATAATCAGATCAAGATGGCTCCAGAAGATATGGAGAAGACTACATTTGTGACTCAGTGGGGCACCTTCTGTTATAAGGTCATGCCATTCGGATTGAAAAATGCTGGGGCAACCTATCAACGTGCCATGGTTGCTTTATTTCATGATATGATCCATCATGAGATTGAGGTATACGTGGATGACATGATTGCAAGGTCTCAAACTGAGGAGGAGCACCTTGACCATCTGAGGAAGTTATTTGACCGACTCAAGTTGTACAAGCTGAGATTGAATCCCAACAAATGCACCTTTGGGGTAAGATCCGGAAAATTGCTAGGTTTCATCGTAAGTGATAAAGGTATTCAGGTGGACCCTGCCAAGGTAAAAGCCATACAAGAGATGCCGACTCCAAAAACAGAGAAAGAAGTCAGAGGCTTCCTGGGACGACTGAATTACATTGCCTGATTCATCTCACACCTGACTGCTACTTGTGAGCCAATCTTCAAATTACTGAAGAAAGATCAAGTAGTATGCTGGAACGATGAATGTCAGGCCGCCTTCGAAAGGATAAAGGAATATCTCCAAGAGCCACCCATTCTTATGCCACCGGTGGAAGGAAGACCTCTGATACTATACTTGACAGTACTTGACAATTCAATGGGGTGTGTGCTGGGGCAGCATGACGAGTCTGGCCGAAAAGAGCACGCTATTTATTACTTGAGCAAAAAGTTTACCGACTGTGAGTCTCGTTAGTCACTGCTTGAGAAAACTTGATGCGCTCTTGTATGGACTGCTCGCCGGCTGAGACAGTATATGCTGACTCACACTACTTTATTGATTTCAAAAATGGATCCCATCAAGTACATATTTGAAAAGCCCGCTCTGTCTGGAAGAATAGCGAGATGGCAAATGATCTTAACAGAATATGATATCCAGTATACAACTCAGAAAGCAATTAAGGGAAGTGTACTGGCAGATCATTTGGCACACCAACCTGTGGACGATTACCAATCATTGAACTTTGATTTTCCGGACGAAGACATCATGGTGGTAACCGACTGTGAAGTACCTGGATCGGATGAAGGACCTGAGGAAGGATCCCGTTGGTCTATGCATTTTGATGGAGCCTCCAATGCTTTGGGTAACGGCGTCGGCGCTGTAATCATATCTCCCAAAGGAACTCATACTCCCCTCACCGCCCGATTATGTTTCAGCTGCACCAACAATATGGCAGAATACGAGGCATGTATCATGGGTTTACAAGCTGCAATCGACCTGAGGATCAAGTTTCTAAGTGTCTTCGGAGATTCCGCTCTCGTGATCAATCAGATCAAAGGCGAGTGGGATACGAAACACCTGAATCTTATTCCTTACAAGGAGTATGTGTCGACCTTGCTCCCCCACTTTGAAGAGATAACTTTTGAGCACTTCCCTAGAGAGGAGAATCAGCTAGCGGACGCCCTGGCTACGATATCTTCAATGTTCAAAGTTAAATGGGACAATGAGGCTCCCCGAATCATCATCTGGAAGTTGGATGAACCGGCGTACTGCTGTGAGCTGGAGGCTGAGAATGTGACTGAAAAACCCTGGTATCATGAGGTGAAGAGGTACTTGGAAGCTCAGGAATACCCTGAAGGTGCGTCTGTCAATGATAAGAAGTTCATGAGGAGGTTTGCTGCAAAATTCTTCCTCAGCAACGGCATTCTCTACAAACGGAATCATGATTCAACTCTGCTACGTTGTATGGATAAGGCTGAAGCAGAGAAAATTATGATGGAATTACATGAAGGCACATTTGGAACACATTCCAGTGGACACACCATGGCTAAGAAAATCCTTCGGGCAGGATATTTCTGGTTCACGATGGAAGCCGATTGTTACCAACACTCCCGAACTTGTCATAAATGCCAGATCTATGCTGACAAGGTGCATATCCCTCCGGTTCCTTTGAATGTCCTGACAGCACCTTGGCCTTTTGCAATGCGGGGCATCGATATGATCGGTGAGATCCGACCGACGACATCCAATGGGCATCGTTTCATCTTGGTGGCGATCGACTACTTCATGAAGTGGGTTGAGGCAGCTTCCTATGCCACGGTAACCAAGAGCGTCGTGGCACGTTTCATCCGGCATAATCTGATTTGTCGGTACGGCGTCCCGGAAAGAATCATTACGGACAATGGTACCAATCTCAACAACAAAATGATCACTGAACTCTGTGAACAATTCAAGATACAGCACCACAATTCTTCTCCCTACCGGCCGAAGATGAATGGGGCTGTAGAGGCAGCCAATAAAAATATCAAGAAAATTGTGCAGAAGATGACAGTGACCTATAAAGATTGGCACGAGATGTTACCGTTCGCTCTTCATGGGTACCGCACCTCAGCAAGGACGTCAACCGGGGCAACTCCCTTCTCCTTAGTATATGGCATGGAGGCAGTCTTGCCAATTGAAGTCCAGATACCCTCTCTCCGGATAATGAAGGAGGCAGACTTGAATGAAGATGATTGGATCCAGACTCGACTTGATCAATTAAATCTGATTGACGAAAAGAGGCTCACTGCTATCTGTCATGGTCAAACGTATCAAAAACGGATGATCAGGGCATTTAACAAGAGAGTCAGACTGCAAGAATATCAAGTTAGGGACCTGGTAATCAAACGCATCATCCTTCCTCAGAGTGATCCCCGGGGCAAATGGACCCCTACATACGAAGGTCCGTTTGTGGTGAAACGTGTGTTCTCAGGAGGAGCCATGATCCTAACCACCATGGATGGTGACGACCTTCCTCACCCCGCCAATGCAGACATAGTGAAAAAATACTACGCATAAATAAAAGACCCGCTAGGTTGACATACCTAGGCAAAAATAAGGGCTTCCCGGCGAACCAAAAGGGTTCGGGCAAAAATAAGGGATGAAATGAATAAAAATCTGTACACCCGGCAAGTCGAAAACCTGAAAAGGCGGCTTGGGCAAAAATGGGTATCCCGGTGGACTGAAAACCCGAAAGGGCGGTCCAGGCAAAAGTTAGGGATGAAAGCGTAACACTATGTCTCATTGGATCACTTCGCATCCGGAATTCGGCATCAACTATCTGGCTCAGATTGCAGCATTGACCAATCAGCTTCGTCTTCAAATTGGGCAGCAAAGCGATGAGACGTTCGAAGACATAAGGGCGATAGCAGAGTTGGAACCCAGTGGGATTGTTCACATAGCTGTTTTGTTTCCTTTTTCAAATTGTAAACTCTACGTTATTTGGCGGCGTCCTCTTACTAGGATGTCAGCCTCTTGTACAAAAACGCCTATTCACAGGCAAAGTTTAAATCAATACAAATTCACTTGTCCATACGAATTACCATTGTTTTCCTTTTTCTGTTTTGTCTTGCGAAGAACGTCCAATGTTCATTTTTGATATATACATTTGACATTAAATTGCTGATTCGTAAATGTTTACACATAAAACAAGAGATTGATTACAGGTGACATCAGAGACAGGGGCAATGTGAATGCAGTCTGGTTGTTTTGTCCGCCAAGGTACCAAGGTAGATTCAACTGAAGAATGTGGCCAAATCATCTCAACTCCCCGCAGAGTAAAACAAGATTCAGCAATACTTTCCCCAAGCGGAGTTGACTCTCCGACAATCCTGAAAAGGCACAACATTCCCCAGTAGATTCTGGAAGCTTATCCCCTGCAGAGTACGGACGTCTCTCCCGAGTTTTATTTAGAGTTATTTCCTCACAAGGACT
The DNA here is from genome assembly GCA_948472305.1 of Vicia faba. Taxonomy (NCBI): domain Eukaryota; kingdom Viridiplantae; phylum Streptophyta; class Magnoliopsida; order Fabales; family Fabaceae; genus Vicia; species Vicia faba. Next base: position 411,776,706 of record OX451739.1, read on the forward strand.
TATAACTGGGTTATCCTCAGCTAAAAACCACGGAAGACCGCCCTCGACAAAGTTCCTTCAATCCCCAGCGGAGTTTATCATCATTATCCTCAGCGGAATCCATCATTAAAGTCCTCAACAGGCCTCTCATCAAACTTCGGCCAAGTATCTCTTCCACAGAGCAACTCCCCGGCCGTTCGTCAAGGATTTATTTTCTTAAGACGAAATTACATTCATAAACATTTCACATTTTCATACATCTTGCTTACATATATGATGAAGTGCATACAACACTATCTCATGTTGAACATCATGACATCATGCATATCATACATCATGACATTGCATACAACTTATGTTTTTTGCCTTTTCAGGAAAAAGACAATCCCAAAAACAACTATCTTCAACTGTCACAATTCCAGATTCGATACCTGTATCTAGCCAGGGCACATCTGAGAGTGATCAGTTTCCAGACTCGATTCCTGTATCTAGCCAGGGCACGTCTGAAGAGTTCGAAGATTCGATTCCTGTATCCAGCCAGGGCACATCTATCAACTACAACATCTCCAGATTTGACTCCTGTATCCAGCCAGGGCATATCTGTTGACCACATTTCCAGACTCGATTCCTGTATCTAGCCAGGGCACGTCTGAAGAGTTCGAAGATTCGATTCCTGTATCCAGCCAGGGCACATCTATTAACGACTATTTCCAGATTCGACTCCTGTATCCAGCCAGGGCACATTTGTGAGCAACCAATTGTAGATTCGATACCTGTATCTAGCCAGGGCATATCTGCATAAGAAGACTAAAGATCAAACACCTGTAACAAGCCAGGAAAACATCCGTCTTTCTCAAATATACAAGTTCTCGCTAAGGAATCTCTTATGCGATCGACACTTCCAAATGGCATCTATAAGCCCATTCCCGACAAGGTTCTGTCACATCTCCAGATGGCATCTGTAAGCCCATTCCCGACATCACATTTACTGATACCTCAACATGCGAGTGCAAATTTCCGGGCACTCTAGTGTCCAATCTCCTTTTACCCTCGAGTCACGAAAGGCAAACTCGCCAATCTAACTCTTCAGGTCCAAGAAGATTGAACAGGGGCAACTGTTGTACCCCAAAATTTGCCCTCCCATTTCCTCAACATTTTCTCACCACAAGACCCTTGAAGATCAAGATCTAGTTAGGGTTTCCTCTGCTCAAGACTTCTCCTTGCACTGTGGACTCAAATTAGGGTTTGTGTTTGCCCAAGGATGTTTTGACCTAAAATGCCTAAGATGACTTTCATGCTTCATGTTGGACTCCCAAGTTTACCCATGCCAAGTTTCAAGTCTTGATTCCAAGTTTTACCCAGTCAATTGGACAGTTGACCTAGAAATCAGCTGTATTGGGGAAAAAGTCAACTGTGGCCAATTGACAGTCAAACCTCATGATTTTTTAACCCACATCAACATTATGAACTCATATGAACAATTTGATCAAGTTTGGATCACAATTCCATAAGAAATTTGATCAGATCATCAAAAGGGCAAAATGGTCATTTTTAGGGTTTTGACTGCACAAAGGCAATTTTTGACTGTTTGACCTAGCCAATGGCAAACCAAGATCACATATGGACTCAAGGACTCAATAAAATGGTCTTGACACATTCATCAAGCTCAAAAGATCCCAAGTACACAAGATTGACAGTTGAATTTCCCAGTCAATTGATCAATTTTGACTGTATACTGAAAAGTCAAACTTTGACTTTTTGGTCAAAATCAAGAGTCAAGATTCATTTTTCATCAAAACATGCCAAATCATGAAACTTGTTCACCAAGAAATCACAAAATGCAAATTAGGGTTAGAAAATGGAATTTTTCATAACTTAGAATTTTTCTAAGTTATGGAATACCCTAATTTTTTCCCAACTTTGCCCCATCTTTTCACCAAGATCCATTTGGATTCAAACAAAAGTCAAAACATGAAAGTTGTAGCTTGTTGAATAATCTACAACTTTGATTCACAAAGTTTTCTCATTTGAAGCTTGTATCTCAAGTTACAATTTTTTGAATAAGGGCACTAAACCATTTTTAACTTAGTGAGATTTTAACCTACTTTGACAAGGTTTTCTACCCCACTTCAAGGCCATTTTCCATACCCTTCCACTTGGAATTTCAACTTGCATTTCAAAGATGGATTGTAGTACACATTCCAAGCTTTCCAAAATGTCCAAGAACTCATCAAACAACCTCATAACTTGAGAGATTCGAATTTCACAAGTTGGCAAAAATTCACTTTTGTTCTTCATCAAAACATGTCCATAACCTTACCATTTGAAACTCAGCATGCTTTAGGCAAGATTACAGGTCCTTAAACCAAGTTGCACTCAATATTTAATGCTTATTCATTGTGCCAAGGCCATGTTCTTTGTGTTCTAACATTGCATAGTGGATTGATCTCAAAGTAGATAAAGTGCTTTATCCATTTTTGTAAAAAGCTAGCTTTATGTCAAATTGAAATCCAAGCAAGTACAGTTAGGATCTCATTGGCACAAGTTTAGGAGCTAATTGCACTGATCAAGACAAGGGTTTGAAGCTTGTTATGGGGGCCTGCATCAGTCAAAAACATCAACTTGCATTTCTTTGCTTCACATAGAAGAAAAGTGCATAACTTGTACCAACTCTCTCTTCAGCTTACAAACACAAGAAAAGAGTTATCAAACACATTCCATAGAACATAACCAAGCCAAGACACGACCCTTGCACCTCAAAAACACCCTCCATCTCAGAATCATCCTCAAACTGCAAAAACAGAGTTGCCTCTGCAGTTTGAGTGCCAACTCCCATTTCCCTCGAGCATTCTTACCAAAATCAATCCATACACATTCCCTAGCATATATGCAAGCTAACCATGACCTAAAACCTGACCTGTAATCCCTCTAACAGCTTCCACCATTTTCATTTTTTCCTTTTGCAGTTGAAGTTCTATAGCTTGATACAAGAAGTTTCAAGACAAAGTAAGCATTGAAAAAGCATCCCTGGACCTCAAGGAAGCTTTTCCAATCATTGCCTTGCACTAGAAGTTCCTCATTATCCAGATAGAAGTTCAACTGCACAGGTAAAACTTTGAACTCGTATCTCTCTTATCATGCATCTTTAGTCTTAAGTTTGTGAAGAAACAAGGTTCTACTCATAGCCCTGAACATGTACATATCTTTACATTTCATTTCTTTTGCCTGAGTAGAGAGAATTTGGAGTTTGAAAATGGCAGAAAAACTAGGTTAGGATTTGGGGGAGAAGAAATTCTCCCTCATCTTAGAGAGTTAGGTCAAGTTCTATACATGGTTGGAATCGTCTCTTCATGCTGAACATTTTTCATGTTATGAGTTTTTGTTAAAAAGCCAGGAATCAGGAGTTAGCAGCTGGAGTACAGGGCGCGCGTTTTTTTGAACGTTATTGAACGAAGGTTGAAGATGAAGCCACATGGGCTGGGCCTGTGTGGTTTCTTCTTTTTGCACCCTATTCCCATTTTCTCACCCCCCAAGCCCATTTGTCTTATTTTTAATTCTTTTTGACTTTTTCTTTTTTTGTTTGACTTGTTTATTTTTTCTCAGCACATTAAAATTTTGAAAATATTTTTCTCATCATTTTTTGAATTTATGGCATATTTATTTAGTTATTTCTTTTGTTTATACATAAATATATACATGTTTTTATTTAGAATAAATACAAAAAATAGTGTAAATGCATTCATATACATTTTTATTTTTATTTACCTTCTGAAAATATTTCACATAAAAAAAATACTTTTTTTATTTATTTTATTAAAATATTAAATATATATTATTTTTGCATATAATGCATATTTAAGAACTTAATATATATATATATATGTTTATTAATATATTTAAGTTAAAATATAAAAATACTTGAATTTTTCATTTTTATTTAATATTTGATACAAAAAATAATTTTTTCATAATATACTTCATTTTATTTTTATTTTTGTAAATAATGAATAAATACTTGTATTAAATTAGATAATAATACATTTTCTTTAAAATTAGGGTTTTTGCCCTAAAAGTTGAAAATACTCAAAATAATACCTTTTTATTTTCTTATTCTTATTTTACATAAACCATACTTTTCTCATACATAAAAAACATTCTTTTTTTGTTGCATTTTGCATATTTATTTAATTTCCATTTAATGATGCAATTTATTTACTTTGCAAATATTCAAAAATGATGTAATAATTTAGATTTAAATTCTTGTCAATATCCCCATTTGAACATTTGTACCCCCCTTCCCATATTTGGTTTTGTAATAGCTTAGTAAATTTATTTTCGCACTTTATTGCTTTCTAATGATAACATGTTAGAATTAGGGTTTGTATGCGAAAAAAACGATAAAAAATAGTTGGACCTAATACAAGATGAATGAGCATGAAAATAAACAACACATCTCACACTTGCACCCCTAGGGTACTCCACTTTGTTGCCTTCAAATAAATGGGCCATATTGTATGTTGAACTTCTTTGGGCAAAGCAAACAATTTGAATGATCATAGTCCCTCGATAAAACTTTTCAAAACAAACAAAAATAAATGATCAAGTCCCTTAAAGAAAATTGCCCAAAGACATTTAACGCCGTTGCAATTATGGTCTAAATGATGACCCGCGCCTGTCCCTTTCACATCCTAACATAAGGTTTTCCACCAAATTCAATGGTGGAACAAACTTGTTAAAAGGGTTAAAACATAGCAATAATCTTTTGAGAAATTTAGGAGTAGATAACCTCTTAGTTACTTGAATCAATCTTGCAAACTAAAACACTTGCCTATTTTAAAAACCACACATCACTACACTTTCAAAATAACTTTCAAAAACAAATGAAAACCTTTTTCAAAAGACATACATCTTTGTATACATCCCCACATGGATCATTACAAAGGTTGCCATCACATTGGCCTCTTTTCAAAATATTTTCAAACCCACTCACACTCAAGCACCATTTAAAACAATTGAAAACAAAAGGCAAGTGATCTAAGCAAGTAACTAAGAGCCCATGGATAACCATGGATAGAAAGGGTGCTAATACCTTCCCTTTCTATAATCTACTCCCCGAACCCAAGAAAACATCTCAAAAGGTTTTTGCTGTGCTTTTTAACCTTTCCTTAGGATAAAATAAAAAGTCGGTGGCGACTCTTGCTCGACCGAAACATTTGCGAAAACAAACGCAAAACCTCAAGTCAGTTCTCCCACCGTATCACAAACTCCATCTAATCTTCATGGAAAAAAACCTTCATAGAATTTGCCCTTTGTTCCTACCCATCAATCCTTCATTACCAAACTTGCAAACCTTCGCAAAAGCTATCCAAAATAATGCATTATGCATGCATATTCACAAGTAACAAAAGCCATGCCTTGCATTAATCACCATGCCACATCGTTGAAGCAAACCTGCTGCACATGAGTATAAATAAGATCAAACATAAACCAGATGCAAATTCCAAACCAGTCCACAAACTCAAGAAACAACTTTTTCTTCACATTGGCATGGTCAATATCCTGATAGCTTAAGTCAGGCTGAGGGAACATCACAGGCTCCTGGCGGTTCACCATCATATCTAAAATCAAATATTAATCCTGAAAACTGGAAGCAGCGTGGAAGCGTGTCTTCTAATCATAACATTCCATTCATGAATAATCCTGGTTCTAATATGAATTCACAATCGACTGAATTGATTCATGACAATGTGGAGACAGGTTTTTTTCACTGCCCAACCCTGGAGATTGGGATCCTAATTACAGTGATGAACTACTTCTGCAAGAAGGTGGTTCGGATGAAAGTTGTTTGACAACTGAGTTTGGCAGAAGTATGAATCTTGGTTCCAGTGAACCATGGTCTGGATTCGGAAGGTTGGACCATGTCTCCAACTTAAGTTCTTCAATAACCATGTAGGGAATAAATGGACCTAGTCGAACATTTTCTAATGTTGAGATGGGTAGCCTCCAACACATGATCCTCAAGCAGCATATATACCCTCTATCTCAAAGCCTTTTCATCTCATGCCACATGTTTTACAAAATTCTCCAAAACTTGTAACAGAAACTCCTAACAGTTAAACCAAGCATAACAGAACTGCCAACTGTCATAACAGAAAACAAAACTGATTTCTAACCAATCTCTAACAGTCCTAACCAACTTTCTATATAGGGCCTGCAATCTGTAACAAACTTTTGGATATCTATAACAGAAAATGAATAGATTCAGAGAGCATGGATGGACATGATACATTCATTCAAAAAACTGTAGAAAAATCACCACCAAAAATACCTGGAAATTCTCTCACTTCTCTTTTTCAACCTTCATCTGGATCCTTCTACGAACTCTCTCTTTCTCTGTACAAACCTTCATCATCATCTTCATTTGTGAATCAAGAACTTCACCGGTTCTTCATCTTCTTCAAGCTACTACATAATCTTCATCGTTTGACACATATCTTCAATCAATTTCTCTTCAATGCAGTAACTCTGCAACGACAACAATCTCAACCTCCACGCATCATCTTCTGCGTAATAGAACGTACCACGTTACTTTTCGTGTGTGTGATCGGTGGGAATGAGAACTGACTGTTTTGGAATGCTGGTTCGCGTTTTGCGTTTGTTTTTGCAAAATGTCGCGGTGAGCAAGAGTCGTCGCCGTCTTTTATTTTATCCAACAAGGAAAGGACAAAAGCACAGAAAAATTCCTTTTTGAGATACTTCTCGGGTTCGGGAGGTAGATTATAGAAAGGGAAGGTGTTAGCACCCTTTCTATCCGTGGTTATCCACGGGCTCTTAGGTACTTGCTCATTTTGTTTTCAAAATTTTGCTTTTCTTTGTATTTGTGGGTTTGAAAGAGTTTTTTGTTTGAAAGGAGTGTAAGTGTGAAAAGTTTTGTTTTGTTTTAAAAGGAGTAAGTACTTAAGAACCATCTACCTACTCTAAAAAGGAATTAATCTGTACAAATGTCCTTTAGACAATGCTAGCCCACTATTGATGAGTAGGTAGCACCGTCGTTGGAGTTTTAAGGGTCAATTCGATTAAGGGACGTGTGGTCACTAAAGCAATGTTAGGATGCCTTAGCGGTAACCCTAATGTCTTAGATCATTTTTCCGAGGCAAAGGTTTCGAGGCAACTATGATCTTTGGACAAGAGGGCGACCTCTAAAACTTCCTATACTCAAAGGCAACCAAGTGAGGTGTACCCTAAGAGTGCGCATGTGCGAGTGTGTTATTTCAGTTAATTTTATATGTACATGTCACGGGTGAGCTATGTTGATTTTAAGTTAAAGATTGATCTTGTCATGCATTCCCTATTTATCAAATATCTAACAGTTAATAGTTGAGGAAATTAAATACGCGGAAATTAAATCTAAACTATTACAAGGCGTCGGGTATTTACATCGCCAAAAACAACCCTTGAAATTAAAATGCGGAAAGTAAATAAAGCGATAAAATAATCAAAGTTCTAATTAAACTATTACATTCTGGGAAACAGATACAATAATATGATAAAATGGATCGCGTGCGGGAAATTAAATCGGATGCGAGTTTTTTGGGGTTTTGACACTTTTTCGAAAGAAAGTGATTTTTTTGGTTATTTTTGGATTAAAAGAAATTAAATTAAGTTAACAATTAAATTAATAAACTAATTAATTAATTAAAATATTTTTGGATTTTTGAGTATTTAAAGGAAATAAAATAAATTTAGTTAAAAGTTAGTAAAACCTAATATTCTACATTGATTTTAATTTATTGCAAAAATATTAAGATTATACCTAATTAAAAACTAAATTAATTGATTAATATTTATTTACAAAAATAAAGTTCTGAATTTGATTTTAATAAATAAAATATATTTTGTTTTTTTTGTTATTTTAGGAAAGAAATAAAATAATTAAGTTAGTAATAAAACCTATTTATTCTAATTAATTTTAAATTATTTACAAAATAAATGAAAGTTATCTAAAATTAACCTAATTAAATTAATTAATATTTATTGATAAAATTCTAAGTTTATTTGGACATAAAAATATTTTTGTGATTTTTTGATAAAAAAGAAAATTAATTAATTGTTAGTAAAAATAGAATAGAAAAAGGAAATAAAGGGTGAGAAATGGACCTGATTTGGCTTTTGGCCATTTGTGTTTTGACTTTTGGCCATTTGTGTTCTAGCCTCAACGTTCCTTAACCTTCTCAGGATGTCTGTCTCGCCATGTATTGGTGTCATGTGTAAGCTGTTCTGTTTTGGCCATTTGGGTTTTGGCTTTTAGCCATTTGTGTTTTGGCCTCAACGTTCCTTAATGAACCTGCATGGGATCCTGTCTAAATCTGCAGTGTTGAATCTCATGAACACATTAAATAAATTACTATATATCATAAAATACAAATAAAATCTAATATATGAAAAAATTTAATGTTTAGGCCAATATGGCATGTATGAATGATTATACCCTTTTGATCATGGAGATCAAATCAACCTTACCCTTACTGGAGAAGTAGTAATATGAATGCTTTTATGCCCTTTTGATCATGGAGATCAAGCCAGCCTTACCCTTACTGAAGAAGCAGTGAGATGTTGGTTTGTAACCGGGATGGCTTGTTTGTAGTGAGATGTTGATTTGTAACCGGGATGGCTTGTTTGTAGTGAGAGGGGGATTTGTAATAAGGATTTCAAGGTTTTAGGGTTCTTGAAAGAATTTGATATTCTGACAGCGTTGTGGCAGGAGTTTTTTTTCTCTCTTCCTGTTTGTGTGAAAAGTATGAGATTATATAATGAAAATTAGAGCAAAGAAAATGGGCTTTGAATGTGCAATTGGGCCTCCAATGTTCACTTGAATTCGTCACGTTGAAGGCTAAATCGCAGAGGCTTAAGTGCAATTTTTGAAGTTGAAATATGAAAACAAAATGTATCCGACACCGATAACTAACTCCTGTCCGAAAATCGGCTCAATCAAATAAACAGTGAATTAGTTATGAATTTTTGAAGTTTCAGCTCAGACAAACTTATTTTGGGCTCCAGTGTCGACTCTGACACGTTCTTCAATAAAAAACTAGTATTGATCGAAGCATAATCCGGTCTTGACTTTTGAAGCAAAGTTGTAGATCTATGAGTCAGTGACCTTGTGTAAAAATATGAGCCCAATTCGATAAAAATTGACCGAGTTATAAATTTTCGAAGTTTCGGCCCAGATGAAATAATATTCAGCATTCAGGATTTTCGGTGTGTCACGCGTGCTCTGAGCAAAAAACGAAGACCTTTTGTATACCGTTCGAACTTAATACCTTCTGTGAAAACTTAGCCAACTCAATTTGTGAAATTTTGGCGCCGGAACCAACTCGATACGATGAAAATCGACCAAGTTATGATTTTCTGAACATGACGCAAATAAACTTCTGTCACAAATTTTCTGTACGAAAATACTTGATAAATCCACATTTTTGAAGACCTTCTGATCGAAATTGGCTTCCAGCCGTGAGAGATGAATAGATGACGTCAAGACGGAATTTTGTCCACCGGAACGGGTTCAAAATGAGTCACGATCTTCACGTTATGAATTTTTTAGCGCGTAAAAACTGCACTTTCAGCACACTTTTTCACCATATTTCTTTAAGAAAACTCACACATTCGGATACCTTCTTTAAAGAATTGACTCTTGAGCCGAACCTGAATTTGAGAATACGTTATTAGAGATATCTTGGTGAAAGAACACCTGAATATGACACGCCGGGTTAGACTTGTGAATTTTTCTTGAAATGTTTTGAGAAATATGGGAGGGCAAATTTTGGGGTACAACAGTTGCCCCTGTTCAATCTTCTTAAACCCGAGGATATAGATTGGCGTTCGGGCCTTTCGTGATCCAAAGGTGGGAGATGATTGAACACTAGAGTGCCCAGAAATTTGCACTCGCATGAAGTAGTATCAGCATTGTGATGTCGGGAATGGGCTTACAGATGTCATTTGGAGATTGTTGATAGGTGGTTTAAAGATGCAATCCGAAGGAGTGTCGATCGCGTAAGAAATTCCTTAGCGAGAGATTGTATACCTGTTGTTGAGGGAGATTCCGCTGGGGAATGTTGTTCTTTATCTTAGGAGAAATAGAACTTTAGGAGCTTTGGTCGTCCGTTACTCTACTGGGGAATCATCTCTGTTGAAGAGGTGAGAGTGAACTACTATCTGGTCGCAACCCAGGCTTCATAGTGATAAGACCGACAGCTATCTGGTCGCAATCCAAGCTTTACAGTGACTTATTGGGGAGATGAGATTAAACTTGCTATCCGGTCGTAATCCAGGCTTTGCAATACCTCACTTCTTATCTGGTTAAAATCTAGGCTTCAGAATAAATCAAGTGGTTATCCGGTCGCATCCGGGCTTTAACTTGAATTTAGGGCACACTAATATCCGGCCGATTCCGGGCTTCTTAGTAACTGTCCATGTAAACTGCTATTTGGTCGAAATCCAAGCTTCAGTGTCTTGTACCGCTATCTGGTCGTAATCCAGGCTTCACGATGCGTTATACCATTATCTAGTCGAATCCAGGCTTCATGGTTTCACATACTGCTATCTAGTCGAATCCAATCTTCACAATACCTCACTTCTTATCTGGTCGAAATCCAGGCTTCAGAATAAATCAAGTGGTTATCCAGCCGCATCCGGGCTTCCCTTTGACTATTGGGTTTACTAGTATCCGGTCGAATCCAGGCTTCATAGAAACTGGCTGGGTAAACTGTTATTTGGTCGTAATCCAAGCTTCATAATACCTCACTTCTTATCTGGTCGAAATCCAGGCTTCAGAATAAATCAAGTGGTTATCCGGCCGCATCCGGGCTTCCCTTTGACTGTTGGGTTTACTAGTATCCGGTCGAATATGGGCTTCATAGAAACTGGCTGGGTAAACTGTTATTTGGTTGTAATCCAAGCTTCACAGTGTCCCTTAACGCTATCTGGTCGCAATCCAGGCTTCACGATGTATCATACCACTATCTGGTCGAAACCCAGGCTTCGTAGTACTCTTGGTTGCTATCTGGTCGTAATCCAGGCTTCACAATAACTTGATGAGTTGTTATCCGATCGTGATCCGAGTTTCACGGCTTGTGTTTATGATATACCACTATCTGGTCGAATCCAAGCTTCATGGTGCTTACTGAGCTGCTATTCGGTCGTAATCCGGGCTTCACGGCTCACTGGGGAATAAACTATTATCCGATCATTCTCCGGGCTTCATAGCTTGCTTTTGAGAGATATCACTATCTGGTCGTAATCTAGGCTTCGCGGTAGTCTGATATTGTTATCCGGTCGTAGTCCAGGCTTCTCAATATGCTGTAGAAATCAAGATACTATCCGGTCGTACCCAGGCTTCATAACTTGAATTTTGATTGTATCTTTCCTGAAAGGTAAAGGTTAGTTGTATGTAATGCATGATATGTATCAGGCAATAATGTTCTCAAAATAAATGAGATTGTATGGTATGATGCGTATATGCATGCATCATGATGATTGGACATGTAATGTCTTAGCTGGGGAAAATAAATCCCGGAGCTGCTGGGAGAATAAAGTTGAATGCTTTGCTTCCGCCAGGGATGGTAGACGAAGATGATTGTGAGAATAAACCTGCAGGAGAAAAGAACTCCGTTGGGTAATAAACTGATGAAGAGATTACTCCGAGGGGAATTACTCTGTGGGGAAGAGATGCTCTGCTGAGGATTTTAACTGATAAACTCTGTTGGGGATTCCGCTGATACACTTTGCTGGGGATTTCAATGGTGAACTCCGCTGGAGATGGATTACCATTGCTGGTGAGATTGAATCTTTTAAGGATTGAAGTCTTGCTGGGGGGAAAAGAAAGAGCTTTGGTGGGGGATGATCTTTCAATTGCAACTTGCTGGGGATAACCCTGTTAATCTTTCGTGGGGATAATCCTTTGAATTTGGATGGGGAGATTGATTTTGTACTCCACTGGAGGTAAGCTTCCAAAGTCTACTGGGGATGATGCCTTAACTCCGTTGGAGAATCTTCTTTAGACTGCACTGGGGAAATGGCTCCACTGGGGTATCTTGTATTCTATCGGGGATACTCTTATGCTTGCTGGGGAATATCTTTATATTCCACTGGGGAAGATTAAGACCTTCTGGGGATACCCAACCTTTCTAGTGCTGATGGTAGATCAACTCTGCTTGGGGAGAGTATTGCTGATTCATTCATAGTTGCAAGTCTCAGCTGGGGGAGAGCTATCATTACTGTCTTACTCTGTGGGGAGTGAATGTTACAGGGACGCGTGCTAAGGATATGACGATGGCTTTGCATCGAGACTTTTCTGCCCCTGTATCTGCGGGAGAAGGTGCCTGAGGAGGCCTTGTGGATCGAGTATTATCCCAACCTATGAGGTGCTTGGTATCTTTCGATTAAAATGACAAGTCTTCTTCTGGTAGGCAAGTGACGAGATGACGGGACATAGTCATACGCTTTAATCCCTAATTTTGCCTGGACCGCCCTTTTGAGTTTTCAGTCCATCGGGATACCCTTTTTTGCCCAAGCCGCCTTTTCAGGTTTTCGACTTGCCGGGTGTACAGATTTTTTCCATTTTTATCCCTAATTTTTGCCCGAACCCTTTTGGTTCGCCGGGAAGCCCTTATTTTTGCCTAGGCTAGTCGACCTAGCGGGTCTTTGATTATGCGTAGTATTTTCTAATTATGTCCACGCTCTCAGGATGTAGGGAGGTGTCACTGTCTGTAGTGTCGTGTTGCCATACTACCAGAAGATGTTTGATCATGCAAGATTCGTTGCTGGAATTCATGTCCAATGCCCCCAATTGATTCAGATGGAGATTTGCCCCTGGCTATTTGGCATTTTGAGAGATTCCTCGAATCTTGACTTGACTGCCCCAGATGATGGACAATGATCATGCCGTGCCCCTTGATTGGAAGTGTTTTTCCACTTGAGGTGATCCTTTTTATTGAGAAGGTTTTTTGTTCACTAGATATTCGTCGTGCGAATTTCTCTGCTGTTGAACAAATAGTCATATGCAAATAATATTATTTTAAGAATGCAAAGCTTATGTCTGTCTTTTGAAATTTTTGAAAATGCATTTTTCCAGTAAAACAAGCAATTTTTTTTGTAAAATGTGATGTCAACTCAGGATTTACAGCAAGCCCTACAGGAGTCAGGATACCTTTTGTAACAATATGCTTTCAGACTAACCCATGCTTCAGCTAGGACTTTTAAGGGTTATAACGTGGTCTGGTTCACGGTTTAAGAAACAAAGGATAAAGGCTCAAATTTTATTTGTACCCACCCGTTCTTCGTGATGTTCTTCGATCCTAAACTCATCCAATCATGCATTTAGATCCCATTTGAGTCTTTGCTCTGATATTCCAGTGGTGGTTCGGATACTGACAATTTATTTTGAACAGACAGTCATTTTGTTGAGAGTCTGTAGGATCTCTTTCTTTTTTATTTTATTATCCTTGTCTTTTGCCTGAACTGTTTCTTTTGTGATTACAGTCAGCGGGATGCCCCAGTTTTGTAAGTCTCCTTCATAGGTTTTGACTTATTGGGCTTTTATTTTGAGAAATAATGACTGCCTGTCCTTACGATTATACGGAACCAACACCGTCTTTTGTTACGGAAGGACTTCTTTGATGCCATTCATTGTGCACCTGGATCAACTGAGAAAACTACCTTGCCCCAGGTTATAATTAAGGGTTTTAATTTGTGAAAATAAAAACTCCAACTTCTTTGGCTCCAAGGGGTTGACTAGGGATTATCTTCCTTATAACTCCACTGTTTAGGATTTGAAACAATGCTTGTACCTCGTCAGCGGGGTCTGTTCAAAAGCATACTGTAGAGATTTTGATATCATTTTCGTCATCCTCCCTCTAAAGGCTTAGAATTTTTTAATCGAGAGTTGATCATCACAAAAAATGAAAGCAATTTGAATATAGTGAATACGAATGGATTGATTCAAAACAGACATATGCAATGCATTGATAAAGTAATAAAGTTTGACATGAATAAATGTTCGAACAATCAAAAGAAAATTACAAATTGAAAATTCTAATGAACAAAATTCTTCTCGTCTCAGTACTTGTCACTTCAAATGGTGAACCTTGGGGGGATGGCAAAAGAAATCAATCTGACCATCTTGTGTGAGTTCCAATGCTCCTTCATCAATCAGGTCTTGAATTTTGTTGCTCAACGCCCAACAGATGTTAGTATTATGCCCCGGGCTGTTGGAGTGATATGCACACCTTGCATCAGGATTGTACCTTGGGGAGGCTATGTTGGAATTCTTAGGAGGGTCCCTTAACGTCACCAGATTCAATCTCAACAGGTGTTGTAAAGCCTGAGACAGCGACATGTTGAGCTTGGTAAATTGCCTCTTGGCCATATTTGGCTTACTCTAATCAACCCGTTGTTTTTGGTGAGGTTATTGTTGGACCTGTGAGGTAGTAGCAACTTGGAGAGGTCTATTCTTCATCAAACCAAACCTTTGACTTCTCGGAAGTTGATTAATGACTTGGTCCCCGGCTGTTGGCTCCTAAATTCGACACCCTTGTTTTTATTAATATAAGCCATTAATCATGAGGGATGGTTTTGACCAGCTGATTCTGTCGAAATGCTCATCAGAAGATGGAAAGGTACTTAGAGAATTTCTTATAAGTAGGAATCTTGTTGCCTTCGACGTCGAAGGTGCTTCTCGACAAAGGGATTCGATGCTCAGAGTGGAACGGTTTGAGATTCAAATGTTTGGAGGGAAAACGGTTCCCAGCGGTTACCAAGTGCAACGTGCCAAGATCAGGAGCGTCGAATGCTGTGAGCATGCCAAGTGGAGTCATCTCGAAGCAGCGTAACCGCCCGACGGTTACTTGAGATGTGTTTAGTATAAATATTAGTTGTTCACGTAGTTTTTCGCGTGTGTTCACAATTATATACAAGTCACTCATTTAGATTCAAGTACCCAGTGTGAGCGAAAGAATTGTTGAGAATGTATGTGTGAAACACCAGTTAAATTAATCAAAGTCATTTATTTTCCAGAACTTTATTGCCTTTCATTTACTTTTCCAGTCGAAGCCTTTATTAAAAACTTTCCTTTACTCTGTCAAGTTTTCTTCATGCAATTTACATAAAGTGTCTTTATTTTCTTGTCATTTAACCATCATTAAACTTAATCAAAACCCCAAAAATCAACCATGTCTTAGGATCAATCTGATCGATCCTGCGAGTCACCAAATAAGTAACCTTTTGGAGGATCAGCAGTTGTTTACCAATTTCCACGGTAAACAAATTGGCACACCCGGTGGGACCTTGTGTTGATTTTGAAGGTTAACCGTATTTGTACAGAATATCATCTTTTTCGAGAAGTATTGCATGTTATTGAGAAGTGGTAGAATATACACTAATAATACCAATACTGCCAGAAAAAGAGAAGCGATGGCGAATCCGCCAAACAATAGCGAAATCCCACAAACGAATGTGGGAACAACGGTTATCCCAACCGTAAGTGAAGCGATAACCGCTGGTTCAACACCAGCAGTAACGGTCACACAAACGGGGCCATTACCTCCGTTCACTGGCCCCAGAGTGCCTTTGGGAACTCCCCCACCAAGGGGAAATCTAGGAACTAGGCCTTATGTTCCCCCAGGATTTATGACAGGCGGTCCAAATCGAGAACCACTCTATGGCATGCCAACTTCTGAATTGGCTAGCCTGACGAACGCTGCGTCCACTTTTTCAGACCCTTTAGTGAGTGCCTCTTCGCCACTCCAAGGTTCTGGAGTTGGTATGGCGAACAGAAATAGGACCCAACTCTTAGGAGGAACGTCCCAAGTAGCGCATGGCCTTACAAATGCCTCGGCAGCAGTCTTGAGGCAGCAAATGGACGAAAGCAACCATGATATGGTTCAAATGTTGGCACAAACTTTAAGTACAGTGCTGAATCCTCCGATACAAAATACCACCCAGTAGAATCAGCAGATGACAGCGCAAATGACGCGTCTGGCTGATTTCTTTGGGGTACCCCAACCTATTCGACAGCCCCAAAGGGCGCAAATAAGGGGAAACCAAGGTATACTTTTAGAGGAAGAAACCACTATTAACCAAGTCCAGCAGCCTGTCGAAGAAAACCTTAGGGCACGATTGGAGCAACCCGGGGTCGAAGAAGCTAGGGTCATAGCCCCGGAGGTAAGGATAGTCAACAGAAACCAAAATGCTGACGAAGTAGTTCAGCACATCCAATACCAGAATATGGGTTTGGAAAATAACCTGGCAGCCATGATCGAAAGAATCATGACGCAAAATGGGATGAATATGGGCTTTCATAGGCCCAACTTCACATCCCCACTGTCAGAATATGTGTTACAAACAGACTTACCTCCTAGATGTAAAGTCCCTAAGTTCACTAAATTTTCAGGGGACACGACAGAATCTACTGTCGAACATGTGGCGAGATACTTGATCGAAGAAGGAGATATTTCAAACAACGAAAACCTGAGGATTAAGTATTTCCCAAGTTCTTTAACAAAGAACGCGTTTACTTGGTTCACAACTCTTCCCCCAAATTCGATCCATCATTGGACCCAGTTGGAGAGATTGTTCCATGAGCAATTCTACATGGGACAAACCAAGATAAGCCTGAAAGAATTGGCCAGTGTAAAGAGACGTCTCACTGAATCTATAGACGAATATCTAAATAGGTTTAGGTTGCTCAAAGCAAGATGCTTTACGCAAGTGCCAGAACATGAGTTAGTCGAAATAGCCGCAGGGGGCTTAGATTATTCCATTAGGAAGAAATTAGACACTCAATACCTGAGAGACATGGCCCAATTGGCCGATAGAGTTCGACAGGTAGAACGCCTTAAGGCTGAAAAAGCCAAGGCGACAAAAACTCATAAAAGAGAGAGGATAGCATATGTCGAAATGGACGATGAAGATCCAGAAACCTTCGACGAAACTATAACCGTCGAAGAAAGCGAGGTCGATTTAGCGGAACTAAAACAAGGGCCACCATACTCTTGCAAACTGTTAGTCCCCTCAAGTGGAAAAAATCCCACTGGTCCGGAAAGGGCCAACGATAGGTTCCCCAAAAAGACTTACAGTTTTGATATTACAAAATGTGATGAAATCTTTGACTTACTTATAAAAGATGGCCAAATGATAGTACCCCCAGGGGTAAAAGTGCCTCCTCTTGATCAAAGAAAGAAAATAGGCTTTTGTAAATATCATAATTTTCTGGGCCATAAAACATCTCAATGTTTTCTTTTCAGGAATCTCGTGCAAGACGCTATCGAAGAAGGGAGGTTGAAGTTTGCTGACAAGACCCCCATGACTGTGGACTCCAACCCTTTGCAGGCTGAAGCCCATTATGCTGAACCTTCAGAGGTGAACGTGATCGAGGCATCCAGAAGCCAGTCGAAGAGGCCAGGAATAACTATGATCGAAGTCACCAAGGATCATGTCAACATGCCAATCTTTGGCAGTTTTTCTGGGAATCTATCTAGAAAAACAATTGAAGCGGTCCAAAAGGCGGTCGAAAGCCCAAAGCTGGAGACAGTTGGAGCCCAAAAATCTGGAACAAAACCCAGTTCTTACTTGGCTGCAGTTTAAGGCCAGACTGAGGACTTGGAGATTCAGATAAAGCAGTTGACTCTTGCCACCGAAGACACCATGAATGTCAACATGGTCGAAGTCTCTGAACCAAAAGCATCAGAGGAGGCCATTAGGCAAGAACAAGCCAACAAAACTGCTTTCCCTCGGGAAAATGAAAATCTGGAAGATTTCCTGCAAAGATGCCAGAAGAAGAAGTCAGAAGTGATGATGTGTCCTCGATGCAGCTCGATTTTCGACAAAAAAGCTGCTGAACATATCCAAGGTGTAAGAGCAGCAAACAGAAAAAGGGAAAGTGTTGATACTCGACATGACCCCAGAAGAACCTACCAAAAGGGTTAAAATCAAGTAAAGAGGCCACTGACTTTCAGGCCTCCAACCAATGTGCCAGTTGATACATGGTACAAAACATCAGGTCGAAAGAGGCCAAGCAAGGAAAGATGGCACTCCTTCGAAGTGCCAAGAGGTTCATCTTTTACACATAAGAAAGAACCTCAGGTTGCTACCCCTAAAGTGACCCAGGTATCAAGCAACTACAAAGGAAAGAATCCCATGTCTCGATCTCAATGGAGAAGATACCAGAGGCGGCGAAAGGATGAAAGGGAAGCTGCTAATGAACCAAAGCCAGAATCAAGTTCAAATGTCCCTCAGAGAAAGCAGAGGAAGCCTTTGGAAAGACAACCAGTGACCAATAGGCTAGTCTGGCCTAACCAGGGTGAAGTTGATAACGAAGATGGCTCTGAGTCTGATGACACCTTAGATATCATGGTGAACATAATCTCAGTTTTGCCAAGAGAGTTCAACCGCCAGGTGGAGGTCGAAGCAAGCGATTGGGAAGTTGAACAAGAAATGGCCAAGCATAGGCCAGTATGATACTTCGTCATGGATAATGGCACTACTGAAGAGAAAAATGGGTTCTTCGAACCTCCTACAGAGGCGATGAAAAATCACCTCAAGCCTTTATTTATAAGGGCTAAACTCGAAGAAACCACAGTAAATAAGATCTTGGTGGACTGTGGGGCAACCATCAACATCATTCCTCACTTTATGCTGAGAAAAATAGGCAAGAGCGATGAAAACATCAAGCCTCACAACATGGTCCTGTCGAATTATGAAGGCGGAATAGGGACCACTATGGGTGTGATCCAACTGGACGTCAAGGTGGGATCCATCCTTCGACCAACTATGTTTATGGTCATATTGGCCAAACCAAATTATAATCTTTTGTTGGACCGAGAATGGATACATGGTGTTGGAGCTATACCATCATCAATGCACCAAAGGTTGATTCTATGGCGTCCTGATGGAATGGTCGAAAACATAGAAGTGGATCAAAGCTATTACTTGGGCGAAATAAATCACCTAGGGATGGCAGACTTCGACAAAAATCTGGCTCACATTGGGCCATGCCCAGCACCTGACTTCGACTTGGCGCCAGCGCCAAATGCTTTTTGTTCCTTATACCTGCACCCTGAGCATGGTTTTCAATGGGACAGAGAAGACTTGTCCCACATTGATTTTAGTGGGCTAACTGATATCCAGCCAACTGGTTGGGGAAGTAAATTCAGTGACAATGACTGAGTCACAATCACTGCAGCGAATTTCGGCTTACGTAGCCGAAACAAGGATGATAACGGCTCTCGAAGCCGAAGTAAAATAAATGGCCACACAGGCCAATGATCAAGAGTTACCTTCTGCAGGTCCTGGAAAGGATTTCGATCCAGAACCCCCTGATATCATGCCAGAAGGAATGAAGGAACAAAGGCTCGATGCCATCTACGACGATGAGCCTTTGGGATTCGAAAAGGACCCCTTAGCCAACAACATCAAAATGTTAGTGCAGGATCCTTTAGAAGAAATCAACTTGGGCGAAGGGTTAGAGAAAAAGCCAACTTACATTAGTGCAAAAATAGACCCAGAACTCAGGTTGGAAGTAATCCATTTGTTAAAGGAGTTCAAGGACTATTTTGCATGGGATTACGACGAGATGCCTGGTCTCGACAGAGGATTGGTAGAACTTCAGTTGCCAATCAAACCTGGGAAGAAGCCAGTCAAGCAAAGTCCAAGACGCTTCGCTCCAGAAATACTGTCGAAGATCAAAACGGAAGTCGAAAGACTGCTGAAGTGCAAGTTCATACGAGCTACGAGGTATGTCGAATGGATTGCAAACATTGTGCCAGTGATTAAGAAAAATGGTACATTGAGGGTGTGCATAGATTTCAGAGATTTGAATGCTGCTACACCCAAAGATGAATATCCTATTCCTGTGGCGGAAATGCTAGTCGATTCTGCCGCTGGCTATGAGTACCTGAGTATGCTCGATGGTTATTCAAGATATAATCAAATATTCATTGCTGAAGAAGATGTGTCGAAAACAGCTTTTCGATGCCCCGGGGCTTTAGGCACTTACGAATGGGTAGTGATGCCTTTTGGCCTAAAGAACGCTAGGGCAACATATCAGCGAGCGATGAACTCTATCTTCCATGATTTTATTAACACTTTTATGCAAGTATATATTGATGATATTGTTGTAAAATCTGTTTCCAGGAAGAACCATATAGACCACCTTCGACAATCATTCGAAAGAATGAGAGAACATGGTCTGAAAATGAACCCTTTGAAGTGTGCATTCTGTGTAAAAGCTGGAGATTTCTTGGGCTTCGTCGTCCACAAGAAAGGAATCAAAATCAACCAGAACAAGACGAAGGCAATTCTGGAAGCGAAAGCGCCAGCGAACAAAAAGGAACTGCAATCTCTGCTAGGCAAGATAAATTTCTTGAGGAGATTCATATCTAACCTAAGTGGGAAAGCTCAAGCCTTTTCACCCTTACTTCGATTGAACAAAGAAAGATTCGAATGGGGGCAAGAGCAACAAGAAGCCTTCGACAAAATCAAAGGGTATCTCACAAAGCCACCTATTTTGGTGCCTCCTTGCAGCAACAGGAGTATGAGATTGTACATAGCTGCATCCGACAAAACTTTGGGAAGCATGTTAGCCCAAGAAGATGAAAATGGAGTCGAAAGACCCATTTACTATCTTAGTAGAGTTTTGAACAATGCAGAAACTAGATATAGAGAAGTTGAAAAATTATGTCTATGTCTTTATTTCTCTTGTACAAAGCTCAAACAATATATAAAACCAGTTGATGTGTATGTTTCGTCTCATTTTGATGTTTTCAAGTACATGTTGTCGAAACCCATCCTGCACAGCCGAATTGGCAAGTGGGCACTAGCGTTAACTGAGTACTCCTTGACCTTTATGCCTCTTAAGGCAGTGAAAGGACAAGTGGTGGCAGACTTTATAGTCGACCACTCAATTCAGGTTGAGAATATAAATTATGTGGAGATAGAGCCTTAGAAATTCTACTTCGATGGTTCCAGCCATAAAGATGGAACAGGAGTAGGGGTCTTGATTATTTCTCCAGAGAAAATTCCAACAACGTTCAAGTACAAGATATCAGGTACTTGTTCGAACAATGAGGCTGAGTACGAAGCTCTAATTACTGGTCTTGAGATATTGTTGGAATTGGGGGCAACTCGAGTCGAAATAATGGGAGACTCAGAGTTAGTCATTAAGCAAGTCACAAAAGAATATAAGTGCATAAGAGAAAATCTTATTATGTACTTTGTGATAGCAAATCGTTTATTGAAAAAATTCGAAATGGTCAACATTCGACACATACCCAGATTGGAAAATCAAATAGCCAACGATTTGGCACAAATTGCATCTGGGTACAAAATTTCAAAAACGAGATTACAAAGAGCAATCGAAGTCCGAGAAAAAATAAAAGCAACTAGTCTGTCACCAACAGACTTAAAATCGACAAGACTAGGGTACGCTGATCAAAGGAACTTTGAAATATCGTTCATAGACAATTTGTCAGAGCAAGATTGGAGGAAACCCACTGTGGATTATCTACAAAATCCAGCAGCTTCGACAGAACGAAAAATAAAATATAGGGCGTTGAGTTACGTACTCATGGGTAATGAGTTATTTAAAAAGACGCCTGAAGGGGTATTGCTAAAGTTCTTAAGTGAAACTGAAGCATACATAGCCCTTTCGACTACGCACGCTGGAGCATGTGGGGCTCACCAAGTAGGCCATAAGATGAAATGGTTGTTGTTTCGACAAGGACTATACTGGCCCACCATCTTGAAAGATTGTGTCGAGTTCGCGAAGGGGTGCTAGGAATGTCAAGTCCATACAGGCATCCAGCATGTACCAGCAAGCGAACTTCACTCAATAGTGAAACCTTGGCCCTTTAGAGGATGGGCGTTGGACCTTATTGGAGAGATTAAACCAGCATCATCAAAGAGCCAGAAGTATATATTGGTAGGCATTGATTATTTCACTAAGTGGATCGAAGCTATTCCTTTAGTCAATGTAGACCAAGAAAATGTCATTGAATTTATTCAAAAGAACATTATCTTTAGATTTGGAATCCCTGAAATTATAACGACTGATCAAGGATCAGTTTTCACCGGTCGAAAGATGCAGGAATTCGCTCAAGAAACAGGCTTTAGACTCCTAACATTAACACCTTATTATGCACAGGCAAACGGTCAAGTTGAAGCAGCGAATAAAATAGTGATTGGCTTGATAAAAAAGCATGTAGGGAAGAAGCCAAAAAATTGGCATAAGACGTTAGACCAGATCTTGTGGGCCTGTCGAACGTCCCCAAAAGAAGCCATAGGTACAACACCGTATCGGCTAACTTTTGGTCATGACGCAGTGTTGCCAGCGGAAATTTGTCTTCAATCTGCAAGGGTTCAGAGACATCATGATATCCCCTCTGAGGTTTATTGGGATATGATGTTAGACGAATTAGTAGATTTAGACGAAGAGAGACTACGCGCTCTCGACCTACTAAGGATTCAGAAGAAAAGAGTAGAAGACTCTTACAATAAAAAAGTAAAACCTAAGGCATTTTCGCCTGGAGAATTAGTTTGGAAGGTGATTCTCCCCATGGATCGAAGGGATCGAAGCATGGGAAAATGGTCACCCAAATGGGAAGGACCATTCAGAATTATCCAAATCTTCTCTGGTGGAGCTTATGAAGTCGAAGAGTTAGGTGAAGATAAAAGACTCTTGAGAGTAAACAGAAAATATTTGAAAAAATATAAACCTATGCTCCAAGAGATCAAAATAAATAGCAAGTAATGACCAAATTAACCATAAACAACCAAAATGGAAAATTTTATAAGAATTAGCCAAAATGGTTACATTGTCAAACAAATATTACAATACAATGGTTAATAAATGGCTGAGTAAATTAGAAGGGGATAGAATCTCTAAGTCGAAGGTACTTGGCCTGCTGCAACTCCAGTCTTTTGTTACACAAGGCATTCGCCTGGGAAAGCTTGGCAATTTGGTCATCGAAGGCTTGGGCTTTCTCAGCAAACTCTAGGCCTCGTGTAACTTCAGCTTGGCTCAATGTGTCTGAAACAGTCGAGAGAAGCTCCTCCTTACGCTTGGTATTAGCATTTATCTTGGCCTCCAGCTCTTCGATTTGCGCCTTTATAGAGGCATTGTCTCGATCTATGGCGTCAATTTCTTCTTGCTTCGATGCCTTCTGCTTCGACAACTCTGCAATTCGAGAAGTCGTCTCAGCTACCTCAGTCTAGGCAGAAGAACTTTTGCCATGTAGCGCTTCGAGCTGGCTGTTGAAGCCCCTTTGACGTCGATAGTCCGCAGAGACTTGGTCAACAATGGAGTATAACTCCAAGATAAAGCTCGAAACCTCTGGAGTCACAGCAAGCAAGTCAACTGCATTCAAAACAGCTCCCAAACAAGACGGAGCAGTAGGATCCCCCTCCAAAGCCTTCATCAAATCTTTCTTGAAGAACTGAGCCTTGACCTTCATCAAAGCCTCATCAAGAGGAGAAGTCGAAGTGGACTTCCCCGATGCAGTAGAAGCATCATGACTAAGGTCAGATGAACTTCCCCTACTCTCGATAATGGCATTCAGATAGCCAATGGGATCAGTTTGCTTCAAGAGTGCAAAGTCTTCTTTAGACTTAGGCTTTGTCGAGGTGGTAACCCTTACAGTAGCGTTGGCTTGGGGTTGAAGTTGTTGAGTAGCGTTTGCATCGACATGACTCTCTTCGACATGTAGTTATGTAGTGTCAGCATCAGCATGATCCCCTTCGTCATGTTGTTCCTCTAACAGATCGACCACTTGAATTTCCTTTGGTTGTTGTTCCTCTGCTTCGGCAATGGCTTCATCGTTCGCCAATTCCTCCTCTTGTTGCCTACTGTGTTCAGCAGAGTCTTGTGTCTCTGAAGTCTTTGGTGCTGAACTTTCGGTGGTCTCCTGAAAATAGAAGAGGAAGAATCTTCTGGTTTAGAAAGAGACACAATCGAAAGTGAGCATCGACACCTGAGTTAAAAATGGTCAGAGAAACTACCTGCAGAGGAATTTCAGCCCCAGGGCTGGAATTATCACTTTCGACGGGTTTATTGAGAAAAACATTTAGCTCCTCCTTCGTGGGCTCTTCTATAATCACGGGAGGTGGCCTGGGTCTTCTCCCTGCAACCTTTATTCTGATCATGGGTCGAGACTCAGGAGAAGGAGCATCTTTCTTCAGTTTTCTCCGTTTAAGAAGAGCGGGGGGAGATCTGTCCTCGTCGTCACTCCCTGATTAGACCGTTAGTGCAGGTCGTTTCTTGGGTGAAGGTGCCTGAAAGCCAATTGGAGTTTGATTTAGAACGCCACATCGAAAATCAGGATGTTAAAACCAGAAGGAAATAATAAAAGTTTGGTTACCGGTGCTGAAGGTTTTGTCAAGGGACCTCCTCCCTGATGGCTTTCTGTGGTTTTTGCCGGTGCTGAAGGTTTTGTCGAGGGACCTCCTCCCTGATGGCCTTCTGCGGCTTTCTTTGTTGCAGGCTTTCGAACAACTGAAAGAAGACGCGTTCACAAGTTATAATTAACAAGTTACAAGTCGAAATGGAAAGACAAAAATAATTTGGAGAGTGAACGTACATTTCTTTATTTTGTCAAGGACTAGAACGAAGGACTTCTGAAGTTTGTCCACAAAATCTTTTTCGTCGAAGAACTCTTCAGCATAATAACTCTTCCACCAGTCTTCGAAAGATGGTGAACAGAGGAAGTTAAGTTGATAGTCGAACAGTGAAAGTACTGTTCGACCAGCGTACCTGCCAATATGCTTGGTGGCAGCATCCTCAGTATAATCATTGCAAAAATATAACATGGATTTCTCCCTAGGAAAAATAGGAGAAGGAAGTGATTGAATGATACCAAACTGTCGAGAGACCAAGTTTGGTTGGTAAGCGATCAAGCTCAGGTGATTCTTGGAGCTCTTAAAGCGCAGTGGCATTATTCTGGGTGTGAGAAATGCTTCCCACATTATTGTGTGTTCTTCGACATGAGGGTCACCTGACGACTTGGGATGGGGCCTGGTGAACCATTCTGGACCAACCTTTCGACGAGCGAAAGGAGCCATGGTCGAGGTGAATTCTTTTCTTTTTGCAAACATCAAGACGAAGTTTGCAAAAGTATGTTGAAGTTCCAGCCCATCTTCAGTCGGGGTCAGTAAAGCCAATTTGGTGCCTTCGATACGCCTTTTGGCTATCTCAGGAGCTTGTTCGTCTATTTGAGTTTTCTGAGGTAAGAAAGACTCAAAAGTGGCATTTAGCCATAGTTGAAGTAGCCAGAAGGGTCCTGCAAGCAACAAACTGGCTCTATTTTCGATGACCTTTAACAGAGTCGCTCCACTGCTGATCGATTCATACAGATTCGCCAGGATTAATTCTGCCAAACAAATGTTTTGGCCATGGTGAAGCTGGGTAGCGAGGGTGACCATTTTCTTCGTCACCTGAAGAGACTTTGTGCAGAACATAAAGCGTGACAGCCAAAGGGCTAGAAACGCAATGTGCTCCACATCCGTCACATTGGCTGTCGACCTATCATGGTAGTGGTTGATATAGGTGGTATAGGTGGGTTTAGTAGCTGAGAACCCAATTTGGTCTTCCGACATTTCCTTTGGGTCAAAATAATCCCCAGTTGGTCGAAGACCGGTGATGGCAGCCACGTCGAAAAGAGTGGGTGTTAGCATTCCACAAGGCAGGTGGAAAGTGAAATGAGTATAATCCCAGAAAAGCAAAGAGGCTATCAGCATCTCAGGGGAGTAGTTAAGACCAGTCTTCGACAACATGACTAGGTCATAAATCCCAAGGTTCTTCCAGATCGAAGCTTGGCTTTTTTCCATCTTCTCTAGCCAAGCGCTGTAGTCTGGTGTAAGGCTAGGGCTAGACCTAAAAGCCCTAACACCTCTATTGAAGAAGCGAAGATCTATCTTTTCCTTAGCGGGATCTTCGTTGTCATCTGTAGCTTTTTTGGAGCACCCAACAGGTTTGAGTGCCTCAAGCACCAGAAAGAAGTTCTTGATCTTCGTGGATTCATCAATGCATGGGGATAACGGGCCAGACATGGCGAAAATCTTATTGGAGTATCCAACTGGAATCAGTAGTTGATGAGAATAAGCCTCACGCTCAGCAGTTCCCAGGGGTTCAGGAACCCTTCGCAGGCCTGTAGAGGTAACTGTTGGAACAGTTGAGAAGATTTTTGGTTTAGCAGTTCTAGAAGGAATGTTGGAACTGGGAGCATTAGAGGAACATGAAGCCATTTTTGGGTTAAGATTGAAGGTGAGTGAAGAACAAAGTGTTTGCAGGTGTTAGCAGAGATTTTGTGTTCAACAATGAGGTTTGGATGCAGACTGGCGTGAAAAAGTCCCACAATGGGTACTTAGCGCTATTTATAGTGGTTGGGAAATCACAAAATTCGAGGCCATTTAATGTTGCAGTTGATAGTGGGGCATATGGCGCTTCTTCGCTGACATAGCCGTTCTGCAGAAACGAAACGGTGCAGCATGCACCCTCGTTTTTGGGAAATTGTCATGATGACAATCTGTGAAAAGACATTGGGCACGCTAAACGCCTTACTGAGGTGACGTCTTAGGTACAGATGGAATGATGGATTTTTTTTGGGATTGTCAGTTGGTTGGTAGAAGACAAAAAGCGCACAGGTTAATCTGTGGCTAAAAATGAAGGACAGGTGTCGAGTGGAATCTCAAAGAATGCCTTTTTCTTTTCAGCGTCGAAATAAGGCATTCTTGGGGGGCAATTTGTTGGCTCCTAAATTCGACACCCTTGTTTTTATTAATATAAGCCATTAATCATGAGGGATGGTTTCGACCAGCTGATTCTGTCGAAATGCTCATCAGAAGATGGCAAGGTACTTAGAGAATTTCTTCTAAGTAGGAATCTTGTTGCCTTCGACGTCGAAGGTGCTTCTCGACAAAGGGATTCGATGCTCAGAGTGGAACAGTTTGAGATTCAAATGTTTGGAGGGAAAACGGTTCCCAGCGGTTACCAAGTGCAACGTGCCAAGATCAGGAGCGTCGAATGCTGTGAGCATGCCAAGTGGAGTCATCTCGAAGCAGCGTAACCGCCCGACGGTTACTTGAGATGTGTTTAGTATAAATATTAGTTGTTCACGTAGTTTTTCGCGTGTGTTCACAATTATATACAAGTCACTCATTTAGATTCAAGTACCCAGTGTGAGCGAAAGAATTGTTGAGAATGTATGTGTGAAACACCAGTTAAATTAATCAAAGTCATTTATTTTCCAGAACTTTATTGCCTTTCATTTACTTTTCCAGTCGAAGCCTTTATTTAAAACTTTCCTTTACTCTGTCAAGTTTTCTTCATGCAATTTACATAAAGTGTCTTTATTTTCTTGTCATTTAACCATCATTAAACTTAATCAAAACCCCAAAAATCAACCATGTCTTAGGATCAATCTGATCGATCCTGCGAGTCACCAAATAAGTAACCTTTTGGAGGATCAGCGGTTGTTTACCAATTTCCACGGTAAACACGGCTTTGACTATTTGCTTCATACTGTTGTATCTGTCTTGATGAAGCTGGTTGATAATGATTCTCAGTGCTTCTTGTTCCCGAGCTAAGCCTTGGATAAGAGCCATCTGCCCCAGCATCTAGGTTTTCATGGCACTGAACTCAGCTTGCAGTTGTTCCAACCGTTCATCCTTATTGTCTTCAGGACTTTTCTTGACCAAGTTCCCAATGAGGAGTGTTTTCAACTCTTCCTGCCCCTTGGATAGGTTTAGGAATACGTCCCTGAACTGAGCTTCTCGAGTTTGAAGATCTTGGTTGTCTGGTTGGAAAGCCATTGCTGAAATAAACAGCGAGAACATGAGAGACCTGTACTGGGAGACCTGTTATGCAATGATATGTATGTATGCAATGTTTTCAAGGATCCCGCGGGGTAAACAAGAAACTTGTTAGAATTTGAATTTTGCAGCTTTGATTGAAGAAACGTCATGTTGTTAAGAGTCCTTCTTCAAGAGTCAAGCTCACCATATCGAGTGGGTCATAGCCCCTGACTCAAGTTATCGTGTTTTTATTTCTAGACAACCTTGGCTAGAGGAATATAAATCCCCTTTACCCCTTGCTAGACATTTAATTTACCATAACCTGCATCACAAACCCTTGAGATCCTTGAAATGGTTAAGGAAATGTTAAGGCATGATGTTATGATGTGTATGCTATGCGTTTAAGCAAAAGTGTGAAGTGATGTAAGTAAACCCTGCAATAAATCCAAATTATTGGATAAAGACTGTAAACAAAACCTGCAAGGAACTCATGTTGTCAGATAACAAGAATGTGCAAGTAGTTCATGTTGTCAGATAACACAAACAGCCTTAAGTTTAGGCTGGCATGGAGTTTAGGTACTACCCTCTTTCAGTTCAGTTGGTTTAAACCTGTCCTAAAAATAGTAACCGGGTTCTAGAGGATCTCAATATCACTGACTACCCTCAATCAGTCATAATTCCAGTTTAGCAACCTTTTCTTGCAGCCGGAATCATCGCGAGAGTTTAGTCTCAATGAGTGTAGCATACTGTTGTACCCCAAAATTTGCCCTCCCATTTCCTCAACATTTTCTCATCACAAGACCTTTGAAGATCAAGATCCAGTTAGGGTTTCCTCTGCTCAAGACTTCCCCTTGCACTGTGGACTCAGATTAGTGTTTGTGTTTGCTTAAGGATGTTTTGACCTAAAATGCCTAAGATGACTTTCATGCTTCATATTGGACTCCCAAGTTTACCTATACCAAGTTTCAAGTCTTGATTCCAAATTTTGCCCAGGCAATTGGACAATTGACCTAGAAATCAACTATATTGGGGAAAAAGTCAATTGTGGCCAATTGACAGTCAAACCCCATGGAATTTGATCCACATCAACATTATGAACTCATATGAACCATTTGATCAAGTTTGGATCACAATTCCACAAGAAATTTGATCAGATCACCAAAAGGGCAAAATGGTCATTTTTAGGGTTTTAACTGCACAAAGGCAATTTTTGACTGTTTGACCTAGCCAATGGCAAACCAAGCTCACATATGGACTCAAGGACCCCATGGAATGGTCTTGACACATTCATCAAGCTCAAAAGATCCCAAGTACACAAGATTGATAGTTGAATTTCCCAGTCAATTGATCAATTTTGACTGTATACTGAAAAGTCAAACTTTGACTTTTTGGTCAAAATCAAGAGTCAAGATTCATTTTTCATCAAAAAATTCCAAATCATGAAACTTGTTCACCAAGAAATCTCAAAATGCAAATTAGGGTTTGAAAATGGAATTTTTCATAACTTAGAATTTTTCTAAGTTATGAAAAACCCTAATTTTTTCCCAACTTTGCCCCATCTTTTCACCATGATCCATTTGGATTCAAACAAAAGTCAAAACATGAAAGTTGTAGCTTGTTGCATAATCTACAACTTTGATTCACAAAGTTTTCTCATTTGAAGCTTGTATCTCAAGTTATAATTTTTTGAATAAGGGCACTAAACCATCTTTTAACTTAGTGAAATTTGACCTATTTTGACAAGGTTTTCTACCCTACTTCAAGGCCACTTTTCATACCCTTCCACTTGGAATTTTGATTTGCATTTCAAAGATGGATTGTAGTACACATTCCAAGATTTCCAAAATGTCGAAGAACTCATCAAACAACCTCATAACTTGAGAGATTCGAATTTCACAAGTTGGCAAAAATTCACTTTTGTTCTTCATCAAGACATGTTCATAATCTTGCCAATTTGAAATCAGTTTGCTTTATGCTTGATTACAGGTCCTTGAACCATTTCATACTCAATAATTTAATGCATATTCAATGTGTTAAGGTCATGTTCTTTGTGTTGTAACATTGCATAATGGTTTAATCCTAAACTAGATAAAGTGAAATTTCCATTTTTGAAAAGGTTAGCTTTATGTCAAGTTTGTAATCCAACAAGTACATGAAAGATCTGCTTGGCACAAGTTTATGTGCATAACACACTGATCAAGAGATGTTTATGCAGCACATTAGGAGGCCCCCTACTAACCTAAAACCACCAACTTGCCTTGCTTGCTTCATTTTCAAGTAACATCCATAACTTATGCCATCTCTCATCTCAGCTTACAAACACAACACAAAAGCTATCAAACACATTCCATAGACCAAATCCAAGCTAACACACGAGCCCTTGCCATCTGAAACACTCCCATTGCTCTAATCACCTCAAAACTGTACAAACAGGGGAGCCCCTGCAGTTTGAGTGAAAACTCCCAATCCCTTGGAGCATTTTGATCCAAACCTTTTCCTCTACCTTCCCTACAACATATGCAAGCTAACCATGTCCTAAAATCAGACCTGTAACACCTCCAAGCCACTTCACCATTTTTAATTTTCTGTTTTGCAGTTGGAGTTCATTAGCTCGATTCAGGGAGTTTCAAGACAAAGTAGGAATTGGAAAAGCTTCCTTACACTTCAAGGAAGCTGTACAAGTCATCATTTCACTCTGAAACATCCTCCATTGCCAAGCTCGATTCCAACTGAACAGGTACATTCATGGAGTTCTATCTCTCTTATTAGGCATTGTTAGCTTTAGGTTCTTGAAAAAACATGTCACAATCATAGCCCTGAACATGCTCATATGTTTAGATTTCATTTATATTTCGTGTGCTTAGAGAATTTCATGTCTGAACATTGATGAAAAGTTAGGTCAGAAATGGGGGGGAGAGAAATTCTCCCTCATCTTAGAGAGATAGGTCATGTTCTTTATATGGTTGAAACCGTCTCTTAATGCTCTACACTTTTCATGTTATGAGTTTTGCTTAAAAGTCCAGGAATCCAGAGATAAAAACGCGTGTTTTTGCTTGAAGAAGGTTGTACAGAGGTTGAAGAAGAAGTGGTCTGGGCTGGGCCTGGATTTATTTTTCTTTTCACACCCCATTTCCATGTTTACACCCCCCTGAGCCCATTTGTTCATTTCTTAACATTTTTGACTTTTTCTTTTTTGGTTGACTTTGTTTATTTTTTCTCATGACATTAAAAAATTAAAAATATTTTTTTCACCATTTTTTGCATTTTATGCATATTTATTTGTTTATTTTCTTTGTTTGTACATAAGTATATATATATATACTATTATTAGAATAAATATAAAAAATGTAAATACAATTTTTATTTTTATTTACTTTCTGAAAATATTTCACACAAAAAAATACTCTTTTATTTATTTTATTAAAATATTAAATAAATACTTATTTTGTGTATAATACATATTTAGGGTTTAACATATATATATATATATATATATATATATATATATATATATATATATATATATATATATATATATATATATATATATATATATATATATATATATATATATGATTATTAATATATTTAAGATAAAATATAAAAATACTTGAATTTTTTCATTTTTATTAATATTTGATACAAAAATACTTTTTTTCACAATATACTTCATTTTATTTTATTTTTATAAATAATGAATAAATAGTTGTATTAAATTAGAAAATAATACCTTTTTTCTTTAAAATTAGGGTTTTTTGCCCTAAATTCAAATACTCCAAAAAATAATACATTTTTATTTTCTTTTCTCTTTTACATAAATGATATTTTCTCATACCTATAAAAAAAACTTTCTTTTTGCATTTCACATATTTATTTAATTTCCATTTAATTATGCAATTTATTTACCTTGTAAATATTCAAAATGATGTAATAATTTAGATTTAAATTTTTGTCAATATCCCCATTTGAACCTTTGTACCCCCCTTCCCATATTTGGTTTTGTAATAGCTTAGTAATTTTAATTTCGCACTTTATTGCTTTCTAATGATAACATGTTAGAATTAGGGTTTGTATGCGAAAAACGATAAAAAATAGTTTGACCTAATACAAGATAAACAAGCATGAAAATGGACGCACAAATCACACTTGCACCCCCCTAGGGTTTTCCACTTGTTGCCTTCAAATAATTGGGCCATATTGCATGTTAAACTTCTTTGGGCAAAGCAAACAATTTGAATGATCATAGTCCCTCGACAAAACTTTTCAAAACAAACAAAAACAAATGATCAAGTCCCTTAAAGAAATTGCCCAAAGACATTCAACGTCGTTGCAATTATGGTCCATACGATGACCCGCGCCTGTCCCTTTCACATCCTAACACAAGGTTGCCCACCAAATACAATGGTGGAGCAAACTTGTTAAAAGGGTTAAAGTATAGCAATGATCTTTTGAGAAATTTAGGAGTAGATAACCTCTTAGTTACTTGAATCCAACTTGCAAAACAAAACACTTGCCTAATTTCAAAATCACACATCACAACACTTTCAAAACAAAACTTTCAAAAACAAAATGAAAACCTTTTCAAAAGACGTACACCTTTGTATACATCCCAACATGGACCATTACAAAGGTTGCCACCACATGGGCCTCTTTTCAAAATATTTTCAAACCCACACACTCAAGCACCATTTAAAACAATTGAAAACAAAAGGCAAGTGATCTAAGCAAGTAACTAAGAGCCCATGGATAACCATGGATAGAAAGGGTGCTAATACCTTCCCTTTCTATAATCTACTCCCCGAACCCGAGAAAACATCTCAAAAGGTTTTTGCTGTGCTTTTTAACCTTTCCTTAGGATAAAATAAAAAGTCGGTGGCGACTCTTGCTAACCGCAACATTTGCGAATACAAACGCAAAACCTCAAGTCAGTTCTCCCACCGTACCATAGAACTGGCGACTCTGCTGGGGATTACTTTTAAAAGTGGAGTAACCTTAGGGCTTAGATCACCTTTGTTTTCAATTGTTTGCTTTGTTTGCTTTTACATTGGTGGGCTTTGCATCGGAGTTCATAGATCCTAACCCGGATCTGGGATATACCCTTTTTAGGTAGCATAATCTGTGAGGGACCTGTCCGGCGTAGACCGACATGGGTGAAGCAGTGGCTACGTTGGTGTGACATCTTAGTCTGTACCTATATCCCTTGTGTTGTAACGGGGAGAATATAGGTCTTCTAAGGGGTCATTAAACACCAACCAACCTTAGAACCCTAAATTGACCAACTTGGCTATTAGGACAGTAGCAGTATGCTACACTCATTGAGGCTAAACTCTCGAGATGGTTCCGGCCGCGAGAAAAGATTGCGATGCTGGAGTTATGACCGATTGAGGGTAGCCAATGATTTGAGATCCTCTAGAACCCGGTTACTTTTGATAGGACAGGTTTTAACCAACAAAACCAAAAGAGGGTAATACCTGAAACTCATGCTGGCCTGAAACCTAAGGGTGTCTTGTGTGACTTGTGTGCCTTATCTGTCTATGTGAATATTTGTGGTGTGTTTCATCATAGCATCATTCCATCATACCATTGCATGCATCCTATATAAAAGGCTAACCCATTTCAAAGACAAAAGAGGTTTCATCTTTGCTCTGTTTTGTAGGACATTATGATGCCCGTGCGTAGAAATACTGTCCGGCTCAACTTTGTTCAACCACCAGTTTTACTCAAGGATCTGGTTGGAAGAATTCCAAACACTACCTCCTTCATCAACAGACATGGTTCTCTCCTTGGCTTGATCACTGCAAAATGGGACCAACAACTGATAAGTGTTCTGACCCAGTTTTATGACCCTCTGCATCACTGTTTCACCTTCCAAGACTTCCAGCTGGTTCCTACCCTGGAAGAATTTTCTTATTTGCTTGGGATTCCTGTCTTGGAACAAACTCCCTTCACTGGTTTGGAAAAGACTCCTAGGCCTGAAGAGATTGCTGCAATTCTCCCCTTGACCAAAGAAGAGATATTGTCCAACTGGGAAACTAGAAATGGGGTCAAGGGCTTTTTGGTCAAATTTCTGGTTGGCAAGGCTAATGATTTCTGGAATGACTTGGACTTCAAGGCATATGAGGATGTTCTAGCTCTTTTGATCTATGGTCTGGTGTTGTTTCCCAACCCTGACACCTTTATCAGTATCCATGTCATAAGGATCTTCATGTCTCGGAATCCGGTACCCACTCTTTTGGGTGATATTCTACAACAACTCTATGCTCGTACTGCTCGAAAACGGGGAACTCCGTGGTGTTGTGCTCCTTTGCTAGTAAGGTGGTTTATTTCGCACCTTCCTAAGTTCGCGCTGAAGAATGATGAAGGAAAAGGCTGGGCTCGGAGGCTAATGTCTCTCACTGATAATGACATCACCTGGACTCTCAGAGGTTTGGATGAGGTAGCTGTTATCGACCGTTGCGGAGAATACCCTAATGTCCCGTTGATTGGTATCCAAGGAGGAATCTCTTACAATCCGTGTTTAGCTCTCCGACAGTTTGGAAGAGCCAGAGGAGATGGGCCTCATGAAATGCTGGTTCCTCACTTCCATTTTGAGTTTCATGCAGGCAGTGACAAACTACGCCAGGGATTCATTAAAGCTTGGGACATAATCCACAAAGCTGACCCACATGAGTTGGGACCAAAGACTTCTTTACCAATGGAGCCCTATTGCAAATGGGTCCGCATCCGTGCTCAAAAGTTAGGCATGCCCTACGAAGCTGTCAGACCCCTCATTCTTGAGTCTCCTGATGAAGATAGGTTTCCTCCAACTGTCCTCCCTCCTCAGATACCCACTGATTTTGATACAATGAAGAGGTCTTGGGCACAGCTAAAGGAAGAACGGGATTTCTATCGGGAGAAGTTCAACGAGCAGGAAAGGAAGATCCAGAGACTGACTAAGCAATTGGAGGAAGAACGGGTCCTGAACAACTACATCAGCACTGAAAAGAGGAGGCCATGGGAGCATTGATGAGCTTTGATGTTTCCTTTTGTAGTTTTATTTCCTTTTCAGTATTTTTCATTCCTGTAATGCCTAAGGGCAAGTTGTTGAACAATTGAAATTTTAATCTAATGAAGTGTGTTCCCCTTTTTGTCTACAAAGTTGAATCTTGTTTGTCTTTGAAAACATAAAGCATACACATTCCATTGCACCATATGCATAGCAGGTACCCTATTTCACAGGTTGCTTAATTTTCTTCGCTGTTTGTGTGAACAGTCATCATGAATCCAGACTCCTCCAGTGAGCAAGCAATCAAGGCCCTTCAGGCCCAAAGTGCACAGTTTCAAGAATTGGTCCTAAGCCTAGCCCAAGGTCAGCAAGAGTTTAAGACTCTACTCCTGAAGAAGAAGAAGAAAAAGAGGACTGCATTGTTCAACACCGGACGCAGATTTGGGAACACACTCCACAATGAAGCTGATCCAACCACTTCTTCTGCTGAGAAAAACAGTCCCCAAGGGGGAGGAGCCCCTAGTCCTGCAGTCTCTGACAACGAGACGGACTATAACGACGAACAATACCCACCTGCTGCTGACAGATACAAGCAATTGGAGGACCGCTTGAGCGCCATGGAGATTCAGAATGTGCCGGGACTGGATTTCGGAGATTTGGGGTTATCTTCTGGAGTAGTCATTCCACACAAGTTTAAGGCGCCTGCCTTCGCCAAGTATGATGGGGTCTCCTGCCCAAAGCTGCATCTGAGGTCATACGTAAGGAAAATCCAACCTTACACGGCAGATAAGAACCTCTGGATTCACTTCTTCCAAGATAGCCTCTCGGGGTCACAGCTTGAATGGTTCTACCAATTGGATGGAGCTAGCATCCGACACTGGGAAGATCTGGCAACCGCATTCTACAGACAATACCAATACAATTCTGATCTCGCTCCTACGCGTACCCAACTTCAGGGTATGTCTCTAGGAACGGGTGAAGGGTTCAAAGAGTACGCTCAAAAATGGAGAGATTTGGCTGGCAGGGTGCAGCCTCCATTAACTGATCGAGAGCTGGTCGATATGTTTCTGGGGACGTTGTCTGGTCCGTTTTTCAATCATTTGGTTGGTAACTCCTCCGCTGGATTTACAGATTTGATATTAACGGGAGAAAGAATTGAAGTTGGCATCAGGTCAGGCAAGATACAGAAGGCTGCCTCTACAAGTGCTGAGAAGAGGCCGTTTAAGAAAGAAGCAAGTGCCGTCTATGGTCCTAGAAGACAAGTCAAGCCCGAAAGTCGCCAAGCCATCAATGCTTTGGTCATCTCCAAACCTGTTGCTGCTCCTCAGCAGTACAATCAACAAAGAAGCGAAAGGCCCAAGAGGCAGTATACCCGACTGAGTATGACATTATCTCAAATTTTACCCCAACTGTTATCCACCAACCTGGTGACCCTCAAAGAAGCTCCTAAGGTCGTCAACACTGCGTCTCCTAAGTATAACCCAAATGCCCGGTGTACTTATCATTCTGATAGTCCCGGGCACACTACTGATGATTGCTGGGCCTTGAGAAACAAAGTGCAAGATCTGATCGACGCAAAGGAAATTCAGTTTGAAGCGCCAGAAAGACCAAATGTTGTAACGGCTCCTATGCCCCAGCATTGGGTAAATGCCATTGAGGAAGAAGTGTACGCTGTTTCGGTAGATGAAGTTGTTACCCCTCTGAAGACTGTTAAGAAGAACCTACTGCGGGCCGGTTTATTTCCGGGTTGCGGTGAAGGTTGCCTGTTCTGTGCTATTTCCCTATCTGATTGTCCCTTGCTGAGGTTAGGCATCCAAGGCCTAATGGATAGCAAGGAAATTCTATTCAAAAAGACTGCTGTTCAATTGATTCCGATGAAAGAAGTTTCTGTGATTACCATCTTCAAAAATCCAATCAAGGCTCCCCCGAAGAAGCCTATTCAAATCATGACTATTGCACCTGTGATCATTACTGTTCCGGGGCCCCTCTCCTACGTGTCTGATAAAGCTGTCCCCTGGCATTATGGGGCAGACGTGTATGTAAATGGAATCAAACAAGAATTCGACGCTGGCGCCAGTATCTGCGATATCACTGGTCCAACCAAGGTCACCCGCAGTGGCAGGCTCTTCTCGCCTGACATTGCGCCGCCCGCTATTCGAAGACCCCTCCTCATAAAACCTACAAGTTTACCTGGTCCTGTTGCCGATCAAGTTGTTTCCCCTGCTGCCGAGTCATCAAATGCTCGGGGCAAAGGGATTGAAGAAGAGCCTGCCCGGATGGAGGCACCAATACCCATAAATGCTGAGGCCTCCCGACAAGAAATGGAGGAGATTCTGAAAATAATAAAGAAGAGTGATTTTAATGTTGTCGAGCAGTTGGGGCATACGCCCTCCAAGATCTCCCTGCTCTCCTTATTGCTATGCTCCGAGGCCCATGCTAAGGCCTTGATCTCATTTCTCAAGACGGCCCATGTGCCGCAGGAGACGTCTGCAGTCCAGTTCACCGATTGCATAGCTAATCTAACAGCAGACAACGGCTTGGGTTTTTCAGATGCTGACCTGACCGCGAAAGGGAGAGACCACAATGATGCCCTGCATGTCTCTATTGAATGCAGGGGAACTACTCTGGCACATGTATTGGTGGATACTGGTTCTTCCTTGAATGTTCTACCGAAAAAGGCTTTAGACCGTCTGGATTATGAAGGCCTGGAATTGAAACCCAGCAATATCATCGTCAGGGCCTTTGACGGTTCCAAAAGGATGGTTCATGGAGAGGTTAACATCCCTATTCGTGTGGGCTCTCAAGTGTTTGACTCTACCTTTTACGTGATGGACATACGTCCATCGTACTCTTGTCTGTTGGGTCGACCTTGGATCCATAAAGCTGGGGCCGTGACCTCCACCTTGCACCAGAAGCTGAAGTATCCCGTCAGGGGGAAGATCGTCACTGTGCAAGGAGAAGAGGAGTATATGGTGAGCCATTTGAATTCCTTCAGGTACATCGAGATGGACGGAGAGTTTATTGAAACCCCCTTCCAGCATTTCGAGGAGGTGCATCCAATTTCAGCAACTGCAGAGACAATGGCCGAAGAGAATGATTCCTTGAAGATGGCTTCCCTAAGGGATGCCCGGGCTGTGGTTCAGAAAGGCAATTGTGCACACTGGGGTCAGCTTCCTGACTTCACTCAGAAGAACGACAAGTTTGGGCTAGGCTTTACTGCAGAGGCTCAGAAGGCGGTGCGCAAAGAGAGGATCGGAAAGGCTCCGGTGTTTATTTCCAGCTCAAGGGTGAATGCTATCGAGGAGGATGTAGAGGAAGCAGAGTTTGACAGTTGGATCTACCCGACTGCCAGCGACGGACCGAGCAACTGGACGGCAAAGGATTTTACCCCTATCACATTTGTCACGCAGTAATTGATTTCTTTTGATTTCCAAATTTGTAACAAACAATATGTTAAAACTTTGTTGGCTCGGTGTCCTACCCGGGGCATCGTAGCTCCATTTGTGAGGGCTTTTTGTATGACATTTTCATATATCATCAATCAAAACATTGGACGTTTGTTGCATTTCAAATCTTGCGCTCTTTTCCTTTCTGTGTTATATATATTGTAAAATAGCTATATTTACACACACTCACTTATACAGGTTTCAATCCACTCTGGATCTCACTGGTAACAGCTCTGCTACCGCCAGTTATGACTTCGAAAATCCGATCAACTTGGCCGAAGACGAAGGTGAAGATGATTGCGAAGTGCCTGGTGAACTCGCAAGACTGCTACTACAGGAAGAGAGGGCTATTCAACCACATGAAGAGCCTGTGGAGACAATTAACTTGGGTACTGAGACAGATAGGAAAGAGGTCAAGATTGGTGCCAATCTAGAGCTCAGCGT
Organism: Vicia faba; assembly: GCA_948472305.1. Lineage (NCBI taxonomy): Eukaryota > Viridiplantae > Streptophyta > Magnoliopsida > Fabales > Fabaceae > Vicia > Vicia faba. The sequence continues at coordinate 411,815,394 of OX451739.1, forward strand.
GAAGCAACGATTGATCCAAATGTTACAAGACTACATGGAGATTTTTGCTTGGTCCTATGAAGATATGCCTGGTTTGGATGCCGACATTGTAGTTCACCACCTGCCAACCAAGGAAGATTGCCCTCCGGTAAAACAGAAAGTTCGACGGATGCGTCCAGAGATGTCTGAAAAGATCAAGGCCGAGGTTATGAAGCAGTTTGATGCCGGGTTCCTTGCAGTGACTTCCTACCCTCAGTGGGTCGCCAATGTGGTGCCAGTACCAAAGAAGGACGGTAAAGTCAGAATGTGTGTCGACTACAGGGATTTGAATAGGGCCAGCCCCAAGGATGACTTCCCCCTACCTCACATTGATGTCCTTATTGACAATACAGCTCAACACAAGGTGTTCTCCTTCATGGATGGTTTTTCAGGGTATAATCAGATTAAGATGGCTCCAGAGGATATGGAGAAGACTACCTTCGTGACTCAGTGGGGCACCTTCTGTTATAAGGTCATGCCATTCGGATTGAAAAATGCTGGGGCAACCTATCAACGTGCCATGGTTGCTTTATTTCATGATATGATCCATCATGAAATTGAGGTATACGTTGATGACATGATTGCAAGGTCTCAAACTGAGGAGGAGCACCTTGACCATCTGAAGAAGTTGTTTGACCGACTCAAGTTGTACAAGCTGAGGTTGAATCCCAACAAATGCACCTTTGGGGTAAGATCCGGAAAGTTGCTAGGTTTCGTTGTAAGTGATAAAGGTATTCAGGTGGATCCTGCCAAGGTAAAAGCCATACAAGAGATGCCGACTCCAAAAACAGAGAAAGAAGTCAGAGGTTTCCTAGGACGACTGAATTACATTGCCCGATTCATCTCACATCTGACCGCTACTTGTGAGCCAATCTTCAAATTGCTGAAGAAAGATCAAGTAGTACGCTGGAATGATGAATGTCAGGCCGCCTTTGAAAGGATAAAGGAATATCTCCAAGAGCCACCCATTCTTATGCCACCGGTGGAAGGAAGACCTCTGATACTATACTTGACGGTGTTTGATAATTCAATGGGGTGTGTGCTGGGGCAGCATGACGAGTCTGGCCGAAAAGAGCACGCTATTTATTACTTGAGCAAAAAGTTTACCGACTGCGAGTCTCGTTACTCACTGCTTGAGAAAACTTGCTGCGCTCTTGTATGGGCTGCTCGCCGGCTGAGACAGTATATGCTGACTCACACTACCTTATTGATTTCAAAGATGGATCCCATCAAGTACATATTTGAAAAGCCCGCTCTGTCTGGGAGAATAGCGAGATGGCAAATGATCTTAACAGAATATGATATCCAGTATACAACTCAGAAAGCAATTAAAGGAAGTGTACTGGAAGATCATTTGGCACACCAACCTGTGGACGATTACCAATCATTGAACTTTGATTTTCCGGACGAAGACATCATGGTGGTAACTGACTGTGAAGTACCTGGACCGGATGAAGGACCTGAGGAAGGATCCCGATGGTCTATGCATTTTGATGGAGCCTCCAATGCTTTGGGTAACGGCGTCGGCGCTGTAATCATATCTCCCAAAGGAACTCATACTCCCCTCACCGCCCGATTATGTTTCAGCTGCACTAACAACATGGCAGAATATGAGGCATGTATCATGGGTTTGCAAGCTGCAATCGACTTAAGGATAAAATTTCTAAGTGTCTTCGGAGATTCCGCTCTCGTGATCAATCAGATCAAAGGCGAGTGGGATACGAAACACCCGAATCTTATTCCTTACAAGGAGTATGTGTCGACCTTGCTCCCTCACTTTGAAAAGATAACTTTCGAACATTTCCCTAGAGAGGAGAATCAGCTAGCGGACGCACTAGCCACGATGTCTTCAATGTTCAAGGTTAAATGGGACAATGAGGCTCCCCGAATCATAATCTGGAAGTTGGATGAACCGGCATACTGCTGTGAGCTCGAGGCTGAGAAGGTGACTGAGAAACCCTGGTATCATGAGGTGAAGAGGTACTTGGAAGCTCAGGAATACCCTGAAGGTGCATCCGTCAATGATAAGAAGTTCATGAGAAGGTTTTCTGCAAAATTCTTCCTCAGCAACGGCATTCTCTACAAACGGAATCATGATTCGACTCTGCTACGTTGCGTGGATAAGGCTGAAGCAGAGAAAATCATGATGGAACTGCATGAAGGTACATTTGGAACACATTCCAGTGGACACACCAGGGCTAAGAAAATCCTTCGGGCAGGATATTTCTGGTCTACAATGGAAGCCGATTGTTACCAACACTCCCGAGCTTGTCATAAATGCCAGATCTATGCTGACAAGGTGCATATCCCTCCAGTTCCTTTGAATGTCCTAACGGCACCTTGGCCTTTCGCAATGTGGGGCATCGATATGATCGGTGAGATCCGACCAACGGCATCCAATGGGCATCGCTTCATCTTGGTGGCGATCGATTACTTCATGAAATGGGTTGAGGCAGCTTCCTATGCCACAGTAACCAAGAGCGTCGTGGCGCGTTTCATCCGGCATAATCTGATCTGTCGGTACGGCGTCCCAGAAAGAATCATTACGGACAATGGTACCAATCTCAATAACAAAATGATCACTGAACTCTGTGAACAATTCAAGATACAGCACCACAATTCTTCCCCCTACCGGCCGAAGATGAATGGGGCTGTAGAGGCAGCCAATAAAAATATCAAGAAAATTGTGCAGAAGATGACAGTGACCTATAAAGATTGGCACGAGATGTTACCGTTCGCTCTTCATGGGTACCGCACCTCGGCAAGGACATCAACCGGGGCAACTCCCTTCTCCTTGGTCTATGGCATGGAGGCAGTCTTGCCAATCGAGATCCAGATACCCTCTCTCCGGATAATGAAGGATGCAGACTTGAGTGAAGATGATTGGATCCAGACTCGACTTGATCAATTAAATCTGATTGACGAAAAGAGGCTCACTGCTATCTGTCATGGTCAAACGTATCAGAAACGGATGATCAGGGCATTTAACAAGAAAGTCAGACCGCAAGAGTATCAAGTTGGGGACCTGGTAATCAAGCGCATCATCCTTCCTCAAAGTGATCCCAGGGGCAAATGGACCCCTACGTACGAAGGGCCATTTGTGGTTAAACGTGTGTTCTCAGGAGGAGCCATGATCCTAACCACCATGGATGGTGACACCTTCCTCACCCCGCCAATGCAGACATAGTGAAAAATACTACGCATAAATAAAAGACCCGCTAGGTTGACATACCTAGGCAAAAATAAGGGCTTCCCGGCGAACCAAAAGGGTTCGGGCAAAAATAAGGGATGAAATGAATAAAAAATCTGTACACCCGGCAAGTCGAAAACCTGAAAAGGCGGCTTGGGCAAAAATGGGTATCCCGGTGGACTGAAAACCCGAAAGGGCGGTCCAGGCAAAAGTTAGGGATAAAAGCGTAACACTATGTCTCATTGGATCACTTCGCATCCGGAATTCGGCATCAACTATCTGGCTCCAGATTTCGGCATTGACCAATCAGCTTCATCTTCAAATTAGGCAGCAAAGCGATGAGATGTTCGAAGACATAAAGGCGATAGCAGAGTTGGAACCCAGTGGGATTGTTCACATAGCTGTTTTGTTTCCTTTTTCAAATTGTAAACTCTATACTATTTGGCGATGTTCTCTTACTAGGATGTCAGCCTCTTGTACAAAAACGCCTATTCACAGGCAAAGTTTAAATCAATACAAATTCACTTGTCCATACAAATTACCATTGTTTTCTTTTTCTGTTTTGCGAAGAACGTCCAATGTTCATTTTTGATATATGCATTTGACATTAAATTGCTGATTCATAAATGTTTGCATATGAAACAAGAGATTAATTACAAATGACATCAAAGACAGGGGCAATGTGGAGTTGTCTAATGCAGTCTGTTTGTTTTGTCCGCCAAGGCACCAAAGTAGGTTCAACTGAAGAATGTGGCCAAATCATCTCCATTCCCCGCAGAATAAAACAGGATGCGACAATACTTTCCCCAAGCGGAGTTGATTCCCCGTCGATCCCGAAAAGGCACAACATTCCCCGGCAGGTCTTAAAGCTCATCCCCAGTAGATTCTGCAAGCTTATCCCCTGCGAAAAACGGACGTCTCGCCCGAGTTTTATTTAGAGTTATTTCCTCACAAAAACTTATAACTGGGTTATCCTCAGCTAAAAGCCACGGAAAACCGCTCTCGGCAAAGTTCCTTCAATCCCCAGCGAAGTCTATCTTTGGTATTCCCAAGCAGAGTTTATCTTTGGAGTTCCCCAGCGGAGTTTATCATCATTATCCTCAGCGGAATCCATCATTAGAGTCCTCAACAGGCCTCGCATCAAAACTTCGGCCAAATATCTCTTCCACAGAGCATTTCTCCGGCCGTTCGTCAAGGATTTATTTTCCCAAGACGAAATTACATTCATAAACATTTTACATTTTCATACATCTCGCTTACATACATGATGGAACGCATACAACATCTCATGTTGAATATCATGACGACATGCATATCATACATCATGACATTGCATACAACTTACGTTTTTTGCCTTTTCAGGAAAAAGACAATCCCAAAAAACAACTACCTTCAACTGTCACAATTCCAGATTCGATACCTGTATCTAGCCAGGGCACATCTGAGAGTGATCAGTTCCCAGACTCGACTCCTGTATCTAGCCATGGCACGTCTGAAGAATTCGAAGATTCGATTCCTGCATCCAGCCAGGGCACATCTATCAACCACAACATCTCCAGATTCGATTCCTGTATCCAGCCAGGGCATATCTGTTGACCACGTTTCCAGACTCGATTCCTGTATCTAGCCAGGGCACGTCTGAAGAGTTCGAAGATTTGATTCCTGTATCCAGCCAGGGCACATCTATTAACGACTATTTCCAGATTCGACTCCTGTATCCAGCCAGGGCACATCTGAGCATCCAATTGTAGATTCGATACCTGTATCTAGCCAGGGCATATCTGCATAAGGAGACTGAAGATCAAACACCTGTAACAAGCCAGGAAAACATTCGTCTTTCTTAAATACACAAGTTCTCGCTAAGGAATCTCTTATGCGATCAACACTTCCAAATGGCATCTATAAGCCCATTCCCGACAAAGTTCTGTCACTTCTCCAGATGGCATCTATAAGCCCATCTCCCTATCCACCATCTCTCCAAATGGCATCTATAAGCCCATTCCCGACACCACATTGTTGAGACTCCAGCATGCGAGTGCAAATTTCCGGGCACTCTAGTGTCCAATCTCCTTTTACCCTCGAGTCACGAAAGGCAAACTTGCCAATCTAACTCTTCAGGTCCAAGAAGATTGAACAGGGGCAACTGTTGTACCCCAAAATTTGCCCTCCCATTTCCTCAACATTTTCTCATCACAAGACCTTTGAAGATCAAGATCCAGTTAGGGTTTCCTCTGCTCAAGACTTCCCCTTGCACTGTGGACTCAGATTAGGGTTTGTGTTTGCTTAAGGATGTTTTGACCTAAAATGCCTAAGATGACTTTCATGCTTCATATTGGACTCCCAAGTTTACCTATACCAAGTTTCAAGTCTTGATTCCAAATTTTGCCCAGGCAATTGGACAGTTGACCTAGAAATCAACTGTATTGGGGAAAAAGTCAACTGTGGCCAATTGATAGTCAAACCCCATGGAATTTGATCCACATCAACATTATGAACTCATATGAACCATTTGATCAAGTTTGGATCACAATTCCACAAGAAATTTGATCAGATCACCAAAAGGGCAAAATGGTCATTTTTAGGGTTTTAACTGCACAAAGGCAATTTTTGACTGTTTGACCTAGACAATGGCAAACCAAGCTCACATATGGACTCAAGGACCCCATGGAATGGTCTTGACACATTCATCAAGCTCAAAAGATCCCAAGTACACAAGATTGATAGTTGAATTTCCCAGTCAATTGATCAATTTTGACTGTATACTGAAAAGTCAAACTTTGACTTTTTGGTCAAAATCAAGAGTCAAGATTCATTTTTCATCAAAACATGCCAAATCATGAAACTTGTTCACCAAGAAATCTCAAAATGCAAATTAGGGTTTGAAAATGGAATTTTTCATAACTTAGAATTTTTCTAAGTTATGAAAAACCCTAATTTTTTCCCAACTTTGCCCCATCTTTTCACCATGATCCATTTGGATTCAAACAAAAGTCAAAACATGAAAGTTGTAGCTTGTTGCATAATCTACAACTTTGATTCACAAAGTTTTCTCATTTGAAGCTTGTATCTCAAGTTATAATTTTTTGAATAAGGGCACTAAACCATCTTTTAACTTAGTGAAATTTGACCTATTTTGACAAGGTTTTCTACCCTACTTCAAGGCCACTTTTCATACCCTTCCACTTGGAATTTTGATTTGCATTTCAAAGATGGATTGTAGTACACATTCCAAGCTTTCCAAAATGTCCAAGAACTCATCAAACAACCTCATAACTTGAGAGATTCGAATTTCACAAGTTGGCAAAAATTCACTTTTGTTCTTCATCAAGACATGTTCATAATCTTGCCAATTTGAAATCAGTTTGCTTTATGCTTGATTACAGGTCCTTGAACCATTTCATACTCAATAATTTAATGCATATTCAATGTGTTAAGGTCATGGTCTTTGTGTTCTAACATTGCATAATGGTTTAATCCTAAACTAGATAAAGTGAAATTTCCATTTTTGAAAAGGTTAGCTTTATGTCAAGTTTGTAATCCAACAAGTACATGAAAGATCTGCTTGGCACAAGTTTATGTGCATAACACACTGATCAAGAGATGTTTATGCAGCACATTAGGAGGCCCCCTACTAACCTAAAACCACCAACTTGCCTTGCTTGCTTCATTTTCAAGTAACATCCATAACTTATGCCATCTCTCATCTCAGCTTACAAACACAACACAAAAGCAATCAAACACATTCCATAGACCAAATCCAAGCTAACGCACGAGCCCTTGCCATCTGAAACACTCCCATTGCTCTAATCACCTCAAAACTGTACAAACAGGGGAGCCCCTGCAGTTTGAGTGAAAACTCCCAATCCCTTGGAGCATTTTGATCCAAACCTTTTCCTCTACCTTCCCTACAACATATGCAAGCTAACCATGTCCTAAAATCAGACCTGTAACACCTCCAAGCCACTTCACCATTTTTAATTTTCTGTTTTGCAGTTGGAGTTCATTAGCTCGATTCAGGGAGTTTCAAGACAAAGTAGGAATTGGAAAAGCTTCCTTACACTTCAAGGAAGCTGTACAAGTCATCATTTCACTCTGAAACATCCTCCATTGCCAAGCTCGATTCCAACTGAACAGGTACATTCATTGAGTTCTATCTCTCTTATTAGGCATTGTTAGCTTTAGGTTCTTGAAGAAAACATGTCACAATCATAGCCCTGAACATGCTCATATGTTTAGATTTCATTTATATTTCGTGTGCTTAGAGAATTTCATGTCTGAACATTGATGAAAAGTTAGGTCAGAAATGGGGGGGAGAGAAATTCTCCCTCATCTTAGAGAGATAGGTCATGTTCTTTATATGGTTGAAACCGTCTCTTAATGCTCTACACTTTTCATGTTATGAGTTTTGCTTAAAAGTCCAGGAATCCAGAGATAAAAACGCGTGTTTTTGCTTGAAGAAGGCTGTACAGAGGTTGAAGAAGAAGTGGTCTGGGCTGGGCCTGGATTTATTTTTCTTTTCACACCCCATTTCCATGTTTACACCCCCCTGAGCCCATTTGTTCATTTCTTAACATTTTTTACTTTTTCTTTTTTGGTTGACTTTGTTTATTTTTTCTCATGACATTAAAAAATTAAAAATATTTTTTTCACCATTTTTTGCATTTTATGCATATTTATTTGTTTATTTTCTTTGTTTGTACATAAGTATATATATATATACTATTATTAGAATAAATATAAAAAATGTAAATACAATTTTTATTTTTATTTACTTTCTGAAAATATTTAACACAAAAAAATACTCTTTTATTTATTTTATTAAAATATTAAATAAATACTTATTTTGTGTATAATACATATTTAGGGTTTAATATATATATATATATATATATATATATATATATATATATATATATATATGATTATTAATATATTTAAGATAAAATATAAAAATACTTGAATTTTTTCATTTTTATTAATATTTGATACAAAAATACTTTTTTTCACAATATACTTCATTTTATTTTATTTTTATAAATAATGAATAAATAGTTGTATTAAATTAGAAAATAATACCTTTTTTCTTTAAAATTAGGGTTTTTTGCCCTAAATTCAAATACTCCAAAAAATAATACATTTTTATTTTCTTTTCTCTTTTACATAAATGATATTTTCTCATACCTATAAAAAAAACTTTCTTTTTGCATTTCACATATTTATTTAATTTCCATTTAATTATGCAATTTATTTACCTTGCAAATATTCAAAATGATGTAATAATTTAGATTTAAATTTTTGTCAATATCCCCATTTGAACCTTTGTACCCCCCTTCCCATATTTGGTTTTGTAATAGCTTAGTAATTTTAATTTCGCACTTTATTGCTTTCTAATGATAACATGTTAGAATTAGGGTTTGTATGCGAAAAACGATAAAAAATAGTTTGACCTAATACAAGATAAACAAGCATGAAAATGGACGCACAAATCACACTTGCACCCCCCTAGGGTTTTCCACTTGTTGCCTTCAAATAATTGGGCCATATTGCATGTTAAACTTCTTTGGGCAAAGCAAACAATTTGAATGATCATAGTCCCTCGACAAAACTTTTCAAAACAAACAAAAACAAATGATCAAGTCCCTTAAAGAAATTGCCCAAAGACATTCAACGTCGTTGCAATTATGGTCCATACGATGACCCGCGCCTGTCCCTTTCACATCCTAACACAAGGTTGCCCACCAAATACAATGGTGGAGCAAACTTGTTAAAAGGGTTAAAGTATAGCAATGATCTTTTGAGAAATTTAGGAGTAGATAACCTCTTAGTTACTTGAATCCAACTTGCAAAACAAAACACTTGCCTAATTTCAAAATCACACATCACAACACTTTCAAAACAAAACTTTCAAAAACAAAATGAAAACCTTTTCAAAAGACGTACACCTTTGTATACATCCCAACATGGACCATTACAAAGGTTGCCACCACATGGGCCTCTTTTCAAAATATTTTCAAACCCACACACTCAAGCACCATTTAAAACAATTGAAAACAAAAGGCAAGTGATCTAAGCAAGTAACTAAGAGCCCATGGATAACCATGGATAGAAAGGGTGCTAATACCTTCCCTTTCTATAATCTACTCCCCGAACCCGAGAAAACATCTCAAAAGGTTTTTGCTGTGCTTTTTAACCTTTCCTTAGGATAAAATAAAAAGTCGGTGGCGACTCTTGCTAACCGCAACATTTGCGAATACAAACGCAAAACCTCAAGTCAGTTCTCCCACCGTACCACACATACTGCTACTGTTCTATGGCCAAGTTGGTCAATTTAAGGTTCTAAGGTCAGTTGGTGCTTAATGACCCCTTAGAAGACCCATATTCTCCTCGTTCCAACACAAGGGATATCGGTATAGACTAAAGTGCCACACCAACGTAGCTACTGCTTCAACCGTGTCGGTCTACGCCGGACAGTTCCCTCATAGTTTATTGCTACTTACCTAAAGGGTATCCCCAAATCCGGGTTAGGATCTATAGAACTCCGATACAAGCCCACAAAATTAAAGCATACAAAGCATACAATTGAAAACACAACGATCTAATCCTAAGGTACACCTCACTTTATAAATTCCCCAGCAGATTCGCCAGTTCTGTGATCGGTGGGAATGAGAACTGACTATTTTGGAATGCTGGTTCGCGTTTTGCGTTTGTTTTCGCAAAATGTCGCGGTGAGCAAGAGTCGCCACCGTCTTTTATTTTATCCAACAAGGAAAAGACAAAAGCACAGAAAAATTCCTTTTTGAGATATTTCTCGGGTTCGGGAGGTAGATTATAGAAAGGGAAGGTGTTAGCACCCTTTCTATCCGTGGTTATCCACGGGCTCTTAGGTACTTGCTCATTGTGTTTTCAAAATTTTGCTTTTCTTTGTATTTGTGGGTTTGAAAGAGTTTTTTGTTTGAAAGGAGTGTATGTGCGAAAAGTTTTGTTTTGTTTTAAAAGGAGCAAGTACTTAAGAACCATCTACCTACTCTAAAAAGGAATTAATCTGTACAAATGTCCTTTAGACAATGCTAGCCCACTATTGATGAGTAGGTAGCACCGTCGTTGGAGTTTTAAGGGTCAATTCGATTAAGGGATGTGTGGTCACTAAAGCAATGTTAGGATGCCTTAGCGGTAACCCTAATGTCTTAGATCATTTTTCCGAGGCAACCGTTTCGAGGCAACTATGATCTTTGGACAAGAGGGAGACCTCTAAAACTTCCTATACTCAATGACCACGTTCGAAGGCAACCAAGTGAGGTGTACCCTAAGAGTGCGCATGTGCGAGTGTGTTATTTCGGTTAATTTTATCTGTACATGTCACGGGTGAGCTATGTTGATTTTAAGTTAAAGATTGATCTTGTCATGTATTCCCTATTTATCAAACATCTAACAGTTAATAGTTGCGGAAATTAAATTCGCGGAAAGTAAATCTAAACTATTACAAGGCGTCTGTGATCGGTGGATCTGGAACTGACTGTTTAACGCTGGTTCGCGAAATGTCGCGGAAGCAAGAGTCGCCACCGTCTTTTATTTTCTCCAAATGGAAAGGACAAAAGCACAGAAAAATTCCTTTTAAGAGATTGCTCTCGGTTCGGGAGGTAGGTTATAGAAAGGGAAGGTGTTAGCACCCTTTCTATCCATGGTTATCCATGGGCTCTTAGATACTTGCTCATTGTGTTTTCAAAAATGGTTTGTTTGCTTTTCAATGTGGGTTTAAAAGTTTCTTTTGAAAAATTTCAGATCGACTCGTACGTCAGAGTGTTTGAAAAGTTTGTTTTGAAAGCTTTTGAAAATGTGTCAGTGTGAAAAGTCTTTTTGAGTTTGTTTTGAGATTAGAGCAAGTATCCTTGAGAACCTACCTACCCTAAGGAATTCGTCTGTGTAGATGTCCTTTAAAGTAGTGCCATCCCACCATTGAGAGGTAGGTAGCACCACCGTTGGAGGTGTTCGGGTCAATTCGAGGTTGTAGGGACATGGTGATCACCAGGGCAATGGGAAGACACCTTAGAAGCTACCCTCATGCCAGGTTCCTGGATCATGAGGACTTACTAAGACGTCCTCTACTCGACGATCACCTTTCGAGGCAAGGCAACAGTGAGGCGTACCCTAGGGGTGGTGTGTGCGAATTGTGTATCATGTTTCAGTTTATTTGTCTTGTTATGTTTGAAGTGTTCTACGCTTGATTTTAATTTGTCCATTCATTCTTTCATGCTTGGTTAACAGTTATAAAGTATTTGCGGAAAAAATAAATCTACGACTATTACAAAGGCGCGGGTCCACATCGCCAAAATAAACCGGACCCGATTTAGCGGAAAAATAAATAATGCGAAGAAATAAAGTGTGAAAAGTAAATTACAACGCTTTGGGGCAATTACATAATTATAATAAGCAATAAAGAAATTAAAACAAAACTAGGGCGTTGGACCCTTTTTGCAAATAATTAAAATTAATAAGGACTTAAAAATTAAAATTAAATGAGAATGATATTTTTGTGTTTTTTTTTAGATTTAATGAGAAAAAGGATTTAATTCAATTAAATTAAACGGCGAACCCTAATTCTAATATTTTTTATTTATTATGAAAGAATTAAATTAAGATCTAAATTAAACCTAAAATTTATTATGTACAATTTTTATAGGAAAATAAATAAATAAATAAATAATTATTATTGTGGAAAAAAAAAGGAAATAAAAAGAATTAACAATTAAAACCTAAATTCTACATTTTTGGATTTTTATTAAAAAAGGAATTAAAATTAAATCCTAATTATACTACATAATTTACATTCTAATTTATTTATGAAAATAATTATGATAAAATAAATATTATATTTTTTGTATTTTTTGATTTTTAGTGTTTTTATATTTTGTAAGAAAAATAAATAATTAAAACAAATAAAGTAAATAAAATGGCAAAAATAAAATAAGAAGAAAAATAGAAAACAAATGCAAACCAGGGTGGGGTGTGGCCCCAAATCAGGAGGTATAGGTCCAAAGATCAGGCCCAATAAGCTTCAGTCTTCGTTGACTCTTTTGAATCCCATGCAACGCGTTTGACCAGGGTTTATGTGTTCATCCATCCTAGACCCTTGATTTGTAAGCAGCTGGACGCGTGTTCGTTGGATTTGGAGTGTGCATGGCATGCTGGGACACGAGCGCTGCATAGGATTAATTATAGAAAAATAACATTAAGCATTTGCCAGACCTGGGACTTGAACCCAGGTCTTGAAGGTTGCATATGTTAATTCTTGCCAGCTGAGCCACCTAACATCAATTGATATATTATAAAGAATAAAAAACAAAAAGGAAAACCAAGCGCACTAGCAATTGGGCGCGCGAAATTTAAAAACAACCAATCATATCATGCCAGCACGTCATCGTCCTCATCCCTTTTTTTATTTTTTTTCTGAAACATAAGCATATGGCAACGGTTTTAGAAACGTCGCATATGGGGACCTATTGGAAAATAGCGATTAGAACCAGGGCATTGATAAATTGTTCGCGAGGTATGTGCTTGCTTCGTCTTAACCTGCTCAATTCAACCATGCTACTCACGAGCCACAATTTTACGTTATCTCAAAAGCCCTAAATCAGCAAGCCTGCAAACCCTAGTATCGTTCATGGTGAAATCATGTTTATGCCACAAAAACTCAATTAATTATGATGGTTAGTTCATAAACTTCATAAGAATCATGAATATACAAACAAAAATGCAAAAAGATGTCTAAATCATGCTATGCGATTTCAAGATGTTCTTGGTACAGTTTGAATTTGTGATACCGTTTCAGGGTGTTTTTCTTGTTGTTAATGATTGAGAAACACTCAATGATGTCTCAGAATGATGATGGAATGAAAATTTGCGCTTGAATCGCCCTTGAAACTAGATTTCAGTGTTTGAGTTTTATGAGAATTTTTCAATATGCAAAAGCTTGGTTATGCGCAGCTTGCAGTCTTGTAGCATTAGGGTTGTGATCACATACTTGTATGGAAGCAATTAGGTTAAAAAGATTGAATCAAATCCATTGCTTTGATGATTTTTGGATATTTGATTTCATGGATCTTTTCAAATCTTTTTCTCATAGTTTTTGTATCAAATCTGACCAATTAACACCAAAACTTGCCATAATCAATTAAGCACGAAATATTGACATTAGAATGTGCATAAAAAGATTTTTTAGGTTAAGGTTTATATTTTTCATGAATTAAAATGATTTAAATGAATATAAATTAATATTAATTCAAATAAATAATTAAAAAAATATGAAAATACCTCCCTTTGGGCCTAGTGGTCGTGCATAGGCTTGGCATGAAGAAACTTGGAAGAAAAATGGGCCCATTTGCATTTTTAGGCCTTTTGCATCAATGTTGACTTTTCAAAATTCCTAAAAATTTCCCAACTTCCACAAGGCATAACTTGGTCAATTTTTAAGCTTTTCACATGTTCTTGGACATTTTGGGAAGGTCTTTGAGTCCTTTAACCAATGCCTTTGGTCCCATGTCATTTTGATTTACCAATCTCAAGTTATGGCCTTTGACTTAAAGTCCCTTTTTGTTGACTTTTGAAAATGACCTATAATGTTGAAATTGATAACTTTTTGTGAGAGCATTTCTTGGACTTGGAACATGAAGATGAATTGTAGGAAATGTCTTTCTCTTCAAAATGAGCTTTGGATGGAATTTTTCTGATAATCCATGTGAAAGTTATGCCCTGGTCAATTTCAGTTGACTTTTTCAACTGTCCAAATATAGCAACTTTTGCATCTTGGATGATTTCTGAGCCAAATTCTGAGAATCATGATCAAGCATTGATCAAATGATGTTTGTGGCTTCAAAAGGATGTGTTGACCAAAAATTTGAACTTTTGACTGTCAAATGACCATTTTGCCCCTACAGTTGACTGTAGTGCAATTTAGGGTTTTGACTGTGCAATTTTGAGCTGAATGCCTTGAAACTTGACATGAGGATATTTGACCATCTTTGTAGGCACATGAGACTTGATTGGGCCTTTGGAAAGTTCATTTGCTTGACCAGAACTCAAACCCTAGTTTTGACTGTATAAGAGACAGTTGAGCTGCACAACCCTGGGGGAATTTTGTGACCTTGACTCTGACAATCCTTGATGAATATGGGAGGGCAAATTTTGGGGTACAACAGTTGCCCCTGTTCAATCTTCTTAGGCCTGAGGATGCAGATTGGCTGACGTGCCTTTCGTAATCCGAGGGTAGAAGATGATTGGACACTAGAGTGCCCAGAAATTTGCGCTCACATAGTAACAGTGTGATGGGGGAATGGGCTTATAGATGCCATTTAGAGATTGCTGGATAGGATGATGGGCTTATAGATGCCATCTGGACGTTGATCACGTAGGAGATTCATTAGCGAGAATCTGCATACCTGCAAAAGAACAAATGAGTACCTGACACGTCGCAGGAGCTGATTTTAGATGCTTGATATAGATATGTCCTGATTGGTTACAGGAGCTGAGTCTGGAGCTTCAAACGCTGATGAATGAACCAGGGATGGTTACTGCCTTAGCATGAATGGTAAGAGAATCCTGAATGATTTCAACCTCAACAACGCTCGTTGAGAAAATCTTGGTGAGAATTATCATCTTCGTAGTGTCAGGAAGAGAACCAAAGGACATTATAATCTCAAAGGGAGTCACCTCATTCACCGTTGGAGAGGGAACTATAGGAAATTATAATCTGAAAGGAAATATCACCTCACGCTCATGCCGGAGAGGGAAACATCTGAAAAAGGAATTACCACCTCACACGCCGTTGGAGAGGGGACCATAAGAGAATATCACCTCACGCTCATGCCGGAGAGGGAACATCTGAAGAAGGAATTACCACCTCACACGCCGTTGGAGAGGGGACCATAAGAGAATATCACCTCACGCTCATGCCGGAGAGGGAACATCTGAAGAAGGAATTACCACCTCACACGCCGTTGGAGAGGGGACCATAAGAGAATATCACCTCACGCTCACGCCGGAGAGGGGAACATCTGAAGAAGGAATTACCACCTCACACGCCGTTGGAGAGGGGACCATAAGAGAATATCACCTCACGCTCATGCCGGAGAGAGGAACATCTGAAGAAGGAATTACCACCTCACACGCCGTTGGAGAGGGGACCATAAGAGAATATCACCTCACGCTCATGCCGGAGAGAGGAACATCTGAAGAAGGAATTACCACCTCACACGCCGTTGGAGAGGGGACCATAAGAGAATATCACCTCACGCTCATGCCGGAGAGGGAACATCTGAAGAAGGAATTACCACCTCACACGCCGTTGGAGAGGGGACCATAAGAGAATATCACCTCACGCTCATGCCGGAGAGGGGAACATCTTGAAAGGGAATTACCACCTCACACGCCGTTGGAGAGGGGACCATCAGAGAACTTCTACTGAGTCTTTATCAGAAAAATCTGTTTGGAGTCGATTTAACTGGACTAGAGAAGTCCTTGAAGTATGTTTGAGAATTTCAACTGCATCTTTCCTGAAAGGTAAAGGTCAGTCATATGCAATGCATGATATGGATCAAGCAATGATGTTCTCACTATGGATGCGATTTATATGATATGATGCGTACATGCATGCTATAATGATGTATGTGATGATTCATGTATGTTTTCGTCTAGGAAAATAAATCCTTGACGGGTGCCGGGAAGTCATATCCTGGGCTGATGTTGAGGAAGAGATTTTGCTTCCGCTGTGGATGATTGTTGCAAGAATGCCGGTAGGAGAAGGTAACTCCGTTGAGGAATAAACTTGGCAAATGAAATAATTCTGCGGGAGAAAAGATACTCTAGCGATCATGCTGGGGAGTGCTTCTCTGTGGGGATAGCGATGCTTTGCTGAGTTGATGAAGATAACTCCGCTGGGGATACCGTTGATGAGTTATGCTGGGGATATCCTTGTTGTGCTGGAAGTGTTGATAGACTTCGCTGGGGGTAGGAAGATATTTTGCCGAGGACGTTCTTTCCGTGGCTTTTGGCTGAGGATAACCCAGTTATATCCTGTTACGGAAATAACTCTTTAAATCAAGCCGGGACGACGCGTTCGTGTTCTGCGAGGGATAAGCTTCCAGAATCTACTGGGGATAAGCTTGCTGCTTGGGGAGATATGAATTCCAACTTTCCTGGGGAAACTGGTTTGGACTCTCCTGGGGAGGTTGATATGCTGGGGAAGTGATTCCTTTGAATATTGAGATACCGCCGGGGAACAATCTTTAGACCAAGCCTGCCGGGGATACTTGTTAAGAATGGTGCTGCTGGGGAGGTATTGAGATCTACAGGAGGACACTCAAATTCCTTGATATTTGATGATTTGCTTGGAGAAGAATGTATTGTTTTGTTGAACCACTCTCTGGGGAATTAAGATACACTTGGCCGTGTTCTTTAGCTGAACCTACCTTAGTACCTGGGGGGATAGAACAATTAGACTGCTCAGACAACCCTTTATTGCCCCTGTTTCTAGTGTCACCTGTAATTAATTCCTTTGTTTCGTATGCAAATATTCATGAGTTAGCAAATTATTGTCAATGCATACATCACAAATTGAACCTTGGACGTTCTTCGCAAAACAAAACAGAAAAAGAAAAACACTTGGCACATTTAACTGAAGATATATTTTTATTGATTTTTGAATGGCCTGAAAATAGGCGTTTTGTGTACAAGAGGCTGACGTCCTAGTAAGAGGTACGTCGCCGATCAAAAGAGTTTATACAAGTTTGTACAAAAGAAAATAAAACAGCTGTGTGAAAGATGAATGATCCACTGGGTTTCAACTCTGCTATTGCCTTTATAACTCCGAGCGTCTCATCACTTGATGACCTTGGTTGAAGGTGAAGCTGACTGGTCGATGCCGTCTGAACTTGATGTAGATACCGGATTCTGGATGCAAAGTGATCAATGAGACATAGTTTTACGCTTCATCCCTAATTTTTGCCTGGACCGCCCTTTCGGGTTTTCAGTCCACCGGGATACCCTTTTTTGCCCAAGCCGCCTTTTCAGGTTTTCGACTTGCCGGGTGTACAGATTTTTTTCATTTTCATCCCTTCATTTTGCCCGAACCCTTTTGGTTCGACGGGAAGCCCTAATTTTTGCCTAGGCATGTCAGCCTAGCGGGTCTTTTTTCATGCGTAGTATTTTTTAACTATGTCTGCATTGGCGGGGTGAGGAAGGTCGTCACCATCCATGTTGGTTAATATCATTGCTCCTCCTGAGAACACATGCTTAACCACAAATGGCCCTTCATACGTAGGGGTCCATTTGCCCCTTGGATCACTCTGAGGAAGGATGATTCGCTTGATCACCAGATCCCCAACTTGATATTCCTGAGGTCTGACCTTTTTGTTAAATGCCCTGATCATTCGTTTCTGATACGTCTGACCATGACAGATAGCAGCAAGTCTTTTCTCGTCAATGAGGTTGAGTTGGTCAAGTCGTGTCTGGATCCAATCATCTTCGTTCAGATTTGCATCCTTCATTATCCGGAGAGAGGGAATTTGCACTTCGATCGGCAAGACTGCCTCCATGCCATAAACCAGAGAGAAGGGAGTTGCCCCGGTTGACGTCCTGGTTGAGGTACGGTACCCATGCAGAGCGAACGGTAACATCTCGTGCCAATCTTTGTAAGTTACTGTCATTTTCTGCACGATCTTCTTGATGTTTTTGTTAGCTGCTTCTACAGCCCCATTCATCTTCGGTCTGTAAGGAGAAGAATTGTGGTGCTGTATCTTGAACTGTTCGCAAAGCTCAGCAATCATCTTATTGTTCAGATTGGTACCGTTGTCTGTAATAATCCGCTCAGGGACGCCGTATCGACAGATCAGATTGTGCCGAATAAACCGTGCCACAACAGTCTTGGTTACCGTAGCATAGGATGCTGCCTCAACCCACTTCGTAAAATAGTCAATCGCTACTAGGATGAAGCGATGTCCATTGGATGCTGTAGGTCTTATCTCGCCGATCATGTCTATGCCCCACATAGCAAACGGCCAAGGCGCAGTCAGAACATTCAGGGGAACCGGAGGAACATGCACCCTATCTGCGTAGATCTGGCACTTGTGGCATGTCCTGGAGTGTTGGTAGCAATCAGCTTCCATTGTGGACCAATAATATCCTGCCCGTAGGATCTTTTTAGCCATAGTATGTCCACTGGAATGCGTACCAAAGGTCCCTTCATGTAGCTCCTCCATGATTCTTTCCGCTTCAGTCTTGTCCACACAACGCAGTAAGGTTGAATCATGGTTTCGCTTGTACAAGATGCCGTTGCTTAGGAAGAACTTGGCTGCGAACCGCCTCAGGAATTTCTTATCATTGATAGAGGCACCTTCAGGGTATTCCTGAGCTTCCAGATATCTCTTCACTTCGTGGTACCAAGGCTTCTCAGTCACCAATTCAGTTTCGAGATCACAACAGTATGCCGGTTCGTCCAGTTTCCAAATGATGATCCGGGGAGCTTCATTATCCCATTTAACCTTGAACATTGAAGACATTGTAGCTAACGCGTCCGCTAACTGATTCTCTTCTCTTGGAAAGTGCTCAAAGGTTATCTCCGTGAAGTGGGGAATCATGGTCAACACACATTCTCTGTAAGGGATCAAGTTTGGATGTTTCGTATCCCACTCTCCATTGATCTGATTGATCACAAGAGCGGAATCTCCGAAAACACTTAGAAATTTGATCCTTAGGTCGATCGCAGCTTGAAGACCCATGATGCACGCCTCATACTCCGCCATGTTGTTGGTACAGTTGAAACACAGCCGGGCAGTGAGTGGAGTATGAGTACCTTGTGGAGATATGATAATGGCGCCGATACCATTTCCCAAAGCATTGGAAGCTCCGTCAAAATGCATAGACCATCGGGATCCTGGTTCAGGTCCTTCATCCGGTCCAGGTACCTCGCAATCTGTTACTATCATAATGCTTTCATCCGGAAACTCGAAGTTCATTGATTGGTAGTCATCTACAGCTTGATGAGCTAAGTGGTCTGCCAATACACTCCC
Source organism: Vicia faba (assembly GCA_948472305.1). NCBI lineage: Eukaryota > Viridiplantae > Streptophyta > Magnoliopsida > Fabales > Fabaceae > Vicia > Vicia faba. Next base: position 411,834,660 of record OX451739.1, read on the forward strand.
CTTGATGGCTTTCTGGGTTGTGTACTGAATGTCGTATTCCGTCAAGATCATTTGCCATCTTGCAATTCTCCCAGACAGAGCAGGCTTTTCAAATATATACTTTATCGGATCCATCTTTGAGATCAACAAGGTAGTGTGAGTCAGCATATACTGTCTCAGCCGGCGAGCAGCCCATACCAAAGCGCAGCAAGTTTTCTCAAGCAGTGAGTATCGGGTCTCACAGTCGGTAAACTTTTTGCTAAGGTAATAAATGGCATGCTCTTTTCGGCCAGACTCGTCATGCTGCCCCAGCACACACCCCATTGAGTTGTCTAGCACTGTCAGATATAGGATCAGAGGTCTCCCTTCAACCGGTGGCATGAGGATGGGTGGTTCTTGGAGGTACTCTTTAATTTTGTCGAAGGCGGCCTGACATTCATCGTTCCAACGTACTACCTGATCTTTCTTCAACAGCTTGAAGATTGGCTCACAGGTAGCAGTCAGATGAGAGATGAATCGAGCAATGTAATTCAGGCGCCCTAAAAAGCCTCTGACTTCCTTCTCTGTCTTAGGAACTGGCATCTCTTGAATAGCTTTGACCTTAGCAGGGTCCACTTGAATACCTTTATCACTGACCACGAAGCCTAGCAACTTCCCAGATCTTACCCCGAAGGTGCACTTGTTCGGGTTCAATCTCAGCTTGTATAGTTTCAACCGGTCAAACAACTTCTGCAGATGATCTAGATGCTCTTCTTCAGTCTGGGACCTAGCGATCATGTCGTCCACATACACTTCGATCTCATGATGGATCATATCATGAAACAAGGCAACCATGGCACGCTGGTAGGTTGCCCCAGCATTCTTTAACCCGAACGGCATGACCTTGTAACAGAAGGTGCCCCACTGAGTAACAAATGTAGTCTTTTCCATGTCTTCAGGTGCCATCTTGATCTGATTGTAGCCTGAAAAGCCATCCATGAAAGAGAATACTTTGTGTTGAGCTGTATTATCCACAAGGACATCAATGTGAGGTAAGGGGAAGTCATCCTTGGGGCTGGCCCTGTTCAGATCCCTGTAATCAACACACATTCTGACCTTACCGTCCTTTTTAGGTACCGGCACCACATTAGCAACCCACTGAGGGTAAGAAGTCACTGCAAGGAACCCGGCATCGAACTGTTTCATGACCTCGGCTTTAATCTTCTCGGACATCTCTGGACGCATCCGACGAACCTTTTGTTTAACTGGAGGGCAGTCTTCTCTAGTCGGCAAATGATGGACAACAATATCGGTATCCAACCCTGGCATGTCTTCGTAGGACCAGGCAAAGATCTCCATATAGTCATGTAACATCTTGGTTAACCGTTGCTTCACGCTGAGCTCTAGGTTAGCACCAATCTTTACCTCTTTTCTGTCTGCCTCAGTACCCAGGTTTATTGTTTCCACTGGCTCTTCATGGGGTTGAATTGCCCTCTCTTCCTGAAGCAACAGTCTTGCAAGCTCGCCAGGCACTTCGCAATCATCTTCACCTTCGTCTTCGGCTAAGTTGATCGGATTTTCGAAGTCATAATTGGCATTAGCAGAGCTGTTATCAGTAAGATCCAGAGTGGATTGGAACCTGTATGAGTGAGTGTGTGTGTGTAAATACAGCTGTTTTTGAAAATTATGTAAAGGAAATGAAAGATAAAAAAGGAACACAATATTTGCAATGCGAAAAACGTCCAAGATTTGCATTCATGATGTATAAAATGACAGTTCATATGCCCTCACAAATAGAACCACGGTGTCTCGGGTAAGACACCGGGCCATAGAGTTTATCATTGTCTATTACAAAATATCAAAACAAAGAAATTTATTACTTAGTGTCAAAAGAAACAGAGAGATTGTCTTTGGCGCTCCAATTGTTAAGTCCACCATCAGCAACAGGGTATATCCAGCTATCGAACTCAGCTTCATCAACTTCCTCTTCGTCCCCGATAGCATTAACTCCATGAGCAGGCAGGGGAGCTGTCACCACATTAGGCTTGTCAGATGCCTCAAACTGTACCTCCTTAGCGTCAATGAGATCCTGCAGCTTATTCCTTAGTGCCCAACAGTCATCAGTAGCATGCCCCGGGCTATCTGAATGGTAAGCACAACGGGCATTCGGGTTGTACTTAGGAGAGGTAGTGTTAGGGAACTTTGGTGCCTCCTTGACAGATACCAAATTGGTTGCGAGCAGCTGTGGCAGAATCTGCGATAGGGTCATGCTTAACCGGGTAAACTCTCTCCGGGGTCTATCAACCCTTTGAGGATTATTTGGCCGGGGAGCGGCAGCAGGCTTAGCGATCATTACTGCGCTGACAGATTGGCGGTGATCAGGTCTCTCTGATTTCCTAGAACCATACACGGCACTAGATTCCTTTTTGAAGGGTTTCTTCTCTGTACTAGATGATGCACCCTTTGCAATCTTCCCAGATTTCAGCCCAGCTTCGATTCTCTCTCCAGTCAAGATTAAATCAGTGAAACCAGCAGAAGAATTCCCAATGAGATGGTTAAAAAACGGCCCAGATAGGGTCCCCAAGAACATGTCCACTAACTCCCGATCAGTCAAAGGTGGCTGCACCCTGCCAGCCAGGTCTCTCCACTTCTGCGCGTATTCTTTAAAACCTTCACTTGCACCTAACGACATACCCTGGAGTTGGGTACGTGTGGGGGCAAGGTCGGCATTATACTGATACTGCTTGTAGAAAGCAGTAGCCAGCTCCTCCCAGTTACGAACTTTGGTCCCATCCAGCTGATAGAACCATTCGAGATGAGTCCCTGAAAGGCTCTCCTGGAAGAAGTGGATCCATAGATTCTTGTCCGCAGAGTACGGCTGGATCTTCCGAACATAGGACCTCAAATGCAGCTTGGGACAGGATGCCCCGTCATACTTGGAAAAGGTGGGAGCTTTGAATTTATGTGGAATAATTATACCAGTCGACAAACCCAGATCTCCGAAATCCAGCCCAGGTGCCTGTTGCACCTCCATAGCTTTCAACCTGTCTTCCAGTTGTTTGTACCTGTCATCTGCAGGAGGATACTGTTCCTCATCAAAATCTGTCTCGTTGTTGGAGACTTCTGGAGTAGGAACCTTGACTTCTGCCTGAGAAGGACTCCTGCCAACAGAAGACCCAGCCTCTTCATGTTGCAGAGTATTACCCAACCTTCGGCCCGAGTTGAATAGAACAGTTCTTCTCTTCTTCTTTTTCTCCTTCTTCAGGAGCATAGTCTTCAGTTCTTCCTGGCCTTTAGCTAGACCCAGGATTAGCTCTTGAAACTGCGCATTCTGCGCCTGGAGAGCCTTGATTGATGTCTCTGTAGATTCAGATCCGGAATTCATGATGCTGAAATAAACAGCGAAGAACTGTAAGCAACCTGAAAAGGGGAAAAACCTGCTGTGCACATGATGTATGAAATGCGTATGCAATGCATTCAAGGGTTCGAAAGTTCAAATTCGTTGTAGACAGGAAAAGAACACACGTTATCATTAATGAAATCATTGTTTAATACATCAAGGCCTCATGGGCAAAAGTACAAGAATCAAGTCAATCCCAAAATACACTGCGCATCCTCTTCGGAGCTATGTAGGTGTTGAGGTTCCTCTCCTCATGCAACAGACGGGTGAGCTCCAAGACTTTCTTTTCACTGGCATGCAGACTAGTCTCAAGAGAATTCCTTTCCTCCTTAAGCTGGATCCAGCTCTTCTGCATCTCCTCCCAGGATGTGGGCATATCAGGGTGCTGAATAACATGAGACACTTCCCCTTCCAAGACAGGTTCTTTGATTACTGGAAGCATGTGAGGATAAGGCATCACTAACTTCTGGGAGCGGGCGCGTACCCATTTGAGATAAGGCTCCAAAGGGATGGAGTTCCTGTGCCCCAGTGTCTTGCTGTCTATCCTACTAGGCATCCTCCAGGCTCTGATAAATCTCTGACGAAGTCCTTGAGTATCACTGTCGAAGTCAAAAACTATGTCAGGAATCAACATGTCATGAGGACCGTCCCTCCGAGCATAACCAAACTGTCTCCAAGCCAGGCATGGGCTATAAGTAATACCTCCTCTGATTCCAAGTAAAGGAACATTAGGGTATTCCCCACAACGATCAATGATAGTGACATCTCCTCTGGATCTAGGACACCAATGTATATCTGCATGTGTAAGAGTCATCAACCGTTGTGACCATCTCAAACCCCGCTCATTTTTCAGGACTGATTGGGGAAGGTGCGAAATAAACCACCTTCCCAGGAGAGGAGTGCAACACATAAGGACACCTCTTTTTCTCATGGTTCGAGTGTAACATGAGTGAAGGATGTCCCCCAGCAATGTAGGTATAGGATTCCTGGACATAAAGATCTGAACGGCGCTGATATCAATGAGCTGATCTGGGTTAGGGAACAACACCAAACCATAAACAAGGAGGGCCACAACCTCTTCAAAAGCTTGCAAGTCAAGGGAGTTCCAACATTCAAGAGCTTTTTCAAACAGAAACCTGGCTAAGAACCCTTTGACACCACTTCTAACTTCCCAATGTCCCTTGAGGTCAGATGACTGTAAGTGCAAGGCTTTAGCAATCTCTTCCAGCTTAGGTTCCTTTTCTGTACCGTTGAAGGGTAGCTGATCAAGGATAGGGATCTTCAGGAGCCGGGAGAACTCCTCCAATGTAGGTACCAACTGATAGTCCAAGAAGGTAAAGCAGTGATGCAGAGGGTCAAAGAACTGGAACAAGACCTTTATCATATCTTCCTCAATGTTGGTGTTGACCAAGCTGATGAGGCTTCCATGCCTGTCACTGAATGAAGAGTTCTCGGGAATCCTGGATATAAGTTCCTTAAGCTGAGGAGGGATCCTTACAAGATTGACCTGAATTGTCTTTCTACGAGTAGTTTCCATGTCCTACAAAACAAGAACAAAGATGAAAATCCGAACCCCTGAAATGGTTAGTCAATGCATATGATGCTGGATGATGTCATGATGCTATGATTAAACACACCACAGATATTTACAAAGACAAACATGTAAGGCAAACAAGGCACACAAGACAAGCCCTTAAGGTTTAAGGCCAGGATGGGGTCTGGGTAGTACCCTCTTGAATTGGTGGGTTCAACCTGTCCTAATCAAAGTAACCGGGTTCTAAGGTTCCCAATATCACGGGATTGCTTTCATTGTTCATCGTTTCAATTTAGCCACTGAACTGGCGACCGAAATATTCCAGGAAAGCAACCCTCAATTGAGCGTAGTATCGAGTATCAACCAACCTCGGACTGCACCAAAATCAGTTATCTCACTACCCTAAAGAGGCCAAGATAGTTCAATTAAGGTTCCTAAGGTCTGTTGATGCTTCACGACACCACGCGGAGGCCCCGTACTCTCCTTGACTGAACTCAAGGGTTACCGGTACACACCAAAGTGCCACATCAACGTAGCAGACTGTTTCAACCATGTCGGTATACCCCGCACAGTTCCCTCACAGCCTTGTTGCTACTTTCTAAGAAGGTATCCCCAGATCCGGGTTAGGATCTATAGAACTCCCAAGACAGTCCCACAATAATAAAGCAAGCAAGTCAATACAATTGAAAACACAGTTATGAACTAATCCTAAGGTACACCTCACTTTATGTTTAAGTCCCCAGCAGAGTCGCCAGTTCTGTGATCGGTGGATCTGGAACTGACTGTTTAACGCTGGTTCGCGAAATGTCGCGGAAGCAAGAGTCGCCACCGTCTTTTATTTTCTCCAAATGGAAAGGACAAAAGCACAGAAAAATTCCTTTTAAGAGATTGCTCTCGGTTCGGGAGGTAGGTTATAGAAAGGGAAGGTGTTAGCACCCTTTCTATCCATGGTTATCCATGGGCTCTTAGATACTTGCTCATTGTGTTTTCAAAAATGGTTTGTTTGCTTTTCAATGTGGGTTTAAAAGTTTCTTTTGAAAAATTTCAGATCGACTCGTACGTCAGAGTGTTTGAAAAGTTTGTTTTGAAAGCTTTTGAAAATGTGTCAGTGTGAAAAGTCTTTTTGAGTTTGTTTTGAGATTAGAGCAAGTATCCTTGAGAACCTACCTACCCTAAGGAATTCGTCTGTGTAGATGTCCTTTAAAGTAGTGCCATCCCACCATTGAGAGGTAGGTAGCACCACCGTTGGAGGTGTTCGGGTCAATTCGAGGTTGTAGGGACATGGTGATCACCAGGGCAATGGGAAGACACCTTAGAAGCTACCCTCATGCCAGGTTCCCGGATCATGAGGACTTACTAAGACGTCCTCTACTCGACGATCACCTTTCGAGGCAAGGCAACAGTGAGGCGTACCCTAGGGGTGGTGTGTGCGAATTGTGTATCATGTTTCAGTTTATTTGTCTTGTTATGTTTGAAGTGTTCTACGCTTGATTTTAATTTGTCCATTCATTCTTTCATGCTTGGTTAACAGTTATAAAGTATTTGCGGAAAAAATAAATCTACGACTATTACAAAGGCGCGGGTCCACATCGCCAAAATAAACCGGACCCGATTTAGCGGAAAAATAAATAATGCGAAGAAATAAAGTGTGAAAAGTAAATTACAACGCTTTGGGGCAATTACATAATTATAATAAGCAATAAAGAAATTAAAACAAAACTAGGGCGTTGGACCCTTTTTGCAAATAATTAAAATTAATAAGGACTTAAAAATTAAAATTAAATGAGAATGATATTTTTGTGTTTTTTTTAGATTTAATGAGAAAAAGGATTTAATTCAATTAAATTAAACGGCGAACCCTAATTCTAATATTTTTTATTTATTATGAAAGAATTAAATTAAGATCTAAATTAAACCTAAAATTTATTATGTACAATTTTTATAGGAAAATAAATAAATAAATAAATAATTATTATTGTGGAAAAAAAAAGGAAATAAAAAGAATTAACAATTAAAACCTAAATTCTACATTTTTGGATTTTTATTAAAAAAGGAATTAAAATTAAATCCTAATTATACTACATAATTTACATTCTAATTTATTTATGAAAATAATTATGATAAAATAAATATTATATTTTTTGTATTTTTTGATTTTTAGTGTTTTTATATTTTGTAAGAAAAATAAATAATTAAAACAAATAAAGTAAATAAAATGGCAAAAATAAAATAAGAAGAAAAATAGAAAACAAATGCAAACCAGGGTGGGGTGTGGCCCCAAATCAGGAGGTATAGGTCCAAAGATCAGGCCCAATAAGCTTCAGTCTTCGTTGACTCTTTTGAATCCCATGCAACGCGTTTGACCAGGGTTTATGTGTTCATCCATCCTAGACCCTTGATTTGTAAGCAGCTGGACGCGTGTTCGTTGGATTTGGAGTGTGCATGGCATGCTGGGACACGAGCGCTGCATAGGATTAATTATAGAAAAATAACATTAAGCATTTGCCAGACCTGGGACTTGAACCCAGGTCTTGAAGGTTGCATATGTTAATTCTTGCCAGCTGAGCCACCTAACATCAATTGATATATTATAAAGAATAAAAAACAAAAAGGAAAACCAAGCGCACTAGCAATTGGGCGCGCGAAATTTAAAAACAACCAATCATATCATGCCAGCACGTCATCGTCCTCATCCCTTTTTTTATTTTTTTCTGAAACATAAGCATATGGCAACGGTTTTAGAAACGTCGCATATGGGGACCTATTGGAAAATAGCGATTAGAACCAGGGCATTGATAAATTGTTCGCGAGGTATGTGCTTGCTTCGTCTTAACCTGCTCAATTCAACCATGCTACTCACGAGCCACAATTTTACGTTATCTCAAAAGCCCTAAATCAGCAAGCCTGCAAACCCTAGTATCGTTCATGGTGAAATCATGTTTATGCCACAAAAACTCAATTAATTATGATGGTTAGTTCATAAACTTCATAAGAATCATGAATATACAAACAAAAATGCAAAAAGATGTCTAAATCATGCTATGCGATTTCAAGATGTTCTTGGTACAGTTTGAATTTGTGATACCGTTTCAGGGTGTTTTTCTTGTTGTTAATGATTGAGAAACACTCAATGATGTCTCAGAATGATGATGGAATGAAAATTTGCGCTTGAATCGCCCTTGAAACTAGATTTCAGTGTTTGAGTTTTATGAGAATTTTTCAATATGCAAAAGCTTGGTTATGCGCAGCTTGCAGTCTTGTAGCATTAGGGTTGTGATCACATACTTGTATGGAAGCAATTAGGTTAAAAAGATTGAATCAAATCCATTGCTTTGATGATTTTTGGATATTTGATTTCATGGATCTTTTCAAATCTTTTTCTCATAGTTTTTGTATCAAATCTGACCAATTAACACCAAAACTTGCCATAATCAATTAAGCACGAAATATTGACATTAGAATGTGCATAAAAAGATTTTTTAGGTTAAGGTTTATATTTTTCATGAATTAAAATGATTTAAATGAATATAAATTAATATTAATTCAAATAAATAATTAAAAAAATATGAAAATACCTCCCTTTGGGCCTAGTGGTCGTGCATAGGCTTGGCATGAAGAAACTTGGAAGAAAAATGGGCCCATTTGCATTTTTAGGCCTTTTGCATCAATGTTGACTTTTCAAAATTCCTAAAAATTTCCCAACTTCCACAAGGCATAACTTGGTCAATTTTTAAGCTTTTCACATGTTCTTGGACATTTTGGGAAGGTCTTTGAGTCCTTTAACCAATGCCTTTGGTCCCATGTCATTTTGATTTACCAATCTCAAGTTATGGCCTTTGACTTAAAGTCCCTTTTTGTTGACTTTTGAAAATGACCTATAATGTTGAAATTGATAACTTTTTGTGAGAGCATTTCTTGGACTTGGAACATGAATATGAATTGTAGGAAATGTCTTTCTCTTCAAAATGAGCTTTGGATGGAATTTTTCTGATAATCCATGTGAAAGTTATGCCCTGGTCAATTTCAGTTGACTTTTTCAGCTGTCCAAATATAGCAACTTTTGCATCTTGGATGATTTCTGAGCCAAATTCTGAGAATCATGATCAAGCATTGATCAAATGATGTTTGTGGCTTCAAAAGGATGTGTTGACCAAAAATTTGAACTTTTGACTGTCAAATGACCATTTTGCCCCTACAGTTGACTGTAGTGCAATTTAGGGTTTTGACTGTGCAATTTTGAGCTGAATGCCTTGAAACTTGACATGAGGATATTTGACCATCTTTGTAGGCACATGAGACTTGATTGGGCCTTTGGAAAGTTCATTTGCTTGACCAGAACTCAAACCCTAGTTTTGACTGTATAAGAGACAGTTGAGCTGCACAACCCTGGGGGAATTTTGTGACCTTGACTCTGACAATCCTTGATGAATATGGGAGGGCAAATTTTGGGGTACAACAGCGTCGGGTATTTACATCGCCAAAAACAACCCTTGAAATTAAAATGCGGAAAGTAAATAAAGTGATAAAATAATCAAAGTTCTAATTAAACTATTACATTCAGGGAAACAGATACAATAATATGATAAAATGGATCGCGTGCGAGAAATTAAATCGGATGCGAGTTTTTTGGGGTTTTGACCCTTTTTTGAAAGAAAGTGATTTTTTTTGGTTATTTTTGGATTAAAAGAAATTAAATTAAGTTAACAATTAAATTAATAAACTAATTAATTAATTAAAATATTTTTGGATTTTTGAGTATTTAAAGGAAATAAAATAAATTTAGTTAAAAGTTAGTAAAACCTAATATTCTACATTGATTTTAATTTATTGCAAAAATATTAAGATTATACCTAATTAAAAACTAAATTAATTGATTAATATTTATTTATAAAAATAAAGTGCTGAATTTAATTTTAATAAATAAAATATATTTTGGTTTTTTTGTTATTTTAGGAAAGAAATAAAATAATTAAGTTAGTAATAAAACCTATTTATTTTAATTAATTTTAAATTATTTACAAAATAAATGAAAGTTATCTAAAATTAACCTAATTAAATTAATTAATATTTATTAACAAAATTCTAAATTTATTTGGACATAAAAATATTTTTGTGATTTTTTGATAAAAAAGAAAATTAATTAATTGTTAGTAAAAATATAATAGAAAAAGGAAATAAAGGGTGAGAAATGGACCTGATTTGGCTTTTGGCCATTTGTGTTTTGACTTTTGGCCATTTGTGTTCTACCCTCAATGTTCCTTAACCTTCTCAAGATGTCTGTCTCGCCATGTATTGGTGTCATGTGTAAGCTGTTTTGTTTTGGCCATTTGGATTTTGGCTTTTGGCCATTTGTGTTTTGACCTCAACGTTCCTTAATGAACCTGCATGGGATCCTGTCTAAATCTGCAGTGTTGAATCTTATGAACACATTAAATAAATTACTATATATCATAAAATACAAATAAAAGCCAATATATGAAAAAATTTAATGTTTAGGCCAATATGGCATATATGAATGATTATACCCTTTTGATAATGGAGAGCAAATCAATCTTACCCTTACTGGAGAAGTAGTGATATGAATGCTTTTATGCCCTTTTGATCATGGAGATCAAGCCAGCCTTACCCTTACTGAAGAAGTAGTGAGATGTTGGTTTGTAACTGAGATGACTTGTTTGTAGTGAGATGTTGGTTTGTAACCGGGATGACTTGTTTGTAGTGAGAGGGGGATTTGTAATAAGGATTTCAAGGTTTTAGGGTTCTTGAAAGAATTTGATATTCTGACAGCATTGTGGCAAGGGTTTTTTTCTCTCTCTCTTCCTGTTTGTGTGAAAAGAATGAGATTATATAATGGAAATTAGAGCAAAGAAAATGGGCTTTGAATGTGCAATTGGGCCTCCAATGTTCACTTGAATTCGTCACGTTGTAGGCTAAATTGCAGGGGCTTAAGTGCAATTTTTGAAGTTGAAATGTGAAATCAAAATGTAGCCGAAATCGAGAACTAACTCATGTCTGAAAATCGGCTCAATCGGATAAACGGTGTGTTGTACCCCAAAATTTTCCCTCCCATATTCATCAAGAATTGTCAAAGTCAAGGTCACAAAATTCCCCCAGGGTTGTGCAGCTCAACTGTCTCCTAGACAGTCAAAACTAGGGTTTGAGTTCTGGTCAAGCAAATGAACTTGTCCAAGGCCCAAGCAAGTCTCCTATGCCTACAAAGATGGTCAAGTATCCTCATATCAAGTTTCAAGGCATTCAGCTCAAAATTGCACAGTCAAAACCCTAGATTGCACTACAGTCAACTGTAGGGGCAAAATGGTCATTTGACAGTCAAAAGTTCAAATTTTTGGTCAATATATCATTTTGAAGCCACAAACATCATTTGATCAATGCTTGATCATGATTCTCAAAATTTGGCTCAGAAATCATCAAAGATGCAAAAGTTGCTATATTTGGACAGCTGAAAAAGTCAACTGAAATTGACCAGGGCATAACTTTCACATGGATTATCAGAAAAATTCCATCCAAAGCTCATTTTGAAGAGAAAGACATTTCCTACAATTCATCTTCATGTTCCAAGTCCAAGAAATGCTCTCACAAAAAGTTATCAATTTCAACATTATAGGTCATTTTCAAAAGTCAACAAAAAGTGACTTTAAGTCAAAGGCCATAACTTGAGATTGGTAAATCAAAATGACATGGGACCAAAGGCATTGGTTAAAGGACTCAAAGACCTTTCCAAAATGTCCAAGAACATGTGAAAAGCTTAAAAATTGACCAAGTTATGCCTTGTGGAAGTCGGGAAATTTTTGGAAATTTTTGAAAGTCAACATTGATGCAAAGGGCCTAAAAATGCAAATGGGCCTATTTTCCTTCCAAATTTCTTCATGCCAAGCCTATGCACGACCACTAGGCCCAAAGGGAAGTATTCTCATATTTTTTAATTATTTATTTGAATTAATATTGATTTATATTCATTTAAATGATTTTAATTCATGAAAAATATAAACCTTAACCTAAAAAATCTTTTTATGCACATTATAATGTCAATATTTCGTGCTTAATGGATTATGGCAAGTTTTGATAGGATTTGATCAGATTTGAACCAAGTTGCACATGAAAAAGATTGAAAAAGATTTTCAAGAATCAAATATGTGAAATCATTATGGATATGGATTTTGTTCAATCTTTTGACCTAAAACCATTCCATACAAATACTACATCATAACCCTGATGCTCTAGGACTGAAAAAGCTGCGTATAACACACTCTTGCAATTGGCAAAAATTCTCAAAAAGTCAAACACTGAAATCTAGCTTTTAGGACGATTCAAGCTTGGATCTTTGTTGCAATAGCTTCCTTGGACCATTCAGAACCTTTTCCAATCATTAACAACAGCAATAACCTCAAGAATTGGTACACACGAGTCAAACTGAACCAAGAAATTTCTGAATTCGCATAGCATGATTCAAGCACGATTTTGCATTTTTTTTATGTATTTATACTCATAATCATGTTTCTAAACTAACCATTGTAATTAATTGAGTTTTTGTTGCATAAGCATGATTTCACCATGAGCGCCCTCTAGGGTTTGCAGGTTTCAGATTTGGGCGTTTTTGACCAAGGAAAAATTAGGTCTCCAGACCCATGCCAATGGCTTAAGCAGGTTGAGACGAAGCAACCTGGACCCTCGCGAACAATTTATGAAGCACAGGGTGCTAATCGCTATTTTCCCATAGCCTCTCTAAAGCCACACTGCAAAAACCGTGGCCTCTGAGTCTTACGTTTACAGGGATGAAGATGATAATGTCGTGGCATAATGGGACTGGCTCATTTAAATGTCGCGCGCGCTTTTAGGACCATTGACCAATTTTGATATTTACTATTTAATTGCTATATTATGTTAATTGAAAGTGAATGGCTCAGCTGGCAACGCACTACGCTTGTGACCTCACAGACCTGGGTTCAAGTCCCAGGTCTTGCATAAATTCCATATTATTTTTCTATAGCTGATTCCATGCAGGCCTAACGTGAACGTTCACCATACACGCTCAATAATCCATCGCCCACGCGTCCATCTCACCCAGATCAAGGGCCAGGATTCAAAGAATACCATGCACTAGGTCAAAGCGCTGACAGCTGATCCAAGAAAGTCAACGAATCAACCCTTAGTGGGCCAGGCTTTTTCAGATTTGAACCTCCTAAATCGGGGACTACACCCCACTCTGGTTTGATTTCTTTTTTTGTTTTATTTATTTTAATTGATTGTTTATTTTAATTATTTGTTTTAATTATTTATTTTTCCATAAAATATAAAAACATTATGAAAGATCAGAAAAAACACAAAAACATAATATTTATTTTATAATTAATTATTTTCATAAATAAATTAAAATGTAGATTATTTAGTTTAATTAGGTTTTAATATTAATCTCTTTTTAATAAAAATCCAACAAAATAGAATTAGGTTAATTAATTTATTCCTTTTAATATTTTTTCCCTTTTTTAATAATAATGATTATTTACTTGTTTATTTTCCTATTTAAATTGTACATAATAAATTTTAGGTTTAATTTAGATCATATTTTAATTCTTTTCATAATAAATAAAAAAATATTAGAATTAGGGTTGCTTCTTAATTTAATTTTAATTAACTCCTTTTTTCTTTTAAATCTTAAAAAATACAAAATATCAAAAACATTTAATTCCTTTTTTTATTATTTTATTTTCAATTCTCATTAGCTTTTAATTATTTGCAAAAGGGTCCAACGCCCTAGTTCTGTTCTAATTCCCTTATTTCGCGCATTTATTTTATTATCGCTTATTATAATTATGTGATTGCCCCAAAGCATTGTAATTTACTTTTTCGCACTTTATTTCTTCGCATTATTTATTTTCCCGCTAAATCGGGTCCGGTTTAATTTTGGCGATGTGGACCCGCGCCTTTGTAATAGTCGTAGATTTATCTTTTCCGCACTCCTAACTGTTAATCAAGCATGAAAGAATGAATGTCTAAATTAAAATCAAGCGTAGATCACGACAAATATGACAAGACAAATAATTGAAACAGGACACACGATTCGCACACACCACCCCTAGGGTACGCCTCACTGTTGCCTTTCGAAAGGTGATCGTCGAGTAGAGGATGTCTTAGTAAGTCCTCATGATCCGGGAACCTGGCATGAGGGTAGCTTCTAAGGTGTCTTCCCATTGCTCTGGTGATCACCATGTCCCGAACCTCGAATTGACCCGAATACCTCCAACGGTGGTGCTACCTACCTCTCAATGGTGGGATGGCACTACTTTAAAGGACATTTACACAGACGAATTCCTTAGGGTAGGTAGACGACTCTAGATGCTTGCTCTAATTTCAAAAACAAATCAAAAAATACTTTTCACACCAACACATTTTCAAAAGCTTTCGAAAGCAATTTTTCAAACACTCTTGAGGACAGATACAAGAGTCGAACTGGAATTTTCAAAGAAACTTTTTAAAACCCACAGTTGAAAAGCAAACAAACCATTTTTGAAAACACAATGAGCAAGTATCTAAGAGCCCATGGATAACCATGGATAGAAAGGGTGCTAACACCTTCCCTTTCTATAACCTACCTCCCGAACCGAGAGCAATCTCTTTAAGGAATTTTTCTGTGCTTTTGTCCTTTCCATTTGGAGAAAATAAAAGACGGTGGCGACTCTTGCTTACCGCGACATTTCGCGAAACCAGCTTTAAACAGTCAGTTCCAGATCCACCGATCACAGAACTGGCGACTCTGCTGGGGAATAAACTTATAAAGTGAGGTGTACCTTAGGGCTAGTTCATAACTGTGTTTTCAATTGCTTTCCTTGTGTGCTTTAAAATTGTGGGTTGCTTGGGAGTTCTATAGATCCTAACCCGGATCTGGGGGATACCTTCTTAGAAAGTAGCAACAAGGCTGTGAGGGAACTGTGCGGGGTATACCGACATGGTTGAAACAGTCTGCTACGTTGATGTGGCACTTTGGTGTGTACCGGTAACCCTTGAGTTCAGTCAAGGAGAGTACGGGGCCTCCGCGTGGTGTCGTGAAGCATCAACAGACCTTAGGAACCTTAATTGAACTATCTTGGCCTCTTTAGGGTAGTGAGATAACTGACTTTGGTGCAGTCCGAGGTTGGTTGATACTCGATACTACGCTCAATTGAGGGTTGCTTTCCTGGAATATTTCGGTCGCCAGTTCAGTGGCTAAATCGAAACGATGAACAATGAAAGCAATCCCGTGATATTGGGAACCTTAGAACCCGGTTACTTCTGATAGGACAGGTTGAGCCCACCAACTTCAAGAGGGTAATACCTAGACCCCATGCTGGCCTAAATCCTAAGGGCTTCTCTTGTGTGACTTGTGTGCCTTCGTACTTGACTACTTGCATACTTGTTATCTGACCCTTGATGTCTTGCAGGTGTTGTTCATAGTCCTTAATTGGGACTTATAACAGGGTGTACTAACCACTTACAGGTCTTGTTTATAGTCCTTAACTAGGACTCATGACAGGGTTTACCAAATTACTTGCAGGTCTTGTTTATAGTCCTTAACTAGGACTCATGACAGGGTTTACCAAATTACTTGCAGGTCTTGTTTATAGTCCTTAACCAGGACTCATGACAGGGTTTACCAAATTTCTTGCAGGTGTTGTTTATAGTCCTTAATTGGGACTCATAACAGGATACTGAATTCCTTGCAGGGTCTGTTTATAGTCCTTAATTGGGACTCATAACAGGGTTTACCTACTTCACCCCATGCATAGCATGACATCATACCATTGCATACCATTGCACACATCCTAACCCATTTCAAGGATCTCAAGGGCTTGTGATGCAGGTCATGATAAATCAAACATCTAGCCAGGGGCAAAGAGGATTTATTTTCCTCTAGCCAAGAGTGTCAGGGGCTATGACCCACTGGATATGGTGAGCCTTTGACCCTTGAAGAAGGGCTCCCTACAACAGGAAGTTCTTGCAATCAAGCTACCGGTTCCAAATGCTAACAAAGTTTCTCTGTTTACCCCGCGAGGTCCTTGAAAACATTGCATGCATATCATACATCTCATTGCATTGCAGGTATCCCTTTGACAGGTTGCTTACCCTTCCCCGCTGTTTATTTCAGCCGCTCGTCATGAATCCTGAATCATCAGCCGAGCAGACCATCAAGGATCTTCAAGCTCAGAACGCCCAGTTCCAAGAGCTGATAATGAATCTGACCCAGGGGCAGCAAGATCTGAAGACTTTGCTCTTGAAGAAGGATAAGAAGAAGAAGAGGACTGTTCTGTTCAGCCCTAGACGCAGATCTGGGAATACACCGCAAGTTGAAACTGAGAGGACAACCCCATCTGTGGGAAAAAGCAGTCATCATGAGAGAGAGGTTCCCAGTCCAGTGGTCTCCGACAACGAGACAGATTTTGATAAAGAGCAGTACCCTCCTGCTGATGACAGATATAAGCAACTGGAAGACAGAATGAAAGCTATGGAGGTTCAACAGGTACCTGGGCTGGATTTCGGAGATCTGGGTTTGTCAACTGGTGTGGTTATCCCTCGGAAGTTCAAAGTACCACCCTTCTCTAAATATGACGGGGCGTCTTGTCCCAAGCTGCATCTAAGGTCCTATGTTCGGAAGATTCAGCCATATACGGTGGACAAAAACTTGTGGATCCACTTCTTCCAGGAAAGTCTTTCAGGGACTCACCTCGAATGGTTCTATCAACTAGATGGGACCAAAATTCGTAACTGGGAGGAGTTGGCAACTGCTTTCTATAAGCAGTACCAGTATAATGCCGACCTTGCCCCCACGCGTACTCAACTCCAGGGTATGTCGTTAGGCGCAAGCGAAGGTTTTAAGGAATACGCTCAGAAATGGAGGGATCTTGCTGGAAGGGTACAACCACCTCTGACAGATCGGGAATTTGTCGATATGTTCTTGGGGACCCTATCTGGG
This sequence comes from Vicia faba, assembly GCA_948472305.1. Taxonomy (NCBI): domain Eukaryota; kingdom Viridiplantae; phylum Streptophyta; class Magnoliopsida; order Fabales; family Fabaceae; genus Vicia; species Vicia faba. The sequence goes on from OX451739.1 coordinate 411,851,517, forward strand.
CCATTTTATAACCACCTGATTGGGAATTCGTCTGCTGGATTCACAGATCTTATCTTGACTGGAGAGCGAATAGAAGCTGGCATCCGGTCTGGGAAAATTCAAGAGGCTGCACATTCTGATAAGAAGCCTCATCAGGGGAAGAAAGAATCCAATGCTGTGCACGGTAAAAAGAGCCGTCATGAGGCAGGGGCAATCCAGATTTCCAATCCCGGACCTACTCGACAAGGACAGGGGCAGCAGCGCAAGGAGAAACGACAGTATACTAAACTCAACATGTCGCTGGATCAAGCCCTGCAACAACTGTTGAAGACAGGGCTGATCACCTTAAGGGCTCCTCTTCGGAATCCGAACACTTCTGCACCCAACTATCATCCCAACGATAGGTGCGCATATCATTCAGATAGCCCAGGGCATACCACAGACAATTGCTGGCCTCTCAAGAATAAGATTCAAGATATGATCGACGCTGGAGAGATTCAGTTTGAAGTGCCAGAGACTCCGAACATAATCACTGCTCCGTTACCTAATCATTGAAGCCTTTGTTTATTTGAATTTTGAGTTGTATTTTTCTTTGCTTATACAAACAATTACTGTCATAGCAAACTCTTTTATTCTATTAATGCATCGCATATGTTTGTTTTGGAAATTAATACAATTATTTTCATTATGCTCAAATATCTTTTCATATTTTTTCTGATGTCAACTCTTGGTTAATAATTCTGAGCCTCTTGAGGGAGGATGACGAAAACGATACCACAATCATTACAGTATGCTTTTGAACAGACCCTGCTGATGAGGTACAGGCATTGTTTCAATCCCTAAACACTGGAGTTATAAGGATGATAAACCCTCGTCAACCCATTTGAGCCAAAGAAGTAGGAGTTTTTTATTTTCGAAAATTGAAACCCTTTATCATAACCCGGGGCAGGGTAGTCTTCTCAGTTGATCCAAGTGCATAACGAATGGCACCAAGGAGATCCTTACGAAAAAACAGTGATGGTTCAGAACAATCATAAAGACAGGCAGTCATCATCAAAAAGCCCAAAAAGTCTAAACCTACAAAGGAGACTTATGAAACTGGGGCATCCCGCTGACTGTGATTCCAAAAAAGGAAACAGTTCAGGCAAAAAAGGAAAGGGATAACAAGAATCAGACAAGAAAGAGGTCTTACAAACCCTCAACAAAAAAGGAATGACTGCCTATTCAAAATAAATTGTCAAACATCCGAACCATCACTGGAAAATCAAAGCAAAGACTCAAGCAAGGTCTAACGCACGATCAACTGAGTTTAGGTTTGGAGAACATCACGAAGAGCGGGCGGGTACAAATAATTTGAGCCTTTATCCTTTGTTTCTTAAACCGTGAACCAGGCCACGTTATAACCCTTAAAAGTCCTAGCTGAAGCATGGGTTAGTTCGAAAGCATACTGTTACGAAAGGTATCCTGACTCCTGAAGGCCTACGGTAAATACGGAGTTGACATCACGTTTTACAAACATTCACTTGTTTTATGAAAAGATGTAATTTCAAAATCTTCAAGACAGACATAAGCTTTGCATTTTTAACATAACTTTGTTTGCATATGACTTTTTGTTTGAACAGCAGGGAAATTCGCATAATGAAAGTCTAATGAACGAGAGTATCCCCAATCAAGGGGCATGGCATGACTATCGTCCATCATCTGGGGCAGTTAAGTCAAGATCCAGAGAATCTCTCAAAAGGCCAAAAAGCCTGGGGCGAATCTCCGCCTGAGTCACTTGGGGGCATTCCAGCAACAAATCTTGCCTGATCAAACACCCTTTGATGGCATGACAAAACACTTCTGACAAGGGCAATTCCCTACATCCTGAGGACACGGACATAGTTGAAAAAAAATACTGCGCATAATCAAAGACTCGCTAGGTTGACATACCTAGGCAAAAATAAGGGCTTCCCGGCGAACCAAAAGGGTTCGGGCAAAATGAAGGAATGAAATGAAAAAATCTGTACACCCGGCAAGTCGAAAACCCGAAAAGGCGGCTTGGGCAAAAATGGGTATCTCGGTGGACTGAAAACCTGAAAGGGCGGTCCAGGCAAAAGTTAGGGATCAAAGCGTACGACTATGTCTTGTCATTCATATCACTTGCCTACCAGAAGAAGGTTTGTCCGTCAACAAACTATCAGCACCTCATAGGTCTTTCTCTCCCACCTCAGAAACAGGGGCAATAAGGAGTCACCTAAGAGCAATCTAATGGTTCTATCCCCCAAGGTGCCAAGATAGGTTCAGCTAAAGAACATAACCGGTATATCTTAAATCCCCAGAGAGTGGTTCAGTAAAAACAATACCTTCTTCGCCAAGCTATTATCAGATTGTCAAGGAAATTGAGTATCCTCCCGTAGATCTCAACCTCCCCAGCAGCAGCACATATTCAATACAAGCATCCTCGGCAGTCTTGGCCTAAAGATTGTTCCCCGGCGGTATCTCAGTCACTTTCCCTGCATAACAAAACTTCCCCAGGAGTCCAATCCAGTTTCCCCAGGAAGTTGGGACTCATATCCCCAAGCATTAAGCTTATCCCCAGTAGATTCTGGAAGCTTATCCCCTCGCAGAGCACGAACGCATCTCCCGGCTTTATTTAAAGAGTTATTTCCTTAACAGGATATAACTGGGTTATCCTCAGCCAAAAGCCACGGAAAGAGCGTCGTCGACAAAATCTTCCATCCCCAGCATAACTCATCAACGGTATCCCCAGCGGAGTTATCTTCATCAACTCAGCAAAACATCGCTATCCCCACAGAGTAACACTCCCCAGCATGATCGCTAGAGTATCTTTTCTCCCGCAGAATTATTTCATTTGCCAAGTTTATTCCTCGACAGAGTTATCTTCTCCTACTGGTATTCTTGCAACAATCATCCACGGCGGAAGCGAAATCTCTTCCTCAACATCAGCCCAGGATATGACTTCCCGGCACCCGTCAAGGATTTATTTTCCTAGACAAAAACATACATAAAACTTTACATACATCATTTGTAGCATGCATAACGTATTGCATCATACAAGTTTCATTTATGTTGACAACATCATTGCTTGATCCATATCATGCATGGCATATAAACTGACCTTTACCTTTCAGGAAGGGTGCAGTTGAAATTCTCAAACATATTTCAAAAACTTCTCCAGTCCAGTTAAACCGACTCCAAACAGGTTTTTCTGATAAAGACTCAGCATAAGTTCTCTTATGGTCCCCTCTCCGACGGTGAGCGTGAGGTGGTAATTCCTTTTTCAAGATGTTTTCCTCTCCGACGATGAGCGTGAGGTGATAGTCTTTTGTGGTCCCCTCTCCGACGGTGAGCGTGAGGTGGTAATTCCTTTTTCAAGATGTTCTCCTCTCCGACGATGAGCGTGAGGTGATATTCTTTTGTGGTCCCCTCTCCGACGGTGAGCGTGAGGTGGTAATTCCTTTTTCAAGATGTTCTCCTCTCCGACGATGAGCGTGAGGTGATATTCTTTTGTGGTCCCCTCTCCGACGGTGAGCGTGAGGTGGTAATTCCTTTTTCAAGATGTTCTCCTCTCCGACGATGAGCGTGAGGTGATAGTCTTTTGTGTTCCCCTCTCCAACGGCGTGTGAGGTGGTAATTCTTTCTTCAGATGTTTCCCTCTCCGGCATGAGCGTGAGGTGATATCTCCTTTTAAATTATAATTTCCTATAGTTCCCTCTCCAACGTGAGTGAGGTAACTCCCTTTGAGATTGTAAGGTCCTTTGGTTCTCCTCCCGACACTACGAAGATGGTAATTCCCGCCAAGATTTTCTCAACGAGCGTTGTTGAGATCATTCAGGATTCTCTTACCCTTCGTGCTAAGGCAGTAACCATCCCTGGTTCATTCATCAACGTTTGAAGCTCCAGACCCAGCTCCTGTAACCAGTCAGGACATATCTATATCAAGCATCTAAAATCAGCTCCTGCAGCGTGTCAGGTACTCATTTTTTCTGTTTTGCAGGTATGCAGGTTCTCGCTAAGGAATCTCCTATGCGATCAACATCCAGATGGCATCTATAAGCCCATCATCCTATCCAGCAATCTCTAAATGGCATCTATAAGCCCATTCCCTCATCATCACTGTCACTATGTGAGCGCAAATTTCTGGGCACTCTAGTGTTCAATCATCTTCTACCCTCGGATTACGAAAGGCACGTCAGCCAATCTGCATCCTCAGGTCTAAGAAGATTGAACAGGGGCAACTGTTGTACCCCAAAATTTGCCCTCCCATATTCATCAAGAATTGTCAAAGTCAAGGTCACAAAATTCCCCCAGGGTTGTGCAGCTCAACTGTCTCCTAGACAGTCAAAACTAGGGTTTGAGTTCTGGTCAAGCAAATGAACTTGTCCAAGGCCCAAGCAAGTCTCCTATGCCTACAAAGATGGTCAAGTATCCTCATATCAAGTTTCAAGGCATTCAGCTCAAAATTGCACAGTCAAAACCCTAGATTGCACTACAGTCAACTGTAGGGGCAAAATGGTCATTTGACAGTCAAAAGTTCAAATTTTTGGTCAATATATCATTTTGAAGCCACAAACATCATTTGATCAATGCTTGATCATGATTCTCAAAATTTGGCTCAGAAATCATCAAAGATGCAAAAGTTGCTATATTTGGACAGCTGAAAAAGTCAACTGAAATTGACCAGGGCATAACTTTCACATGGATTATCAGAAAAATTCCATCCAAAGCTCATTTTGAAGAGAAAGACATTTCCTACAATTCATCTTCATGTTCCAAGTCCAAGAAATGCTCTCACAAAAAGTTATCAATTTCAACATTATAGGTCATTTTCAAAAGTCAACAAAAAGTGACTTTAAGTCAAAGGCCATAACTTGAGATTGGTAAATCAAAATGACATGGGACCAAAGGCATTGGTTAAAGGACTCAAAGACCTTTCCAAAATGTCCAAGAACATGTGAAAAGCTTAAAAATTGACCAAGTTATGCCTTGTGGAAGTCGGGAAATTTTTGGAAATTTTTGAAAGTCAACATTGATGCAAAGGGCCTAAAAATGCAAATGGGCCTATTTTCCTTCCAAATTTCTTCATGCCAAGCCTATGCACGACCACTAGGCCCAAAGGGAAGTATTCTCATATTTTTTAATTATTTATTTGAATTAATATTGATTTATATTCATTTAAATGATTTTAATTCATGAAAAATATAAACCTTAACCTAAAAAATCTTTTTATGCACATTATAATGTCAATATTTCGTGCTTAATGGATTATGGCAAGTTTTGATAGGATTTGATCAGATTTGAACCAAGTTGCACATGAAAAAGATTGAAAAAGATTTTCAAGAATCAAATATGTGAAATCATTATGGATATGGATTTTGTTCAATCTTTTGACCTAAAACCATTCCATACAAATACTACATCATAACCCTGATGCTCTAGGACTGAAAAAGCTGCGTATAACACACTCTTGCAATTGGCAAAAATTCTCAAAAAGTCAAACACTGAAATCTAGCTTTTAGGACGATTCAAGCTTGGATCTTTGTTGCAATAGCTTCCTTGGACCATTCAGAACCTTTTCCAATCATTAACAACAGCAATAACCTCAAGAATTGGTACACACGAGTCAAACTGAACCAAGAAATTTCTGAATTCGCATAGCATGATTCAAGCACGATTTTGCATTTTTTTTTATGTATTTATACTCATAATCATGTTTCTAAACTAACCATTGTAATTAATTGAGTTTTTGTTGCATAAGCATGATTTCACCATGAGCGCCCTCTAGGGTTTGCAGGTTTCAGATTTGGGCGTTTTTGACCAAGGAAAAATTAGGTCTCCAGACCCATGCCAATGGCTTAAGCAGGTTGAGACGAAGCAACCTGGACCCTCGCGAACAATTTATGAAGCACAGGGTGCTAATCGCTATTTTCCCATAGCCTCTCTAAAGCCACACTGCAAAAACCGTGGCCTCTGAGTCTTACGTTTACAGGGATGAAGATGATAATGTCGTGGCATAATGGGACTGGCTCATTTAAATGTCGCGCGCGCTTTTAGGACCATTGACCAATTTTGATATTTACTATTTAATTGCTATATTATGTTAATTGAAAGTGAATGGCTCAGCTGGCAACGCACTACGCTTGTGACCTCACAGACCTGGGTTCAAGTCCCAGGTCTTGCATAAATTCCATATTATTTTTCTATAGCTGATTCCATGCAGGCCTAACGTGAACGTTCACCATACACGCTCAATAATCCATCGCCCACGCGTCCATCTCACCCAGATCAAGGGCCAGGATTCAAAGAATACCATGCACTAGGTCAAAGCGCTGACAGCTGATCCAAGAAAGTCAACGAATCAACCCTTAGTGGGCCAGGCTTTTTCAGATTTGAACCTCCTAAATCGGGGACTACACCCCACTCTGGTTTGATTTCTTTTTTTGTTTTATTTATTTTAATTGATTGTTTATTTTAATTATTTGTTTTAATTATTTATTTTTCCATAAAATATAAAAACATTATGAAAGATCAGAAAAAACACAAAAACATAATATTTATTTTATAATTAATTATTTTCATAAATAAATTAAAATGTAGATTATTTAGTTTAATTAGGTTTTAATATTAATCTCTTTTTAATAAAAATCCAACAAAATAGAATTAGGTTAATTAATTTATTCCTTTTAATATTTTTTCCCTTTTTTAATAATAATAATTATTTACTTGTTTATTTTCCTATTTAAATTGTACATAATAAATTTTAGGTTTAATTTAGATCATATTTTAATTCTTTTCATAATAAATAAAAAAATATTAGAATTAGGGTTGCTTCTTAATTTAATTTTAATTAACTCCTTTTTTCTTTTAAATCTTAAAAAATACAAAATATCAAAAACATTTAATTCCTTTTTTTATTATTTTATTTTCAATTCTCATTAGCTTTTAATTATTTGCAAAAGGGTCCAACGCCCTAGTTCTGTTCTAATTCCCTTATTTCGCGCATTTATTTTATTATCGCTTATTATAATTATGTGATTGCCCCAAAGCATTGTAATTTACTTTTTCGCACTTTATTTCTTCGCATTATTTATTTTCCCGCTAAATCGGGTCCGGTTTAATTTTGGCGATGTGGACCCGCGCCTTTGTAATAGTCGTAGATTTATCTTTTCCGCACTCCTAACTGTTAATCAAGCATGAAAGAATGAATGTCTAAATTAAAATCAAGCGTAGATCACGACAAATATGACAAGACAAATAATTGAAACAGGACACACGATTCGCACACACCACCCCTAGGGTACGCCTCACTGTTGCCTTTCGAAAGGTGATCGTCGAGTAGAGGATGTCTTAGTAAGTCCTCATGATCCGGGAACCTGGCATGAGGGTAGCTTCTAAGGTGTCTTCCCATTGCTCTGGTGATCACCATGTCCCGAACCTCGAATTGACCCGAATACCTCCAACGGTGGTGCTACCTACCTCTCAATGGTGGGATGGCACTACTTTAAAGGACATTTACACAGACGAATTCCTTAGGGTAGGTAGACGACTCTAGATGCTTGCTCTAATTTCAAAAACAAATCAAAAAATACTTTTCACACCAACACATTTTCAAAAGCTTTCGAAAGCAATTTTTCAAACACTCTTGAGGACAGATACAAGAGTCGAACTGGAATTTTCAAAGAAACTTTTTAAAACCCACAGTTGAAAAGCAAACAAACCATTTTTGAAAACACAATGAGCAAGTATCTAAGAGCCCATGGATAACCATGGATAGAAAGGGTGCTAACACCTTCCCTTTCTATAACCTACCTCCCGAACCGAGAGCAATCTCTTTAAGGAATTTTTCTGTGCTTTTGTCCTTTCCATTTGGAGAAAATAAAAGACGGTGGCGACTCTTGCTTACCGCGACATTTCGCGAAACCAGCTTTAAACAGTCAGTTCCAGATCCACCGATCACACGGTGAATTAGTTATGAATTTTTGAAGTTTCAGCTCAGACAAACTTATTTTGGACTCCAATGTCGACTCTGACACGTTCTTCAATAAAAAACTGGTATTGATTGGAGCATAATGCGGTCTCGACTTTTGAAGCAAAGTTGTAGATCTATGAGCCAGTGACCTTGTGTAGAAATATGATCCCAATCCGATAAAAATTGACCGAGTTATGAATTTTTGAAGTTTCGGCCCAGATGAAATAGTATTCAGCATTCAGGATTTTCGGCGCGTCACGCGTGCTCTTAGAAAAAAACGAAGACCTTTTGGATACCGTTCGAACTCAATACCTTATGTGAAAACTTAGTCAACTCAATTTGTGAAATTTTGGCGCCGGAACCAGCTCGATATGATGAAAATCGACCAAGTTATGATTTTCTGAACATGACGCAAATAAACTTCTGTCATAAATTTTCTGTACGGAAATACTTGATAAATCCACATTTTTGAAGACCTTTTGATCGAAATTGGCTTCTAGCCGTGAGAGATGAAAACATAGATGACGTTAAGACGGAATTTTGTCCACCGGAACGGGTTCAAAACGAGTCACGATCTTCAAGTTATGAATTTTTTAGCGCGTAAAAACTGCACTTTCAGCACACTTTTTCACCATATTTCTTCGAGAAAACTCACACATTCGGATACATTCTTTAAAGAATTGACTCTTGAGCCGAACCTGAATTTGAGAATACGTTATCAGAGATATCTTAGCGAAAGAACACCTGAATATGACGCGCCGGGTTGGACTTGTGAATTTTTCTTGAAATGTTTTGAGAAATATGGGAGGGCAAATTTTGGGGTACAACAGCGTGCAGATCCAGAAAAAAACGCAAAATATGAAGGAGTAGAAAGAGAGAAAATCAGTGAAGAAGGAAAGTGTAATCGTACCTGAGGTGTTTCCGATTCTTCCATTAGAGCCGTCGTCCGAGCGTCTCTGACAGGTAAATCGCTCTTCCTCTGTTTTTGATGTTTTCTCCATTGATCTTGCTGGCATAATGTGAAGCTCGTTTGTGCGAAAGAAATCTGAAATCTGAAATTCGTTGAGCGGTCTCTCATAGAGACGAAGCCGTGTCGTTGAAGTTGAATCAGAGATGAGGTCGAGGTACAGATCATGTCATTGAGAGAACGTAAGGTTATGAAAGTCGAACGAAGGTGTCATGGCGACGATGAGGGTTGAATCTAGTGGTGGTTGTAATGGACGAAGAAGATGAAGATTAGCAACGGAGCTGCTGAACTAAAAAGAGCGAATTAGAGGTCCAAGCTAGGAGAAGGAGTGTGTGTATCACATCGGCGGTGGTTCGAAACCGATGGAGCCAGGAAGAAGAAGCCACGCGGCGCCGCTCGCGGTTTGGGGAGAAGGAGATATCAGATTTGAGTGAGGAAGCTGAACCATCAGAATTAAACCCTACCCAAGCCAAACGCAGTGTTTCTAGTCCGTTTGGATAGTTTTTATTCAACTATTTTTATTTTATTCTATTAAAATTCTGAGCAAAATATGGTAACTAAGCCTACTGCATTTTGTATTGTGGACTGAACTTAAACTCTTGGGCCAAATTGCATTTCCCTTAGCCTGTTTCATTTAATTTGTATCCTGATGATAAGAGAGAAAAAATATATTGCTAATGGGCTTCATCTTGAACAGGCAAGCGCCCAACTTGTTGGGCCTAGCATCTCGGCTTCTATCATACTCCCTGGACTCAAATCAGCACCCCTGAGTTTACTAATTCTTCATTAGGATTAGGTTTTTTTATTGTTAATTTTTGTCAATATAATACGTGATAAAAAAATAATAAAATCAAATAAAATTTGTTAGTTTTTCTTAATCGACTTTAGGAATTAATTTTAGTTTTTTAGAATTTTCCTTACACATGAGAGCTAATAAAAAATACTTCTTTTTCCTTTAGTTTTTATTCATTTTCATGTTGTTTTGCCATGCTATTTTTAACGTGTTTGTTCACTGTGCAAGGTACATCTTAGTGCTTTGGATCTTGTAACATATCAAGTTGTTATGTGATTGAAGCATACGGCTTATGCTCGCTTCTGATGCGACACTTCTTATTTCTCCTCGCCTTGAGGAATTCATAGCGTTACTTTATGAGCTTTGTGCAGGAACTACTGATTATGCGTTGCATTCGCAACACGCGTTAGCCTTTATCTTAGTTGGATAGTGCTTATGACTCTGTTTGTTTCTTGGTGAAGCTTGCTCGACGCGTACTCCCTACTTTTTCAGCACTTTCGTCTGCTCTTGACGACTTGCTCGCTTTGGTAGTCTCCGCTACTACCCTTGTACTTCTGCGCACTTTATTGCTTCCTAGATATCATGAGAAGTAGGAAATAAAGAGAGAATGCTCGAAGTCGCTGTTTAAAGACCTGTAGCAGGCATTCCGCACTTCATTTGCTATATGTGTTGTGCTTGTGTTTGTTTACGTTCTTGTTGATCGATGAGTCACTCAATTTAGCAATTGAGATCACGACTTCGCTCTCAATGCATGCTCCCTATAGGGTTCTATCTCTTTCCTTTATTTCTTGCCGATCGATGAGTCACTCAATTTAGAAATTGAGATCACGACTTCGCTCTCATTGCATGCTCCCTATAGGATAGTTTTTTAGACTTTCTTCGACATGTTAACCTAGGAAGGATCTCTTTAGGTGCGTTTCCTTTTTGCTGACTTGCTTGATTTATCATTGTACATACCATGTTCCCTTAGGATGCGCTCGCTCCGTTCGGACGCAAGTTAGACCTTAGGTTGTAAACCATACATGCTAACATTAGGTAGAAATTTCCCCTTTCATCCTTGACGTAGGGATACTATTGCATGATAACACTAGGTTAGAAATAGGCTAGCCTCCCTTAGACTCTTTTCTTCCCTTTTGCATGTGCATTCAAAACAAAAACTTCTTTTCTTAGCAAATCAAAAACATGCTAATCACACTTAAACCCTTTTTCAAGGTAATAAAACACAAACCAATTCAAATCAGTTTGTGCACTCGAGCACCTTTCTCTAAAACCCTTTTCAGGTAAGGACATGATTAATTTACTTCTGTGCCAACGCATAAGTCTCCAAAGGTCGAGCTGCGGCAGAAGGCGGGATTAACTTCGTCCATAAAAAACACAAACAAACAAAAACATGTGAGCCGAACTACGGTAGCTCTGATTCCTCAAAACGGATACGTAGGCATTGGGGTAGGGCCCAGGCGAGCACAATTTTATTTTCCCTACATTCTTTTCCCTTTTATTTTGCATTCATTTTCCCTTCAGTAGTATAGTAAACAATAAGCATAGATTAAACACACCCATAAGATAGACAACAAGAGTGGATACCGTAGAGTACTACGGGCGTGTGGGGTGCTAATACCTTCCCCTCGCGTAACAGACTCCCTTACTTGATCTCTCGGTCACAAGATCGTGACTTCTCCCTTCTCAGGTTTTCTCGATGTTTACCTTTCCCTACATGTGGGATAAAAGACGTTCGATGGTGACTTCATTGTTTTGATGATTTTCAGCCGGTTGTTTCAGCTGGCGACTTCACTGGGGATAGGTCGACCAAATGTTGGTCCATGCCGGAGTCGCTCCTAGCTCTTGCTTTCTTTCATTTGGGTGTTTATCTTTATGCTTTCAGTTTATTCATTTGTTTTGTATATACTTAAGCATATGTATGCATTGCATTTTACTGTCTTCCATATACTACTGTTGTACTGGATCTGCTTCTTATTGGGTGGGTATTATTATGAGGTAAAAGGCCCAATACCTAGGCTAGAGTTGTATACCATAGGAACCCTAGGAATAGAGTGGAAAATGAATGGCTAGTTGACTTAGGTCTCACTATTGCCGCCATGTCGTCCATGCTCATATGAGGTACAAATGAGGGGCTATCAATTTCACTTAGGTGATACGGTGATAGTTTTTCAGGAGTACCCTCGATTCTGAGTTACCATTGCCTTACCCTGACCTAGTTTTCACTTGTGAGAGGGGAGGGAATTCTTATTACAGGTACAAATGGTGACTGTGTTCGGATGGTTATTTATATTCGGATAGTGATTGTACCCAGACGGCGACTATCAGTTCTAATGGATATGCTCTGGAACTCTATCAATGATTAGGAGGTTCTCAGATTTATTTTATGAGTCCCGAGTATGTTCATAAGATTATGTGGTTTATGTTCCGGACCTACGATCCTGATACTTATAGATTACGCGGAGGCAGTACAACAAAAATTGGTATCATGGAAGTAGTAACCCCATGATCACTTTGCATTTACATCATAAGATGTTTATTTCTCAAAAAGAAGTGTCAGAAATATGAAATTATCAACCTTGCATATGCATGTCCACTTTGGATACCTCTCCGGCATAATTCTCGCCAGTAACATTTGGCAACAGTGAGGTTCTCAAGAGAACCAAGGGAGACAATCATACTTATCTGTACTACTCAAGTTTTCCGCTAAAGTTCTTGGCCTTCTTTGAAGAGTCTAAAGGACCATTTTAGTCATTTTGACCCTACTTTGGTTTTATAGCTACAGGTTACACATTCCAGGACTGTCAAATTGTTCCAATTCCGGAAGGACGATCCCTTTTGCTGAGCACCTACCTGTTTCCAAGTCTGGCGGGGCATGATTTTGGAACTATCGCTAAGGCACTTTATTTGAGCCTAGGCAGTATAAATGGGAGAAAAATAGTAGCCTACCCCCGAACTGATCATTATTATTGCCAATAAACAGAGTTGCTCATCTTGTACTCCCATAACCTTCTTATATTCACATCTATAGGCCCTAACGTTCAGAACAATCCTATGCCTCCTCATCATGGGGGCGCTATCAATGCTATTGGGTTCGATGATGACCACGACTTAGTGACTCAGGTTGAAGAGATTCAGATGTCAATGACAATTCTAAGAGAGCATCTTTTGCAGCAGGAAGTTCTACAAGAACTTCATGGCTTCTGTTTGAAATGCTCATCCAATCCAGACGAGTGTGATGGTTTGAAAAACTCCATTCAGAAACTAATGGACGAAGGGGTTGTTAGAGTTGAGAAAGTCATCCCCGAAGGTGATGTCTCTATTCTGGAAATCCCGTATTATCCGTCCAATGTTCAGAGGAATACTTCAAGAGTTCCATTGGTTATACAAGTTCCAATGCTCCCTGTGCCAAATCTGAATCTAGTTGCTCCCCCGCAAACCCAAGCATCAACACTTCCAAGTTCTGTTCCTGATTTGTTAACTGATAACAGGGCAGTGCCATGGGAATATAATGTCGTTTACATTCGGGGAAAGAAAGTTGTTTGTCCGCCGATTGAAAATAAGGATGTAACCAACATTGCCGGGACTAGTAGAATAACTCAAAGCGGGAGAGTCTTCGCTCCTACTCCACCACCTCCTGAGGAAGTTATCGAAGAGATTCCTGTGAGAGATAAAGGGAAACAGGTAGTTACTGATTCTCCTGGGACGTCTTTTGAATAACAAGTGGAGCAGCTAATCAGGATAATCAAGAAGAGCAATTTCAAGGTGGTTGACCAGCTGAATTAGACGCCTGCAAAGATCTCAATCTTATCCCTCCTCCTGTACTATGAAGCTCATCGGACCGCCTTGATGAGAATTCTGCACGGCTCCCATGTGAATCCTGAAATTTTTGTGGCCCAGTTTGAAGGGGTTGTTACAAATATTTCTGCAGGAAACTGTCTAGGCTTCAGTGATGATGAGCTCCCTCCTGAAGGTCGGGCTCATAATAAGGCGTTTCATATTTCCATCAGGTGCTTAGATACTGTAATGTCTCGATTCCTAGTAGACACTGGGTCTTCTTTGAACGTAATGCCTAAGCATACTCTATTCAAGCTGAACATGGACGGGGTGATGATGAAACCCAGTACACTGACAGTTAAAGCCTTTGATGGGTCGAGGACATCTGTAGAAGGAGAAGTTGACTTACCCATCAAAATCGGCCCCCACGTGTTCTACATGTCGTTCTACGTCATGGACATTCGTCCATCTTACACTTGCTTGCTGGGACACCCGTGGATCCATGTGGCAGGGGCCGTTACCTCAACCCTGCACCAACGTTTGAAGTTCATCGTTCAAGACAAGGTCGTCATTATTGGCAGAGAGGAAGATGTCGTGATTAATAATGTTACTTCCTTCCGTTATGTCGAAGTAGACGGGGAAGTTCATGAAACCCCTTTTCAGGCCTTGGAAATCGTTTCTGTTGACAGAGTCCCCACCATGCTGGAAAATACACAGAAGTCTGGAGTTCCGATGGTTTCCTTGAGAGATGCCAAGGCTATTGTGGAATCTAGAGTCCCTAATGAAGACTGGGGCAAAGTGATAGAGGTGCGCGGAAAGCAGGACAAGTCTGGACTTGGGTTCAGGTCCCCCGACCATGTTGGTACGAGTCCAATTATGCTCAAGGGAAAACAAGTTCCTCCGCTTTCGAAGGTATTTGTTAAAGCCGGTCCGGAGGCTCAAGGACAGATCCATGCAATTGATGAGGAAGACGATGCAAATATGGCTAAGTACATCTACCATATTGCGCCTGATCAAGAGCTCGGCAATTGGACTGCCACTGGTATTCCCGAAGTGGTTTTCTTTGACATGTAATGTTCTTGTTTTAAATAAGCCGCATGCTTTTGCCCAAAGCATGTTGATGGCTTGTGAAAAGGGCCCCTCATGTTTCTATGTTTGTTTAAAAAATTTGAATAAAATGTCATTCTTGCATACAATTTTTGCTCTCTATCTTTTATTATTTTCGTAAAATAAAATGGCAATGTTTTTATAACTCTTTAACCATTTTACAATTCGCATCCATATTCTAAAATAAGGCATGATTCATCAAATCATGCAGGTCTGCCTCAAATTCCATAAAAAACGGTGATGTTACAGTTCCTAGCACCAATATCCTTGGAAATCCGAATGACCAAGCCGACGAGGGTAGTGGGGAAGATTGTGAAATTCCGGAGGAATTGGCAAGACTGTTGAAACAAGAAGAAAAAGTGATCTTGCCTCATCAAGAAGCCATTGAAGTCATCATTCTCGACACTGACGCAATAAAAAAGGAGGTCAAGATAGGGGCCACTTTGCAAGATAACGTAAAAAAAGGGTTGGTTGAGCTTCTCGGAGAGTACTCCGACATCTTTGCCTGGTCGTACGAAGATATGCCTGGTCTAGATATGGATATAGTCATGCACCACTTACCACTCAAGCCAGAATATCCTCCAATAAAGCAGAAGCTGAGGAGAACTCGTCCAGATATGTCTCTCAAAATCAAAGAAGAAGTCGAAAAGCAGTTGAATGCGGGCTTTTTGTTGGTATGTGAATACTCAGATTGGATTGCTAACATTGTACTTGTCCCTAAGAAAGATGGGAAAGTGCGCATGTGTGTAGATTATCGAGATCTTAACAAAGCAAGCCCAAAAGACGACTTCCCATTACCACATATCGACGTATTGGTTGACAACACGGCTCAGTCCTCGGTTTTCTCCTTCATGGATGGTTTTTTGGGATACAATCAGATAAAGATGGCCCCAGAATACATGACAAAGATGACATTCACTACTCCATGGGGTACTTACTGTTATAAGGTCATGCCTTTTGGCCTCAAAAATGCTGGTGCAACATATCAACGTGCCATGGTGACGCATTTCCATGATATGATTCATAAAGAGGTCGAGGTGTATGTTGATGATATGATAGCGAAATCACAAAACGAGGACGAACACTTAGTCCATCTGCAAAAGTTATTTGCGCATCTGCAAAAGTTCAGACTAAGGCTTAATCTGAATAAGTGCACCTTCGGAGTGCGATCCGGCAAACTACTCGGTTTTATCGTAAGTTTTTGTACCCCAAAATTTGCCCTCCCATATTCCTCAAGATTTGTCAAGAATAATCCTCAAATTGCTCAAGATTGCTCAAGGGTTGTACAGTCAAATCACTTCCTAAGACAGCTGAAATTAGGGTTTTGTTTCTCTCAAGGATTTTGGGGTTTTCAATGGATCAATCAAGTCTCATAGGCCTATATACATTCTCAATCACCTACATGCCAAGTCTCAAGACTCACAATGCCAATTTGCACAGTCAAAAGCCTCATTTGACCTATAGTCAACTGCAAGGGCAAAATGGTCATTTTGCAGTCAAAAGTCATAATTTTTGGTCAACATCACATATTGAGTTCACAATCATCATTTGATCAAGTCTTGATCATGATTCCACAAGGATAGCTCAAAAATCATCAAGATGCAAGAAGTTACTATTTTTGGACAGTAGAAAAGTCAATTGTATCTTGACCAGGGCATAACTTATTCATGGTTTGTCATAAAAATCCCATCCAATACTCATTTTTAAGGGGATGCAATTTCCTACAATCCATCTTCACACTCCAAGTTCAAGAAATGCACTCACAAGAAGTTAACAATTTTTACATTATAAGTCAAATTCAAAGGTCAACAAAAGTACACTTTGAGTCAAAGGCCATAACTTGAGATTGGTAAATCCAAATGACATGGGACAAAAGGCAGTGGTTAGAGGACTTCAAGAGCTTTCCAAAATATCCAAGAACATGGTCATATGATCAAAATTGAGCAAGTTGTGCATTGGAGAAGTTGGGAAATTTTCATGAATTTGCAAAAGTCAACTTTGCTCAAAACACCTTATTTTTGCTAATGGGCCTCAAATCTCTTCTTGAAACTTCATCCATGACCTATGCACGACCCATCAAGCTTAATTGAATTTATTTTCTTATTTTTATTGATTAATTGGATTTTTAATTAATATTAATTCATTTAATTAATTTAAATTGTAGGAAAATGCAAGATTTGATTTTTCAATCAATTTGTGAAGCAAATATGGTCAAGATATGCTGGCAAATTCGTGCACAAGTCAAAGACACAAAAATCTCCAAATTTGGCAACATTATTCAATCATGAAGAATAAAAAATATTTGATTTCCAATCAAATATTTAAACTTGAATGCACATGGATTGGATCCAATTTTTTGACCTAATTTGTTTCCTTTATATGGATGCAAGATAACCTGACCTAGGGGACGTGAAAAAAGCTGCAGAAACCACCCTGTCCAATTTCAAGAAATACCAAGAAAACTCAAAACTGATTTTTGCATTCCAGGCCAATTCAAGGCATGCTTTTCATTCAAACACATTGCAGGAAGTGTCAGGGACGTTTTGCAATCAAATTCAGGCCTTAAAGCTCAAAGAATCGTCCTAGACAGTTTCACGGTTTGCAGCTTTTATCCAAAATCGTATTGCTTAATTCATGCATATTTAACATGTTTTCTTGATCGTTTTGCATTGCTAGAGGTCATACCAAGCTGATGGAATGGTTTAATTGAGTTATAATGCCCTGGATAGAAGAATGCCATGAATGAATTTTTAGGTTTCTTGAGCTTTAAATTGGGGATTCCTAAACCAGGAAAAATTGAGACTATTAAAATACATGACTGAATTCGTGAGGACAAGACGAACAAGAACCACACCTCGCGAAATATTTATATATACTGAGCTTCTATTCGCTATTTTTCGTTGCAATGGTTAGTGGGGGTTAAAAACCCCTGCTATCTGATTCTAAATTGTACAGAAGAACGAAGAAGACGATGATGTGTCGTCACATGGTTGGACAATTTGAAAGCGCGCGCGTTATTTTTCTTTTTACAGCATATTAAGTTGATTGCTAATATAATAATTGCTTATCATTATAATAATAAAAGGATGCAGGTGGTTGAGTGGTTAGCGTGTTGATTTAGAAGCCTTGGGACCTGGGTTCGAATCCCAGGTCCCCCAAAACATTTGTTCCTCTTTTTCTTTGTGTGATCACATGCAGGTTTCAAGAGATGGTCCACCATGTATCTCAAATTTCCAAGCGCCAGATGTCTGCAAGCGTAGATCCAATGGCCTAGATGGAAGGATCACCATATTCCCCAGTCAACAGGCGTGTAGCTAATCCAGAAAGTCAAACAGGCTTGAGCATTGTTGGGCCACCAATTTCCAAGCACACCTCCTAACTTGGGCCAGCACCCCCCTGGGTTTATTCTTTCCTTTTTCTTTTTATATTTTTCATTTAATTATTTTACTATTAATTATTATTATTATTATTATTTAATTAACCAAATTAATTTTTCATAATAAAATCAGAAAACATAAAATAAATATAATATTTTTTTATTTAGTTATTTTTGTAAATAAATACTAATATAATTAATTTAGTTTTTTTAATTAGGTTAATTTTAATATTTTCACAATAATTTAAAATCAATATAGAATTAGGGTTTCTTGACAATTTTGACTATCTCTATTTATTTCCTTGAAACATAAAAAACTCAAAAAAATCTCTTTTTTTTTTAATTAATTAATTAGCCTAGGTTTAATTTAATTCATAAAAACTTCTTTCTTTCTCAAAAAGGGTCAAAAACCCTAAAACACTCCGATTCAATTTTCTCTCGCGCGTATGTTTGTCTTATTAATTTTTGATCCATTATTATGTAATTGTTCCGAGGATGTAATAACTTTAATTAGGACTTTTATCGCTTTTATTTATTTCCTGCAATTTACTTTTTTCAAGGGTTTGTTTTTGGCGATGTAAATACCCGACGCCTTGTAATAGCTTAGCTTTATTTTCCGCAACTATTAACTGCTAGATGTATGCTAACTAGGCTATGCATGACAAGACTTCTCTTAAAAATAAAAATAAATCGTAGCTCACCATAACATGTATAAAGATAACATAACTGAAACCTGACACACTTGCACATGCCACTCCTAGGGTACGCCTCACCTGGTTGCCTCAACGTGGTCATTGAGTACAGGGTGTTTTAGAGGTCGCCCTCCTGTCTAAAGATCAAAAAGTTGCCTCGAAACGGTTGCCTCGATAAAAAATGATCTAAGACATTAGGTTTACCGCTAAGGCGTCCTACCATTGCTTTAGTGACCACATGTCCCTATAATCGAATTGACCCGAAAACTCCAACGACGGTGCTACCTACTTCTCAATAGTGGGATAGTACTGTCTAAAGGACATTTACACAACTTAATTTCTTTTGAGTAGGTAGAGGTTCTCGGGTACTTGCTCTTTCAAAACAAAAACAACTTTTCGCACTTACACTTTTCTGACAAAAGTTTTCAAACAATACTTCATACACTCTTGAGGACTGATACAAGAGTTAAATCGAAGTTTTCAAACAAACTTTTTTCAAAACTCACAAACACAAGAAAAGCAAAAACTTTTGAAAACATAGTGAGCAAGTACCTAAGAGCCTGTGGATAACCACGGATAGAAAGGGTGCTAATACCTTCCCTTTCTATAATCTACCTCCCAAACCGAGAAACATCTCGAAAAGGAATTTTGCTGTGCTTTTATCCTTTCCTTGTTGGAGAAAATAAAAGATGGTGGCGACTCTTGCTTACCGCGACATTTTGTGAAAAGCAAACGCGAACCAGCATTCCAAAACAGTCAGTTCTATTTCCACCGATCACATAAGTCAATGAGGCATCGAGGTGGATCTCGACAAAGTAAAAGCAATACAGAATATGCCAGCACCAAAAAATGAAAAAGAAGTAAGAGGGTTCCTCGGGAGATTGAACTATATAGCCAGGTTCATTTATCATCTCACAGCTATTTGTGAACCCATCTTTAAATTGCTGCGCAAGAATCAAGATGTCTGATGGGATGCTAATTGCCAGGAAGCCTTTGAAAAAATTAGACAGTACCTCCAAGAGCCACCAATCCTTATCCCTCCAGTGCCTGGGAGGCCACTCATTATGTATTTGACGGTGCTGGAAGGATCCATAGGTTGTGTGCTCGAGCAGCAGGATGAAACAGGACGTATAGAGCACGCCATTTATTATCTGAGTAAAAAGTTTACTGATTGTGAATCTAGATATTCTTTACTTGAAAAATCTTGTTGTGCGCTTCCTTGGGCTGCTCGGCGTTTGAGGCAGTATATGTTGACATACACGACCCTTCTAACATCGAAAATGGACCCGATAAAGTATATCTTTGAGAAACCAGCACTCACAGGCAGACTTGCTCGATGGCAGATGATTTTATCTGAATATGACATTCGATATGTTACACAAAAGGCTATCAAAGGTAGCATTCTTGCAGATCATCTTGCTCATCAGCCGTTAGAGGAGTACCAATCAATGAAATTTGACTTCCCTGATGAAGATGTTATGAAGCTTTATGATTATGATGGGGTCGACCCAAAAGGGCGATGGACTCTTACGTTTGATGGCGCCTCGAACGCTGCAGGCCAAGGAATTGGGGAAGTACTAACTTCTCCACATAATATTCACACACCGTTTATGGCCCGGTTATGTTTCGATTGTACAAATAATGTGGTAGAGTATGAGGCATGTGTAATGGGTCTAGAGGCAGCTATCGACCTTAAAATCAAGATCCTGGAAGTCTTTGGAGACTCTGCTCTGGTCATACATCAGGTACGAGGTGATTGGGAGATGAAGCACCCCAGTTTGATTCCATACAAAGATTACATCTTACAGTTAATACCCGCTTTTGAGGAAATCACCTTTGAGCATATTCCCAGAGATGAAAACCAGCTGGCTGATGCTTTAGCCATATTAGCATCTATGTTTTCGGTGAGCTTTCCAAATCAGGCACCTAATATATGCATCCTCAGGTACAAAGAGCCAGCACATGTCTTTCCCGCCCATTGTCTCTCAACCGAAGATATGACCGATGAGAAGCTGTGGTATTACGACATTATACGGTACCTCGAGAAGCAAGAGTATCCCGAAAATGCTATAATTTGTGATAAGCGTACGCTTAGAAGATTAGCATCCAAATTCCTCTTATCAGGAGACGTCCTGTATAAGAGAAATTATGACTCAGTTCTACTCAGATGCGTGGATAGACACGAAGCAGAATCAATCATAAAGGAAATCCATGAGGGTTCTTTCGGGACTCATTCGAGTGGGCATTCTATGGCGAAGAAAATCTTACGTGCAGGATACTTCTGGACGACAATGGAGAGTGATTGTTGTATATATGCAAAATCATGCCACAAATGCCAAGTATATGCAGACAGAATTCATGTTCCTCCAACCCCGCTGAATGTTCTAACCTTCCCGTGGCCATTTGCGATGTGGGGAATTGATATGATTGGGAGAATTGAACCAAGTGCCTCGAACGGCCATAGATTCATCTTAGTGGCTATCGACTATTTCACCAAATGGGTAGAAGCAGCTTCTTACAAGAATGTAACCAAACAGGTCATCACCAATTTCATTAGGAAGGAAATCATATGTCGTTACGGAGTCCCTCATAGAATCATCACTGATAATGGTTCTAATCTTAACAACAACATGATGAAGGAATTGTATGAAGAATTCAAGATTGAGCATCACAATTCATCTCCGTATTGACCAAAAATGAACGGTGCAGTCGAAGCTACTAACAAGAACATAAAGAAGATCGTCCAGAAGATGGTCAGAACATACAAAGATTGGCATGAAATGTTGCCTTTTTCTCTACATGGCTACATAACATCTATGCGCACTTCAACAGGGGCAACCCCATTTTCGCTTGTCTATGGCACTGATGTCGTGCTCCCTGTTGAAGTAGAAATTCCTTCGTTGAGAGTTCTGATGGAGACCAAGCTTGATGAGGCAGAATGGGTTCAGACAAGGTACGACCAACTCAATCTGATTGATGAAAAGCGGCTAACGGCCATCTGTCATGGCCAGTTGTACCAACAGAGAATGAAAAGGGCATTCGACAAAAAGATTCGTCCTCGAAAGTTTTATCCTGGTGATCTAGTCCTGAGAAGGGTCATTGTGCAAAGCCATTCCGACCCAAGGGGCAAATGGACTCCCAATTACGAGGGACCATACATCGTGAAGAGAGCTTTTTTAGGAGGTGCCTTGATCCTGACAGATATGGATGGGGAAGACGTTCCACTCCCAGTCAATTCAGACTCAATCAAAAAATTCTACGCATAAAAAGACCCGCTAGGTCGAAAACCCGAAAGGGAGACTTAGGCAAAAATGGGCGTCCCGGTGGACACAAAAGTCCAGGAAAAAGTTAGGGATAAGACGAAAAAGATAACAACCCGCTAAGTTGAAAACCCGGAAGGGCGACTTAGGCAAAAATGGGTATCCCGTTGGGTCGAAAACCCGAAAGGGCGATCCAAGCAAAAATTAGGGATTTTAAGCGAGAGGTTGTAGTCTGAATGCTCTTCACAAGTGACACGTACACATCTATAGCACCTTGGCAGCGAATTGACCAATCCAACTACTACTCTTCAGAGGAAAGGCATTGAGATAACTTAGGATATGGGAACTGTAACAATACCAGTTTTAATGGAAATTCGAGCATCTCTCATTGCCACTTATACCTGTTGTATTCTTCATTTAAGTGAGGAGGCTTCTCCATGCCCAGGGGAATGGGCGCCTCCATGATAGCTTGTGACAAGGGACCACGGGGGTCGTCCTTGTCACTCTGTTCCAGGGAGTGGGACGGGGATCCGATGTATTGGCGGTCATGGTGGCCCTGGTCGCACGGAGTGTTCCTCGAGCGATGTGACTATTGATGGTTTCCCCCGTCTCTGTCTTCGGGAGGTCTTCATTCTTTCCGCGAGGGTCCATGGTCGCGCCTTCCCATGTCGACGAGTGGTTCCCTCTCCAAAGGGGTCGTTTCCCGAGTGGTCGGGGCGACAGGCTTCGGGAGATGTCCTGATTCTGTCTCTGCGGGGGATATTTGGGACGTTCGTCCGCTTGTCGAGGGGGAGAAGATTGAGGTCTTATGTGCCTTCTAGGGGGCCTTTGGTCGTCCTCGATCGCTCTCAGTCTTTCCCCCTGGGCAAAGATGAGATAGTTGGTTTGGTTAATCGTCGCGAACAGTGCCCTGGTCGTAGCGTCCGCCCCGGCGGGGACGGGGACCTCGTGGAATTGGACGGCTGGGTAGTTCATAGGAATTGGTTGATCTTCTTAAAGTCGAGGAGGGATTGATGAAGAAGAAGCCATGGCTCCATCCCAGTAGTTAGAAGATCCAGGGATGTTGACGCCAGGGACCGTATTATGGTCGGCGGTACCGGTGTTGTCGAGGTCGGCATTATTGTCGGTGATGTTGTTGTTAACATCGATGACACAGACGTTCTGGTTGTCTTGAGTTTGGTAAGCCATGACAGTCGAGGATTGTTAGCTTTTGTCTTTTAAATGGAGAGAAGAAGGGGAAGCTTAGTTTCCCACAGACGGTGCCACTGATCTGACCTAATCATAGTTGGACCGTCACAGTTGGCTTTGGGTTGGATTTGAAGGAGATGGGGGGGGGTACCTGCAAGACACTTTGATGGCAAAGTGAGAGACAAAATGAGAAAGCAAGTATGAATGTAGGTGTGAATGAATGAATACTTGTTCCTCTCGAAATAGAGGGTATTTATAGCCCCCAACGCTGGGTCAAGGTCTCTTTATTGGGATGATCAAACAGGCTCAACAAAGAGACTGTCAGGTTCTACGTGAGTAGTGGGGACCTACACGTGGCCCCCTACTTGGATGATGCCCTCCGCAAGATAGGATGGACAAAGACGCGATATTTCCGGGGCCATGAAGACTCCGCAAAATCCGGAGAGGTTGAAAGTCAACCCTACGAGGAGGGTGCTCGGAGGGAGCGCATTCTCGTCGGGGACATTCTTCACGAGCACCAGCGGGAAGCAATCATAGCCGACCAGATACCCATGATCGGGGTGTGCTCGAAGGGTATACTGCTCAGCACGGTATGTTGGCAAGCTTGGATTGGGTCTCACTAGTGATTGGGCCAAGGGTAGGCCCGGTCTAGAATAGTACTGAAGAAGCCAAGTGTAATACCCCAAATTTGTCCTACCCTCTCACTTTTGTCTGGTTTACGCATTCTCGCACTTTCATCATGTATATAATCCCCATTAGGTCATCTAACACATCATTCATTCATTAATCAATAAAACATGGGGTGAAGGATATTTAGGAATTAGGGTTTCTCTATGCTTCTAGGCTCTCATCTTCATGCTGTGGAATCAATTGGTTTCTTCGACAATTATGGTTTGAAGATAGGGTTTTGGATGCATGGCTATTGTGGACTTCTTTCTTATCAAGCTACAAGGGCGTCTTCACCATGTGTTTTTAAACCATCAAAGTGCATCTCAAGGGATCTCAGGACCTTGTGATCATCGTCATTTATATGCTTCTAATTGTTCCTATCTACAAGATTTTCTCCATGACATTTTCTTCAAGATCATTGATTGTCTATTGAGGTGCATTGGTGGAATGGATTACAAATTTTAAATTGTGGTATAAAGATGATGTTGTGGACGTGTAATATAATCAAGGCGTCACTCTTTCAAATTTATTTTTGCTTGACACGCAAATTTGGTTTAGATCGGAAATTGAATTGAATTAGAGATTCACTGAAGCTGTAGTTTGATTAGAATTCATTCATTAATATTTGAAGAGGATTTGGAGTGAATAAAATTTCTTAAAAATTTGAGTGAGATTTTTTAGAATAAAAAGGCATTTCATTCAAAGTTCAAGATCATTGGAAAAACAATTTGAAAATACTTCCAATCATGGTCATTCAAACTCCAAACGAGTTACAAGCTTTTGTTCCTTAACATTTGTGAAAAAATTGAAAACTACAATACATGGTGATTAACCTAAACCTAATGTTCTACATCTTCATTCCTTCATCCAACTCCATCTAATCTTCATGGAAAAAAACCTTCATAGAATTTGCCCTTTGTTCCTACCCACCAATCCTTCATTACCAAACTTGCAAACCTTCGCAAAAGCTATCCAAAATAATGCATTATGCATGCATATTCACAAGTAACAAAAGCCATGCCTTGAATTAATCACCATGCCACATCGTTGAAGCAAACCTGCTGCACATGAATATAAATAAGATCAAACATAAACCAGATGCAAATTCCAAACCAGTCCACAAACTCAAGAAATAACTTTTTCTTCACATTGGCATGGTCAATATCCCGATAGCTTAAGTCAGGCTGAGGGAACATCACAGGCTCCTGGCGGTTCACCATCATATCTAAAATCAAATATTAATCCTGGAAACTGGAAGCAGCGTGGAAGCGTATCTTCTAATCAGAACATTCCATCCATGAATAATCCTGGTTCTAATATGAATTCACAATCGACTGAATTGATTCATGACAATGTGGAGACAGGTTTTTTTCACTGCCCAACCCTGGAGATTGGGATCCTAATTACAGTGATGAACTACTTCTGCAAGAAGGTGGTTCGGATGAAAGCTGTTTGACAATTGAGTTTGGCAGAAGTATGAATCTTGGTTCTAGTGAACCATGGTCTGGATTCGGAAGGTTGGACCATGTCTCAAACTTAAGTTCTAGAATAACCATGCAGGGAATAAATGGACCTAGTCGAACATTTTCTAATGTTGAGATGGGTAGCCTCCAACACATGATCCTCAAGCAGCATATATACCCTCTATCTCAAAGCCTTTTCATCTCACGCCGCATGTTTTACAAAATTCTCCAAAACTTGTAACAGAAACTCCTAACAGTTAAACCAAGCATAACAGAACTGCCAACTGTCATAACAGAAAACAAAACTGATTCCTAACCAATCTCTAACAGTCCTAACCAACTTTCTATCCAGGGCCTGCAATCTGTAACAAACTTTTGGATATCTATAACAGAAAATGAATAGATTCAGAGAGCAGGGATGGACATGATACATTCATTCAAAAAATTGTAGAAAAATCACCACCAAAAATACCTGGAAATTCTCTCACTTCTCTTTTTCAACCTTCATCTGGATCCTTCTACGAACTCTCTCTTTCTCTGTACAAACCTTCATCATCATCTTCATCTGTGAATCAAGAAATTCACTGGTTCTTCATCTTCTTCAAGCTACTACATAATCTTCATCGTTCAACGCACATCTTCAATCAATTTCTCTTCAACTCAGTAACTCTGCAACGGCAACAATTTTAATCTCCACGCATCATCTTCTGCGCAATAGAACGTACCACGTTACTGTTCGCGTGCAGATCCAGAAAAAAACGCAAAATATGAAGGAGTAGAAAGATAGAAAATCAGTGAAGAAGGAAAGTGTAATCATACCTGAGGTGTTTCCGATTCTTCCATTAGAGCCATCGTCCAAGCGTCTCTGACAGGTAAATCGCTCTTCCTCTGTTTTTGATGTTTTCATCATTGATCTTGCTGGCATAATGTGAAGCTCGTTTGTGCGAACGAAATCCGAAATCCGAAATTCGTTGAGCGGTCTCTCGTAGAGACTAAGCCGCGCCGTTGTAGTTGAATCGGAGATGAGGTCGAGGTACAGATCGTTCCATTGAGAGAATGTAAGGTTATGAAAATCGAACGAAGGTGTCATGGCGACGATGAGGGTTGAATCTAGTGGTGGTTGTAATGGACGAAGAAGATGAAGATTCGCGACAGAGCTGCTGAACTAAAAAGAGAGAATTAGAGGTCCAAGCTAGGCGAATGAGTGTGTGTATCACATCGGCGGTGGTTCGAAACTGATGGAGCCAGGAAGAAGAAGCCGCGTGGCGCCGCTCGCCGTTTGGGGAGAAGGAGATATCATATTTGAGCGAGGAAGCTGAACCATCAGAATTAAACCCTACCCAAGCCAAATGCAGCGTTTCTTGTTCGTTTGGATAGTTTTTATTCAATTATTTTTATTTTATTCTATTGAAATTATGAGCAAAATATGGTAACTAAGCCTACTGCATTTTGTATTGTGGACTGAACTTAAACTCTTGGGCCAAATTGCATTTTCCCTTAGCCTGTTTCATTTAATTTGTATCTTGATGATAAGAGAGAAAAAATATATTGCTAATGGGCTTCATCTTGAACAGGCCAGTGCCCAACTTGCTGGGCCTAGCATCCTGGCTTCTATCATACTCCCTAGACTCAAATCAGCACCCCTGAGTTTACTAATTCTTCATTAGGATTAGGTTTTTTTGTTGTTAATTTTTGTCAATATAATACGTGATAAAAAATAATAAAATCAAATAAAATTTGTTAGTTTTTCTTAATCGACTTTAGGAATTAATTTTAGTTTTTTAGAATTTTCATTACACATGAGAGCTAATAAAAAATACTTCTTTTTCCTTTAGTTTTTATTCATTTTCATGTCGTTTTGCCATGCTATTTTTAACGTGTTTGTTCACTGTGCAAGGTACATCTTAGTGCTTTCGATCTTGTAACATATCAAGTTGTTATGTGATTGAAGCATACGAGTTATGCTCGCTTCTGATGCGACACGCCTTATTTCTCCTTGTCTTGAGGAATTCATATTATACTATATGTTATCCTGATACATGCGTTACTTTATGATCTTTGTGTAGGAACTACTGATTATGTGTTACATTTGCAACACACATTAGCCTTTATCTTAGTTGGATAGTGCTTCTGAATCTGTTTGTTTCTTGGTGAAGCTTGCTCGACGCGTACTCCCTGCTTTTTCAGTGCTTTCGTCTACTCTTGACGACTTGCTCGCTTTGGTAGTC
Organism: Vicia faba; assembly: GCA_948472305.1. Classification (NCBI taxonomy): domain Eukaryota; kingdom Viridiplantae; phylum Streptophyta; class Magnoliopsida; order Fabales; family Fabaceae; genus Vicia; species Vicia faba. The sequence continues at coordinate 411,878,985 of OX451739.1, forward strand.
TCTGCTACTACCCTTGTACTTCTGCGCACTTTATTTCTTCCTAGATATCATGAGAAGTAGGAAATAAAGAGCGTGCGCTCGAAGTCGCTGTTTAAAGACCTGTAGCAGGAATTCCGCACTTCATTTTCTATATGTGTTGTGCTTGTGTTTGCTTACGTTCTTATTGATCGATGAGTCACTCAATTTAGCAATTGAGATCACGACTTCGCTCTCAGTGCATGCTCCCTATAGGGTTTTATCGCTTTCCTTTATTTCTTGCCGATCGATGAGTCACTCAATTTAGAAATTGAGATCACGACTTCGCTCTCATTGCATGCTCCCTATAGGATAGTTTTTTAGACTTTCTTCGACATGTTAACCTAGGCAGGATCTCTTTAGGTGCGTTTCCTTTTTGCTGACTTGCTTGCTTTATCCTTGTACATACCATGTTCCCTTAGGATGCGCTCGCTCCGTTCGGACGCAAGTTAGACCTTAGGTTGTAAACCATGCATGCTAACATTAGGTAGAAATTTCCCCTTTCATCCTTGACGTAGGGCTACTATTGTATGATAACACTAGGTTAGAAATAGGCTAGCCTCCCTTAGACTCTTTTCTTCCCTTTTGCATGTGCATTTAAAACAAAAACTTCTTTTCTTAGCAAATCAAAAACATGCTAATCACACTTAAACCCTTTTTCAAGGTAATAAAACACAAACCAATTCAAATCAGTTTGTGCACTCGAGCACCTTTCTCTAAAACCCTTTTCAGGTAAGGACATGATTAATTTACTTCTGTGCCAACGCCTAAGTCTCCAAAGGTCGAGCTACGACATAAGGCGGGATTAACTTCATCCATAAAAAACACAAACAAACAAAAACATGTGAGCCGAACTACGGTAACTCTGATTCCTCAAAATGGATACGTAGGCATTGGGGTAGGGCCCAAGCGAGCACAATTTTATTTTCCCTACATTCTTTTCCCTTTTCTTTTGCATGCATTTTCCCTTCAATAATATAGTAAACAATAAGCATAGATTAAACACACCCATAAGATAGACAACAAGAGTGGATACCGTAGAGTACTACGGGCGTGTGGGGTGCTAATACCTTCCCCTCGCGTAACAGACTCCCTTACCCGATCTCTCGGTCGCAAGACCGTGACTTCTCCCTTCTCAGGTTTTCTCGATGTTTACCTTTTCCTACATGTGGGATAAAAGACGTTCGATGGCGACTTCATTGTTTTGATGATTTTCAGTCGGTTGTTTCACCAAGAAAGAGGTCAAGATCGACGCAAACTTAGAAGACAGTGTCAAAGGCAGATTAGTACAGATGTTACATGACTATGTTGAAGTGTTTGTTTGGTCGTATGAAGATATGCCAGGGTTGGATACTGACATTGTCGTTTATCGTCTACCGAAAAAGGAAGATTGCCCTCCTTTCAAAAAAAAGGTTCTTCGGATGCAACCTGTGATACGGGGGGTAGATTATAGAAAGGGAAGGTGCTATCACCCTTTCTATCCATGGTTTTCCATGGGCTCTTAGGTACTTGCTCGTCTTTTTAAAATTTCTTGTGTATGTGCTTGGTTTTTGAAAAGTTTGACTTCGTGATAACCCTTGTATCAGTCCTCAAAGGTGTGACGAAGTTTGTTTTGAAAATTTATTTGAAAAGTGTGAGTGTGAAAAGCTTTGATTTGAGCAAGTACCTACTAGCATCTACCTACTCGAAAAAAGATCATTTCTATTCTCGTTTCCTTTAGACAGCGCTATCCTACTATTAAGAAATAGGTAGCACCGTCATTGGAATTTGTAAGGGTTAATTTGAAAGGGACGTAATGGTCATTGAAGGCAACATGTAACGATACCTTAGCATTTCGAAGGGACTGTCATCATATATTCGTAGGCAACCTCGAGGGACAAGATCATATACCGTAGGAAACTTCGAGGGACATCGAGGGACCATGATACTTATGATGATTTTAACCGAGGATCTTTGCTAAGGGTATCCCTATGTTCGAGGGACATGACCATTGTTTTCCGAGGTAACCAAGTGAGGCATACCGTAAGAGTGAGCATGTGCATGTGTTTGATTTTAGTTATTTAATCTTTTCACAGTTAAGGTGATCTACTATTTTAATTTTCAGTTTGTCTTTCCATACAATCCTATTAACATACACCTAAGCAGTTTATAATTTACGGAATTAAAAGCAAGAAAGTTTAAAGTCCTAGCTATTACAAGGTTTTTGCAGATACATAAAGTGAAGAATGCGGAAAAGAAATCCTAATACTATTACATCCCGGAAGCAATTACATAATTAGAAGAAAAAAAAGCGAGAAAAGATAAATCTACGCTATTACATTGATAATGCGACCTATACAATTTTCCTAGAAATTAAAATGTAAAAGAATAAATAAAAAGAAATTAAGGAAAAATTAAAACCTAAAATTCTAAGTTAATGTTTTTGGTGTTTTTTGTAGAAAATAATTTTAAGTTAATTAAAAAACCTAATTCTAACTAATTTCAATAAAAAAGTTAATTAACTTAATTTATTAATAAATGAAAAAAAGCAAAAAATTCAATTACTAACTAAAACAAAAACATAATCCTAATTTATTAAAAAAAAGGCTAATTAAAAGTTTAATTACAAAGAAAACCTAAAACCTAATTGTTTTTTTCTAATTTGCAGAAAAAAAGTTAAGTAATTAAATTAAAGAGTTAATAAAAAAAGAGTTAATAATAATTAAAAAAAATTTAAAACCTAAATTAATTAGGGTTTGTAAAAAAGGTTAAGTTTGCCAATTATTAGGATTTTTGATTTAAATAAAATTAGAGTTTATATGAATTTAGTGTTTTTAAGGAAGATATTAAAGAGAAAGAAATGATGTACAAAGGGTTAAAAATAAGCAAAATTATACATATTGCCAGGGGTGGGTGTTGACCCAAAAATTAATTTAAAACCTAAAATTAAAAAAACCTAAAATTAATTATTCGAGTTTATTATGAAAAATCAAAGGTTTCTGAAAACTATTAAGTTTTATGAAAAAAGATTTTAAACAGAAAGAATAAAAATAGGTAAAAGGGTAAATAGAAAGGAAGAAAACCAAAACCAATAGGGGTAGTTGTTGAACCCACGACCTTAGCCTCCTCACGATGCTTGCCTTGCCATGAGTCATGCATTGGAGGTTGTTCTATTTTGGCCTCAGTGTTTTGTAATAACCCTGCATGAGATCCTGTCTAAATCTGAAGTGTTGAATCTCATGAACACATTAAATAAATTACTATATCATGAAATACAAATAAAGCAAATATATGAAATTTTGTAATATTAAAACCGATATGGCATGTATGAATGATTATACTATTTTGATCATGGAGATCAAACCAGCCTTACTCTTATTGGAGAAGTAGTGAGATGTGGATTTGTAACAAGGATGGCTTGTTTGTATTGAGATGGGGGGTTTGTAATAAGGATTTCAAGGTTTTAGAGTTCTTGAAAAATTTTGGTATTTTGACAGGATTCTGGCAAAGGTTTTTTTTTCTCCTCTCATTGTGTGAAAAGAATGAGATTATATAATGGAAATTAGAGCAAAGATATGGGCTTTGAATGTGCAATTGGGCCTCCAATATTCACTTGAGTCCGCCATGTTCCAGGCTAAATCGCATGGAATTAAGTGCAATTTTTGAAGTTCAAATGTGAAAACAAAATGTAGCCGACATCGAGAGCTAACTCCTGTCCAAAAACGGGCTCAAGCAGATAAATAGTGAATTAGTTAAGAATTTTTGAAGTTTTAGCTCAGACAAACTTATTTTGGGCTCCAGTGCCGACTCTGACACGTTCTTTAATAAAAAACTGGTATTGGTTGGAGCATAACCTGGTCTCGACTTTGGAAGAAAAGTTGTAGATCTCTGAGTCAGTGACCTTGTGTAAAAATATGGGCCCGGTCCGATAAAAATTGACCGAGTTATGAATTTCGAAGTTTCGACCCAGATGAAATAATATTCAGCATTCAGGATTTTCGGTGCGTCATGCGCACTCTGAGCAAAAAACGAAGATCTTTTGAATACCGTTAGAGCTCGATACCTCCTGTGAAAACATAGTTGTTGCACCCCAAAATTTGCCCTCCCATATTCATCAAGATTTGTCAAGTCAAGGTCACAAAATTCTCCAAAGGCTATGCAGTTCAACTGTCTCCTATACAGTCAAAACTAGGGTTTGAGTCCTGATCAAGAAAAGGAAGTTTTCAAAGGCCCAATCAAGTCTCATATGCCTACAAACATGGTCAAGTATCCTCATATCAAGTTTCAAGGCATTCAGCTCAAAATTGCACAGTCAAAACCCTAGATTGCACTACAGTCAACTGTAGGGGCAAAATGGTCATTTGACAGTCAAAAGTTCAAATTTTTGGTCAACATATCATTTTGAAGCCACAAACATCATTTGATCAATGCTTGATCATGATTCTCAAAATTTGGCTCAGAAATCATCAAAGATGCAAAAGTTACTATATTTGGACAGCTGAAAAAGTCAACTGAAATTGACCAGGGCATAACTTTCACATGGATTATCAGAAAAATTCCATCCAAAGCTCATTTTGAAGAGAAAGACATTTCCTACAACTCATTTTCATACTTCAAGTCCAAGAAATGCTCTCACAAAAAGTTATCAATTTCAACATTATAGGTCATTTTCAAAAGTCAACAAAAAGGGACTTTAAGTAAAAGGCCATAACTTGATATTGGTAAATAAAAATGACATGGGACCAAAGGCATTGGTTAAAGGACTCAAAGACCTTTCCAAAATGTCCAAGAACATGTGAAAAGCTTAAAAATTGAGCAAGTTATGCCTTGTGGAAGTTGGGAAATTTTTGGAAATTTTTGAAAGTCAACTTTACTTCAAATGATCCAAAAATGCTAATGGGCCCATTTTTCTTCCAAGTTTCTTCATGCCAAGCCTATGCACGACCATTAGGCCCAAAGGGAAGTATTTTCTCATTTTTTAATTATTTATTTGAATTTATATTAATATTAATTCAATTAAATTATTTAAATATATAGAAAATATCTAACTTGACCTAATGAATCTTTTTGTACACATTTTAGGCTCTATAATTCGTGCAGATCCCAATGGGGAAAGATTTGGAGCAAATTGGATGCAAATTGACACAAAATGCACATGAAAAGATATGGAGAAGATCCTTGAAATCAAATATTCAAAAATCATCAATGCCATGGATTTGCTCTAGTTTTGTTGCCCTAACACATTCACTATATGATCAGGAATGCAAACCTAATTTTTTTGGACACAAAGCTGCGCATAGAAGGCTATTACAAACTTGAAATTTTCCATAAAAAAGTCAATACTGAAAACTAGTCTCTAGTTCGATTCAAGCCCCAATTCTTGTTCTATCATCATCCTGAGACATCATTGAACGATTCTCAATCACTAACATCAACCAAAACGCCCTGAATTGGTATCCATAAGTCAAACTGTACCTCAAAACTTCTGAAATCGTATAGCATGATTCAAGCATATTTTTGCATTTTTATTTATGTATTCATGCTCATAATGATGTTTCTAAGCTAACCATTGTGTTTGATTGCATTTTCATTGACCATACGCGAATCTACCATGTTTGGACATTAGGGTTTGTAGGTTTCAAAATTGGGGTTTTCTACCCAAGGGAAAATTACGCCTCAAGACTATGGCCATTGGATTGAGCAGGTTAAGACGAAGCAAACCCAAGCCTCGCGATCAATTTATATGCATTATAGCGCTATTCGCTATTTCTCCAAAAGTCCCCTAAGAGAACACAACGAAAACCGTTGCCTTCGTTCTTTATGTTTCAGGAAAACGAAAGAGACGATGCGTTGTCAGCCAGTGGTTCGCTAGTTTAAATTGCGCGCGTTTTTAATTACTATGCGTTGGTTTTGCTTTTTTATTATTTGTTTACCATAATATGTTAATTAACATTCAGTGGCTCAGTGGCAACACGTGATGCATATAACATCAAAGACCTGGGTTCAAGTCCCAGGTCTGAACAAATTCCATATTATTTTTCACTTACAAATCCCATGCAGCTTCAGTAATGCAGACATACCATATGTCCCCTCATCCAAGCGTACACATGCCTAATGGATACAGATAAAGGGCTGAGATTGAAGGTCCACTATAAGGCAAGTCAACGCGTTAGCACACAACTGGCAAAGTCAACGAGGGCCATGCTTATTGGGCCAGATTCCACTAATTTGACCTCCAATTTTGGGACTACACCCCACCCTGGTTTGCTAATTTCATTATTTTCCTTATATCCTTTTAATTATTATTTTATTTATTTTGTTATTTTAATTCAGTAATTATTTTTTGCAAAAATATAAAATTCAGAAAAGACAAGAAAAATATAATTAATAATAGTTATTTTCTTACAAATTAATATGTAAATTATTTAGTTTAATTAGGTTTTTAACTTTAATTCCTTTTTAATAAGATCCAAAAAATGTAGAATTAGGTTAATTGATAATTTTTATATCTTTTTAATTTTTCCTTTTTCTCACAATATTATTTATTTATTATTTTATTTTTATGATTAAAAATTGTACATAAATAATTTAGGGTTTAATTTAGGTTTTAATTTAATTCTTTCCCAATAAACTTAAAAGACATTAGAACTAGGGTTTAGCATTTTATTTTTAATTTCAATAAATTCTTTTTCTTTTAAATCTTAAAAAATATAAAATACCAAAAAACATTTAATCTTTAATTTCAATTAATTCATCAACTTTAATTTTTTTGCAAAAAGGGTCCAACGCCCATTGTTTTTAATTATTTTATTTTGCGCATTTATTGTATGTCATTTATTATAATTTTGTATCTCTCCCAAAGCACTGTAATTTAAATTTCTCGCACTTTTATTTACTTCGCATTATTTATTTTTCGCTAAATCGGGTCCGGTTTAATTTTGGCGATGTGGACCCGCGCCATTTGTAATAGCCTTAGATTTATTTTTCGCAAACTTTATAACTGCTAAATATGCATGCGAGAATGAATGGCCCTAATTAAAATCAAACGTAGTTCACAAATAAACATGACAAGACAAATGCAAATGAAAACGACACACAATTCGCACACACCACCCCTAGGGTACGCCTCACTGTTGCCTTTCGAAAGGTGATCGTCGAGTAGAGGACGTCTTAGTAAGTCCTCATGATCCGGGAACCTGGCATGGGGGTAGCTTCTAAGGTGTCTTCCCATTGCTCTGGTGATCACCATGTCCCTAAAACTCGAATTGACCCGAACACCTCCAACAGTGGTGCTACCTACCTCTCAATGGTGGGATGGCACTACTTTTAAGGACATTTACACAGACGAATTCCTTAGGGTAGGTAGGTTCTCAAGGATACTTGCTCTAATCTCAAAACAAACTCAAAAAGACTTTTCACACTGACACTTTTCAAAAGCTTTCAAAACAAACTTTTCAAACACTCTGACGTACGAGTCGAACTGAAATTTTTCAAAAGAAACTTTTAAACCCACATTGAAAAGCAAACAAACAATTTTGAAAACAAGTGAGCAAGTATCTAAGAGCCCATGGATAACCATGGATAGAAAGGGTGCTAACACCTTCCCTTTCTATAACCTACCTCCCGAACCGAGAGCAATCTCTTTAAGGAATTTTTCTGTGCTTTTGTCCTTTCCATTTGGAGAAAATAAAAGACGGTGGCGACTCTTGCTTCCGCGACATTTCGCGAACCAGCGTTAAACAGTCAGTTCCAGATCCACCGATCACAGAACTGGCGACTCTGCTGGGGATATCTTTAAAAAGTGAGGTGTACCTTAGGGCTAGCTTATAACTATGTTTTCAATTGTTTTCCTTGTGTGCTTTAAATTGTGGGTTGCTTGGGAGTTCTATAGATCCTAAACCCGGATCTGGGGGATACCTTTCTTAGAAAGTAGCAACAAGGCTGTGAGGGAACTGTGCGGGGTATACCGACATGGTTGAAACAGTCTGCTACGTTGATGTGGCACTTTGGTGTGTACCGGTAACCCTTGAGTTCAGTCAAGGAGAGTACGGGGCCTCCGCGTGGTGTCGTGAAGCATCAACAGACCTTAGGAACCTTAATTGAACTATCTTGGCCTCTTTAGGGTAGTGAGATAACTGACTTTGGTGCAGTCCGAGGTTGGTTGATACTCGATACTACGCTCAATTGAGGGTTGCTTTCCTGGAATATTTCGGTCGCCAGTTCAGTGGCTAAATCGAAACAATGAACAATGAAAGCAACCCCGTGATATTGGGAACCTTAGAACCCGGTTACTTCTAATAGGACAGGTTGAACCCACCAACTTCAAGAGGGTAGTACCCCAAACTTCATGCTGGCCTGAACTCTAAGGGCTCTTTTGTGTGACTTGTGTGCCTTCGTACTTGCCTACTTGCATGCTTGTTATCTGACCCTTGATGTCTTGCAGGTTTGGTTCATAGTCCTTAATTGGGTCTTATAACAGGATATACTAACCACTTGCAGGTTCTGTTTATAGTCCTCAATTGGGACTCATGACAGGTTTTACTTAGGTTTCTTGCAGGTTTTGTTCATAGTCCTTAATTGGGACTTATAACAGGGTGTACTAACCATTTGCAGGTTCTGTTTATAGTCCTTAATTGGGACTCATAACAAAGTATACTGAATTTCTTGCAGGGTTGTTTATAGTCCTTAATTGGGACTCATAACAAAGTATACTGAATTTATTGCAGGGTTTGTTTATAGTCCTTAATTGGGACTCATAACATGGTTTACCTACATCACCCCATGCATAGCATGACATCATACCATTGCATACATCCTAACCCATTTCAAGGATCTCAAGGGCTTGTGATGCAGGTCATGGTGAATCAATTATCCCAGCAAGGGGAAAAGAGGATTTATTTTCCTCTAGCCAAGGTTGTCAGGGGCTATGACCCACTGGATATGGTGAGCCTTTGACCCTTGAAGAAGGACTCTCAACAACATGAAGTTCTTTCAATCAAGTTACCGGTTCTCAACTCTAACAATTTCTCTGTTTATCCCGCGAGGTTCTTGAAAACATTACATGCATGTCATACATCTCATTGCATTGCAGGTATCCCTTGACAGGTTGCTTACCCTTCCTCGCTGTTTATTTCAGCCGATCGCCATGAATCCGGAATCATCAGCCGAGCAGACTATCAAGGACCTCCAGGCTCAGAACGCCCAGTTCCAAGAGCTGATCATGAATCTGACCCAGGGGCAACAAGACCTGAAGGCTCTGTTTCTGAAGAAGGACAAGAAGAAGAAGAGGACTGTCTTGTTCAGCCCTAGGCGCAGATCTGGGAATACACCGCAGATTGAAACCGAGAGGACAACTCCATCTGTGGGGAAGAGCAGTCATCCAGAGGAAAGGGTGCCCAGTCCAGTGGTCTCTGACAATGAAACAGATTTCGACGACGAACAGCACCCTCCTGCTGAGGACAAGTACCAACAGTTGGAGGATAGGTTGAAGGCTATGGAGGTGCAACAGGCACCTGGGCTGGATTTCGGAGACTTGGGTTTGTCAACTGGTGTGGTTATTCCTCGGAAGTTCAAAATACCATCCTTCTCTAAATATGACGGGGCGTCTTGCCCCAAGCTGCATCTAAGGTCCTATGTTCGGAAGATCCAACCATATACGGTGGACAAAAACTTGTGGATCCACTTCTTCCAGGAAAGTCTTTCAGGGACTCACCTCGAATGGTTCTATCAGCTGGATGGGACCAAAGTTCGTAACTGGGAGGAGTTGGCTACTGCTTTCTATAAGCAGTACCAATATAATGCCGACCTTGCTCCTACGCGTACCCAACTCCAGGGTATGTCGTTAGGGTCAAGTGAAGGTTTTAAAGAATATGCGCAGAAATGGAGGGATCTTGCTGGAAGGGTACAACCACCTCTGACTGATCGGGAGCTTGTCGATATGTTCTTGGGGACCCTGTCTGGTCCGTTCTACAACCACCTGATTGGGAATTCGTCTGCTGGATTCACAGATCTTATCTTGACTGGAGAACGAATAGAAGCTGGCATCCGGTCTGGGAAAATTCAAGAGGCTGCACCTTCTGATAAAAAGCCTCATCATGGAAAGAAAGAATCCAATGCTGTGCACGGTAAAAAGAGCCGTCATGAGACCGGGGCAATCCAGATCTCCAGCCCTGGACCTGCTCAACAAGGACAGGGACAACAACGCAAGGAGAAACGGCAGTACACCAAACTCAACATGTCGTTGGATCAAGCACTGCAACAAATGTTGAAAGCAGGGTTGATCACCTTAAAGGCTCCTCTTCGGAATCCGAACACTTCTGCACCCAACTATCATCCCAACGATAGGTGCGCATATCATTCAGATAGCCCGGGGCATACTACAGACAATTGCTGGCCTCTCAAGAATAAGATTCAAGATATGATCGACGCTGGAGAGATTCAGTTTGAAGTGCCAGAGACTCCGAACATAATCACTGCTTCGTTGCCCAATCATTGAAGCCTTTTGTTTATTTGAATTTTTGAGCTGTACTTTTCCTTTGCTTATACAAACAATTAATGTCATAGCAAACTCTTTTATTCTATTAATGCATTGCATATGTCTGTTTTGGAAATTAATACAATTATTTTCATTATGTTCAAAATTCTTTTCATATTTTTTCTGATGTCAACTCTGGATCTAAAATTCTAAGCCTCTTGAGGGAGGATGACGAAAACAATACCGCTATCTTTTACAGTATGCTTTTGAACAGACCCCGCTGATGAGGTACAGGCATTGTTTCAAATCCTAAACACTGGAGTTATAAGGATGATAAACCCTCGTCAACCCCCCTGAGCCAAAGAAGTAGGAGTTTTTATTTTCGAAATTTAAAACCCTTTATCATAACCTGGGGCAGGGTAGTTCTCTCAGTTGATCCAGGTGCATGACGAATGGCACCGAAGAGATCTTTACGAAACAAACAAAGACAGTAATGGTTCAGAACAATCAAAAGGACAGGCAGTCATTACCAAAAAAAAAAATCATAAATGAAAAGCCCAAAAAGTCTAAACCTACAAAGGGGACTTATGAAACTGGGACATCCCGCTGACGGTAATTCCAAAAAAGGAAACAGTTCAGGCAAAAAAAGAAAGGGATAACAAAATCAATAAAGAGGTCTCATAAACCCTCAACCAAAGCAAAAATGACTGCCTATTCAAAACAAGTTATCAACATCTGAGCCATTATTGGAACATCAAAGCAAAGACTCAAGCAAGGTCTAACGCACGATCAACTGAGTTTAGGTTTGGAGAACATCACGAAGAGCGGGTGGGTACAAATAATTTGAGCCTTTATCCTTCGTTTCTTAAACCGTGAACCAAGCCACGTTATAACCCTTAAAAGTCCTAGCTGAAGCATGGGTTAGTTCGAAAGCATACTGTACGAAAGGTATCCTGACTCCTGAAGGCCTACGGTAAATACGGAGCGGACATCATGTTTTACAAACATTAATTTGTTTTATGAAAACAAGATGCATTTTCAAAATCTTCGAGACAGACATAGGCTTTGCATTTCTAACACAACTTTGTTTGCATATGACTATTTGTTTGAATAGCAGGGAAATTCGCACGATAAATGCCTGATGAACAAAAGCTCTTCCAATCAAGGGGTAGACCAGACCATGGTCCATTATCTGGGGCAGTTAAGTCAAGATTCGGAGAATCTCTCACAATGCCTAGCAGCCAGGGGCAACTCTCCATCTGAGACACTTGGGGCATTGGACATGAACTCCAACAACGAACCTGACCTGATCAAGTACCTTCTGATGGTATGACAATACATCTCTAGCAGGGGCAACTCTCTACTTTCTGGGAATGGACATAGTCGGAAAAATACTACGCACAATCAAAGACCCGCTAGGTTGACACACCTAGGCAAAAATAAGGGCTTCCCGGCGAACCAAAAGGGTTCGGGCAAAATGAGGGATGAAATGAAAAAAAAGCTGTACACCCGGCAAGTCGAAAACCTGAAAAGGCGACTTGGGCAAAAATGGGTATCCCGGTGGACTGAAAACCCGAAAGGGCGGTCCAGGCAAAAGTTAGGGATTAAAGCGTACGACTATGTCCTGTCATCTTGTCACCTGCCTACTAGAAGAAGGTTTGTCCGTCAACAACTATCAACACCCCACAAGTGCCTCCCTCATAGAAACAGGGGCAATAAAGGTTGGTTTGAGCAGTCTGATTGTTCTATCCTCCAAGGTATCAGGGTAGGTCCTGTCGAAGAACGTAACCAATACAGTTCAATACCTCCCCAGAAGAGTCCAACCCCGCTTCCCCAGGAAAGTTGGAATTCATCTCCCCAAGCAGTAAACTTATCCCCAGACGATTCGGAAAGCTCATCCTCACGAAGCACGAACGCGTCTCCCGGCTTTATTTAAAGAGTTATTTCCTTAACAGGATATAACTGGGTTATCCTCAGCCAAAAGCCACGGAAAGAATGTCGTTGACACAGTCTTCCTATCCCCAGCGAAGTCCATTCATACTTCCAATACAGCAAGGTATCCTCAGCGAGTCATCCTCAACAATTCAGCAAAAGCTTCTCCCCACAGGGTATTGCTTCTCAGCATGGTCACCAGAGTATCTTTTCTCCCCGCAGAATCCGTCATTTGCCAAGTTTATTCCCCAATGGAGTTATCTTCTCCTACCGGTATACTTGCAGCTATCATCCCCAGCGGAAGCAAAAGCTATTCTTCCACATCAGCCCAGGATACGACTTCCCGGCACCCGTCAAGGATTTATTTTCTTAGACAAACATACATTCATAAAACGTCACATACATCATTATAGCATGCATATGCATCATACTACACGAATCTCATTGATTTTTGAAGACATACGGTTCATGCATCATGATTTTGCATCCAATTATGTCTCGCCTTTTAAGGAAAAAGATCAATACAAAAATGACTACTATCAACTATCGCAATTCATTCTCGATATAGTTTCAGATATGATCCAGATATGGTGACGTTCTGATGCTGCTTCCAGATTCCCTTCTAGATATAGTTTCAGATATGATCCAGATATGGTGACGTTCTGATACTGCTTCCAGAATTCCTTCTAGATATAGTTTCAGATGTAAACCCAGCGATGGTGACGTTCTGATACTGCTTCCAGAATTCCTTCTAGATATAGTTTCAGATGTAAACCCAGCGATGGTGACGTTCTGATGCTGCTTCCAGATTTCCTTCTCGATATAGTTTCAGATATGATCCAGATATGGTGACGTTCTGATGCTGCTTCCAGATTCCCTTCTAGATATAGTTTCAGATATGACCCAGATATGGCGACGTTCTGATACTGCTTCCAGATATCCTTCTAGATATAGTTTCAGATGTAAACCCAGCGATGGTGACGTTCTGATGCTGCTTCCAGAATTCCTTCTAGATATAGTTTCAGATGTAAACCCAGCGATGGTGACGTTCTGATACTGCTTCCAGAATTCCTTCTAGATATAGTTTCAGATGTAAACCCAGCGATGGTGACGTTCTGATACTGCTTCCAGAATTCCTTCTAGATATAGTTTCAGATGTAAACCCAGCGATGGTGACGTTCTGATACTGCTTCCAGAATTCCTTCTAGATATAGTTTCAGATGTAAACCCAGCGATGGTGACGTTCTGATGCTGCTTCCAGAATTCCTTCTAGATATAGTTTCAGATATGACCCAGATATGGTGACGTTCTGATGCTGCTTCCAGAATTCCTTCTAGATATAGTTTCAGATGTAAACCCAGCGATGGTGACGTTCTGATGCTGCTTCCAGATTTCCTTCCAGATATAGTTTCAGATGTAAACCAGATATGGTGACGTCCTGATACTGCTTCCAGAAGTCCTTTTTAGATGTTTCCCTCTCCGACGATGGGTGTGAGGTGATATTCTCCTATGGTTCCCTCTCCAACGGTGTGTGAGGTAGTAATCCCTTTTCTAGATGTTTCCCTCTCCGACGAGGAGTGTGAGGTGATATTCTCCTATGGTTCCCTCTCCAACGGTGTGTGAGGTGGTAAGTCCTTTTCAGATGTTTCCCTCTCCAACGTTGAGTGAGGTGATCATTCCTTTCAGATCATAAGTGCATATGGTTCTCTTCCCGAAACTGCAAAGATGGTAATTCCCACCAAAATTTTCTCAACGAGCGTTGTTGAGATTAAAGTCACCCAAGGTTCTCTTATCATTCATGCTAAGGCAGTAACCATACCTGGTTCATTCATCAGCGTTTGAAGCTCCAGATTCAACTCCTGTAACCAGTCAGGACACATCCGTATCAAGCATCTAAAATCAACTCCTGCAACGTGTCAAGTACTCATTTGTTCTTTTGCAGGTATGCAGGTTCTCGCTAAGGAATCTCTTACCCAATCAACATCCAGATGGCATCTATAAGCCCATCATCCTATCCAACAATCTCCAAATGGCATCTATAAGCCCATTCCCCCCATCATCACTGCTACTATGTGAGCGCAAATTTCTGGGCACTCTAGTGTCCAATCATCTTCTACCCTCGGATTACGAAAGGCATGTCAGCCAATCTGCATCCTCAGGTCTAAGAAGATTGAACAGGGGCAACTGTTGCACCCCAAAATTTGCCCTCCCATATTCATCAAGATTTGTCAAGTCAAGGTCACAAAATTCTCCAAAGGCTATGCAGTTCAACTGTCTCCTATACAGTCAAAACTAGGGTTTGAGTCCTGATCAAGAAAAGGAAGTTTTCAAAGGCCCAATCAAGTCTCATATGCCTACAAACATGGTCAAGTATCCTCATATCAAGTTTCAAGGCATTCAGCTCAAAATTGCACAGTCAAAACCCTAGATTGCACTACAGTCAACTGTAGGGGCAAAATGGTCATTTGACAGTCAAAAGTTCAAATTTTTGGTAAACATATCATTTTGAAGCCACAAACATCATTTGATCAATGCTTGATCATGATTCTCAAAATTTGGCTCAGAAATCATCAAAGATGCAAAAGTTACTATATTTGGACAGCTGAAAAAGTCAACTGAAATTGACCAGGGCATAACTTTCACATGGATTATCAGAAAAATTCCATCCAAAGCTCATTTTGAAGAGAAAGACATTTCCTACAACTCATTTTCATACTTCAAGTCCAAGAAATGCTCTCACAAAAAGTTATCAATTTCAACATTATAGGTCATTTTCAAAAGTCAACAAAAAGGGACTTTAAGTAAAAGGCCATAACTTGATATTGGTAAATAAAAATGACATGGGACCAAAGGCATTGGTTAAAGGACTCAAAGACCTTTCCAAAATGTCCAAGAACATGTGAAAAGCTTAAAAATTGAGCAAGTTATGCCTTGTGGAAGTTGGGAAATTTTTGGAAATTTTTGAAAGTCAACTTTACTTCAAATGATCCAAAAATGCTAATGGGCCCATTTTTCTTCCAAGTTTCTTCATGCCAAGCCTATGCACGACCATTAGGCCCAAAGGGAAGTATTTTCTCATTTTTTAATTATTTATTTGAATTTATATTAATATTAATTCAATTAAATTATTTAAATATATAGAAAATATCTAACTTGACCTAATGAATCTTTTTGTACACATTTTAGGCTCTATAATTCGTGCAGATCCCAATGGGGAAAGATTTGGAGCAAATTGGATGCAAATTGACACAAAATGCACATGAAAAGATATGGAGAAGATCCTTGAAATCAAATATTCAAAAATCATCAATGCCATGGATTTGCTCTAGTTTTGTTGCCCTAACACATTCACTATATATCAGGAATGCAAACCTAATTTTTTTGGACACAAAGCTGCGCATAGAAGGCTATTACAAACTTGAAATTTTCCATAAAAAAGTCAATACTGAAAACTAGTCTCTAGTTCGATTCAAGCCCCAATTCTTGTTCTATCATCATCCTGAGACATCATTGAACGATTCTCAATCACTAACATCAACCAAAACGCCCTGAATTGGTATCCATAAGTCAAACTGTACCTCAAAACTTCTGAAATCGTATAGCATGATTCAAGCATATTTTTGCATTTTTATTTATGTATTCATGCTCATAATGATGTTTCTAAGCTAACCATTGTGTTTGATTGCATTTTCATTGACCATACGCGAATCTACCATGTTTGGACATTAGGGTTTGTAGGTTTCAAAATTGGGGTTTTCTACCCAAGGGAAAATTACGCCTCAAGACTATGGCCATTGGATTGAGCAGGTTAAGACGAAGCAAACCCAAGCCTCGCGATCAATTTATATGCATTATAGCGCTATTCGCTATTTCTCCAAAAGTCCCCTAAGAGAACACAACGAAAACCGTTGCCTTCGTTCTTTATGTTTCAGGAAAACGAAAGAGACGATGCGTTGTCAGCCAGTGGTTCGCTAGTTTAAATTGCGCGCGTTTTTAATTACTATGCGTTGGTTTTGCTTTTTTATTATTTGTTTACCATAATATGTTAATTAACATTCAGTGGCTCAGTGGCAACACGTGATGCATATAACATCAAAGACCTGGGTTCAAGTCCCAGGTCTGAACAAATTCCATATTATTTTTCACTTACAAATCCCATGCAGCTTCAGTAATGCAGACATACCATATGTCCCCTCATCCAAGCGTACACATGCCTAATGGATACAGATAAAGGGCTGAGATTGAAGGTCCACTATAAGGCAAGTCAACGCGTTAGCACACAACTGGCAAAGTCAACGAGGGCCATGCTTATTGGGCCAGATTCCACTAATTTGACCTCCAATTTTGGGACTACACCCCACCCTGGTTTGCTAATTTCATTATTTTCCTTATATCCTTTTAATTATTATTTTATTTATTTTGTTATTTTAATTCAGTAATTATTTTTTGCAAAAATATAAAATTCAGAAAAGACAAGAAAAATATAATTAATAATAGTTATTTTCTTACAAATTAATATGTAAATTATTTAGTTTAATTAGGTTTTTAACTTTAATTCCTTTTTAATAAGATCCAAAAAATGTAGAATTAGGTTAATTGATAATTTTTATATCTTTTTAATTTTTCCTTTTTCTCACAATATTATTTATTTATTATTTTATTTTTATGATTAAAAATTGTACATAAATAATTTAGGGTTTAATTTAGGTTTTAATTTAATTCTTTCCCAATAAACTTAAAAGACATTAGAACTAGGGTTTAGCATTTTATTTTTAATTTCAATAAATTCTTTTTCTTTTAAATCTTAAAAAATATAAAATACCAAAAAACATTTAATCTTTAATTTCAATTAATTCATCAACTTTAATTTTTTTGCAAAAAGGGTCCAACGCCCATTGTTTTTAATTATTTTATTTTGCGCATTTATTGTATGTCATTTATTATAATTTTGTATCTCTCCCAAAGCACTGTAATTTAAATTTCTCGCACTTTTATTTACTTCGCATTATTTATTTTTCGCTAAATCGGGTCCGGTTTAATTTTGGCGATGTGGACCCGCGCCATTTGTAATAGCCTTAGATTTATTTTTCGCAAACTTTATAACTGCTAAATATGCATGCGAGAATGAATGGCCCTAATTAAAATCAAACGTAGTTCACAAATAAACATGACAAGACAAATGCAAATGAAAACGACACACAATTCGCACACACCACCCCTAGGGTACGCCTCACTGTTGCCTTTCGAAAGGTGATCGTCGAGTAGAGGACGTCTTAGTAAGTCCTCATGATCCGGGAACCTGGCATGGGGGTAGCTTCTAAGGTGTCTTCCCATTGCTCTGGTGATCACCATGTCCCTAAAACTCGAATTGACCCGAACACCTCCAACAGTGGTGCTACCTACCTCTCAATGGTGGGATGGCACTACTTTTAAGGACATTTACACAGACGAATTCCTTAGGGTAGGTAGGTTCTCAAGGATACTTGCTCTAATCTCAAAACAAACTCAAAAAGACTTTTCACACTGACACTTTTCAAAAGCTTTCAAAACAAACTTTTCAAACACTCTGACGTACGAGTCGAACTGAAATTTTTCAAAAGAAACTTTTAAACCCACATTGAAAAGCAAACAAACAATTTTGAAAACAAGTGAGCAAGTATCTAAGAGCCCATGGATAACCATGGATAGAAAGGGTGCTAACACCTTCCCTTTCTATAACCTACCTCCCGAACCGAGAGCAATCTCTTTAAGGAATTTTTCTGTGCTTTTGTCCTTTCCATTTGGAGAAAATAAAAGACGGTGGCGACTCTTGCTTCCGCGACATTTCGCGAACCAGCGTTAAACAGTCAGTTCCAGATCCACCGATCACAGAACTGGCGACTCTGCTGGGGATATCTTTAAAAAGTGAGGTGTACCTTAGGGCTAGCTTATAACTATGTTTTCAATTGTTTTCCTTGTGTGCTTTAAATTGTGGGTTGCTTGGGAGTTCTATAGATCCTAAACCCGGATCTGGGGGATACCTTTCTTAGAAAGTAGCAACAAGGCTGTGAGGGAACTGTGCGGGGTATACCGACATGGTTGAAACAGTCTGCTACGTTGATGTGGCACTTTGGTGTGTACCGGTAACCCTTGAGTTCAGTCAAGGAGAGTACGGGGCCTCCGCGTGGTGTCGTGAAGCATCAACAGACCTTAGGAACCTTAATTGAACTATCTTGGCCTCTTTAGGGTAGTGAGATAACTGACTTTGGTGCAGTCCGAGGTTGGTTGATACTCGATACTACGCTCAATTGAGGGTTGCTTTCCTGGAATATTTCGGTCGCCAGTTCAGTGGCTAAATCGAAACAATGAACAATGAAAGCAACCCCGTGATATTGGGAACCTTAGAACCCGGTTACTTCTAATAGGACAGGTTGAACCCACCAACTTCAAGAGGGTAGTACCCCAAACTTCATGCTGGCCTGAACTCTAAGGGCTCTTTTGTGTGACTTGTGTGCCTTCGTACTTGCCTACTTGCATGCTTGTTATCTGACCCTTGATGTCTTGCAGGTTTGGTTCATAGTCCTTAATTGGGTCTTATAACAGGATATACTAACCACTTGCAGGTTCTGTTTATAGTCCTCAATTGGGACTCATGACAGGTTTTACTTAGGTTTCTTGCAGGTTTTGTTCATAGTCCTTAATTGGGACTTATAACAGGGTGTACTAACCATTTGCAGGTTCTGTTTATAGTCCTTAATTGGGACTCATAACAAAGTATACTGAATTTCTTGCAGGGTTGTTTATAGTCCTTAATTGGGACTCATAACAAAGTATACTGAATTTATTGCAGGGTTTGTTTATAGTCCTTAATTGGGACTCATAACATGGTTTACCTACATCACCCCATGCATAGCATGACATCATACCATTGCATACATCCTAACCCATTTCAAGGATCTCAAGGGCTTGTGATGCAGGTCATGGTGAATCAATTATCCCAGCAAGGGGAAAAGAGGATTTATTTTCCTCTAGCCAAGGTTGTCAGGGGCTATGACCCACTGGATATGGTGAGCCTTTGACCCTTGAAGAAGGACTCTCAACAACATGAAGTTCTTTCAATCAAGTTACCGGTTCTCAACTCTAACAATTTCTCTGTTTATCCCGCGAGGTCCTTGAAAACATTACATGCATGTCATACATCTCATTGCATTGCAGGTATCCCTTGACAGGTTGCTTACCCTTCCTCGCTGTTTATTTCAGCCGATCGCCATGAATCCGGAATCATCAGCCGAGCAGACTATCAAGGACCTCCAGGCTCAGAACGCCCAGTTCCAAGAGCTGATCATGAATCTGACCCAGGGGCAACAAGACCTGAAGGCTCTGTTTCTGAAGAAGGACAAGAAGAAGAAGAGGACTGTCTTGTTCAGCCCTAGGCGCAGATCTGGGAATACACCGCAGATTGAAACCGAGAGGACAACTCCATCTGTGGGGAAGAGCAGTCATCCAGAGGAAAGGGTGCCCAGTCCAGTGGTCTCTGACAATGAAACAGATTTCGACGACGAACAGCACCCTCCTGCTGAGGACAAGTACCAACAGTTGGAGGATAGGTTGAAGGCTATGGAGGTGCAACAGGCACCTGGGCTGGATTTCGGAGACTTGGGTTTGTCAACTGGTGTGGTTATTCCTCGGAAGTTCAAAATACCATCCTTCTCTAAATATGACGGGGCGTCTTGCCCCAAGCTGCATCTAAGGTCCTATGTTCGGAAGATCCAACCATATACGGTGGACAAAAACTTGTGGATCCACTTCTTCCAGGAAAGTCTTTCAGGGACTCACCTCGAATGGTTCTATCAGCTGGATGGGACCAAAGTTCGTAACTGGGAGGAGTTGGCTACTGCTTTCTATAAGCAGTACCAATATAATGCCGACCTTGCTCCTACGCGTACCCAACTCCAGGGTATGTCGTTAGGGTCAAGTGAAGGTTTTAAAGAATATGCGCAGAAATGGAGGGATCTTGCTGGAAGGGTACAACCACCTCTGACTGATCGGGAGCTTGTCGATATGTTCTTGGGGACCCTGTCTGGTCCGTTCTACAACCACCTGATTGGGAATTCGTCTGCTGGATTCACAGATCTTATCTTGACTGGAGAACGAATAGAAGCTGGCATCCGGTCTGGGAAAATTCAAGAGGCTGCACCTTCTGATAAAAAGCCTCATCATGGAAAGAAAGAATCCAATGCTGTGCACGGTAAAAAGAGCCGTCATGAGACCGGGGCAATCCAGATCTCCAGCCCTAGACCTGCTCAACAAGGACAGGGACAACAACGCAAGGAGAAACGGCAGTACACCAAACTCAACATGTCGTTGGATCAAGCACTGCAACAAATGTTGAAAGCAGGGTTGATCACCTTAAAGGCTCCTCTTCGGAATCCGAACACTTCTGCACCCAACTATCATCCCAACGATAGGTGCGCATATCATTCAGATAGCCCGGGGCATACTACAGACAATTGCTGGCCTCTCAAGAATAAGATTCAAGATATGATCGACGCTGGAGAGATTCAGTTTGAAGTGCCAGAGACTCCGAACATAATCACTGCTTCGTTGCCCAATCATTGAAGCCTTTTGTTTATTTGAATTTTTGAGCTGTACTTTTCCTTTGCTTATACAAACAATTAATGTCATAGCAAACTCTTTTATTCTATTAATGCATTGCATATGTCTGTTTTGGAAATTAATACAATTATTTTCATTATGTTCAAAATTCTTTTCATATTTTTTCTGATGTCAACTCTGGATCTAAAATTCTAAGCCTCTTGAGGGAGGATGACGAAAACAATACCGCTATCTTTTACAGTATGCTTTTGAACAGACCCCGCTGATGAGGTACAGGCATTGTTTCAAATCCTAAACACTGGAGTTATAAGGATGATAAACCCTCGTCAACCCCCCTGAGCCAAAGAAGTAGGAGTTTTTATTTTCGAAATTTAAAACCCTTTATCATAACCTGGGGCAGGGTAGTTCTCTCAGTTGATCCAGGTGCATGACGAATGGCACCGAAGAGATCTTTACGAAACAAACAAAGACAGTAATGGTTCAGAACAATCAAAAGGACAGGCAGTCATTACCAAAAAAAAAAATCATAAATGAAAAGCCCAAAAAGTCTAAACCTACAAAGGGGACTTATGAAACTGGGACATCCCGCTGACGGTAATTCCAAAAAAGGAAACAGTTCAGGCAAAAAAAGAAAGGGATAACAAAATCAATAAAGAGGTCTCATAAACCCTCAACCAAAGCAAAAATGACTGCCTATTCAAAACAAGTTATCAACATCTGAGCCATTATTGGAACATCAAAGCAAAGACTCAAGCAAGGTCTAACGCACGATCAACTGAGTTTAGGTTTGGAGAACATCACGAAGAGCGGGTGGGTACAAATAATTTGAGCCTTTATCCTTCGTTTCTTAAACCGTGAACCAAGCCACGTTATAACCCTTAAAAGTCCTAGCTGAAGCATGGGTTAGTTCGAAAGCATACTGTACGAAAGGTATCCTGACTCCTGAAGGCCTACGGTAAATACGGAGCGGACATCATGTTTTACAAACATTAATTTGTTTTATGAAAACAAGATGCATTTTCAAAATCTTCGAGACAGACATAGGCTTTGCATTTCTAACACAACTTTGTTTGCATATGACTATTTGTTTGAATAGCAGGGAAATTCGCACGATAAATGCCTGATGAACAAAAGCTCTTCCAATCAAGGGGTAGACCAGACCATGGTCCATTATCTGGGGCAGTTAAGTCAAGATTCGGAGAATCTCTCACAATGCCTAGCAGCCAGGGGCAACTCTCCATCTGAGACACTTGGGGCATTGGACATGAACTCCAACAACGAACCTGACCTGATCAAGTACCTTCTGATGGTATGACAATACATCTCTAGCAGGGGCAACTCTCTACTTTCTGGGAATGGACATAGTCGGAAAAATACTACGCACAATCAAAGACCCGCTAGGTTGACACACCTAGGCAAAAATAAGGGCTTCCCGGCGAACCAAAAGGGTTCGGGCAAAATGAGGGATGAAATGAAAAAAAAGCTGTACACCCGGCAAGTCGAAAACCTGAAAAGGCGACTTGGGCAAAAATGGGTATCCCGGTGGACTGAAAACCCGAAAGGGCGGTCCAGGCAAAAGTTAGGGATTAAAGCGTACGACTATGTCCTGTCATCTTGTCACCTGCCTACTAGAAGAAGGTTTGTCCGTCAACAACTATCAACACCCCACAAGTGCCTCCCTCATAGAAACAGGGGCAATAAAGGTTGGTTTGAGCAGTCTGATTGTTCTATCCTCCAAGGTATCAGGGTAGGTCCTGTCGAAGAACGTAACCAATACAGTTCAATACCTCCCCAGAAGAGTCCAACCCCGCTTCCCCAGGAAAGTTGGAATTCATCTCCCCAAGCAGTAAACTTATCCCCAGACGATTCGGAAAGCTCATCCTCACGAAGCACGAACGCGTCTCCCGGCTTTATTTAAAGAGTTATTTCCTTAACAGGATATAACTGGGTTATCCTCAGCCAAAAGCCACGGAAAGAATGTCGTTGACACAGTCTTCCTATCCCCAGCGAAGTCCATTCATACTTCCAATACAGCAAGGTATCCTCAGCGAGTCATCCTCAACAATTCAGCAAAAGCTTCTCCCCACAGGGTATTGCTTCTCAGCATGGTCACCAGAGTATCTTTTCTCCCCGCAGAATCCGTCATTTGCCAAGTTTATTCCCCAATGGAGTTATCTTCTCCTACCGGTATACTTGCAGCTATCATCCCCAGCGGAAGCAAAAGCTATTCTTCCACATCAGCCCAGGATACGACTTCCCGGCACCCGTCAAGGATTTATTTTCTTAGACAAACATACATTCATAAAACGTCACATACATCATTATAGCATGCATATGCATCATACTACACGAATCTCATTGATTTTTGAAGACATACGGTTCATGCATCATGATTTTGCATCCAATTATGTCTCGCCTTTTAAGGAAAAAGATCAATACAAAAATGACTACTATCAACTATCGCAATTCATTCTCGATATAGTTTCAGATATGATCCAGATATGGTGACGTTCTGATGCTGCTTCCAGATTCCCTTCTAGATATAGTTTCAGATATGATCCAGATATGGTGACGTTCTGATACTGCTTCCAGAATTCCTTCTAGATATAGTTTCAGATGTAAACCCAGCGATGGTGACGTTCTGATACTGCTTCCAGAATTCCTTCTAGATATAGTTTCAGATGTAAACCCAGCGATGGTGACGTTCTGATGCTGCTTCCAGATTTCCTTCTCGATATAGTTTCAGATATGATCCAGATATGGTGACGTTCTGATGCTGCTTCCAGATTCCCTTCTAGATATAGTTTCAGATATGACCCAGATATGGCGACGTTCTGATACTGCTTCCAGATATCCTTCTAGATATAGTTTCAGATGTAAACCCAGCGATGGTGACGTTCTGATGCTGCTTCCAGAATTCCTTCTAGATATAGTTTCAGATGTAAACCCAGCGATGGTGACGTTCTGATACTGCTTCCAGAATTCCTTCTAGATATAGTTTCAGATGTAAACCCAGCGATGGTGACGTTCTGATACTGCTTCCAGAATTCCTTCTAGATATAGTTTCAGATGTAAACCCAGCGATGGTGACGTTCTGATACTGCTTCCAGAATTCCTTCTAGATATAGTTTCAGATGTAAACCCAGCGATGGTGACGTTCTGATGCTGCTTCCAGAATTCCTTCTAGATATAGTTTCAGATATGACCCAGATATGGTGACGTTCTGATGCTGCTTCCAGAATTCCTTCTAGATATAGTTTCAGATGTAAACCCAGCGATGGTGACGTTCTGATGCTGCTTCCAGATTTCCTTCCAGATATAGTTTCAGATGTAAACCAGATATGGTGACGTCCTGATACTGCTTCCAGAAGTCCTTTTTAGATGTTTCCCTCTCCGACGATGGGTGTGAGGTGATATTCTCCTATGGTTCCCTCTCCAACGGTGTGTGAGGTAGTAATCCCTTTTCTAGATGTTTCCCTCTCCGACGAGGAGTGTGAGGTGATATTCTCCTATGGTTCCCTCTCCAACGGTGTGTGAGGTGGTAAGTCCTTTTCAGATGTTTCCCTCTCCAACGTTGAGTGAGGTGATCATTCCTTTCAGATCATAAGTGCATATGGTTCTCTTCCCGAAACTGCAAAGATGGTAATTCCCACCAAAATTTTCTCAACGAGCGTTGTTGAGATTAAAGTCACCCAAGGTTCTCTTATCATTCATGCTAAGGCAGTAACCATACCTGGTTCATTCATCAGCGTTTGAAGCTCCAGATTCAACTCCTGTAACCAGTCAGGACACATCCGTATCAAGCATCTAAAATCAACTCCTGCAACGTGTCAAGTACTCATTTGTTCTTTTGCAGGTATGCAGGTTCTCGCTAAGGAATCTCTTACCCAATCAACATCCAGATGGCATCTATAAGCCCATCATCCTATCCAACAATCTCCAAATGGCATCTATAAGCCCATTCCCCCCATCATCACTGCTACTATGTGAGCGCAAATTTCTGGGCACTCTAGTGTCCAATCATCTTCTACCCTCGGATTACGAAAGGCATGTCAGCCAATCTGCATCCTCAGGTCTAAGAAGATTGAACAGGGGCAACTGTTGCACCCCAAAATTTTCCCTCCCATATTCATCAAGATTTGTCAAGTCAAGGTCACAAAATTCTCCAAAGGCTATGCAGTTCAACTGTCTCCTATACAGTCAAAACTAGGGTTTGAGTCCTGATCAAGAAAAGGAAGTTTTCAAAGGCCCAATCAAGTCTCATATGCCTACAAACATGGTCAAGTATCCTCATATCAAGTTTCAAGGCATTCAGCTCAAAATTGCACAGTCAAAACCCTAGATTGCACTACAGTCAACTGTAGGGGCAAAATGGTCATTTGACAGTCAAAAGTTCAAATTTTTGGTCAACATATCATTTTGAAGCCACAAACATCATTTGATCAATGCTTGATCATGATTCTCAAAATTTGGCTCAGAAATCATCAAAGATGCAAAAGTTACTATATTTGGACAGCTGAAAAAGTCAACTGAAATTGACCAGGGCATAACTTTCACATGGATTATCAGAAAAATTCCATCCAAAGCTCATTTTGAAGAGAAAGACATTTCCTACAACTCATTTTCATACTTCAAGTCCAAGAAATGCTCTCACAAAAAGTTATCAATTTCAACATTATAGGTCATTTTCAAAAGTCAACAAAAAGGGACTTTAAGTAAAAGGCCATAACTTGATATTGGTAAATCAAAATGACATGGGACCAAAGGCATTGGTTAAAGGACTCAAAGACCTTTCCAAAATGTCCAAGAACATGTGAAAAGCTTAAAAATTGAGCAAGTTATGCCTTGTGGAAGTTGGGAAATTTTTGGAAATTTTTGAAAGTCAACTTTACTTCAAATGATCCAAAAATGCTAATGGGCCCATTTTTCTTCCAAGTTTCTTCATGCCAAGCCTATGCACGACCATTAGGCCCAAAGGGAAGTATTTTCTCATTTTTTAATTATTTATTTGAATTTATATTAATATTAATTCAATTAAATTATTTAAATATATAGAAAATATCTAACTTGACCTAATGAATCTTTTTGTACACATTTTAGGCTCTATAATTCGTGCAGATCCCAATGGGGAAAGATTTGGAGCAAATTGGATGCAAATTGACACAAAATGCACATGAAAAGATATGGAGAAGATCCTTGAAATCAAATATTCAAAAATCATCAATGCCATGGATTTGCTCTAGTTTTGTTGCCCTAACACATTCACTATATGATCAGGAATGCAAACCTAATTTTTTTGGACACAAAGCTGCGCATAGAAGGCTATTACAAACTTGAAATTTTCCATAAAAAAGTCAATACTGAAAACTAGTCTCTAGTTCGATTCAAGCCCCAATTCTTGTTCTATCATCATCCTGAGACATCATTGAACGATTCTCAATCACTAACATCAACCAAAACGCCCTGAATTGGTATCCATAAGTCAAACTGTACCTCAAAACTTCTGAAATCGTATAGCATGATTCAAGCATATTTTTGCATTTTTATTTATGTATTCATGCTCATAATGATGTTTCTAAGCTAACCATTGTGTTTGATTGCATTTTCATTGACCATACGCGAATCTACCATGTTTGGACATTAGGGTTTGCAGGTTTCAAAATTGGGGTTTTCTACCCAAGGGAAAATTACGCCTCAAGACTATGGCCATTGGATTGAGCAGGTTAAGACGAAGCAAACCCAAGCCTCGCGATCAATTTATATGCATTATAGCGCTATTCGCTATTTCTCCAAAAGTCCCCTAAGAGAACACAACGAAAACCGTTGCCTTCGTTCTTTATGTTTCAGGAAAACGAAAGAGACGATGCGTTGTCAGCCAGTGGTTCGCTAGTTTAAATTGCGCGCGTTTTTAATTACTATGCGTTGGTTTTGCTTTTTTATTATTTGTTTACCATAATATGTTAATTAACATTCAGTGGCTCAGTGGCAACACGTGATGCATATAACATCAAAGACCTGGGTTCAAGTCCCAGGTCTGAACAAATTCCATATTATTTTTCACTTACAAATCCCATGCAGCTTCAGTAATGCAGACATACCATATGTCCCCTCATCCAAGCGTACACATGCCTAATGGATACAGATAAAGGGCTGAGATTGAAGGTCCACTATAAGGCAAGTCAACGCGTTAGCACACAACTGGCAAAGTCAACGAGGGCCATGCTTATTGGGCCAGATTCCACTAATTTGACCTCCAATTTTGGGACTACACCCCACCCTGGTTTGCTAATTTCATTATTTTCCTTATATCCTTTTAATTATTATTTTATTTATTTTGTTATTTTAATTCAGTAATTATTTTTTGCAAAAATATAAAATTCAGAAAAGACAAGAAAAATATAATTAATAATAGTTATTTTCTTACAAATTAATATGTAAATTATTTAGTTTAATTAGGTTTTTAACTTTAATTCCTTTTTAATAAGATCCAAAAAATGTAGAATTAGGTTAATTGATAATTTTTATATCTTTTTAATTTTTCCTTTTTCTCACAATATTATTTATTTATTATTTTATTTTTATGATTAAAAATTGTACATAAATAATTTAGGGTTTAATTTAGGTTTTAATTTAATTCTTTCCCAATAAACTTAAAAGACATTAGAACTAGGGTTTAGCATTTTATTTTTAATTTCAATAAATTCTTTTTCTTTTAAATCTTAAAAAATATAAAATACCAAAAAACATTTAATCTTTAATTTCAATTAATTCATCAACTTTAATTTTTTTGCAAAAAGGGTCCAACGCCCATTGTTTTTAATTATTTTATTTTGCGCATTTATTGTATGTCATTTATTATAATTTTGTATCTCTCCCAAAGCACTGTAATTTAAATTTCTCGCACTTTTATTTACTTCGCATTATTTATTTTTCGCTAAATCGGGTCCGGTTTAATTTTGGCGATGTGGACCCGCGCCATTTGTAATAGCCTTAGATTTATTTTTCGCAAACTTTATAACTGCTAAATATGCATGCGAGAATGAATGGCCCTAATTAAAATCAAACGTAGTTCACAAATAAACATGACAAGACAAATGCAAATGAAAACGACACACAATTCGCACACACCACCCCTAGGGTACGCCTCACTGTTGCCTTTCGAAAGGTGATCGTCGAGTAGAGGACGTCTTAGTAAGTCCTCATGATCCGGGAACCTGGCATGAGGGTAGCTTCTAAGGTGTCTTCCCATTGCTCTGGTGATCACCATGTCCCTAAAACTCGAATTGACCCGAACACCTCCAACGGTGGTGCTACCTACCTCTCAATGGTGGGATGGCACTACTTTTAAGGACATTTACACAGACGAATTCCTTAGGGTAGGTAGGTTCTCAAGGATACTTGCTCTAATCTCAAAACAAACTCAAAAAGACTTTTCACACTGACACTTTTCAAAAGCTTTCAAAACAAACTTTTCAAACACTCTGACGTACGAGTCGAACTGAAATTTTTCAAAAGAAACTTTTAAACCCACATTGAAAAGCAAACAAACAATTTTGAAAACAAGTGAGCAAGTATCTAAGAGCCCATGGATAACCATGGATAGAAAGGGTGCTAACACCTTCCCTTTCTATAACCTACCTCCCGAACCGAGAGCAATCTCTTTAAGGAATTTTTCTGTGCTTTTGTCCTTTCCATTTGGAGAAAATAAAAGACGGTGGCGACTCTTGCTTCCGCGACATTTCGCAAACCAGCGTTAAACAGTCAGTTCCAGATCCACCGATCACAGTAGTAAACTCAATTTGTGAAATTTTGGCATTGGAACCAGCTCGATATGATGAAAATCGACCAAGTTATAATTTTATGAACATAACGCAAATAAACTTCTATCACAAATTTTCTGTACGAAAATACTTGATAAATCCACATTTTTGAAGACCTTCTGATTGAAATTGGCTTCCATCCGTGAGAGATGAAAACGTAGTTGACGTCAATACGGAATTTTGGCCATCGGAACGGATTCAAAACAAGCCACAATCTTCAAGTTATGAATTTTTTAATGTTAAAAACTACACTTTCAGCACACTTTTTCAATATATTTCTTCGAGAAAAATCGCACAGTCGGAGACCTTCTTTAAAGAATTGGCTCTCGAGCCGAACCTGAATTTGAGAATATGTTATCAGGGATATCTTGGCGAAGAACACCTGAATATGACTCGTCGGGTTGGACTTGTGAATCTTTGAACCCCGAATCATTGCGAAACGGCGAACCGATCTTCAGCACTAAAAATACTCTTAGAACATCCATTGACGAAATAAACGTTGCTTGTAACCTGAAGAAGTTTGCTAAATATAACTTGATTTCATAACCATAAAACCAATGATATGCATGTATATAATAATGAAATGTAAGCCAAAAAGGTCAAAATAAAGAGGGTAAGTTTTGGGATACAACAGCTGCCCCTGTTCAATCTTCTTAAATCTGAGGATGTAGATTGGATAGTCTGCCTTTCATGATCTGAAGGTGGAAGATGATTGAACACTAGAGTATCCAGAAATTTGCACTCGTTTGTAATGATGCTTGTATATGTAGGTAGTATCGGAAATGGGCTTACAGATGCCATTTGGAGGAGATAACGAAAGGTCACCGGAGATGGGCTTAAAGATGCCATCCGGAAGATATGACGGAGAATCGTCGGAGATGGGCTTAAAGATGCCATCTAGAGGATGTTGATTTCCCGAGATATTCCTTTGATGAGAATTCTTGTTCCTATCATTGAGGAGGAATCTGCGGAGGAATGTTGGTCTCTGTCTTGGGAGAAATAGAATTTTAGGAGCTTCAGTTGTCTGTTACTCTACTAGGGAATCATCTCGGTTTGGGGAAGCGGAAGTGAATTGCGTATCTGGTCGGGGTATATGCTGCACCGCAACTTACTGGAGAGATGTGAAACCAACCGTGTTTGATCGGGTTCCGGTCTTACCGTGTTGTGGACTGCTGTCTGGGGATAAGAGGGAGAACCCGGATAGTAAGGTTATGAGAAGGAACCTGGATAATAGGGTTATTTGGATATGAAAGCCTAGATAGTAGGGCTATGAGAAGGAACCTGGGTCGTAGGGTTACTTTGATATGAAAGCCTGGATAGTAGGGCTGTGAGAAGGAACCTGGATAGTAGGGTTACTTCAGGATAAGTCCGTGTAAAACTTCAGCAGGAACCTGGGTAAGTTTACTTTGGGATAAGTCCATGTAAAACTTCGGCAGGAACCTGGGTAAGGTTACTTTGGGCCAATTCTGTGTAAAACTTCAAGAGGAACCTGGGTAAGGTTACTTTGGGATAAATTCGTATAAAACTTCAGTAGGAACCTGGGTAAGGTTGGTTTGTGATAAGTTCGTGTGAAACTTCAGGATGAACCTGGGTAAGGTTACTTTGTGATAAGTTCGTGTAAAACTTCATTTGGAAATGTATGAGAAAGGACCCGTGTAATATTTTTCAGGATAAACCCGTATGAAGCTGCGTTTAGGAGAAACCCGTGTAAGATTGCTTCGTGACGAACCCGTGTAAATCTGCATTTGGTCACGCAGATAATTATTCTGTTTAGTTTCAGGAGCTAATCTTGAACTTGTTGGAAGTTGTTAATGATAACCATCTTTCCTAAAAAGGTACATGATTAATCGTATATGATGCATGAAATGCATTGTATGATGATGTTCTCAAAATAAATGAGCTTATGCTGGACGCAATATGTATGCGCATGTCATGATGTATGAACATGAAATGCTATTGTGGCACGTCCGAGTTTGGGAAAATAAATCCCTGACTGCTGTTGGAGAGTAATGGAAATTGAGTTCTTGACTGTCGTAGAAAAAGTGGTTCTTCTACTTCTGCTGGAGATGGTGAACCAGAGACGACTATGCTGGGGATTTGCCCCTTGTTTACGGGTATTCTATCGAGGAGAGACTCTTCTTGAGAACAACTCTGTGGGGTAATATTTATGTTGGAGAGAGAGGCTTCCATAGCTGAAGGGATAAACTTTGTCGGGGATTGAGCTTCTGTATTCAGAGAAATAAACTCTGTTCGGGAGAAAACTTTATGAACCGCTTGCGATTACAAAATTCGGCTGGGGAATATAGACGTCGGTTCTCTGAAAGAGCTTGGCTGGGGAAAGTAACTCCTGTTTGGGGAGGCAGAGATCAAGACTTTGGTTGCCTATACTCTGTGGGGAGTGTAGATGTTACTAGGACGCATGTTGAGGATATGACAATGACTTTGCATCAAGACTTTTCTGCCCTTGTACCTACTGGAGAAAGTGCCTACAGAGGCCTTGTGGATTGAGTGTTATCCCAACTTATGAGGTGTTTGGTAACTGCCGATCGGAATGATAAGTCTTCTACTGATAGGCAAGTGACAAGATAATGGGACATAGTCGTACGCTTTAATCCATAACTTTTTCCTGGACTGTCTTTTCAGATTTTCAGTCCACCGGGATACCCTTTTTTACCCAAGCCGCCTTTTCAGGTTTTTTTCTTTCCAGGTGTACAGGTTTTTTTCATTTTTTATCCCTAATTTTTGCTCGAACCCTTTTGGTTCGTCGGGATGCCCTTATTTTTGCCTAGGCCAGTCAACCTAGCGGGTCTTTGTTCATGTGCAGTATTTTCTGACTATGTCCACACTCTCAGGGTGTAGGGAGTTGTCACTGTCGGTAGTGTTGTGTTGCCACACTACCAAAAGATGTTCGTTTGATCGTACAGGATTTGTTGCTGGAATTCATGCCCAATGCCCTAAGTGATTCAGATGGAGATCTGCCCCTGGCTATTTGGCATCTTTGAGAGATTCCTTGAATCTTGACTTGACTGCCCCAAATGATGGACAATGATCATGTCGTTCCCCTTGGTTGGAAGTGTTTTTCCACTTGAGATGATCCTTTTTATTGAGAAGGTTTTTGTTCACTAGATATTCGTCATGCGAATTTCTCTACTGTTGAACAAATAGTCATATGCAAACAATGTTATTTTAAGAATGCAAAGCTTATGTCTGTCTTGAAGTTTGAAAAATCATTTTTTAGTAAAACAAGTTTTTTTTTTGTAAAAGTGTGATGTCAACTCGGGATTTACAGCAAGTCCTATAGGAGTCAGGATACCTTTTGTAACAGTATGCTTTCGAACTAACCCATGCTTCAGCTAGGACTTTTAAGGGTTATAACGTGGTCTGGTTCACGGTTCAAGAAACAAAGGATAAAGGCTCAAATTTTATTTGTACCCACCCGTTCTTCGTGATGTTCTTCGATCCTAAACTCAGCTAATTGTACATTTAGATCCCGTTTGAGTCTTTGCTCTGATATTCCAGTGATGGTTCAGGTACTGATAGATTATTTTGAATAGGCAAACATTTCCTTTTTTGTTGAAGGTTTGTAGGACCTCTTTCTTTTTTATTTTATTATCCCTATCTTTTGTCTGGACTGTTTCTTTTGTGATTACAGTCAGCGGGATGCCCTAGTTTTTTTCTTAAGTCTCCTTCATAGGTTTTGACTTAACGGGATTTTATTTTGAGAGATAATAACTGCATGTCTTGACGATTATGCGGAACCATCATCGTCTTTTGATTTGGAAGGATGTCTTCGATGGCATTCATTCTGTATGAAGCAGAAGATTGCGACTGAATGCGCCTCTGAATTAACTGAGAAAACTACCCTGTCCCAGGTTATGATTAAGGGTTTTAATTTGTGTGAAAAGAAAACTCCTACTTCTTTGGCTCGAAGGGGTTGACTAGGGATTATCATCCTTATAAGTCCACTATTTGGGATTTGAAACAACGCTTATATATCATCAACAAGGTCTGTTCAAAAGCATAATGTAGAGGTTGTGGTATCATTTTCGTCATCCTCCCCCTAAAGGCTTACAACTTTTTAGTCGAGAGTTGAATATCACAAAAAGGAACGGAGTTTAAATATAGTGAATACGAATGAATTGGTTCAGAACAGACATATACAATGCATTGATAAAGTAACAAAGTTTGACATGAATAAATATTCGAATAATAAAAAAAAATTACAAACTAAAAATTCTAATGAACGAAAAGCCCTCTTGTTGGAACTTGTCACTTCAAATGGCGGGCCTTGGAGGATTGATAGAAACATTCCAGTTGACCATCTTGTGTGAATTACAATGGTCCTTCATCAATCAGGTCTTGAATTTTATTTTTCAATGCCCAAACAGTCATCAGTATCATGCCCCAGGCTGTTGGAAGGGTATGCACACCTTGCATCAGGATTGTAGTTAGGGGAAGAAGTCTTGGGATTCGGATGAGGTCCTATCAACGTAATCAGATTCATCCTCAACATGTGTTGTAAAGCTTGAGACAGCGGCATGTTGAGTTTGGTAAACTGCCTCTTGGGTGTATCTGGCTTACTCTGATTAACCAGTTGTTTTTGGCGAGGTTGTTGTTGGACCCGTGAGGTAGTAGAAATTTGGAAAGGTCCACTCTTCACCAAACCAAACTCTTGTCTTCTTGGAGGTTGATCAATGACTTGGTCCCCGGCCTCGACTGTTTGCTTCATTATGTTGTATCCGTCTTGATGAAGTTGGTTGATGATGGATCTTAGCCCTTCTTGTCCTCGAGCTAAGTTTTGGATAAGAGCCATCTGCCCCAGCATCTGGATTCTCATTGCTTCTACCTCATTTTGCAGTTGTTCCATCCGTTCGCCCTTATTGTCTTTAGGACTTTTCTTGACCAAGTTCCCAACGAGGAGTGTTTTCAACTCTTCCTGCCCCTTGGATAGGCTTAGGAATATTTCCCTGAGCTGAGCTTCTTGAGTTTGAAGATCTCTGTTGTCTTGTTTGAGAGCCATTTCTGAAATAAACAGCGAGAACATGAGAGACCTGTACTGGAAGACCATTTATGCAATGATATGTAGATATATGTATGCAATGTTTTCAAGGATCTCGCGGGGTAAACACAAGAGACTATTAGAATTTGATTGCAGCTTTGATTGAAGAACTTCGTATCGTTGAATGTCCTTCTACAAGAGTCAAGCTCACCATATCGAGTGGGTCATAGCCACTGACTTAAGTTATCGTGTTTTGATCTCTAGACGACATTCGCTAGAGGAAAATAAATCCCCTTGCTAGACGTCTTATTTACCATAACCTGCATCACAAACCCTTGAGATACTTGAAATGGTTAAGGAAATGTTAAGGCATTATGTTATGATGTGTATGTTATGCGTTTAAGCAAAAGTGCAAGGTGATGTAAGAAAGTAAACCCGGCAAGAAATCCAAGTTATTGGATAAGGACTGTAAACAAAACCTGCAAGGAACTCATATTGTCAGATAATAAAACTATGCAAGTAGTTCAAGTTGAAAGCACACAAGTCACACAAATAGCTTAGGTTTAGGCTTGCATGGGTTTTAAGGTAGTACCCTCTTGAAGTTAAGTTGGTTTCAAACCTGTCCTAGAAAAGTAACCGGGTTCTAGAGGATCTCAATATCACTGACCATCCTCCATCGGTCATGGTTTCAGCTCACGCAATCTTTTCTTACGGCCGAAATTATTCCGAGAGTATGATCTCAATGAGTGTAGCATCGAGTATCAACCAGTTCTCAGCTCTACACCGAGACCGGCTATCTCACTACTTTCTAATGGCCAAGTTGGGAGATTAAAGGTTCTAAGGTCAGTTGATGCTTAACAACACCACGCGGCGGCCCCATATTCTCCTGGTTTCTCCACAAGGGATACTGATACCAACCAAAGTGCCACACCAACGTAGCTACTGCTTCAACCGTATCAGTCTACGCCATACAGTTCCCTCACAGTCTATTGCTACTTGCCTAAAAGGTGTTCCCTAGATCCGGGTGTAGGATCTATAGTAACCCCAAACAAAACCCTTAAAAGTAAAGCAAACAAAGCATTCAAGAGAAGCAATTATGATGGCCTAAATCCTAAGGTATACCTCACTTATAACTCCTCAGCAGAGTCGCCAGTTCTGTGATACGGGGGGTAAATTATAGAAAGGGAAGGTGTTAGCACCCTTTCTATCCATGGTTTTCGATGGGCTCTTAGGTACTTGCTCATATTTTTAAAATTGCTTATGTATGTGCTTGGTTTTTGAAAAGTTTGACTTTGTGATAACCCTTGTATCAGTCCTCAAAGGTGTGACGAAGTTTGTTTTGAAAATTTATTTGAAAAGTGTGAGCGTGAAAAGCTTTGATTTGAGCAAGTACCTACTAGCATCTACCTACTCGAAAAAAGATCGTTTCTATTCTTGTTTCCTTTAGACAATGTTATCCTACTATTGAGAAATAGGTAGCACCATCGTTGGAATTTGTAAGGGTCAATTTGAAAGGGACGTAATAGTCATTGAAGGCAACATGTAAGGATACCTTAGCATTTCGAAGGGGCTGTCATCATATATTCGAAGGCAACATCGAGGGACAAGATCATATACCGTAGGAAACTTCAAGGGACATCGAGGGACCATGATCTTTATGATGATTTTAACCGAGGATCTTTGCTAAGGGTATCCCTACGTTCGAGGGACATGACCATTGTTTTCCGAGGCAACCAAGTGAGGCATACCCTAAGAGTGAGCATGTGCATGTGTTTGATTTCAGTTATTTAATCTTTTCATAATTAAGGTGATCTACTGTTTTAATTTTCAGTTTGTCTTTCCATACAATCCTATTAACATACATCTAAGCAGTTTATAGTTTGCGGAATTAAAAGCAAGAAAGTTTAAAGTCCTAGCTATTACAGGGTTTTTGCAGATATATAATAGTGAAGAATGCGAAAAAGAAATTCTAATACTATTACATCCCGGAAGCAATTACATAATTACAAAAAATGCGAGAAAAAATAAATCTACGCTATTACATTGATAATGCGGCCTATACAATTTTCCTAGAAATTAAAATGTAAAAGAATAAATAAAAGGAAATTAAGGAAAAATTAAAACCTAAAATTCTAAGTTAATGTTTTTGGTGTTTTTTGTAGAATTAAGTTAATTAAAAAACCTAATTCTAACTAATTTTAATAAAAAAAGTTAATTAACTTAATTTATTAATAAATGAAAAAAAACCAAAAATTCAGTTACTATCTAAAACAAAAACTTAATCCTAATTTGTTAAAAAAAAGGTTAATTAAAGGGTTAATTACAAAGAAAACCTAAAACCTAATTGTTTTTTCTAATTTGCAGAAGAAAAAAAAGTTAATTAATTAAATTAAAGAGTTAATAAAAAATAGAGTTAATAATAATAATAATAATAAATTTAAAACCTAAATTAATTAGGGTTTGTAAAAAAGGTTAAGTTTGCCAATTAATAGGGGTTTTGATTTAAATAAAATTAGAGTTTATATGAATTTAGGGTTTTTAAGGAATATATTAAAGAGAAAGAAATGATGTAAAAAGGGTTGAAAATAAACAAAATTATACATATTGCCAGGGGTGAGTGTTGACCCAAAAATTAATTTTAAACCTAAAATTAAAAAAAAACTAAAATTAATTATTCGAGTTTATTATGAAAAATCAAAGGTTTCTGAAAAATGTTAAGTTTTATGAAAAAATATTTTAAACAGAAAGAATAAAAATAGGTAAAAGGGTAAATAGAAAGGAAAAAAACCAAAACCAATAGGGGTGGTTGTTGAACTCACGCCCTTAGCCTCTTCAGGATGTTTGCCTTGCCATGAGTCATGCATTGGTTGTTGTTCTATTTTGGCCTCAGTGTTTTGTAATAATCCTGTATGAGATCTGTTGTACCCCAAAATTTGCCCTCCCATTTCCTCAACATTTTCTCATCACAAGACCCTTGAAGGTCAAGATCCAGTTAGGGTTTCCTCTGCTCAAGACTTCTCCTTGCACTGTGGACTCAAATTAGGGTTTGTGTTTGCCCAAGGATGTTTTGACCTAGAATTCCTAAGATGACTTTCATGTTTCATATTGGACTCCCATGTTTATCCTCACCAAGTTTCCAGTCTTGAGTCCAAGTTTTGCCCAGTCAATTAGACAGATGACCTAGAAATCAGTTGTATTGGGGAAAAAGTCAACTGTGGCCAATTGACAGTCAAACCTCATGAAATTTGACCCACATCAACATATTAAACTCATATGGACCATTTGATCAAGTTTGGATCACAATTCCATAAGAAATTTGATCAGATCACCAAAAGGGCAACATGGTCATTTTTAGGGTTTTGACTGCACAAAGGCAATTTTTGACTGTTTGACCTAGCCAATGGCAAATCAAGCTCACATATGGACTCAAGGACTCAATGAAATGGTCTTGACACATTCATCAAGCTCAAAAGATCTCAAGTACACAAGATTGACAGTTGAATTTCCCAGTCAATTGATCAATTTTGACTGTACACTGAAAAGTCAAACTTTGACTTTTTGGTCAAAATCAAGAGTCAAGATTCATTTTTCATCAAAACATGCCAAATCATGAAACTTGTTCACCAAGAAATCACAAAATGCAAATTAGGGTTAGAAAATGGAATTTTTCATAACTTAGAATTTTTCTAAGTTATGAAAAACCCTAATTTTTTCCCAACTTTGCCCCATCTTTTCACCAAGATCCATTTGGATTCAAACAAAAGTCAAAACATGAAAGTTGTAGCTTGTTGCATAATCTACAACTTTGATTCACAAAGTTTTCTCATTTGAAGCTTGTATCCCAAGTTACAATTTTTTGAATAAGGGCACTAAACCATTTTTAACTTAGTGGAATTTTAACCTATTTTGACAAGGTTTTCTACCCCACTTCAAGGCCATTTTTCATACCCTTCCACTTGGAATTTCAATTTTCATTTCAAATATGGATTGTAGTACACATTCCAAGCTTTCCAAAATGTCCAAGAACTCATCAAACAACCTCATAACTTGAGAGATTCGAATTTCACAAGTTGGCAAAAATTCACTTTTTGTTCTTAACCAAAGCATGCTCATAATCTTGCAATTTGAACTCAGCTTGCTTTAGGCTAGATTACAGGTCCTAAAACCAAGTTACACTCAAGAATTAAATGCAAAACCAATGTGCCAAGTTGTTATTCTAAGCATTTGGACATTACATGATAAACTAACCCTAAACTAGATAAAGTGAACTTTCCATTTTTGAAAAGATTAGCTTTATGTCCAATTGCAAATCAAGAAGGTACATAGCAAATCTGCTTGGCACAAGATTATGTGCATAACACATTGATCAAGAGAAGCTTATGCAGCACATTAGGGGGTCCTCTACTGACCTAGAAAGCCAAGTTGCATTTTGTTGCTTAAGTGTGAAGAAAAGTCCATAATTTGTAACAACTCTCATCTCAGCATAGACACACAAGAACAAACTGATCAAACACATTCCAAAGAACATATCCAAGCTTTTGCACGAGCCTTTGACCTCCAAAACACTCTCCATCTCAGAATCATCCTCAAACTGCAAAAACAGGGTTGCCTCTGCAGTTTGAGTGCCAACTTCATTTTCTCTCGAGCATTCTTGCTAAAATCAGTTCATACACATTCCCTAGCATATATGCAAGCTAACCATGACCTAAAACCTGACCTGTAATCCCTCTAACAGCTTCCACCATTTTCACATTTTTGACTTGCAGGTGAAGTTCTATAGCTTGACTCAGAAGCTCTCAAGACAAAGTAAGCATTGAAACAGCATCCCTGGACCTCAAGGAAGCTTTTCCAATCATCACCTTGCATTGGAAGTTCCTCATTCTCCAGATAGAAGTTCAACTGCACAGGTAAAACTTTGAACTCGTATCTCTCTTATTATGTATCTTTAGTCTTAAGTTTGTGAAGAAACAAGGTTCTACTCATAGCCCTGAACATGTACATATCTTTACATTTCATTTCTTTTGCCTGAGTAGAGAGAATTTGGAGTTTGAAAATGGCAGAAAAACTAGGTTAGGATTTGGGGGAGGAGAAATTCTCCCTCATCTTAGAGAGTTAGATCAAGTTCCATATATGGTTAGAATCGTGTCTTCATGCTGAACATTTGTTGTGTTATGAGTTTTTGTTAAAAAGCCAGGAATCGAGAGTTGGACATTGAAGAACAGGGCGCGCGTTTTTTTTCAAAATGTTGTTGCTGGAGGTTGAAGACAGTGGCCTTTGGGCTGGGCTTGTATTTTCTCTTATTCACACCACTTAATTACTCATGAACCCCCTGAGCCCATTTGCTTCATTTTTTAATATTTTTGACTTTTTCTTTTTTTATTTGACTCATTTATTTTTTCTCAACATGTTAAAATTTTGAAAATATTTTTCTCATCATTTTTTTGATTTTATTTGGTATTTATTTGATTTTCCTTTAGTTTATACATAAATACATATATATTATTATTATTTAGGATAAATAGAAAAATATGTAAAAACACTTCTATTTTTAGTTTTTATTTTATATTATCCTCTGAAAATATTTCATATAGAAAATACTATTTTCCAAAAAAATTAATTATTATTATTATTTGTATATAATACATATTTAGGATAATATAAATATACATATATATATATATATATATATATATATATATATATATATATATATATATATATATATATATATATATATATATATATATATATATATATATATATATATATATATATATATATATATATATATATATATATATATATATATATATATATATATATATATATATATATATATATATATTAATATACTTAGAGTAAAAATACCAAAAAATGTACATATTTTATTTTTTAACATTTAATACTAAAAAATGCCTTTTTTACAAATATACCATGTTTTATTTTATTTTTGTATAATGAATATTATGTGAATTAATTAATTAATATACATCTTGATTAAAATTAGGGTTTTTGCCCTAAAAATTGAAAATACTCAAAAATAATACCTTTTTATTTTCTTATTTTATTTTACATAAACCATACTTTTCTCATACATATAAAAACTTTCTTTTTGCATTTTGCATATTTATTTAATTTCCATTTAATTATGCAATTTATTTACATTGCAAATATTCAAAATTGATGTAATAGTTTTAGGTCTACATTACTTGTCAATATCCCCATTTGAACATTTGTACCCCCCTTCCCATATTTGGTTTTGTAATAGCTTAGTAAATTTATTTTCGCACTTTATTGCTTTCTAATGATAACATGTTAGAATTAGGGTTTGTATGCGAAAAAACGACAAAAATAGTTATGACCTAATCTCAAGATAAACAAGCATGAAAATGGACACACAAATCACACTTGCACCCCCTAGGGTACTCCACTTGTTGCCTTTCAAAATTGGGCCATATTGTATGTTAAGTCTCTTTGGGCAAAACAAACAAATTGAATGATCATGGTCCCTCGATAACATTTTCAAAAATACTTCCAAAACAAATGATCAAGTCCCTTAAAGAAAATGCCCAAAGATACTTGGCACCATTGCAATTATGGTCTAAAACGATGACCCGCGCCTGTCCCTTTCACATCCTAACGTAAGATTGTCCACCAAATACAATGGTGGAACAAACTTGTTAAAAGGTTTAAAACATAGCAATAATCTTTTGAGAAATTTAGGAGTAGATAACCTCTTAGTTACTTGAATCAATCTTGCAAACTAAAACACTTGCCTATTTCAAAAACCACACATCACTACACTTTCAAAATAACTTTCAAAAACAAATGAAAACCTTTTCAAAAGACGTACATCTTTGTATACATCCCCACATGGATCATTACAAAGGTTGCCACCACA
Source organism: Vicia faba (assembly GCA_948472305.1). Classification (NCBI taxonomy): domain Eukaryota; kingdom Viridiplantae; phylum Streptophyta; class Magnoliopsida; order Fabales; family Fabaceae; genus Vicia; species Vicia faba. The sequence goes on from OX451739.1 coordinate 411,919,700, forward strand.
TTGGCCTCTTTTCAAAAACATTTTCAAACCCACACACAAAGCACCATTTCAAACAATTGAAAACAAAAAGGCAAGTGATCTAAGCAAGTAACTAAGAGCCCATGGATAACCATGGATAGAAAGGGTGCTAATACCTTCCCTTTCTATAATCTACTCCCCGAACCCAAGAAAACATCTCAAAAGGTTTTTGCTGTGCTTTTTAACCTTTCCTTAGGATAAAATAAAAGTCGGTGGCGACTCTTGCTTAACCGAAACATTTGCGAATACAAACGCAAAATACCAAGTCAGTTCTCCCACCGTATCACAGAACTGGCGACTCTGCTGGGGACTTCTTTAAAAGTGGAGTAACCTTAGGGTTTAGATCACCTTTGTTTTCAATTGTTTGCTTTGTTTGCTTTTATATTTGTGGGCTTTGCATCGGAGTTTCATAGATCCTAACCCGGATCTGGGAAATACCCTTTTTAGGTAGCATAATCTGTGAGGGACCTGTCCGGCGTAGACCGACATGGGTGAAGCAGTGGCTACGTTGGTGTGGCATCTTAGTCTGTACCTATATCCCTTGTGTTGCAACGGGGAGAATATAGGTCTTCTAAGGGGTCATTAAACACCAACCAACCTTAGAACCCTAAATTGACCAACTTGGCTATTAGGACAGTAGCAGTATGCTACACTCATTGAGGCTAAACTCTCGAGATGGTTCTGGCTGCGAGAAAAGATTGCGATGCTGGAGTTATGACCGATTGAGGGTAGCCCATGATTTGAGATCCTCTAGAGCCCGGTTACTTTTGATAGGACAGGTTTTAACCAACAAAACCAAAAGAGGGTAATACCTGAAACTCATGCTGGCCTGAAACCTAAGGGTGTCTTGTGTGACTTGTGTGCCTTATTTACCTATGTGAATACTTGTGGTGTGCTTCATCATAGCATCATGCCATCATACCATTGCATGCATCCTGTATAAAGGACTAACCCATTTCAAAGACAAAAGAGTTTCGTCTTTGCTCTGTTTTGTAGGACATCATGATGCCCGTGCGTAGGAATACTGTCCGGCTCAACTTTGTTCAACCACCAGTTATACTCAAGGATTTGGTTGGTAGGATTCCAAACACTTCTTCCTTCATCAACAGACATGGGTCTCTCCTTGGCTTGATCACTGCAAAATGGGACCAACAACTGATAAGTGTTCTGACCCAATTTTATGACCCTCTGTATCATTGTTTCACTTTTCAAGACTTCCAGCTGGTTCCTACCCTGGAAGAATTTTCTTATTTGCTTGGGATCCCTGTCTTGGAACAAACTCCATTCACTGGTTTGGAAAAGACTCCTAGGCCTGAAGAGATTGCTGCAGTTCTCCCCTTGACCAAAGAAGAGGTATTGTCCAACTGGGAAACTAGAAATGGGATCAAGGGCTTTTTGGTCAAATTTCTGGTTGGCAAGGCTAATGATTTCTGGAATGACTTGGACTTCAAGGCATACGAGGATATTCTGGCTCTTTTGATCTATGGTCTGGTATTGTTTCCCAACCCTGACACTTTTATCAGTATCCATGTCATAAGGATCTTCATGTCTCGGAATCCGGTACCCACTCTTTTGGGTGATATTCTACAACAACTCTATGCTCGTACTGCTCGAAAACGGGGAACTCCGTGGTGTTGTGCTCCTTTGCTAGTAAGGTGGTTTATTTCGCACCTTCCTAAGTTCGCGCTGAAGAATGAAGAAGGAAAAGGTTGGGCTAGGAGGTTAATGGCTCTTACTGATAATGACATCACCTGGACTCTCAGAGGTTTGGATGAGGTAGCTGTTATTGACCGTTGCGGAGAATACCCTAACGTTCCGTTGATTGGTGTCCAAGGAGGAATCTCTTACAATCCGTGCTTAGCTCTCCATCAATTTGGAAGAGCCAGAGGAGATGGGCCTCATGAAATGCTGGTTCCTCACTTCCATTTTGAGTTTCAGGCAGACAGTGACAAACTACGCCAGGGATTCATTAGAGCTTGGGACAGAATTCACAAAGCCGACCCACATGAGTTGGGACCAAAGACTTCTCTGCCATTGAAGCCCTATTGCAAATGGGTCCGCATCCGTGCTCAAAGGTTAGGTATGCCCTACGAAGCTGTTAGACCTCTCATTCTTGAGTCTCCTGTTGAAGACGGGGTTCCTCCAACTGTCCTCCCTCCTCAGATACCTACTGATTTTGACACCATGAAGAGATCTTGGGCGCAGCTAAAAGAAGAACGGGATTTCTATCGGGAGAAATTCAACGAGCAGGAACGGAAGATCCAGAGGCTGACTAAGCAATTGGAGGAAGAACGGGTCCTGAACAACTACATCAGCACTGAAAAGAGGAGGCCATGGGAGCATTGATGAGCTTTGGATGTTTCCTTTTATAATTTATTTCCTTTCCAGTATTTTTCATTCCTGTAATGCCTAAGGGCAAATTGTTGAACAATTGGAAATTTTAATCTAATGAAGTGTGTTTCCCTTTTTGTCTACAAAGTTGAATCTTGTTTGTCTTTGAAAACATAAAACATACGCATTCCATTGCACCATATGCATAGCAGGTACCCTATTTCACAGGATGCTTAATCTCCTTCGCTGTTTATTTTGCACAGTCATCATGAATCCAGACTCCTCCAGTGAGCAAGCAATCAAGGCCCTTCAGGCCCAAAGTGCACAGTTTCAAGAGATGGTCCTAAGCCTAGCCCAAGGTCAGCAAGAGTTGAAGACTCTACTCCTGAAGAAGAAGAAGAAAAAGAGGACTGCATTGTTCAACACCGGACGCAGATTTGGGAACACACTCCATAATGAAGCTGATCCAACTACTTCTTCTGTTGAGAAAAACAGTCCCCAAGGGGGAGGAGCTCCTAGTCCCGCAGTCTCCGACAACGAGACGGACTATAACGACGAACAATACCCACCTGCTGCTGACAGATACAAGCAATTGGAGGACCGCTTAAGCGCCATGGAAATTCAGAATGTGTCGGGACTGGATTTCGGAGATTTGGGGTTATCTTCTAGAGTAGTAATTCCACACAAGTTTAAGGCGCCTGCCTTCGCCAAGTATGATGGGGTCTCCTGCCCAAAGCTGCATCTAAGGTCGTACGTAAGGAAGATCCAACCTTATACGGCGGATAAGAACCTCTGGATTCACTTCTTCCAAGATAGCCTCTCGGGGTCACAGCTTGAATGGTTCTACCAACTAGATGGAACTAGCATCCGACACTGGGAAGATTTGGCAGCCGCATTTTACAGACAATACCAATACAATTCTGATCTCGCTCCTACGCGTACCCAACTTCAGGGTATGTCTCTAGGAACGGGTGAAGGGTTCAAAGAGTACGCACAAAAATGGAGAGATTTGGCTGGCAGGGTGCAGCCTCCATTGACTGATCGTGAGCTGGTTGATATGTTTCTAGGGACGTTGTCTGGTCCGTTTTTCAATCATTTGGTTGGTAACTCCTCCGCTGGGTTTACAGATTTGATATTGACGGGAGAAAGAATTGAAGCTGGCATCAGGTCAGGCAAGATACAAAAGGCTGCCTCCACAAATACTGAGAAGAGGCCGTTTAAGAAAGAAGCAAGTGCCGTCTATGGTCCTAGAAGACAAATCAAGCCCGAAAATCGCCAAGCCGTCAATGCTTTGGTCATCTCAAAACCTGTTGCTGCTCCTCAGACATACAATCAACAAAGAAGCGAAAGGCCCAAGAGGCAGTATACTCGACTGAGTATGACCTTATCTCAAATTTTACCCCAACTGTTATCCACCAACCTGGTGACCCTCAAAGAAGCTCCTAAGGTCGTCAACACTGCGTCTCCTAAGTATAACCCAAATTCCCGGTGCGCTTATCATTCTGATAGTCCCGGGCACACTACTGATGATTGCTGGGCCTTGAGAAACAAAGTGCAAGATCTGATCAACGCAAAGGAAATTCAGTTTGAAGCGCCGGAGAGACCAAATGTTGTAACTGCTCCTATGCCCCAGCATAGAGTAAATGCCATTGAGGAAGAACTGTATGCTGTTTCGGTAAATGAAGTTGTCACCCCTCTGAGGACCGTCAAGAAGAACCTACTGCGGGCCGGTTTATTTCCGGGTTGCAGTGAAGGTTGCCTGTTCTGTGCTGTTTCCCTATCTGGTTGTCCCTTGCTGAGGTTAGGCGTCCAAAACCTAATGGATAGCAAGGAGATTCTGTTTAAGAAGTCTGCTGTTCAGTTGGTTCCGGTAAAAGAAGTTTCTGTGGTTACCATCTTCAATAATCCAATCAAGTCTCTCCCGAAGAAGCCTGTTCAAATCATGACTGTTGCACCTGTGGTTATTACTGTTCCGGGGCCTCTCCCCTACGTATCTGATAAAGCTGTCCCCTGGCATTATGGGGCAGACGTATATGTAAATGGAATCAAACAAGAATTCGACACTGGCGCCAGTATCTGCGATATCACTGGTCCAGCCAAGGTCACCCGCAGTGGCAGGCTCTTCTCGCCTGACATTGCACCACCCGCTATTCGAAAACCCCTCCTTATAACACCTACAAGTGTACCTGTTACTGTTGCTGATCAAGTTGTTTCCCCTGCCGCCGAGTCATCTAATGCTCGGGGCAAAGGGATTGAAGAGGATCCTGCCCGGATGGAGGCACCGACACCTATAAATGTTGAGGCCTCCCAACAAGAAATGGAGGAGATCCTGAAAATAATAAAGAAGAGTGATTTCAATGTTGTCGAGCAGCTGGGGCATACGCCCTCCAAGATCTCCATGCTCTCTTTATTGCTATGCTCCGAGGCCCATGCTAAGGCCTTAATCTCATTTCTCAAGACGGCCCATGTGCCGCAAGAAACGTCTGCAGTCCAGTTCACTGATTGCGTAGCAAATCTGACAGCAGACAATGGCTTGGGTTTTTCAGATGCTGACCTGATTGCGAAGGGAAGAGACCACAATGATGCCCTGCATGTCTCTATCGAATGCAGGGGCACTACTCTGGCGCATGTATTGGTGGATACTGGTTCTTCCTTGAATGTTCTACCGAAAAAGGCTTTAGACCGTTTGGATTATGAAGGCCTGGAATTGAAGCCCAGCAATATCATCGTCAGGGCCTTTGACGGTTCAAAAAGGATGGTTCATGGAGAGGTTGACATCCCTATTCGTGTGGGCTCTCAAGTATTTGACTCTACTTTTTATGTAATGGATATACGTCCATCGTACTCTTGTCTACTGGGTCGATCTTGGATCCATAAAGTTGGGGCAGTGACCTCTACCTTGCACCAGAAGCTGAAGTACCCTGTCAGGGGGAAGATCGTCACTGTGCAAGGAGAAGAGGAGTATATGGTGAGCCATTTGAATTCCTTCAGATACATTGAGATGGACGGGGAGTTTATTGAAACCCCCTTTCAGCATTTCGAGGAGGTACATCCAATTTCAGCAGCAGCAGAAACAACAGTCGAAGAGAATGTTTCCTTGAAGATGGCTTCCCTAAGGGATGCCCGGGCTGTGGTTCAGAAAGGCAATTGTGCAAACTGGGGTCAGCTTCCTGACTTCACTCAGAAGAACGACAAGTTTGGGCTGGGCTTTACTGCAGAGGCTCGGAGGGTTGTGCGCAAGGAGAAGGTCAGAAAGGCTCCGGTGTTTATCTCCAGCTCAAGGGTGAATGCTATTGAGGAGGATGTAGAGGAAGCAGAATTTGACAGTTGGATCTACCCGACTACCAGCAACGGACCAAGCAACTGGACGGCAAAGGATTTTACGCCTATCACATTTGTCACGCAGTAATTAATTTCTTTTGATTTCCAATTTGTAACAAACAATATGTTAAAACTTTGTTGGCTCGGTGTCCTACCCGGGGCATCGTAGCTCCATTTGTGAGGGCTTTTTGTATGACATTTTCATATATCATCAATCAAAACATTGGACGTTTGTTGCATTACAAATCTTGTGCTCTTCTTCTTTCTGTGTTATATATATATTGCAAAACAACTATATTTACACACACTCACTTATACAGGTTTCAATCCACTCTGGATCCCACTGGTAACAGCTCTGCTACCGCCAGTTATGACTTCGAAAATCCGATCAACTTGGCCGAAGACGAAGGTGAAGATGATTGCGAAGTGCCTGGTGAACTCGCAAGACTGCTACTCCAGGAAGAGAGAGCTATTCAACCACATGAAGAGCTGGTGGAGACAATTAACCTGGGTACTGAGACAGATAGGAAAGAAGTCAAGATTGGTGCCAATCTAGAGCTCAGCGTGAAGCAACGATTGATCCAGATGCTACAGGATTACATGGAGATTTTTGCTTGGTCCTATGAAGATATGCCTGGTTTGGATGCCGACATTGTAGTTCACCACCTACCAACCAAGGAAGATTGCCCTCCGGTAAAGCAAAAAGTCCGACGGATGCGTCCCGAGATGTCTGAAAAGATCAAGGCCGAGGTTATGAAACAGTTTGATGCCGGGTTCCTTGCAGTGACCTCTTACCCTCAGTGGGTTGCTAATGTGGTGTCGGTGCCGAAGAAGGACGGTAAAGTCAGAATGTGTGTCGACTACAGGGATTTGAACAGGGCCAGCCCCAAGGATGACTTCCCCCTACCTCACATTGATGTCCTTGTTGACAATACAGCTCAACACAAGGTGTTCTCCTTCATGGATGGTTTTTCAGGGTATAATCAAATCAAGATGGCTCCAGAAGATATGGAGAAGACTACCTTTGTGACTCAGTGGGGCACCTTCTGTTATAAGGTCATGCCATTCGGATTGAAAAATGCTGGGGCAACCTATCAACGTGCCATGGTTGCTCTGTTTCATGATATGATCCATCATGAGATTGAGGTATACATTGATGACATGATTGCAAGGTCTCAAACTGAGGAGGAGCACCTTGACCATCTAAGGAAGTTGTTTGACTGACTCAAGTTATACAAGCTAAGGTTGAATCCCAACAAATGCACCTTTGGGGTAAGATCCGGAAAATTGTTAGGTTTCATCGTGAGTGATAAGGGTATCCAGGTGGACCCTGCCAAGGTAAAAGCCATACAAGAGATGCCGACTCCAAAAACAGAAAAAGAAGTCAGAGGCTTTCTGGGACGACTGAATTACATTGCCCGATTCATCTCACATCTGACTGCTACTTGTGAGCCAATCTTCAAATTGCTGAAGAAAGATCAAGTAGTACGCTGGAACGATGAATGTCAGGCCGCCTTTGAAAAGATAAAGGAATATCTCCAAAAGCCACCCATTCTTATGCCACCGGTGGAAGGAAGACCTCTGATACTATACTTGACAGTACTTGACAATTCAATGGGGTGTGTGCTGGGGAAGCATGACGAGTCTGGCCGAAAAGAGCAAGCTATTTATTACTTGAGCAAAAAGTTTACTGACTGTGAGTCTCGTTACTCACTGCTTGAGAAAACTTGTTGCGCTCTTGTATGGGCTGCTCGCCGGCTGAGACAGTATATGCTGACTCACACTACTTTATTGATTTCAAAGATGGATCCCATCAAGTACATATTTGAAAAGCCCGCTCTGTCTGGAAGAATAGCGAGATGGAAAATGATCTTAACAGAATATGATATCCAGTATACAACTCAGAAAGCAATTAAGGGAAGTGTACTGGCGGATCATTTGGCACACCAACCTGTGGACGATTATCAATCATTGAACTTTGATTTTCCGGACGAAGACATCATGGTGGTAACTGACTGTGAAGTACCTGGACCGGATGAAGGACCTGAGGAAGGATCCCGATGGTCTATGCATTTTGATGGAGCCTCCAATGCTTTGGGTAACGGCGTCGGCGCTGTAATCATATCTCCCAAAGGAACTCATACTCCCCTCACCGCCCGATTATGTTTCAGCTGCACCAACAATATGGCAGAATACGAGGCATGTATCATGGGTTTACAAGCTGCAATCGACTTAAGGATCAAATTTCTAAGTGTCTTCGGAGATTCCGCTCTCGTGATCAATCAGATCAAAGGCGAGTGGGATACGAAACACCCGAATCTTATTCCTTACAAGGAGTATGTGTCGACCTTGCTTCCCCACTTTGAAGAAATAACTTTCGAACACTTCCCTAGAGAGGAGAATCAGCTAGCGGACGCACTAGCTACGATGTCTTCAATGTTCAAAGTTAAATGGGACAATGAGGCTCCCCGAATCATTATCTGGAAGTTGGATGAACCGGCGTACTGCTGCGAGCTGGAGGCTGAGAAGGTGACTGAAAAACCCTGGTATCATGAGGTGAAGAGGTACTTGGAAGCTCAGGAATACCCTGAAGGTGCATCTGTCAATGATAAGAAGTTCATGAGGAGGTTTGCTGCAAAATTCTTCCTCAGCAACAGCATTCTCTACAAACGGAATCATGATTCAACTCTGCTACGTTGTGTGGATAAGGCTGAAGCAGAGAAAATTATGATGGAATTACATGAAGGCACATTTGGAACACATTCCAGTGGACACACCATGGCTAAGAAAATCCTTCGGGCAGGATATTTCTGGTCCACAATGGAAGCCGATTGTTACCAACACTCCCGAACTTGTCATAAATGCCAGATCTATGCTGACAAGGTGCATATCCCTCCGGTTCCTTTGAATGTCCTGACGGCACCTTGGCCTTTTGCAATGTGGGGCATCGATATGATCGGTGAGATCCGACCGATGGCATCCAATGGGCATCGCTTTATCTTGGTGGCGATCGATTATTTCACGAAATGGGTTGAGGCAGCTTCCTATGCCATAGTAACCAAGAGCGTCGTGGCACGTTTCATCCGGCATAATCTGATCTGTCGGTACGGAGTCCCGGAAAGAATCATTACGGACAATGGTACCAATCTCAATAACAAAATGATCACTGAACTCTGTGAACAATTCAAGATACAGCACCACAATTCTTCTCCCTACCGGCCGAAGATGAATGGGGCTGTAGAGGCAGCCAATAAGAATATCAAGAAAATTGTGCAGAAGATGACAGTGACCTATAAAGATTGGCACGAGATGTTACCGTTCGCTCTTCATGGGTACCGTACCTCAGCAAGGACGTCAACCGGGGAAACTCCCTTCTCCTTGGTCTATGGCATGGAGGCAGTCTTGCCAATTGAAGTCCAGATACCCTCTCTCCGGATAATGAAGGATGCAGACTTGAATGAAGATGATTGGATCCAGACTCGACTTGATCAATTAAATCTGATTGACGAAAAGAGGCTCACTGCTATCTGTCATGGTCAAACGTATCAAAAACGGATGATCAGGGCATTTAACAAGAAAGTCAGACCACAAGAGTATCAAGTTGGGGACCTGGTAATTAAACGCATCATCCTTCCTCAAAGTGATCCCCGGGGCAAATGGACCCCTACATACGAAGGGCCATTTGTGGTTAAACGTGTGTTCTCAGGAGGAGCCATGATCCTAACCACCATGGATGGTGACGACCTTCCTCGCCCCGCCAATGCAGACATAGTGAAAAAATACTACGCATAAATAAAAGACCCGCTAGGTTGACATACCTAGACAAAAATAAGGGCTTCCCGGCGAACCAAAAGGGTTCGGGCAAAAATAAGGGATGAAATGAATAAAAATCTGTACACCCGGCAAGTCGAAAACCTGAAAAGGCGGCTTGGGCAAAAATGGGTATCCCGGTGGACTGAAAACCCGAAAGGGCGGTCCAGGCAAAAGTTAGGGATAAAGCGTAACACTATGTCTCATTGGATCACTTCGCATCCGGAATTCGGCATCAACTATCGGGCTCAGATTTCGGCATCGACCAATCAGCTTCATCTTCGACCAGGCAGCAAAGCGATGAGACGCTTGAAGACATAAAGGCGATAGCAGAGTTGGAACCCGGTGGGATTGTTCACATAGCTGTTTTGGTTTCTTTTTTTTTTCAAATTGTAAACTCTATGTTAATTGGCGGCGTCCTCTTACTAGGATGTCAGCCTCTTGTACAAAAACGCCTATTCACAGGCAAAGTTCAAATCAATACAAATTCACTTGTCCATACAAATTGCCATTGGTTTCCCCTTTTTCTGCTTTGTCTTGCGAAGAACGTCCAATGTTCATTTTTGATATATGCATTTGACATTAAAATTGTTGACTCATAAATATTCGCATATGAAACGAAAGATTAAATATAGGTGACATCAGAAACATGGGCAATGTAAGGTTGTCTGATGCAATCTGGTTGCTTTGTCCGCCAAGGTACCAAGGTAGATTCGACTGAAAAATGTGACCAAATCATCTCAACGACCCGCAGAATAAGACGAGATTCAGCAATGCCTTCCCCAAGCGGAGTTGACTCCCCGTCAATCCTGAAAAGGCACAACTTTCCCCGGCAGGTCTTAAAGTTCACTCCCCAGTAGATTCTGGAAGCTTGTTCCCTATAGTGCACGGATGTCTCTCCCGAGTGTTATTTAGAGTTATTTCCTCACAAGGACTTATAACTGGGTTATCCTCAGTTAAAATAACAATGATAATAACGGAAGATCGCCCTCGGCAAGTTCCTTCAATCCCCAGTGGAGTTTATCATCATTATCCCCAGCGGAGTTTATCATCATTATCCCCAGCGGAATCCATCATTAAAGTCCTCAACAGGTCTCTCAGCAAAACTTCGGCCAAGTATCTCTTCCACAGAGCAACTCCCCGGCTGTTCGGCAAGGATTTATTTTCCTAAGACGAAATTACATTCATAAACATTTCACATTTTCATACATATTGCTTACATATATGATAAAGTGCATACAACACTATCTCATGTTGAACATCATGACATCATGCATATCATACATCATGACATTGCATACAACTTATGTTTTTTGCCTTTTCAGGAAAAAGACAATCCCAAAAACAACTACCTTCAACTGTCACATTTCCAGACTCGATTCCTGTATCTAGCCAGGGCACGTCTGAAGAGTTCGAAGATTCGATTCCTGTATCCAGCCAGGGCACATCTATCAACTACAACATCTCCAGATTCGATTCCGGTACCCAGCCAGGGCATATCTGTTTACCACGTTTCCAGACTCGATTCCTGTATCTAGCCAGGGCACGTCTGAAGAGTTTGAAGATTCGATTCCTGTATCCAGCCAGGGCACATCTATCAACTACAACATCTCCAGATTCGATTCCGGTACCCAGCCAGGGCATATCTGTTGACCACGTTTCCAGACTCGATTCCTGTATCTAGCCAGGGCACGTCTAAAGAGTTCGAAGATTCGATTCCTGTATCCAGCCAGGGCACATCTATTAACGACTATTTCCAGATTCGACTCCTGTATCCAGCCAGGGCACATTTGTGAGCAACCAATTGTAGATTCGATACCTGTATCTAGCCAGGGCATATCTGCATAAGGAGACTGAAGATCAAACACCTGTAACAAGCCAGGAAAACATCTGTCTTTCTCAAAAATACAAGTTCTCGCTAAGGAATCTCTTATGCGATAGACACTTCCAAATGGCATCTATAAGCCCATTCCCGACAAGGTTCTGTCACATCTCCAGATGGCATCCATAAGCCCATCTCCCTATCCACCACCTCTCCAAATGGCATCTGTAAGCCCATTCCTGACATCACATTGCTGATACTTCAACATGCGAGTGCAAATTTCCGGGCACTCTAGTGTCCAATCTCCTTTTACCCTCGAGTCACGAAAGGCAAACTCGCCAATCTAACTCTTCAGGTCCAAGAAGATTGAACAGGGGCAACTGTTGTACCCCAAAATTTGCCCTCCCATTTCCTCAACATTTTCTCATCACAAGACCCTTGAAGGTCAAGATCCAGTTAGGGTTTCCTCTGCTCAAGACTTCTCCTTGCACTGTGGACTCAAATTAGGGTTTGTGTTTGCCCAAGGATGTTTTGACCTAGAATGCCTAAGATGACTTTCATGTTTCATATTGGACTCCCAAGTTTATCCTCACCAAGTTTCCAGTCTTGAGTCCAAGTTTTGCCCAGTCAATTAGACAGATGACCTAGAAATCAGTTGTATTGGGGAAAAAGTCAACTGTGGCCAATTGACAGTCAAACCTCATGAAATTTGACCCACATCAACATATTAAACTCATATGGACCATTTGATCAAGTTTGGATCACAATTCCATAAGAAATTTGATCAGATCAACAAAAGGGCAAAATGGTCATTTTTAGGGTTTTGACTGCACAAAGGCAATTTTTGACTGTTTGACCTAGCCAATGGAAAATCAAGCTCACATATGGACTCAAGGACTCAATGAAATGGTCTTGACACATTCATCAAGCTCAAAAGATCCCAAGTACACAAGATTGACAGTTGAATTTCCCAGTCAATTGATCAATTTTGACTGTACACTGAAAAGTCAAACTTTGACTTTTTGGTCAAAATCAAGAGTCAAGATTCATTTTTCATCAAAACATGCCAAATCATGAAACTTGTTCACCAAGAAATCACAAAATGCAAATTAGGGTTAGAAAATGGAATTTTTCATAACTTAGAATTTTTCTAAGTTAAGAAAAACCCTAATTTTTTCCCAACTTTGCCCCATCTTTTCACCAAGATCCATTTTGATTCAAACAAAAGTCAAAACATGAAAGTTGTAGCTTGTTGCATAATTTACAACTTTGATTCACAAAGTTTTATCATTTGAAGCTTGTATCCCAAGTTACAATTTTTTGAATAAGGGCACTAAACCATTTTTAACTTAGTGGAATTTTAACCTATTTTGACAAGGTTTTCTACCCCACTTCAAGGCCATTTTTCATACCCTTCCACTTGGAATTTCAATTTGCATTTCAAAGATGGATTGTAGTACACATTCCAAGCTTTCCAAAATGTCCAAGAACTCATCAAACAACCTCATAACTTGAGAGATTCGAATTTCACAAGTTGGCAAAAATTCACTTTTTGTTCTTAACCAAAGCATGCTCATAATCTTGCAATTTGAACTCAGCTTGCTTTAGGCTAGATTACAGGTCCTAAAACCAAGTTACACTCAAGAATTAAATGCAAAACCAATGTGCCAAGTTGTTATTCTAAGCATTTGGACATTACATGATGAACTAACCCTAAACTAGATAAAGTGAACTTTCCATTTTTGAAAAGATTAGCTTTATGTCCAATTGCAAATCAAGAAGGTACATAGCAAATCTGCTTGGCACAAGATTATGTGCATAACACACTGATCAAGAGAAGCTTATGCAGCACATTAGGGGGTCCTCTACTGACCTAGAAAGCCAAGTTGCATTTTGTTGCTTAAGTGTGAAGAAAAGTCCATAATTTGTAACAACTCTCATCTCAGCATAGACACACAAGAACAAATTGATCAAACACATTCCAAAGAACATATCCAAGCTTTTGCACGAGCCTTTGACCTCCAAAACACTCTCCATCTCAGAATCATCCTCAAACTGCAAAAACAGGGTTGCCTCTGCAGTTTGAGTGCCAACTTCATTTTCTCTCGAGCATTCTTGCTAAAATCAGTTCATACACATTCCCTAGCATATATGCAAGCTAACCATGACCTAAAACCTGACCTGTAATCCCTCTAACAGCTTCCACCATTTTCACATTTTTGACTTGCAGGTGAAGTTCTATAGCTTGACTCAGAAGCTCTCAAGACAAAGTAAGCATTGAAACAGCATCCCTGGACCTCAAGGAAGCTTTTCCAATCATCACCTTGCATTGGAAGTTCCTCATTCTCCAGATAGAAGTTCAACTGCACAGGTAAAACTTTGAACTCGTATCTCTCTTATTATGTATCTTTAGTCTTAAGTTTGTGAAGAAACAAGGTTCTACTCATAGCCCTGAACATGTACATATCTTTACATTTCATTTCTTTTGCCTGAGTAGAGAGAATTTGGAGTTTGAAAACGGCGGAAAAACTAGGTTAGGATTTGGGGGAGGAGAAATTCTCCTTCATCTTAGAGAGTTAGATCAAGTTCCATATATGGTTAGAATCGTCTCTTCATGCTGAACATTTGTTGTGTTATGAGTTTTTGTTAAAAAGTCAGGAATCGAGAGTTGGACATTGAAGAACAGGGCGCGCGTTTTTTTTCAAAATGTTATTGCTGGAGGTTGAAGACAGTGGCCTTTGGGCTGGGCTTGTATTTTCTCTTATTCACACCACTTAATTACTCATGAACCCCCTGAGCCCATTTGCTTCATTTTTTAATATTTTTGACTTTTTCTTTTTTTATTTGACTCATTTATTTTTTCTCAACATGTTAAAATTTTGAAAATATTTTTCTCATCATTTTTTTGATTTTATTTGGTATTTATTTGATTTTCCTTTAGTTTATACATAAATACATATATATTATTATTATTTAGGATAAATAGAAAAATATGTAAAAACACTTCTATTTTTATTTTTTATTTTATATTATCCTCTGAAAATATTTCATATAGAAAATACTATTTTCCAAAAAAATTAATTATTTTTTTCTCTGTATATATATATATATATATATATGTATATATATATATATATATGTATATATATATATATATATATATATATATATATATATATATATATATGTATATATATATATATATATATATATATATATGTATATATATATATATATATATACATATATACATATGTATATATATATATATATATATATATATATATATATATATATATATATATATATATATATATATATATACATATATATATATATATACATATATATATATACATATATATATATATATACATATATATATATATACATATATATATATATATATATATATATATATATATATATATATATATATATATATATATATATATATATATATGTATATATATATATATATATATATATATATATGTATATATATATATATATATATATATATATGTATATATATATATATATATATATATATATATATATATATATATATATATATATATATATATATATATATATATATATATATATATATATATATATATATATATATATATATTAATATACTTAGAGTAAAAATACCAAAAAATGTACATATTTTATTTTTTAACATTTAATACTAAAAAATGCCTTTTTTACAAATATACCATGTTTTATTTTATTTTTGTATAATGAATATTATGTGAATTAATTAATTAATATACATCTTGATTAAAATTAGGGTTTTTGCCCTAAAAATTGAAAATACTCAAAAATAATACCTTTTTATTTTCTTATTTTATTTTACATAAACCATACTTTTCTCATACATATAAAAACTTTCTTTTTGCATTTTGCATATTTATTTAATTTCCATTTAATTATGCAATTTATTTACATTGCAAATATTCAAAATTGATGTAATAGTTTTAGGTCTACATTACTTGTCAATATCCCCATTTGAACATTTGTACCCCCCTTCCCATATTTGGTTTTGTAATAGCTTAGTAAATTTATTTTCGCACTTTATTGCTTTCTAATGATAACATGTTAGAATTAGGGTTTGTATGCGAAAAAACGACAAAAATAGTTATGACCTAATCTCAAGATAAACAAGCATGAAAATGGACACACAAATCACACTTGCACCCCCTAGGGTACTCCACTTGTTGCCTTTCAAAATTGGGCCATATTGTATGTTAAGTCTCTTTGGGCAAAACAAATAAATTGAATGATCATGGTCCCTCGATAACATTTTCAAAAATACTTCCAAAACAAATGATCAAGTCCCTTAAAGAAAATGCCCAAAGATACTTGGCACCATTGCAATTATGGTCTAAAACGATGACCCGCGCCTGTCCCTTTCACATCCTAACATAAGATTGTCCACCAAATACAATGGTGGAACAAACTTGTTAAAAGGTTTAAAACATAGCAATAATCTTTTGAGAAATTTAGGAGTAGATAACCTCTTAGTTACTTGAATCAATCTTGCAAACTAAAACACTTGCCTATTTCAAAAACCACACATCACTACACTTTTAAAATAACTTTCAAAAACAAATGAAAACCTTTTCAAAAGACGTACATCTTTGTATACATCCCCACATGGATCATTACAAAGGTTGCCACCACATTGGCCTCTTTTCAAAAACATTTTCAAACCCACACACAAAGCACCATTTCAAACAATTGAAAACAAAAAGGCAAGTGATCTAAGCAAGTAACTAAGAGCCCATGGATAACCATGGATAGAAAGGGTGCTAATACCTTCCCTTTCTATAATCTACTCCCCGAACCCAAGAAAACATCTCAAAAGGTTTTTGCTGTGCTTTTTAACCTTTCCTTAGGATAAAATAAAAGTCGGTGGCGACTCTTGCTTAACCGAAACATTTGCGAATACAAACGCAAAATACCAAGTCAGTTCTCCCACCGTATCACAAGATCCTGTCTAAATCTGCAGTGTTGAATCTCATGAACACATTAAATAAATTACTATATCATAAAATACAAATAAAGCAAATATATGAAATTTTGTAATATTAAAACCGATATGGTATGTATGAATGATTATACCCTTTTGATCATGGAGATCAAACCAGCCTTACTCTTACTGGAGAAGTAGTGAGATGTGGATTTGTAACATGGATGACTTGTTTGTATTGAGATGAGGGTTTGTAATAAGGATTTCAAGGTTTTAGGGTTCTTCAAAAAATTTGATATTTTGACAGGATTGTGGCAAAGGTTTTTTTTCTCCTCTCTTTGTGTAAAAAGAATTAGATTATATAATGGAAATTAGAACAAAGATATGGACTTTGAATGTGCAATTGGGTCTCCAATGTTCACTTGAGTACGTCACGTTCCAGGATAAATCTCAGGGGCTTAAGTGCAATTTTTGAAGTTGAAATGTGAAATCAAAATGTAGCCGACATCCAAAGCTAACTCCTGTCCGAAAATGGGCTCAATCTGATAAATGGTGAATTAGTTATGAATTTTTGAAGTTTTAGCTCAGACCAACTTATTTTGGGCTCTAGTGTCGACTCTGACACGTTCTTCAATAAAAAAATGGTATTGATCGGAGCATAACCTGGTCTCGACTTTGAAAGAAAAGTTGTAGATCTCTGAGTCAGTGACCTTGTGTAAAAATATGGACCTGATTGAAGGGGTGAAAAACACAAGAAGGGGGGGTTGAATTGTAAAACTGGAAACTTAAAGCAAATGACAAGGTATTTTTATCCTGGTTCGTTTGATCTCAAACTACTCCAGTCCACCCGTTCAAGGTGATTTCGCCTCTCTCCAACGAGGTCTTAATTCACTATATTCAACTGAATACAAATCTGCTTTAGCACCTGCTAAAACCTTCTTGATTCAAACCACAATCCGGTTTGTCAAGGCAACACTTTCTTACAAAGGTATAATCAAATGTGTGTGAATGTTTCTACAAAACTATATCACAACTGTGATGTTTACACAAATGAAGCTTAGAATACTAGGATGCTAAACGCTAATGAAGTATCAGAGTTTGTTGGTTTAGCAAAACTTGTAGAGTGAAGATTATTGTTCAGCTTTGTGCGTGTAGAGAGTTTGGAAGCATTAGCCGTGATAATCTTCAAAGCTTGGTTTATATAGCACTTGAGAAGATGAACGTTGAAGCAAATATTCTTGATTCAATGCTATTAACAAGCTTTCCTTTTTGAGCAGATCTTGTCTAGAATGATGCCGTTGGTATTGATTAGCTTTCAATGCACAGTACCGTTGCTTCTTCAATGCACGATCTGGCTTGGCTCATTCTGATTCTGCTTCGCTGCTGATGAACTAATTTGTTTCTGTATCAGAGTGTTTTACGCGCAGTTCTGTTCATCAAGCTTCAGCATGTGCAAGCGTTGATCATCTGATCTTGACGTTCTGATTCAGCAACTTCTGATGCTGATGTACAAACTCATATTCTGATGCTGAAAACGTGATCTTGCTTATTTTAATCAGCATATCTGCAAGTCAGAGCATAGTAATTTTAGGCAGCATATAATTCAATCATAAAATATTTAACTACTATATCTTTTCACTTTGTTATCATCAAAACTTAAATATAGGGTACTAGATTCAAACATTGTTCTAACAATCTCCCCCTTTTTGATGATGACAAAAACTAGATATTTTAAATGAAAAATAACGTGAAAAGTTATCAGATCTATGTATCAGAATAAGAAGTACGGAGAAGTCAGAGTTAAGAGATACTCCCCCTGAGTTTGTTACTTCCCTTTGATATGTGTGTTCTTCAGAGTCAGATCTTTTTCTATCTTTGAGCATCAGATTATAAGTCTTTGACTTGTCAGAAAGCAGAGCTTCAGAGCTTTTCCTGTCAGAGCTTTGCTTCGGATCAGAGTGTTAGGTCGATCAGATCTTCATATATCAGAACTTCATATTTGATCAGAGCAACATGAGCTTTTTTATTTTGATCAGAGCTTCTAGTTCTTAGTCTTCATAGTGTTCAGAGCTTCCTTGTGCCTGTAGACTTAACAACAAAACAGAAAAACATTTCAAGTAATAGAGTTAGAATGTTTGAGAATTTCTGTCTAGTTAGCCGTTATTGATTTTAAATATCATTCTTGTTCTCCCCCTTTTTGTCAGCAATCAAAAAGTGTTAGTGATGTGCTAAAACAATTTAGATCAGAAAAACAAATTATATTAAAAATAGTTCAGATCACAAGAGCATTACACAAACATAGTCAAAACATAGTCAAAAGTACATCAGAAAATGAAGAAAATATAGAGAATGTCATGCATGAAAAAATTTCAAGGTTGTGGGGGCATGCGTGAGAACAGACTTTCCAGCATTGCTTGAATCTTTTCAGAAGTTGCATTCTGCTTCTGAACCATGGTGACAACAGTATCAATTTTGCTGTCCTGGACATTCATTCTTGCTTCCATCTTCTGATTATTCTCATCCATCCGCTGCTGTAGACGCAAGTCATTCAGCCTTAATTCTTCCAGAGCCTGCCTGTCCAAGGCAGCTTGAGAACTTTCAGCAGGAGGAGGCTTCTCAGAACTTTCAGCTACATCTTCTGCTGGATTCTCTTCCTGCAGAGTCTTGTCTTCTTCTGAAGGTTGCACCTGTGCAGCTTGTTCTTTCTCAGACCACGATTCAGATTTTCTCCCAGAAACTGGCAGCTTCCAGAAGTACTTTTTCGTTCCACTCTGTCTCCAGCAAAATCAGCGTTGCAGTAGCCTACTAAACTGTAATCACTAGATTTTCTATAAAACAAACCCAGATTAGTAGTACCTTTCAGATACTTGAAAATTCGCTTAACAGCTGTTAAGTGAGATTCTCTAGGATCTGATTGGAATCTAGCACAAATACATACGCTGAATAGAATATCAGGTCTTGAAGCAGTCAGATAAAGGAGAGAACCAATCATACCTCTGTAGACTTTCTGTTCTATGCTTTTGCTTACCTCTTCTCTTTCCAGAATGCACGTGGGATGCATTGGAATCTTTGATGGCTTACATTCTGAGAGGTCAAATTTCTTCAGAAGATCTCTGATGTATTTGCTCTGATGAATGTAAGTTCCCTCTGGAGTTTGATTGATCTGAATTCCTAGAAAGAACTTCAGTTCCCCCATGAGGCTCATCTCAAATTCTGCCTGCATACACTTAGCAAATTTTCTTCCAAGAGAAGGATTAGTAGATCCAAAGATTATATCATCAACATAAATTTGACAGACTAAAATGTCACTCTTAACTGTTTTACAGAATAGAGTGGTGTCCACTTTCCCTCTGGTGAACTCATTTTCAAGCAGAAAGTTACTTAGCCTTTCATACCAAGCTCTGGGAGCTTGTTTCAGACCATACAGTGACTTTTTCAGTTTGAAAACATGTTCTGGATGTTTTGTATTTTCAAAACCTGGGGGTTGGTGAACATACACTTCTTCTTCTATATAACCATTTAAGAATGCACTTTTGACATCCATCTGATACAGAGTGATGCCTCTATTAACAGCAAATGAGATTAAAAGTCTGATAGATTCTAACCTGGCGACTGGGGCAAAGGTTTCTGTATAGTCTATCCCCTCTTGCTGACTATAACCTTGTGCAACCAGTCGTGCCTTGTTTCTGACGACTTCACCTTGTTCATTAAGCTTGTTTCTGAACACCCATCTTGTTCCAATGACGTTGAATCCTTTTGGTCTTGGAACGAGATCCCATACGTCGTTTCTGGTGAATTGATTCAGCTCTTCTTGCATTGCCAGAATCCAGTCATTGTCCAGAAGTGCTTCATCAATAGAAGAAGGTTCAATCAGAGACACAAGTCCCATCAGAGTTTCTTCAGAGTTTCTGAAGCTTGCTCTTGTTCTGATTGGATCTTCCTTTCTTCCTAGAATTGTTTCTTCTGGGTGATCCAAACTGCTTCTGGGTAATCTCTTCTGAGGTTGATCAGCAGCAGTTGTAGGATTTCTAGCATTGCTTCTTTCAGACGTTGAAGGAGTGTCTGTGTTGAGAGCTTCTGATGACTTGTCTTCAGAACCTGCAAATTCAATTTCTATACCTGCAAGATTTTCATTCTGCTTTGACTTTTCAGAGTCAAGCTTATCATCAAAACGAACACTGATTGATTCTTCCACAATCTGTGTTTCTGTATTGTATACTCTGTACCCTCTTGAGCGTTCAGAGTATCCTAACATAATACACTTCTGTGCCTTAGAATCAAACTTGTTCAAATAATTCTTAGTATTTAACATATAGCAAGTACATCCAAATGGATGAAAATACGAAATGTTGGGCTTTCTGTTCTTCCACAATTCATATGGAGTCTTTTCCAGAATAGGTCTTATTGAGATTCTATTCTGAATGTAGCACGCTGTGTTTATTGCCTCTACCCAGAAAGTCTTAGCAACGTTTGTCTCGTTGATCATGGTTCTGGCCATTTCTTGCAATGTTCTGTTCTTTCGTTCTACAACTCCATTTTGTTGGGGAGTTCTAGGACAAGAGAAATCATGCAGAATGCCTTTGTCATTAAAGAATGACTCAAAATCTTTATTTTCAAATTCTCCACCATGATCACTTCTGACTTTAACGATTCTAAGATCTTTTTCATTCTGAACTTGGTTACAGAAGGTAACAAACACAGAGTGTGACTCGTCCTTGTGTCTTAAGAACTTTACCCATGTCCATCTGCTATAGTCATCTACGATTACTAACCCATACTTCTTGCCACTGACAGAAGCAGTTTTAACTGGTCCAAATAAGTCAATGTGCAGAAGTTCTAATGGCTTAGAGGTAGAAACAACATTTTTGGATTTAAAAGAGGGTTTTGCAAATTTGCCTTTCTGACATGCTTCACACAGAGCATCTGAATTGAACTTCAAATTTGGAAGTCCTCTGACCAGATTGAGTTTGTTAATCTGAGATATTCTTCTCATACTAACATGTCCCAATCTTCTGTGCCAGATCCATTGCTCGTTGTTAACAGACAGAAGACATTTTACGTTCTGACTCTTAAGTTCAGAAAGTTTGATTTTGTAAATGTTGTTTTTCCTCTTACCATTAAATAGGATAGTCCCATCTTTCTGACTAACAGCTTTACATGATTTTTGATTAAAGATTATATCATAACCGTTATCACTTAATTGACTTATGGATAACAGGTTATGCATCAATCCATCAACAAGCAGAACATTATTAATAGAGGGAAGATTTCCGTTACCTACAGTTCCAGAGCCAATTATCTTTCCCCTCTGATTGCCTCCAAAGCCAACGTGGCCTCCAGGCTTAAGTTCCAGGCTTTGGAACATATGCCTTCTTCCCGTCATGTGACGTGAGCAGCCAGAGTCCAGGTACCATGACTGGTGTTTCTGACTTGCTGCTAAAGATATCTGCAACATGTATTATTTTATCCTTAGGTACCCAGATCTTCTTGGGTCCTGATTTGTTAGTCTTACCAAAACTCTGGTTGAATTTTGGTTTCACAAAGTGATTACTACTAGTATATTTGATGTCATGTGTGTGACCATACACAAAGTGTGAATTTAGAGGAGTGTGTTTAATAACTAAATCCATGACATTTTTAGGTGTAGGAACCTTACCTAGGTATCCTATTCCTTTCCTGCCGTTTCCGCTAACTCCATAGATCATTGAAGCCATTCTGCTTCTATCTATGCTTTTAGCAAGGAACTTCTGGAAACTATGATCATACTCCTTAATGATCTCATCAGCGTTGCTGGGAGTTTCAGCAATTGGTTCCTTCTGAGAGTTTTGTAAAGAGTTTTCTAATTTTAAAATTTTATCTCTCAGCTCAGAGTTTTCCAATTTGAGACTCTCAGACTTATTAGAGTCAGATTCAAGAGTCCTTTTCAGGTCTCTGAATTTAGCTCTAATCTGCTGATAACGTTCCAGAATTTCATTTAGGCTTTCAGCAAGTTCAGCCTTTGTAAAATTAACAGCGAAGTTAGGGAATACCTCTTCTGTGTCTGATTCTGAGTCTGAGTCAGAAGCTTCACTGTCATCTGGAATGTTAGCCATAAGCGCTATGTTCGCCCTTTCATCATCTGATTCTGAGTCAGCTTCAGACGAGTCAGAGTCATCCCATGTGGCCATGAGACTTTTCTTCTTCTCTCTTCCAAACTTCCTTTTTGGCTTTTCCCTCTGAAGCTTTGGACAGTCACTCTTGTAGTGACCTTGCTCATTGCACTCGTAGCAGATGATGTCTTTTGTATTTGGCTTCTTGCTACCTGAGGAGCCTTCAGATCTTCTGTATCCAGAGGAAGAATCTGTTCTTCTGTATCTGGAAGAAAACTCGTTCTGATCAGATCTTTTGGGATTCCTGAACTTCTTTTGTCTTTGCTTCCACAGTTGATTTACTCTTCTGGAGAGAAGAGAAAGCTCGTCTTCTTCTGATGAGGATCCATCAGATGTTTCTTCAACTGCCTGCAAAACTTTAGATTCAGATTTTCTGTTAGATTTCAAAGCTATAGGCTTACCTTGCTTCTGAGGCTCGTCAGCTTCCAGCTCTATCTCATGACTTCTGAGGGAGCTTATAAGTTCCTCCAGAGTGATTTTGTTGAGATCTTTCGCCAGCTTCAGAGCAGTAACCATAGGCCTCCACTGCTTGGGTAAACTTCTGATTATCTTCTTGACATGGTCAGCAGTAGAGTATCCCTTGTCCAGAACTTTGAGACCAGCTACCAGAATCTGGAATCTAGAGAACATAGTTTCAATGGATTCAGATTCTTCCATTTTAAACGCCTCATACTTCTGAATGAGCGCCAGAGCCTTTGTTTCCTTGACTTGAACGTTCCCCTCATGCGTCATTCTGAGAGAATCAAAGATGTTCTTAGCTGTGTCTCTGTTGGAGATCTTCTCATACTCAGTATAGGAGATGGCACTGAGAAGGATGGTTCTGGCCTTATGGTGATTCTTGAAATCACGCTTTTGTTGATCAGTCATTGATTTTCTATCAATCTTCTGACCAGTTGCATTCACAGGGTGCGTGTATCCATCTGTCACCATATCCCACAGATCAGCATCATGTGCTAGAAAGAAGCTTTCAATTCTGTCTTTCCAGTAGTCAAAGTTTTCTCCATCAAAGACTGGAGGTTTGCCGCTGAATCTGTCTCTATCCTCATTGTTGTCATTGCTGAAATGAGAGTTGTTTCCTTCCATAGTGTTTTTCTGACGCTGGGTCTTT
This sequence comes from Vicia faba, assembly GCA_948472305.1. Taxonomy (NCBI): domain Eukaryota; kingdom Viridiplantae; phylum Streptophyta; class Magnoliopsida; order Fabales; family Fabaceae; genus Vicia; species Vicia faba. Next base: position 411,943,240 of record OX451739.1, read on the forward strand.
TACTGACACGGTTAAGTGTTTTAGCTCAGAACCAGGCGCTCTGATGCCAATTGAAGGGGTGAAAAACACAAGAAGGGGGGGTTGAATTGTAAAACTGGAAACTTAAAGCAAATGACAAGGTATTTTTATCCTGGTTCGTTTGATCTCAAACTACTCCAGTCCACCCGTTCAAGGTGATTTCGCCTCTCTCCAACGAGGTCTTAATTCACTATATTCAACTGAATACAAATCTGCTTTAGCACCTGCTAAAACCTTCTTGATTCAAACCACAATCCGGTTTGTCAAGGCAACACTTTCTTACAAAGGTATAATCAAATGTGTGTGAATGTTTCTACAAAACTATATCACAACTGTGATGTTTACACAAATGAAGCTTAGAATACTAGGATGCTAAACGCTAATGAAGTATCAGAGTTTGTTGGTTTAGCAAAACTTGTAGAGTGAAGATTATTGTTCAGCTTTGTGCGTGTAGAGAGTTTGGAAGCATTAGCCGTGATAATCTTCAAAGCTTGGTTTATATAGCACTTGAGAAGATGAACGTTGAAGCAAATATTCTTGATTCAATGCTATTAACAAGCTTTCCTTTTTGAGCAGATCTTGTCTAGAATGATGCCGTTGGTATTGATTAGCTTTCAATGCACAGTACCGTTGCTTCTTCAATGCACGATCTGGCTTGGCTCATTCTGATTCTGCTTCGCTGCTGATGAACTAATTTGTTTCTGTATCAGAGTGTTTTACGCGCAGTTCTGTTCATCAAGCTTCAGCATGTGCAAGCGTTGATCATCTGATCTTGACGTTCTGATTCAGCAACTTCTGATGCTGATGTACAAACTCATATTCTGATGCTGAAAACGTGATCTTGCTTATTTTAATCAGCATATCTGCAAGTCAGAGCATAGTAATTTTAGGCAGCATATAATTCAATCATAAAATATTTAACTACTATATCTTTTCACTTTGTTATCATCAAAACTTAAATATAGGGTACTAGATTCAAACATTGTTCTAACACTGATCCGATAAAAATTGACCGAGTTATGAATTTTCGATGTTTCGACCCAGATGAAATAATATTCAGCATTCAGGATTTTCGGCGCGTCACGCGCACTCTGAGAAAAAAATGAAGGCCTTTTGAATATCGTTCAAGCTCAATACCTCCTGTAAAAACGTAGTAAACTCAATTTGTGAAATTTTGGCGCTTGAACCAGTTGGATACGATGAAAATCGACCAAGTTATGATTTTCTGAACATGACACAAATAAACTTCTGTCACAAATTTTCCGTACGAAAATACTTGATAAATCCACATTTTTGAAGACCTTCTGATCGAAATTGGATTCCAGCCGTGAGAGATGAAAACATAGATGACGTCAAGAAAGAATTTTGGCCACCAGAACGGGTTCAAAACAAGCCACGATCTTCAAGTTATGAATTTTTTTAATGTGTAAAAACTGCACTTTCAGCACACTTTTTCAACACATTTCTTCGAGAAAAATCGCACAGACAGAGACCTTCTTTAAAGAATTGGCTCTCGATCCGAACCTGAATTTGAGAATATGTTATCAGGGATATCTTGGCGAAGAACACCTGAATATGACTCGTCGGGTTGGACTTGTGAATCTTTGAACCCCGAATCATTGCGAAACGGCGAACCGATCTTCAGCACTAAAAATACTCTTAGAACATCCATTGACGAAATAAACGTCGCTTGTAACCTGAACAAGTTTGCTAAATATACCTTGATTCCATAACCATAAAACCAATGATATGCATGTATGTAATAATGAAATGTAATCCAAAAAGATCGAAATAAAGAGGATAAATTTTGGGGTACAACACGGCCTGACATGTCTGAAAAGATAAAAGCGGAAGTGATGAAGCAATTTGATGCAGGATTCCTAGCTGTGACATCTTATCCTTAATGGGTTGCAAACATGGTCCCAATGTAGAAGAAGGATGGAAAAGTTCGTATGTGTGTAGACTATAGGGATTTAAATAGGGCAAGCCCCAAAGATGATTTCCATATACCTCATATCGAAGTCTTGGTTGACAACACCGCTCAACATAAAGTCTTCTCCTTCATGGATGGATTTTCTGGCTACAACCAAATCAAGATGGCTCCCGAATACATGGAGAAGAGCACCTTTGTAACTAAATGGGGCACCTTTTGTTACAAAGTCATGCCGTTCAGATTGAAAAATGCATGGCAACATATCAAAGAGTTATGGTAGCTTTATTTCATGATATGATCCATCATGAAATAGAGGTCTATGTGGATGATATGATTGCAAGGTTGCAAACTGAAGAAGAGCACCTCAATCACCTACACAAGTTATTTGAGAGGTTGAAGAAGTACAAGTTAAGGCTGAATCCTAACAAGTGCACTTTCGGAGTAAGGTCTGGAAAATTTCTAGGTTTAGTGGTCAGTGGTAAAAGCATCAGAGTTGATCCTGCAAAGGTTAAATCCATTCAAGAAATGCTCGTTCCCCATTCTGAGAAATAAGTTAGAGGATTCTTGGGTCGCCTTAACTACATTGCATGCTTCATATCTCACCTAACTGCTACTTGTGAGCCAATCTTCAAACTCTTGAAGAAAGATCAAGTAGTCAAATGGAACAATGACTGCCAAGCAGCCTTCGACAAAATCATGGAATATTTGCAAGATCCTCATATCCTTATGCCTCCAATTGAAGGAAGGCCCTTGGTCATGTATTTGATTGTGCTAGAGAATTCTATGGGGTGTGTGTTGGGACAACATGATGAGTCTGGCCGAAAAGAGCATGCAATATACTACCCGAGAAAAAAGTTTACCGATTGTGAAACAAGATATACACTGCTCGAGAAAACTTGATGCGCTCTGACATGGGCTGCTCGCCAACTAAGATAGTATATGTTGACTCATACCACTTTTTTGATTTCTAAGATGGACCCTATCAAGTACATCTTCGAGAAGCCATCTCTCTCTAGACGAATAGCTAGATGGCAAATGATTTTGACCGAATATGACATCCAGTATACCATACAAAAGGCCATCAAAGGAAGTGTATTGGCATATCATTTGGCCTATCAAGCTGTTAATGATTACCAGTCTATGAACTTTGACTTCTCGGATGAGAATATTATGCTAGTAACTGACTGTGAAGAACCTGGACCGTATGACGGATCTGAACAAGGATCCCGATGGACTATGGTTTTTGACGGGTCTTCTAACGCTTTAGGTAATGGAATTGGTGTTGTGATCATTTCTACTGAGGGTTTCCATACTCCTTTCACTGCTAGATTGTGCTTCGATTGTACGAACAACATGGCTGAGTATGAAGCGTGCATATTGGGTCTAAAGGCTGCCATTGACTTAAGGATCAAGTTCTTGAACATATTCGAAGATTATGCTCTATTGATCAGTTAAGTCAAAGGAGAATGGGACACTAAGAATCCCAACCTTATTCCTTACAAGTAGCTTATGTTAACCCTAATACCATACTTCGAGGAGATCACCTTTGAATATTTCCCTAGAGAAGAAAATCATTTGGCTGACACCTTAGCAACAATGTCTTCCATGTTCAAGGTCAAATGGGACAACAAAGCTCCTATGATTACAATCAAAAGATTTGACGAACCTGCACACTATTATGAGCTTGACACTGACGAAGAGAAACCATGGTACCATGAAGTAAGGAGATATCTTGAAGCACAAGAGTATCCTGAAGGAGCTTCTATCAATGATAATAAATTATTGCAAATATTCTCAACCAAATTCTTCCTAAGCAATGGAATCCTGTACAAGCTCAACCATGATTCTACTCTACTCCTGTGTGTGGACAAGAAGGAGGCAGAGAAAATTATGGAAGACATGCATGATGGAATCTTTGGGACTCACTCTAATGGGTACACTATGGCCAAGAAAATCCTGAGGGCTGGTTTCTATTGGTCCACAGTGGAAACTGATTATCATTATCACTCAAGGACTTGTCCCAAGTGTCAAATCTATGCTGACAAGGTCCATGTACCTCTAATTCCCCTGAATGTCATGACCGCTCTGTGGCCGTTTGCAATGTGGGGCATTGACATGATTGGAGATATCAAGCCTACTGCTTCCAATGGACACCATTCCATCCTTGTTTCCATTGATTACTTTACCAAGTGGGTCGAAGTTGCCTCATATGCCTCAGTTACCAAGAATGTTGTAGCCAGGTTTATCAAGCATAACCTTATCTGCCATTACGGTGTCCTCGAAAGGATCATCACGAACAACGGAACCAATCTCAACAATGTATGATTACAGAACTTTGTACTCAGTTCAAAATCAAGCATCACAATTCTTCTCCGTACAGACCCAAGATGAATGGCGCAGTGGAAGCTGCCAAAAAAAATATCACGAAAATTGTATAAAAGATGGTGGTAACATATAAAGATTGGCATGAGATGTTACCATTTTCTCTCCACGGCTACCGTACGTCAGCTTGAACGTCAACTGGGGCAACTCCTTTCTCTCTGGTCTAAGGCATGGAAGTTGTCTTGCCTATAGAAGTTTAAATTCCTTCCCTAAGGATTATGAAAGAGGCGGATCTGGGCGAAGACGAGTGGATGCAGACTAGGTTGGATCAGCTAAACTTGATCGATGAGAAGCGGCTGGCTGCTGTTTGTCATGGTCAGATGTATCAAAAGCGCATGATCAAGGAGTTCAACAAAAAGATCAAGCCTTGAGCGTATCATACTGGTGACTTGGTAATAAAGCGCATCATTCTCCCACAAGGCGACCCTAGGGGGAAATGGACTCCCACTTACGAAGGACCATTTGTTATAAAGAAAGTTTTCTCTGGTGGAGCCATGATGCTGACTACTATGGATGGCGAAGACTTCCCACATCCTGTGAACGCGGATATAGTAAAAAAAACTATGCATAAAATAACCCGCTAGGTTGACACACCTTGGTAAAAATAAGGGCATCCCGGCGAACCAAAAAGGTTCGGGTAAAAGTTAGGGATATATGCAAAATATTGTACAATTAGCAAGTTAAAAACCCGAAAGGGCGGCTTGGGCAAAAAAGGGTATCCTGGTGGGCTGAAAACCCGAAAGGGCAGTCCAGGCAAAAGTTAAGGATCAAAGCGTATAACTATGTCCCGTGGAATCTCTACAGCCAGCTTTATTACCAAGGTCCGAGTTCAAATGATCCAAGATCAATCCAATCAACTTCTTTCAATGGCAAGGGATGATCTTCGAAGACAAAGGGGCAATAACGGAGTTGGAACACAATGAGATCACTTCCACATGGCTATTATTTTTGCTTTCACCTTGTATTTCCTTTCATTCTTTCGACGATTTCCTCTTACTATGATCTCTTCCTCTTTGTACAAAAATGTCTATTTATAGGCAAACATCAATACAAATATACTTTGAAGTGCAAGCTTCTTTTTTTTCTGTTTGAGTGAAAAAGCATCCAATGACCAAAATTGAATGAACATATGCATATGAACATGATTAAACTTATTAACAAATGTAATAATAAAAATAGTAACAAGCATCTCCTTAAGGATTTGGGATATCCCCACAAAGATAAGATTATCCCCCACAGAGACGGATTCATGCAATCCCCAGCCAAAATTCCAGTCTCTTAAAAAACCCTCTCCCCAGCTGAGTTGGTCTTAGAAAGAAGCCTTATGGAGTTCTACCTAAAAGAGTCACTTCCCCAGAAGGTCGTCAAAATTTTCTCTTTAACCGGGTTTATTTCCCCAACATCCTACAAATTTCCCAGCTCGAGTTTACCTCTCAGACTAATATCAAGGGACCAAAATCCTTAATCCCTGGTAAAGTCATTGCAATCCTCACAGAGTCGTTGCTATCCCCGAAAGTTACTGTGAAGCCTGGAAACTGATCAGATAATAGTTGACTCCATTTCTCCAAGCAAGTTACTGCGAAGCTTGGAATCCGACCAGATAACAGTTCAACTTCATCTTTATAGCAAGTTACTGCGAAGCCTGGACCCGACCAGATAACAGTTTAAGTTGCTGAAACCTGGACCCGACCAGATAACAATTGTTCTCAATTTCAAGTTACTAAATCCTGGACCCAACCAGATAATAGTTTAACTTCTCCAATTACTGCATAGCCTGAACCCGACCAATTAACAGTTCAGGTTACTAAAACCTGGACCCGACCAGATAACAGTTCCAGTTGTTGAAACTTGGACCCGACCAGATAATAGCAAATCTCAATTTTAAGTTACCAAAGCCTGGACCCGACCGAATAATAGTTTAACTTCTTTAGTTACTGTAAAGCCTGGACCCGACCAGAAAATAGTTTGAGTTGCTGAAACCTGGACCCGACCAGATAACAGTTAACCTTAAGATCAAATTGCTGAAGCCTGGACCCGACCAGAAAACAATTTGAGTTGCTGAAACCTGGACCCAACCAGATAACAGTTATCCTTAAGATCAAATTGCTGAAACCTGGACCCAACCAGATAACAGTTCGATTTGTTGAAACCTAGACCCGACCAGATACCAGTTAACCTTAAGATCAAATTGCTGAAACTTGGACCCGACCAGATAATAGTTCGAGTTACTACGAAACCTGGACCCAACCAGATACCAGTTAACCTCAAGATCAAATTGCTGAAACCTGGATCCGACCAGATAACAGTTCGAGTTACTACGAAACCTAGACCTGACCAGATAATAGTTTAACTTCTTCAAATCACTAACAAAACTCCTCTTCCCTAGTAGAGTTTTCCACTATCCCCAATAAGTTGCTGCAAAGCCTGGAACCCGACCAGATACCAATTAACTTCTTTATCCCTAACAAGTTGTTGTGAAGCCTGGAATCCAACCAGATAACAGCTAAACTTTCTTCCTCTCCAATCAAGAGATATCTCCCCGGTAGAGCAACGGACAACTAAAATTCCTGAACTTTATTCCCCAAGCAGAAATTAACGCTCCCCGTAGAGTTCCCTCAAGCAAAGTCAACGTTCCCAAGCGGATTTCTCCTCAAACAGCAGAACAGGAATCCCCATCGAAAACACTCTAAACAAGGTTTAAAGATACACCTACTCTTCATCTCCAACAGCAGTCTGGGATTCAGCTTCCCTGTACTCCCCAGCATTTGTCAAGGATTTATTTTCCTATACAAAGTTACATTTCAATAACATTTGTTCATCATATCACATACATAGCAAATACATATGGCATAATCTCATTTAGTTTGAGAACATCATTACACCATGCATGCAACTAACCCTCTTCCTTGCAGGAAAAATCAATCATCAATCAAAATCCTCTTCTGGTTGGATTTACTCCTTCCAGTTAATAATAGGAAATCAACATTGCTCTTCTGGATGGATTCACTTCTTACAGTTAATGATAGGCGATCAATTAAGACCTCTTCTAGTTAGATTTATTTCTTCCAGATTAAAGACAGACGAACAAAGACCTCTTCTGGTTAGATTTATTTCTTCCAGATTAAAGACAGGAAAACAAACCTCTTCTGGTTAGAGTTATTTCCCTAGTGAAGTCACCAAGAAAATACCTCTGCTGGTTTAGATGGTTCTCTTCCAGTTAAAAACAGGCATAAGACATCTACAGTTTCAGTATAAATCGACCAAATATTTATTCTGATACTTCTCCCTCGATAGTTACTCCGGACAGCATCTGTAAGCCCATCTCCAACAAGCTCTTCATCACTTCTCCAAATGGAATCTCTAAGCCCATTCCTGATAATCAACAAATAGTTCACCTCATGTACAAGTGAGTGCAAATTTCTGGGCACTTAAGTGTTCAATCATCTTCCACCTTCAAGTCACGAATGGCGGACTCGCCAATCTAACTCATCAGGTTTAAGAAGATTGAACAGGAGCAGTTGTTGTACCCCAAAATTTTCTCTCTCTTTTCTCAAGACATTCCTCATAAAGGATCTCTGATGCTTAAGGATTCTCAAGGAATTGACCAAACAAAATCACCTTCGAGACGTTGAGACCACAAACTAGGGTTTTGAATAAGAACGACTTATCATTGACTTTTGACATAATACATGACTTAATGGCTTGAATAATAATCTCAAAAGACTCAAATATGACATGTTGACCCAATTCCATGGCTTAAATCATTTCTCAAAATCAGTGGATTGATAGTTGAAATTTGGTCAACTGATGAAAAGTCAACTGATACGCCAAAAGATAAACTTTGACTTTTCGGTCAAAATTTGGTTTCAAACATCAAAATCCATCAAGACATTCAAGAATATCAAGCTTGATCATCAATAAATCAAGAAAGTCAAAAGTCAATGTGAAAAGTCAAACTTTTCAAGACTTAGAAATTTTTCTAAGTGTTTTTTATACATGATAATTTCATTAGTTCATGCCATTATTTCACCAAGATGCAAGATGATTAAAAGAAAACTTTCATCATGAAAGTTGTAGATCTTGATGATATCTACAACTTTTCTTTGATTATCAAGTCCTATAAGTGCTTGGATTTTGAGTTATAAATTCATGAAGTCATGGCATTTTTGTATAAACACTTAGAGAAATTTTCAGCAGGATTGGTCAAGTTTTTATCCCAACTTCTTGGCTAATTTTCATCAAGTTCCAATTGGATTATTCAAAAATATAAAACATGAAGGTTGTAGAGGATTTTACAAGCTTTCCAAAATGTCAAAGAACTCATGGAGATCATACTTGAGCTAAGAGAATCAAAGACATGAAGTTAGAGTGTCATTCTTGAATTACAAGGCAGATTATGTGATGAACAAAAACCAAATAATAGCCATGCTGCATAATCTTCACTTTGAAGACCTCAAACTTGTATATCACTCCTTAATTAAATTATTACACAACTGATTAAACTATGATCCAAGTGTTTGATCCTTTGCCCAATTGATCATTCCATTTTTGGAAGAAAGTAACATATCCATTCTTGAAAAGTTCACTTTAATCACAAAGTCAATTTCTTGAGCCTCTAACTTGTTGTTATGATCACACTCAACTTCTACAAGTTAGAAAAAATATGTTTAAAGTGAACAACCACTTTAGATAGCTGGGTACAAACATTGGAAACATGTTCTTCATGCTTGCTTCAAAAACAAGAAAGATAGCCATAACATGTGATTTCAAAATCCGAGTTGTTTCAAGTCTCAAACTTTATCTATAAATAAAGAGGCCATTTACAAGACTAGGCTAGAAGTTTTGTTGTATAGTAAATCCCTCAAAATATCATACTCTCAAAAATCCATAACTGTCCAAAAAGCCTTCACTCTTGAATTTTTGAAGTCAAAAACTTTGAACCTCTCACACCTTGCAAAGTTCTGTCCAAAAAAACCATCCAAGCACTCCACATACATCATATAAGAGTTGTTCAAACACAAGAACAACTTCTGTAACATCACTATTACCATTCCCTAAGCTCAAAAATAGCCAACACAACAGTTCAAACTCAAAATACAAATTTCAGCTTAAAGGTAAGTTTTCTTAACTTTGAACTTTTCATTTCAAACATCATTAGTAATCCATTGTTGAAGATAGATGTAGTAATTGTTGCCTTTTGAAGCTAACCATTTCCTTTCTTTTCATTCTTGTCAATACTGTGTTGAGAACAGACCTATACATACAATAGAACAATGTTCAAGGCAAAAAACTGCAGCATGAGTCAACACATACTCACATGAGTCGACTCATTTTAGTGACAGAACCAGACATGAGTCGACACAAGACATTATAAGTCGATACATACTGCTATCCAGACCAAGAAACAGAAATACCAAAGTTGTATGATTTGACACAAAACACAAATGTGTCGACACAAAACACGAATGTGTCGACACAAACAAGAAATGAGTCGACACATACCCTTATGAATCGACTCATACTGAGCTGATTTTGGTTTTACAGGAACAAGAAAGGTTATTTGTCGATGCAAAGATGCATGTGTCGACACATAATGGTTAAAAAATGTTTTTCCTTTCTTTTGCACTGTTTTTATATTTTCTATATATTTTATTTCATTTCAATTCAATATGGTTGTAATAATTAGGACTTTTATTACTTTCCACCCCCATTTGTAAATTTGTATACCCCATCCCCAAATGATGTAATAGCATAAGACATTTATTTTTCGCAATTTATCGCTTTTATATAAAATGCTAGTAATTAGGGTGTGTATGGAAAGATTTAAAATTAACAAGTAGACAACCCTAATTAAAGACAAAGGTGCATGAAAACAAAACACTTTGCACACTTGCACCTCTAGGGTTAACTCCACTTTGTTGCCTTAAATAAATAGTCATGTCCCTCGAACGTGGGGTGTTTTAGCAAAGACCCTCGAATACAAGATCGTAGTCCCTCGATGACTCTTCAATGTTTCCTTCTGTAAACGATCTTAGACCCTTACGACAAATTTCTAAGGTATCCTACAATATTTCCTTCTATGACTATACGATGACCCACACCCGTCCCTTCACATCTAATGATAGGGCTTCTTACCAATCAATGGTAAGATAGTAACATCTAAAGGAGGAGGAAAAGAACTAAGACTTTTTTGAGTAGGTAGAACGCTCATAGTTGCTTGCTCACAACCTTTTAAAATAAAACATCTTTCAAACACACTAACACTTTCAAACATGAAATATTTTCAAAATTCAACACTTTGTATGCATTCTTATAGAAACGAGAATCATTACAAAGTTCTCCGAAATGAAGGCACTTTCAAAAATACTTTCAAAAACCATCACAAACACATTTAAAACAAAGCATTTTCAAAGTGAGATAGCAACTAAGAGCCCGTAGATAACTACGGATGAAAAGGGTGCTAATACCTTCCCTTTTCATAACCTACCCCCCGAACTCAAGAAAACATCTCAAAAGGTATTTCTTGTTCTTTTCACCCTTTCCTTTATTGGATAAAAGAAAAGTCGGTGGCGACTCTTGCTATCTGCGACAATTGCGATAAAATGTAAAACACCCAAGTTAGTTCTCCCACCGTATTACAGGATGCAACTATTTAGAGTACCCCTCCCCTTTTTGTATCGAGTATGAAGCATATAATAAATATCAGCAAGTAAAGTGGGAGTTGGGTCTTGTTGTACCCCAAAATTTGCCCTCCCATTTCCTCAACATTTTCTCATCACAAGACCCTTTGAAGATCAAGCTCCAGTTAGGGTTTCCTCTGCTCAAGACTTCTCCTTGCACTGTGGACCCAAATTAGGGTTTGTGTTTACACAAACATGTTTTGACCTAAAAAGCCTAAGATGACTTTCATGCTTCATGTTGGACTCCCAAGTTTATCCATACCAAGTTTCAAGTCTTGATTCCAAGTTTTGCCCAGTCAATTGGACAGATGACCTAGAAATCAGCTGTATTGGGGAAAAAGTCAACTGTGGCCAATTGACAGTCAAATCTCATGAAAATTGACCCACATCAACATTATGAACTCATATGGACCATTTGATCAAGTTTGGATCACAATTCCACAAGAAATTTGATCAGATCACCAAAAGGGCAAAATGGTCATTTTCAGGGTTTTGACTGCACAAAGGCAATTTTTGACTGTTTGACCTAGCCAATGGCAAACCAAGATCACATATGGACTCAAGGACCCCATGGAATTATCTTGACATGCTCAACAAACTCAAAAGATCCCAAGTATACAAGATTGACAGTTGAATTTCCCAGTCAATTGATCAATTTTGACTGTATACTGAAAAGTCAAACTTTGACTTTTTGGTCAAAATCAAGAGTCAAGATTCATTTTTCATCAAAACATGCCAAATCATGAAACTTGTTCATCAAGAAATCTCAAAATGCAAATTAGGGTTTGAAATGGGAATTTTTCATAACTTAGAATTTTTCTAAGTTATGGAAAACCCTAATTTTTTCCCAACTTTGCCCCACTTTTTCACCAAGATTCATTTGGATTCAAACAAAAGTCAAAACATGAAAGTTGTATCTGGTTGCATAATCTACAACTTTGATTCACAAAGTTTTCCCATTTGAAGCTTGTATCTCAAGTTACAAATTTTTGAATAAGGGCACTAAACCATTCTTAACTTAGTGAAAATTTGACCTATTTTGGAAAAGTTTTTTACCCCACTTCAAGGCCATTTTCCATACACTTCCACTTGGAATTTCAATTTGCATTTCAAATATGGATTGTAGTACACATTCCAAGATTTCCAAAATGTCCAAGAACTTCTCAAACAACCTCATGGTTAGGGAGAATCGAATTTCACAATATGGCAAAAACTCACTTTGTTCATGAACAAGTTACATATCCATAACCTTGCAATTTGAACTCAGCATGCCTTAAGCTAGATTACAGGTCTTTTATCTCATCTACACTCCATAATTTAATGCCAATCCTTTGTGCCAAGGTGTTGTTCTATGAGTTTGGACATTGTATGCAAGATTAATCCATTTATAGATAAAGCATAATATCCATTCTTGAAAAGTTGCACTTTATGTCAAATTGAAAATCCAACAAGTACATTGCAAATCTGATTGGCACAAGATTATGGACAAATCACACTGATCAAGGAGGGATTATGCAGCACATTAGGGGGTCCTCTACATGCCTAGAAACATAAGTTGACATTTGTTGCTTAAAGTTGAAGAAAAGTGCCATAACACATACCAACTCCCATATCAGCTCAAGAACACTTAGACAAAGTTATCAAACACATTCCACACAACACAACCAAGCTAATACACGAGCCCTTAGCCTTCAAAACACCCTCAATCTCAGAATCACTCTCAAACTGCAAAAACAGGGCAAGGCCTGCAGTTTGAGTATCATCTCTCAATCCCTTCAAGCATTCTTACCCAAACTAGTTCACATACATTCCCTAACATCTATGCAAGCTAACCAAAAGCAAAAACACGACCTGTAATCCCTCTAACTGGTTCCACCATTTTCATATTTCTGACTTGCAGGTGAAGTTCTCTAGCTCGATTCAGAAGCTTTCAAGACAAAGTAAACATTGGAATAGCATCCCTGGACCTCAAGGAAGCTTTTCCAATCATCACCTTGCCCTGAAAGTTCCTACATTTCCAGATAGAACTTCAACTGAACAGGTAAGTTTTTGAATTCGTATCTCTCTTATTAAGCATCATTAGCTTTAAGTTTGTGAAGAAACAATGTTCTACTCATGCCACTGAACATGTACATTCTTTTACTTTTCATTTCTTTTGCCTGAGCTGTGAGAATTTAAGGTCTAAAAATGGTAGAAAACTTAGGTCAGGATTTGGGATTGTTAAAATTCTCTCTCATTTCTGAGAGTTAGGAGATGTTCTTCATATATTTGGAATCGTGGTTTCATGATTAACATTTCTTATGTTGGAAGTTTGTTCAAAAAATCAAAGAATCAGGATATTCAAATGGAGCTTCTTGCGCGCGTTTTTGAACAAATTTTTGTTCAGAGGTTGAAGAAGGTGTTTCATGGGTTGGGCCAGTTTTGGTTCTGCTTTTTGCACCACATAATTGCTTTTACACCCCCAAGGCCCATTTGCTTATTTCTTTGACCTTTTGACTTTTTCTTTTTTTGATTGACTTTGTTTATTTTTTCTCATGACATTAAAAATATAAAAATATTTTTTCTCACTATTTTTGATTTTTTTAGGCATTTATTTAATTTTCTTTTAGTTTATACATAAATAGATATATATATATTTTGTTTAAAATACTAAAAAATAGTACAAATGCATTTCTATACATTTTTATTTTTGTTTTACTTTCTGAAAATATTTTATAGAAAAATTACTTTTTTTATTAAATATTAAATATTATTATTTTTTATATATAATACATATTTAGAACTTAATACATAAATATATATATTTATTAATATACTTAGAATAAAATACCAAAATACACATATTTTATTTTATTATTATTAAACACTAAAAAATCATTTTTTACAAATATATTTCTTTTCTTATTTTATTTTTGTGTATAAATGATAAATATTGTATATATTAATAAATAATACATTTTGTTTAATAGAATTAGGGTTTTGCCCTAAATTCAAAAATACTCCAAAAATAATATCTTTTTATTTTCTTTTTATTTTACATAAATAATAATTTTTTTTTCATACATATAAAAAAATCTTTTTTGCATTCTTGCATATTTGTTCTATTTCTATTTTATTTATGCAATTAAATTATATTGTAAATATCCAAAGCAAATGATGTAATAGCTTAGATTCAATTTCTTGTCTAAATACCTCCCCATTTGAACATTTGTACCCCCCCTCCCTATATTATTGTGTTGTAATAGCGTAGGAGTTTAAATTTCGCACTTTATCGCTTTCTAAGTATACAATGCTAGAATTATGGTTTATATGCGAATAAAATGAACAAAATAGTTATGACCTAATCTCAAGACAAACAAGCATGAAAATGGATACACAAATCACACTTGCACCCCCTAGGGTATTCCACTTTGTTGCCTTCAAATAAATGGGCCATATTGCATGTTAGGTCTCTTTAGGCAAAACAAACAAATTGAATGATCATAGTCCCTCGATAACACTTTTCAAAATATTGCCAAACAAATGATCAAGTCCCTTAAAGAAAATGCCTAAAGATACTTGGCACCATTGCAATTATGGTCCAAACGATGACCCGCGCCCGTCCCTTTAACATCCTAACATGAGATTGTCCACCAAATACAATGGTGGAACAAACTTATTAAAAGGGTTAAAACATAGCAATAAACTTTGAGAAATTTAGGAGTAGATAACCTCTTAGTTACTTGAATCAAAACTTGCAAAAAAACAAAACACTTGCCTATTTTCTAAAACCACACCTCACAACACTTTAAAAACAACTTTCAAAAGCAAATGAAAACCTTTTCAAAAGACATACATCTTTGTATACATCCCCACATGGATCATTACAAAGGTTGCCACCACATTGGCTTCTTTTCAAAACATTTTTAAACCCACACACACAAGCACCATTTCAAATAATTGAAAACAAAAGGCAAGTGATCTAAGCAAGTAACTAAGAGCCCATGGATAACCATGGATAAAAAGGGTGCTAATACCTTCCCTTTCTATAATCTACTCCCCGAACCCAAGAAAACATCTCAAAGGTTTTTGCTGTGCTTTTTAAACCTTTCCTTAGGATAAAATAAAAAGTCGGTGGCGACTCTTGCTCAACCGAAACATTTGCGAAAACAAACGCAAAACCATAGTCAGTTCTCCCACCGTATCACAGAACTGGCGACTCTGCTGGGGATTATTTTAAAAGTGGAGTAACCTTAGGGCTTAGATCACCCTCTTGCATGACTAATTGTTTGAATTGTTTGCTTTATACTTTGGCTCTATTTGTTTGGGTTTGCAATCCTACACCCGGATTTTAGGAAACATTTATAGATAGCAATACGTTGTGGAAACTGTGCGGGGTATACCGACACGGTCGAAGCAATAGCTATATTAGTGCGACATATTTGTGAGTACCGGTAACCCTTGAGTTCAATCAAGGAGAGTACGGGGCCGCTGAGTGATGTCACTAAGCACTAATGACCTAGAACCTTACTTGACCATATTGGCCTTTTATTAGGGGTAGTGAGATGACCGGCTTTGGTGCAGTCCGAAGTTGGTAGATACTCGATACTACACTCATTGAGGGTTGTGTTCTTGGAATATTTTGGTCGCTAGTTAAGTGGCTAAACCAAAACAATGAACAATGAAAACAATCCAGTGATATTGAGCTCCTTAGAACCCGGTTACTATTTATAGGACAGGTTTTTAAGCCAACTACACTCAAGAGGGTACTTACCTATGAAACCCCATGCAAGCCTGAAACTAGGGTTTGGTGTGATTTGCTTGTACATATGTTTTGTGCATACATCATAAACATCATGAAGCATCATATGCATTCTCTAACCATTTCAAGGGTTTTGGATCTTCATCTTTGTTCTTGTTTTGTAGGACATGGAAATTCCTCGCAGAAATACCATTCAAGTCAACCTTGTGAGAATCTCTCCTCAACTCAAGGAGATCACCTCAAGAATTCCGGAAAACTCATCCTTCAGTGAAAGACATGGTAGACTGCTCAGCCTAGTCAACACCAACATTGAAGAAGACATGATGAAAGTGCTATTCCAATTCTTTGACCCTCTTCACCACTGTTTCACTTTCCGTGATTATCAGTTGGTACCCACTTTGGAGGAGTTTTCTCAACTCCTGAGAATTCCTATCCTTAATCAACTACCCTTCAACGGTACGGAAAAGGAACCAAAGCCGGAAGATGTTGCTCGAGCATTACATCTACAACCATCCGACATCAAGGGGCATTGGGAAACTAGAAGCGGCGTCAAAGGATTCTTAGCCAAATTCTTGTTTGAGAAGGCACAAGAATGTTGGAACTCATTGGACCTACAAGCCTTTGAAGAAATTGTGGCACTCCTTATCTATGGGTTGGTCTTGTTCCCAAATCCTGACCAATTGGTAGATGTCAATGCCGTCAAAATCTTCTTGTCCAGAAATCCGATACCAACATTGCTTGGGGACATTCTTCACTCATTTTACACACGAACAATGAGAAAGAGGGGTGTTCTCATGTGTTGTACTCCTATCCTTGCAAGGTGATTTATTTCGCACCTTCCACAATCTGTCTTGAAGAATGACCAAGGTATAAGGTGGTCCCAACGGTTGATGACTCTTACCCATTCTGATGTACATTGGTGTTCTCGATCCAGAGAAAATGTCATCATTGTCGATCGTTGCGGAGAATTCCCTAATGTTCCTTTACTTGGAATTAGAGGAGGTATCACCTACAACCCTTGCCTAGCTTTGAGGCAATTTGGATATGCACGGAGGGATGGCCCTCATGACATGTTGATTCCTGACCTAGTTTTTGACTTCGACAACGATGCGCAAGGACTTCGCCAAAGATTCATCAGAGCTTGGGGAAAACTCAACAAGGTTGATAGCAAGACTCTGGGACACAAGAACTCCATCCCTCTTGAGCCCTATCTCAAGTGGGTACGAGCCCGAGCCCAAAGTCTAATGATGCCTTATCCTCATGTACTCCCAGTGATTAAAGAGCCTGTCAATGAAGGAGAGGTTCCCTACACCATCCTACATCCAGACATGCCTACATCGTGGGAGGAAATGCAGAAAAGTTGGATTCAGCTCAAGGAGGAACGGAACACTTTTGAAGCTAGCTACTACGCCAGTGAAAAGAAGGTTCTAGAGCTTACCCGCCGACTCCACGAGCAAGAGGCCCTCAATACCTACATCGCACCCAAAAGGATGCGCAATGTCTTTTTGCCTTAAGAAGTTTATTTTGTAATATTTGGCCCATGGGGCATTTATGTACTGACAAATTTCTTCTTATTAATATGACGTGCGTTCTTCTTTGTCTAAAACAATTTTGAATGTCCTAAATCCTTGAATGCATTGCCTACATAAGCATACCATTCATCATGTGCATAAGCAGGTCTCATTCCAGGTTTCCTTATCTGTCTGCTGTTTATTTCAGTAGGATGGATCTCGAGCAAACAATCAAAGACCTACAGGCTCAGAATGCACAATTCCAGCAACTCCTGATAACCTTGGCTAAGGGTCAGGAGGATATCAAGACTCAATTGGGGAATAAAGACCCGGTGAAAAAGAAGAAAAAGAGACTCGGGGTGGCTAATTTGGGGAGAAGATTTGACGGAGAAGCTCGGAGAGTGCTTGAATTTCCTCCTACTTCTGATGAAGGGACCAGTAAGAGAGATGGAGCTGCGGTGCCTTCCGAGTCTGATGCAGAAGAAGAAGAGGTTGAAGAGGATGAAGATTATTCTGACCAGCAATACCCTCCAGCTGATGATAAATACAAAGGGTTAGAAGACAGATTAGCTGCCATGGAATTACAAAGAGTACCGGGTTTGGATTTTGAAGACTTGGGTTTGGTTGTCGGGATTGTGATTCCCCCAAAATTCAAAGTGCCAGTGTTTGTGAGGTATGATGGGCTGTCCTGCCCCAAAATGCATCTTAGGTCCTACGTAAGAAAGATCCAACCCTATACGGCAGATAAAAACCTCTGGATTCATTTCTTTCAAGACAGCCTTTCTGGAGCTCAGTTGGAGTGGTTTTATCAGCTAGAAGGAACCAGTGTCCGGAATTGGGAAGATTTGGCCACCGCTTTCTACAAACAATACCAATACAATTCTGACCTTGCCCCTACTCGTACCCAACTTCAGGGTATGTCGTTAGGAACAAGCGAAGGATTCAAAGAGTACGCACAAAAATGGAGGGATTTGGCTGGCAGGGTGCAGCCTCCTTTAACCGATCGTGAGCTTGTTGATATGTTTCTAGGGACCCTATCTGGGCCATTTTTCAATCATCTGATTGGTAACTCTTCCGCGGGGTTTACCGATTTGATCTTAACGGGCGAGAGAATAGAAGCTGGCATCAAGTCAGGAAAGATTCAGAAGGGTGTTGCTGCAAGTACCGAGAAGAGGCCGTTTAAGAAAGAAGCAAGTGCCGTCTATGGTCCTAGAAGACAAGTCAAGCCAGAAAGTCGCCAAGCCGTCAATGCTCTGGTCATTTCAAAACCTGCTGCTGCTCCTCAGCAGTACAATCAACAAAGAAGTGAAAGGCCCAAGAGGCAGTATACTCGGCTGAGTATGACCTTATCTCAAATTTTACCCCAACTGCTATCAACCAATTTGGTTACCACCAAAGAAGCTCCTAAAGTCGTGAATACTGCGTCTCCTAAGTATAACCCAAATGCCCGGTGTGCTTATCATTCTGATAGTCCCGGGCACACTACTGATGATTGCTGGGCCTTGAGAAACAAAGTGCAAGATCTTATCGATGCGAAGGAAATTCAGTTTGAAGCGCCTGAGAGACCAAATGTTGTAACTGCTCCTATGCCCCAGCATAGGGTAAATGCCATTGAGGAAGAGTTGTATGCTGTTTCGGTGAATGAAGTTGTTACCCCTCTTTTGACTGTTAAGAGGAACTTACTACTAGCCGGTTTATTTCCGGGTTGTAGTAAGGGTTGCCTCCTGTATGCTGTAATCCCTACCGGTTGTCCACTGCTGAAGTCAGGCATCCAAAGCCTGATGGATAGCAAGGAAATTCTATTCAAGAAAACTGTTGTTCCATCTGTTTCCATTGAAGAAATATCTGTTGTCACGATCTACAATCCTGCCAAAGCTCCTATGAAGAAACCAGTCCAGATTATGTCTGTTGCACCCATCACTATTACTGTCCCGGGGCCTCTCCCATATGAGTCTGATAAAGCTGTTCCATGGCATTATGGAGCCGACGTGTATGTGCTTGGGGTGAAGCAGGAGTTCGACACCAATACCAGTATCAATAACATCACTGGTCCCGCCAAGATTACCCGCAGTGGTAGGCTCTTCTCGCCTGACATTGCACCGCCAGTTATCCGAAAACCTCTCACCATCACACCCGCAAGTGTGCATGTTCCAATTCAAGTTCCTGTGTCTACTACTGCCGCCGAGTCCTCTGATACTCGGGGCAAAGAAGTTGCTACTGATTCGCCTGCCAGGACGGAGGCACCAAAAAAGACTGCTGTGGAAGCCTCCCAACAAGAAATGGAGGAAATCCTTAAAATTATCAAAAAGAGTGACTTTAATGTTGTTGAACAGTTGGGGCATACTCCCTCCAAAATCTCTATGCTATCACTACTGCTATGCTCAGAGGCCCATGCAAAAGCCCTGATTTCATTTCTGAAAACGGCCCATGTACCGCAAGAGACCTCCGCGGATCAATTCACCGACTGTGTGGCTAATTTGACGGCTGACAATGGCTTGGGGTTCTCAGATGCTGACCTTACCGCCAAAGGGAAAAATCACAATGATGCCCTGCACGTCTCTATAGAGTGCAGGGGCACTACTCTCGCGCACGTGTTAGTGGATACCGTTTCTTCCCTGAATGTTTTACCCAAGAAGGCATTGGATCGCTTAGATTGTGAGGGTCTGGAGTTGAAACCTAGTAACATCATTGTTAGAACCTTCGACGGTTCTAAGAGGATGGTGCACGGTGAGGTAGACATCCCTATTCGTGTGGGTTCCCAAGTTTTCGGCTCAACGTTCTATGTAATGGATATTCGCCCATCTTACTCCTGCTTATTGGGTCGACCCTGGATTCACAAAGCTGGGGCAGTAACTTCCACTTTACACCAAAAGCTCAAATACCCTGTCAAAGGGAAGATTGTTACTGTGGAGGGTGAGGAGGAATACATGGTGAGTCACTTGAATTCATTCCGGTATATCGAGATGGACGGGGAGTTTATTGAAACCCCCTTTCAGCATTTCGAAGAAGTACCTCCAGTGTTGGCATCGGCTGAGGCAGTAGTTGAAGAAGACTTTCCGTTGAAGATGGCGTCCTTGAGGGATGCCCGGGCTGTAATCAAGAAAGGCAATTGTGCAAACTGGGGTCAGCTTCCTGACTTCACTCAAAAGAATGACAAGTTTGGGCTGGGCTTTACTGCAGAGGCTCAGAGGGTTGTGCGCAAGGAAAAGATCAGAAAGGCTCTGGTGTTTATCTCCAACCCAAGGGTGAATGCTATTGAGGAGGATGTGGAGGAAGAAGAGTTTGACAGTTGGATCTACCCGACTACCAGCAACGGACCAAGCAACTGGACGGCAAAGGATTTTACGCCTATCACATTTGTCACGCAGTAATTAATTTCTTTTGATTTCCAATTTGTAACAAACAATGTGTTAAAAATTTTATTGGCTCGGTGTCCTACCCGGGGCATCGTAGCTCCATTTGTGAGGGCTTTTTTGTATGACATTTCCATATATCATCAATCAAAACATTGGACGTTTGTTGCATTTCAAATCTTATGCTCTTTTTCTTTCTGTGTTATATATATTGCAAAATAGCTATATTTACACACACTCACTTATACAGGTTTCAATCCACTCTGGATCTCACTGGTAATAGCTCTGCTACCGCCAGTTATGACTTCGAGAATCCGATTAAATTGGCCGAGGACGAAGGTGAAGATGATTGCGAAGTGTCTGGTGAACTCGCAAGACTGCTACTCCAGGAAGAGAGGGCCATTCAACCACATGAAGAGCCGGTAGAAACGATTAACCTGGGTACTGAGACAGATAGGGAAGAGGTCAAGATTGGGGCTAATCTAGAGCTCAGCGTAAAGCAACGATTGATCCAGATGCTACAGGATTACATGGAGATATTTGCTTGGTCCTATGAAGACATGCCTGGTTTGGATGCCGACATTGTAGTTCATCACCTGCCAACCAAGGAAGACTGCCCTCCGGTAAAGCAAAAGGTCCGCCGTATGCGCCCAGAGATGTCTGAAAAGATCAAGGCTGAGGTTATGAAGCAATTCGACGCCGGGTTTCTAGCAGTAACTTCTTACCCTCAGTGGGTTGCCAATGTGGTGCCAGTGCTGAAGAAGGACGGTAAAGTCAGAATGTGTGTCGACTACAGAGATTTGAACAGGGCCAGCCCCAAGGATGATTTTCCTCTACCTCACATTGACATCCTCGTTGACAATACTGCTCAACACAAGGTGTTCTCCTTCATGGATGGTTTTTCAGGGTATAATCAGATCAAGATGGCTCCGGAAGATAGGGAAAAGACCACCTTTGTGACTCAGTGGGGCACCTTCTGTTACAAGGTAATGCCATTCGGATTGAAAAATGTTGGGGCAACCTATCAACGTGCCATGGTCGCTTTATTTCATGATATGATCCATCATGAGATTGAGGTATATGTTGATGACATGATAGCAAGGTCTCAAACTGAGGAGGAGCATCTTGACCATCTGAGGAAGCTGTTTGACCGACTCAAGTTATACAAGCTGAGATTGAATCCCAACAAATGCACCTTTGGGGTAAGGTCCGGAAAATTGCTAGGCTTCATTGTAAGTGATAAGGGTATTCAAGTGGACCCTGCCAAGGTTAAAGCCATACAAGAGATGCCAACTCCAAAGACAGAGAAAGAAGTCAGAGGCTTCCTGGGACGACTGAATTACATTGCCCGATTCATCTCACATCTGACTGCTACTTGTGAGCCAATCTTCAAATTACTGAAGAAAGATCAAGTAGTACGCTGGAACGATGAATGCCAGGCTGCCTTTGAAAGGATAAAGGAATATCTCCAAGAGCCACCCATTCTTATGCCACCAGTGGAAGGAAGACCTCTAATATTATACTTAACAGTACTTGATAATTCAATGGGATGTGTGCTGGGGCAGCATGACGAGTCTGGTCGAAAAGAGCACGCTATTTATTACTTGAGCAAAAAGTTTACCGACTGTGAGTCTCGTTACTCACTGCTTGAGAAAACTTGCTGCGCTCTAGTATGGGCTGCTCGCCGGCTGAGACAGTATATGCTGACTCACACTACTCTATTAATTTCAAAGATGGATCCCATCAAGTATATATTTGAAAAGCCCGCTCTGTCTGGAAGGATAGCGAGATGGCAAATGATCTTGACAGAATATGATATCCAATATACAACTCAGAAAGCAATTAAAGGAAGTGTACTGGAAGATCATTTGGCACACCAACCTGTGGACGATTACCAATCATTGAACTTTGATTTTCCGGACGAAGACATCATGGTGGTAACTGACTGTGAAGTACCTGGACCGGATGAAGGACCTGAGGAAGGATCCCGATGGTCTATGCATTTTGACGGAGCCTCCAATGCTCTGGGGAACGGCGTCGGCGCTGTAATCATATCTCCCAAAGGAACTCATACTCCACTCACCGCCCGATTGTGTTTCAACTGCACCAACAACATGGCGGAATATGAAGCATGTATCATGGGTCTGCAAGCTGCAATCGACTTAAGGATCAAGTTTCTGAGTGTCTTCGGAGATTCCACTCTCGTGATCAATCAGATCAAGGGCGAGTGGGATACGAAACACCCAAATCTTATTCCTTACAAGGAGTATGTGTCAACCTTGCTTCCCCACTTTGAAGAAATAACTTTTGAGCACTTCCCAAGAGAGGAGAATCAGCTAGCGGACGCACTAGCTACGATGTCTTCAATGTTCAAAGTTAAATGGGACAATGAGGCTCCCCGGATCATTATCTGGAAGTTGGACGAACCGACATACTGCTGCGAGCTTGAGGCTGAAAAGGTGACTGAAAAACCCTGGTATCATGAGGTGAAGAGGTACTTAGAAGCTCAGGAATACCCTGAAGGTGCATCTGTCAATGACAAGAAGTTCATGAGGAGGTTTGCGGCAAAATTCTTCCTCAGCAACGGCATTCTCTACAAACGGAATCATGATTCAACTCTACTACGTTGTGTGGATAAGGCTGAAGCAGAGAAGATCATGTTGGAACTGCATGAAGGTACATTCGGAACGCATTCCAGTGGACACACCATGGCTAAGAAAATCCTTCGGGCAGGATATTTCTGGTCCACAATGGAAGCTGATTGTTACCAACACTCCCGAACTTGTCACAAATGCCAGATCTATGCTGACAAGGTGCATATTCCTCCAGTTCCTCTGAATGTCCTGACGGCACCTTGGCCTTTTGCAATGTGGGGGATTGATATGATCGGTGAGATCCGACCGACGGCATCCAATGGGCATCGCTTCATCTTGGTGGCGATCGATTATTTCACAAAGTGGGTTGAGGCAGCTTCCTACGCCACGGTAACCAAGAGCGTCGTGGCACGCTTTATCCGGCATAATCTGATCTGTCGGTACGGCGTCCCGGAAAGAATCATTACGGACAATGGTACCAATCTCAACAACAAGATAATCACTGAACTCTGTGAACAATTCAAGATACAGCACCATAATTCTTCTCCCTACCGGCCAAAGATGAATGGGGTTGTAGAGGCAGCTAATAAAAATATCAAGAAAATTGTGCAGAAGATGACAGTGACCTATAAAGATTGGCACGAGATGTTACCGTTCGCTCTTCATGGGTACCGTACCTCAGCAAGGACGTCAACCGGGGCAACTCCTTTCTCTTTGGTCTATGGCATGGAGGCAGTCTTGCCAATTGAAGTCCAGATACCCTCTCTCCGAATAATGAAAGATGCAGACTTGAGTGAAGATGACTGGATCCAGACTCGACTTGACCAATTAAATCTGATCGACGAAAAGAGACTCACCGCTATCTGTCATGGTCAGACGTATCAAAAACGGATGATCAGGGCATTTAACAAGAAAGTCAGACCACAAGAGTATCAAGTTGGGGACCTGGTAATCAAACGCATCATCCTTCCTCAAAGTGATCCCCGGGGCAAATGGACCCCTACATACGAAGGGCCATTTGTGGTTAAACATGTGTTCTCGGGAGGAGCCATGATCCTAACCACCATGGATGGTGACGACCTTCCTCACCCCGCCAATGCAGACATAGTGAAAAGATACTACGCATAAATAAAAGACCCGCTAGGTTGACATACCTAGGCAAAAATTAGGGCTTCCCGGCGAACCAAAAGGGTTCGGGCAAAAATAAGGGATGAAATGAAAAAAATATGTTCACCCGGCAAGTCGAAAACCTGAAAAGGCGGCTTGGGCAAAAATGGGTATCCCGGTGGACTGAAAACCCGAAAGGGCGGTCCAGGCAAAAGTTAGGGATAAAGCGTAACACTATGTCTCATTGGATCACTTCGCATCCGGAATTCGGCATCAACTATCTGGCTCAGATTTCGGCATCGACCAATCAGCTTCATCTTCGAATAGGCAGCAAAGCGATGAGACGCTTGGAGACATAAAGGCGATAGCAGAGTTGGAACCCAGTGGGATTGTTCACATAACTGTTTTGTTTTCTTTTCAAAATTGCAAATTCTGTGTTATTCGGCGGCGTCCTCTTACTAGGATGTCAGCCTCTTGTACAAAAAACGCCTATTCACAGGCAAAATTCAAATCAATACGAATTCACTTGTCCATACAAATTGCAATTGCTTTTCCCTTTTTCTGTTTTGTCTTGCGAAGAACGTCCAATGTTCATTTTTGATATATGCATTTGACATTAAATTGCTGATTCATAAATATTTGCATATGAAACGAAAGACTAATTACAGTTGACATCAGAAACAGGGGCAATGTAAAGTTGTCTAATGCGGTCTGGTTGCTTTGTCCGTCGAAGTATCAAGGTAGGTTCAACTGAAGAATGTGATCAAGTTATCTTAACTCCCCACAGAGTAAGACAAGATAGCAACATTCCCCAGCGGAGTATGGACATTCATCAACAAGCATGCCCGGCAGTCTCGATCTAAGATTGTTCCCCGGCGGAATATCAACACCCCAGTGCAATTCCAAATTTTTTCCCCAGGAAAGTAGAATTCTTATCCCCGGCAGGTCTAAAAGCTTATCCCCAGTAGATTCTAGAAGCTTGTTCCCTGCAGAATACGGACGTCTCTCCCGAGCTTTATTCAGAATTATTCCTCACAAGGGCTTATAACTGGGTTATCCTCAGCTATTTGCCATGGAAGATCGCCCTCGGCAAGGTTCTTTTAATCCCCAGCGGAGTTTATCTTTGGCATCCCCAGCGGAGTTTATCATCATTATCCCCAGCGGAATCCATCATTGAAGTCCTCAGCAGGCCTCTCGTCAAGCTTCAGCAAAATATCTCTTCCACAGAGCAATTCCCCGGCCGATCGCCAAGGATTCATTTTCCTAAGACAAAAATACACTCATAAACATTTCACATTTCATACATCTTGCTTACGTACATGATAAAGTGCATACAGCACTATCTCATGTTGAACATCATGACATCATGCATATCATACATCATGACATTACATACAACTTATGTTTTTGCCTTTTCAGAAAAAAAAGACAATCCTAAAGACAACTTCCTTCAACTGCCACAAATTCCAGATTCGATACCTGTATCTAGCCAGGGCACATCTGAGAGTGATCAGTTTCCAGACTCGATTCCTGTATATAGCCAGGGCACGTCTGAAGAGTTCGAAGATTCGATTCCTGTATCCAGCCAGGGCATATCTGTTGACAACTATTTCCGGATTCGACTCCTGTATCCAGCTAGGGCATATCTGTTGACCACATTTCCAGACTCGATTCCTGTATCTAGCCAGGGCACGTCTGAAGAGTTCGAAGATTCGATTCCTGTATCCAGCCAGGGCATATCTGTGAGCAACCATTTGTAGACTCGACACCTGTATCTAGCCAGGGCATATCTGCATAAAGAGATTGAAGATCAAACACCTCTAACAAGCCAGGAAAACATCTGTCTTTCTCAAATACACAAGTTCTCGCTAAGGAATCCCTTATGCGATCAACACTTCCAAATGGCATCTATAAGCCCATTCCCGACAAGGTTCTGTCACATCTCCAGATGGCATCCATAAGCCCATCTCCCTATCCACCATCTCTCCAAATGGCATCTGTAAGCCCATTCCCGACATCACAATTGTTGAGACTCCAACATGCGAGTGCAAATTTCCGGGCACTCTAGTGTCCAATCTCCTTTTACCCTCGAGTCACGAAAGGCAAACTTGCCAATCTAACTCTTCAGGTCCAAGAAGATTGAACAGGGGCAACTGTTGTACCCCAAAATTTGTCCTCCCATTTCCTCAACATTTTCTCATCACAAGTCCCTTTGAAGATCAAGCTCTAGTTAGGGTTTCCTCTGCTCAAGACTTCTCCTTGCACTGTGGACCCAAATTAGGGTTTGTGTTTACACAAAGATGTTTTGACCTAAAAAGCCTAAGATGACTTTCATGCTTCATGTTGGACTCCCAAGTTTATCCATACCAAGTTTCAAGTCTTGATTCCAAGTTTTGCCCAGTCAATTGGACAGATGACCTAGAAATCAGCTGTATTGGGGAAAAAGTCAACTGTGGCCAATTGACAGTCAAATCTCATGAAAATTGACCCACATCAACATTATGAACTCATATGGACCATTTGATCAAGTTTGGATCACAATTCCACAAGAAATTTGATCAGATCACCAAAAGGGCAAAATGGTCATTTTCAGGGTTTTGACTGCACAAAGGCAATTTTTGACTGTTTGACCTAGCCAATGGCAAACCAAGATCACATATGGACTCAAGGACCCCATGGAATTATCTTGACATGCTCAACAAACTCAAAAGATCCCAAGTATACAAGATTGACAGTTGAATTTCCCAGTCAATTGATCAATTTTGACTGTATACTGAAAAGTCAAACTTTGACTTTTTGGTCAAAATCAAGAGTCAAGATTCATTTTTCATCAAAACATGCCAAATCATGAAACTTGTTCATCAAGAAATCTCAAAATGCAAATTAGGGTTTGAAATGGGAATTTTTCATAACTTAGAATTTTTCTAAGTTATGGAAAACCCTAATTTTTTCCCAACTTTGCCCCACTTTTTCACCAAGATTCATTTGGATTCAAACAAAAGTCAAAACCTGAAAGTTGTAGCTTGTTGCATAATCTACAACTTTGATTCACAAAGTTTTCCCATTTGAAGCTTGTATCTCAAGTTACAAATTTTTGAATAAGGGCACTAAACCATTCTTAACTTAGTGAAAATTTGACCTATTTTGGACAAGTTTTTTACCCCACTTCAAGGCCATTTTCCATACACTTCCACTTGGAATTTCAATTTTCATTTCAAAGATGGATTGTAGTACACATTCCAAGATTTCCAAAATGTCCAAGAACTTCTCAAACAACCTCATGGTTAGGGAGAATCGAATTTCACAATATGGCAAAAACTCACTTTGTTCATGACCAAGTTACATATCCATAACCTTGCAATTTGAACTCAGCATGCCTTAAGCTAGATTACAGGTCTTTTATCTCATCTACACTCCATAATTTAATGCCAATCCTTTGTGCCAAGGTGTTGTTCTATGAGTTTGGACATTGTATGCAAGATTAATCCATTTATAGATAAAGCATAATATCCATTCTTGAAAAGTTGCACTTTATGTCAAATTGAAAATCCAACAAGTACATTGCAAATCTGATTGGCACAAGATTATGGACAAATCACACTGATCAAGGAGGGATTATGCAGCACATTAGGGGGTCCTCTACATGCCTAGAAACACAAGTTGACATTTGTTGCTTAAAGTTGAAGAAAAGTGCCATAACACATACCAACTCCCATATCAGCTCAAGAACACTTAGACAAAGTTATCAAACACATTCCACACAACACAACCAAGCTAATACACGAGCCCTTAGCCTTCAAAACACCCTCAATCTCAGAATCACTCTCAAACTGCAAAAACAGGGCAAGGCCTACAGTTTGAGTATCATCTCTCAATCCCTTCAAGCATTCTTGCCCAAACTAGTTCACATACATTCCCTAACATCTATGCAAGCTAACCAAAAGCAAAAACATGACCTGTAATCCCTCTAACTGGTTCCACCATTTTCATATTTCTGACTTGCAGGTGAAGTTCTCTAGCTCGATTCAGAAGCTTTCAAGACAAAGTAAACATTGGAATAGCATCCCTGGACCTCAAGGAAGCTTTTCCAATCATCACCTTGCCCTGAAAGTTCCTACATTTCCAGATAGAACTTCAACTGAACAGGTGAGTTTTTGAATTCGTATCTCTCTTATTAGGCATCATTAGCTTTAAGTTTGTGAAGAAACAATGTTCTACTCATGCCACTGAACATGTACATTCTTTTACTTTTCATTTCTTTTGCCTGAGCTGTGAGAATTTAAGGTTTGAAAATGGTAGAAAACTTAGGTCAGGATTTGGAATTGTTAAAATTCTCTCTCATTTCTGAGAGTTAGGAGATGTTCTTCATATATTTGGAATCGTGGTTTCATGATTAACATTTCTTATGTTGGAAGTTTGTTCAAAAAATCAAAGAATCAGGATATTCAAATGGAGCTTCTTGCGCGCGTTTTTGAACAAATTTTTGTTCAGAGGTTGAAGAAGGTGTTTCATGGGCTGGGCCAGTTTTGGTTCTGCTTTTTGCACCACATAATTGCTTTTACACCCCCAAGGCCCATTTGCTTATTTCTTTGACCTTTTGACTTTTTCTTTTTTTGATTGACTTTGTTTATTTTTTCTCATGACATTAAAAATATAAAAATATTTTTTCTCACTATTTTTGATTTTGTTAGGCATTTATTTAATTTTCTTTTAGTTTATACATAAATAGATATATATATATATATATATATATATATATATATATATATATATATATTTTGTTTAAAATACTAAAAAATAGTACAAATGCATTTCTATAACTTTTTATTTTTGTTTTACTTTCTGAAAATATTTTATAGAAAAATTACTTTTTTTATTAAATATTAAATATTATTATTTTTTATATATAATACATATTTAGAACTTAATACATAAATATATATATTTATTAATATACTTAGAATAAAATACCAAAATACACATATTTTATTTTATTATTATTAAACACTAAAAAATCATTTTTTACAAATATATTTCTTTTCTTATTTTATTTTTGTGTATAAATGATAAATATTGTATATATTAATAAATAATACATTTTGTTTAATAGAATTAGGGTTTTGCCCTAAATTCAAAAATACTCCAAAAATAATATCTTTTTATTTTCTTTTTATTTTACATAAATAATACTTTTTTTTCATACATATAAAAAACTCTTTTTTGCATTCTTGCATATTTGTTCTATTTCTATTTTATTTATGCAATTAAATTATATTGTAAATATCCAAAGCAAATGATGTAATAGCTTAGATTCAATTTCTTGTCTAAATACCTCCCCATTTGAACATTTGTACCCCCCTCCCTATATTATTGTGTTGTAATAGCGTAGGAGTTTAAATTTCGCACTTTATCGCTTTCTAAGTATACAATGCTAGAATTAGGGTTTATATGCGAATAAAATGAACAAAATAGTTATGACCTAATCTCAAGACAAACAAGCATGAAAATGGATACACAAATCACACTTGCACCCCCTAGGGTATTCCACTGTGTTGCCTTCAAATAAATGGGCCATATTGCATGTTAGGTCTCTTTAGGCAAAACAAACAAATTGAATGATCATAGTCCCTCGATAACACTTTTCAAAATATTGCCAAACAAATGATCAAGTCCCTTAAAGAAAATGCCTAAAGATACTTGGCACCATTGCAATTATGGTCCAAACGATGACCCGCGCCCGTCCCTTTAACATCCTAACATGAGATTGTCCACCAAATACAATGGTGGAACAAACTTATTAAAAGGGTTAAAACATAGCAATAAACTTTGAGAAATTTAGGAGTAGATAACCTCTTAGTTACTTGAATCAAAACTTGCAAAAAAACAAAACACTTGCCTATTTTCTAAAACCACACCTCACAACACTTTCAAAACAACTTTCAAAAACAAATGAAAACCTTTTCAAAAGACATACATCTTTGTATACATCCCCACATGGATCATTACAAAGGTTGTCACCACATTGGCTTCTTTTCAAAACATTTTTAAACCCACACACACAAGCACCATTTCAAACAATTGAAAACAAAAGGCAAGTGATCTAAGCAAGTAACTAAGAGCCCATGGATAACCATGGCTAGAAAGGGTGCTAATACCTTCCCTTTCTATAATCTACTCCCCGAACCCAAGAAAACATCTCAAAGGTTTTTGCTGTGCTTTTTAAACCTTTCCTTAGGATAAAATAAAAAGTCGGTGGCGACTCTTGCTCAACCGAAACATTTGCGAAAACAAACGCAAAACCATAGTCAGTTCTCCCACCGTATCACAGGTCTGTATTGAAAACTTTCGTTCTCCAAAATACACTAATAGTTGCAGGGTCAATATAGTCCAAAGTACGTGAAAATAAAATTACACCCAACACAAGCAGTCCTAAACAATCAACATAAGATTTCTATTTTTTGTTATTGGCAAAATCAAGAGCCTTAGTCTCTAAATAACATCTCTTAATTCCTCGTACGTCACCTTCTTTTTTGTAGTTAAGTGACAATTCGGGATAAGGGACCCCTAAACCATCTGCCAATATTTTGACATCAATAGTCTTCCCAATTCCCACATAAGCTTTCCCTTTAGAGAAGTTCAAAAGTCTATAAAATTATTTTAGAGTCGGTGCTAGCTGAAAGTCTTGGAAGGTGAAGCACCTCAATGGAGGGTCGTAGAACTGAATTAGGGCTGAAACAACATCCAATTGTACCTCTACATTTGTTAATTCAAGGGTATCCCCATAACAATGAGTGAACTTATTCAAAGATCTTTCAAACAATTTCCCTTTTATAGCTTTGATTTTGGTCATATCTGGCTTGACGTTATTGATACAGATAAGTTATTTCCCTCTGGTATTAATTTTTAGGACACTTCACCAAAAACCTTTAATAATTATTTTTTTGACCCTGCGAATAAGACAAGCAAAAAAGAAATGGAGGATAATGAATATATGAGATGGAAAATGTATGAATGCATGATTGCGGGGTTTAATGACGAGATTTTATAAAAGGTACCCTTAGAAGGTAGGCTCCTAGTTTTGGCCTACGGATAATTTACCCTCCCCATAAGGTGGTTACCTTAAGGGTATCATGGATAACACTAGAGGGAAAGGCACAAGGGTCTCCCTTAATTGGAGCCTCTTTGTAGACCGAAACTTTCGTCTCTAGGTCATGAAAGGTCTCACCCTGAGATTTTGGTTTAAGGGTTTATACAAAGAGTCATGGGTTTCATTCCAAAGTCCTACCCCCAAGAGGATGTATCTTGAGACGTATTCCTTTTACGGAATTCCACCGACTTTAGGGGAAGTCGTCACATAAACTCATAGGGC
The DNA here is from genome assembly GCA_948472305.1 of Vicia faba. Taxonomy (NCBI): domain Eukaryota; kingdom Viridiplantae; phylum Streptophyta; class Magnoliopsida; order Fabales; family Fabaceae; genus Vicia; species Vicia faba. The sequence goes on from OX451739.1 coordinate 411,974,928, forward strand.
CGATGTATCCCCTTGGCTAATAGACGAACCTTCTTTCTAAGGGTTTCGAAATATATATATATATATATATATATATATATATATATATATATATATATATATATATATATATATATATATATATATATATATATATATATATATATATATATATATATATATATATATATATATATATATATATATATATATATATATATATATATATATATATATATATATATATATATATATATTAAAATAATAAAACCACATCACAAATAAATATAGCATGATAGAAAAGTAAATAAAAAATAAATGAACAAAAATCAATAAATGTAAATAATATAACAAAAATTGAAAAACCCTAAAACCCTAAATCTAAAGAAAGGCTTCTAACCCTAGGGTTGAGTCCCTAGTAGAGTCACCAGATGTTGTAACCGGTTTTAAATTGAGAGTCGCCACCCTTAATTTTTATCTTTGAGAAGGGAATATAAAGGATAACCTTAATGTGGTCAGAGATTCTAAGTTGTTGGACTCGTTTTTAGACGAAGGAAAGGTGTTAGGCACCCCTCATCTTACCTTGTTCACAAGGATACTAGGATTTAGAAACGCGGTCTTTGAGAAATAGGGTTTTAATTTTTTATTAGGGGAACTCGCCACAATTTTAGTCGTGTGCCTACGTATCCTCTTATGAGGAATCAGAGTTCCAATTCATAGTTCATAGTTGGTTGGTGTTTTTTATGGATTACGAAGATGTTTTGAATTTACCTTGTACCAAGTCCGGGTGTGTGAATAGTGGAAATTTTGGACGAAGTTCGCAGTCGATTACAAATATCTTCATAACCCTTTTTGAAAATTATCTTGGATTTAATTAAATTATAAAAAAGATTTGGTGTTGGTTAGGTATTTTTTAAAGGTATTAATATATAAAAATATTTTAAATGCATGAAGAGAAATAATTTTAATGCAATGAAAATAATTATGAGTTAGTAGAAAAAATAAATATTTTAATTTTAGAATAATAATAAAATAATTTCAAAATTATTAAATATAAAAAATATTAATAAATAAATATAACGAAATATAAAAACAAAATTTTAATAATAAAAAACCTGGGAATGTATTTTCCGTTGGTGAGTAATTTTAGGGGGTGCGGAAAGTAGGGCCCTGAATCCAGATAGTGAATTTAGGCCCAGATCACAAGGGGGTATAGATTTTAACTACGTAGTAAAACATGGGGGTTTGACTAGAGATGGGTCAGGCCCAAATCAAAGACGTTGGGGAAGAGGCATGTTTGGACATCTTGTGGGCAGGCACACGGTATTACAATGGGAGCGTGTTTTTGGGACACTTGATGCTGATCAAAGGGATATCCAGTAGAGGCGTATGGTGAGGGCATAGGGAGCACAACATCATATTAGGGAGGTATTATATAAGCGCATTTTGGGCAGAAGGCCCATTTTCCTCTTATTTCCCTTTCTCTAACACAAAATTAAAAAACATCGTATGGAGGTTAGAGAGAGAAGTTCTGACTTCTCTCTAGATTTCCATCACCAAAAATTGCCTCCGCCTTGGGCGCCACTGGCTGGAAATTTCTTCCGTCGGCGGCTGCGCCAAGGCACCACCAGCTTCTTACTCCACCACCGTCTAGGTTCATGTGAACCCTAAGAACCCTAAGGGTTCATGAAGAAACCTAACTTGTCTTACCCAGAACCTTCAACAAATGATGAACCCTAACCCTAAGCTTGTAGAACCCTAACCCCAAGTATGAACCCTAACCCTAAATCAAACCTAAAAAACCCCAATTCAAACCAAAACGCCACAATTAAACACAATCAAAACAAACCATAACAATCAATCGAGCCCTAAAAAGCTAAGTATTGAGAGTTACCGTCCGTGTCGCGAACCTTCTTATATAAATTCTCCTCTTTTGATTCTTCTCTCTTCCTCTAATCTCTTCTTCCTCTCTTCTTTGCAAGTATGTGAGATGATGGTGCATGAAGGTTTTCTTCATGGATAGATCTTAGGGTTTCATAAATTGAAACCCTAGATCTCAAGAAAAAGGATGCTTCAAAGATTCAACTACTTCTCCTTCTTCTCCTTAGTTTAAGAGTCTCTTTCTCCAAATTTTTCATCCTCCTTCTTTCTCTTAGAATTTAGGCTTTTATAGTGTTAGGTTTTAGAACGAACTAGGAAGTTTTATGTTGATTAGGTGTTACAATTGTTGATTAGGGATTGATTTGTGATTGTAATTAGCAAAAGATTTGATTCGTATTTGATTTGATTCATTCTGTTTGTAAAATTGATTTTCTGTAATTAATATAATTTCGTATTTAGATGATTTTGTATGAGATTTGATTTGCCTCAGCATATATGCGTTTCTTTTTTATCTGTACAGTAAGTGTTCCTTGCGTTTTGGGCTGGGCTTGGATCGTTGCAACCAGGATGAAGATGGTGAACGACCGATTAGGGATGATATTAGGGTTCCCCTAATTTTGACTTCGGTCAAACATTATTTAAAATAATAATTATATAATAAAAATAAATTATGGTAAATAATATTTAACAAATATAAAAATATTGATACCAGTTAATTACGTTAATGATAGAATTAAATAATTAAATAATAAAATTAATAGTTGTGACAAATAATTAGAATATAAAAAAAATAACAATAATGACCGCAATAGACAAAAAACAAAAGATGGGCTCTTCAATCAAGTTTTTTGACTGGACCAATAACTGTTTAGTTATTGGGCCAACCTATCTAAAAAAAAACCATACCCCCCCCCCCCCCCCTTATACATAAACAAAGATGTACTTCGCAGCTAAGCCCAATACACCCCTCTCTTATTTAATCAAAATAAAAGCAGATTTAATGGACTGGTATAAATATGAAATGGGCCTAAAATGTAATGGGATATTTAAAATGAACCCATATGACAAAACTATACCCCCTATCAAATTATTAGAGAAACCCTTAATGGGATTGAAAACAAATACACCCCCTTTCTAATTGTAAGAGAAACTTAATGGGCCATCAGACTTTGATGGTCCATCTTGAAATAATACACCCCTCTTTATAAACTTAAACCCCATGATAATTTGACAACAATATAAACCTTTATAAAAGTGATAACTTTAACAGGGAATAAATTTCTAGAAATCTACAGGGCAAATTTGGGGTATGAAAATATGAAGTGTGCATACTAAAGAAGTTTAAGATGAGCAATTGCAATTCTAGAATTACACCTATGGAAACCAAAATTCGACTGTAAAAGGAACCATATGATGAGATGGTAGATAGAACAGTGTACAAGCATTGGCTCATTAGAATATCTTTACATCACACGACCATATATTTTTCATAGTGTGGGATTGATTAGCAGATACATGAAGAAACCAAGACTAAGTCACCTATTTACACCAAAGATAATCCTAAGATACATTATAGGTACAACATACCATTGATTAACCATGGAATGGTGATCAAGATGATAATCACAAACTTTTGTGCAAGTCTATGGTTATTCTAACACACATTGCAGTGGTGATCAAAATGATAAAAAGAGAACAATAAGTCACTTGTTCATGATTAAGGCAACACCAATTTTATTGAGTTCAAAGAAGAAAAACTTGTGGATCTATATTCATGTGAAACAGATTATGTTGCAGCCTCTTATGCTACATACTAAGCATTATGGTTAGAGGTTATACTTACTGAGTGTAAGTAACCATGTGCAGATCAAGTTGCTAGTTAACAATTAGTCAACAATTGATTTAAAAAACCATCCAATGAGTCATGGTAGGAGAAAACACATAAATAGGAGGTATAATTTCTTAAGGGATCAAGTTCGTAAAGAAATATTGAAGATTGAGTACTGGAAGATTGAATTGTAATTGAATGATATTCTAACAAAATCCTTGAAGAAAGTAAGATTTGAAGGCCTCAAAGGATTAATGAGAATGGGAAGCTTAAGAAATCGGAATTAGGAAGGGTATTACATAAGTAATTTAGTTTTAAAAGTTATATATAAAATTGTTAGGCACATATAACTAAATTCACACGTGGTTACTACTGGTTTCACATGTGGTTACTACTAGTTATAAATGTGGTTACCACGAGTTATACATGTGGTTACTAATTACTTTGCATGTGGTTACTAACTAAAAGTTAGTTAGTTAGTAATATAATCCTGTAGAAATGATGTAACACATGTTTATAATATACACTCAATTTATTCAATAAAAAATATCTCTCTATTTTTCTTTTGATGATTTTAATTCTTCAATTTGATAATTACTAAAAGGATAAGTAACCCATAAGATAGGACATAAATGGTGGATCCCCTCCCAAAATTGTATTGTGTACAATTCAAAAATAATAATGAATATCGGAAATCAACGATTTAATTTAATGAAAGATATAACATGAAGAATTAGAAGTTGAATATTAGTCTAGAGATAATTATCATAAGTTAAAAGAATTTTCATATGGGGTGATGACAAGCACAAAAAGTACTTGCACACCATATACTGGAAGAAGATAGATAGGCCAAAGGAGCATGGTGGTCTTGGGCTAAGGATGCTAATAGTCATGAATCAAGTTTGTTTGGCCAAGATTGGGTGGAACTTCCGTCAAAACCAAAGCTCTTTGTGGTGTGAGGTTTTGAAAAGAAAGTATGAGAAAAGAAGATCTAACTTTCACAGTATCACAACTAAAGTAACATGCTCGAGCCTTTAGAAAGCCATAGTGGACAACTGGAATTTCTTAGACAAAATATCATATTGAGCGGTGGGAAATGGTAAGAACACAATGTTATTGAAGGACTGTTGGATTGGGACTAGTATCAGATTGCAGGAGCAGTTGGAAACAATTCTTGAGAGTTTAAATACTTAGTTGTAGCTTAATGCATATCTACAAATGGCGAGTCGAACTAGATAATTTTGGCTAGCTTATTAAAGCATGCAAACATCTATAGGTTGTATGTTTTCCCTACTCCAACATAAGAGGTTGGGGAAGATGTTTATCTTTGGAAAGATTCAAGCAGTGGGAGTTTTACTATAGCTAGTGTGTATGATAGTTTAATTAACTAGTGTGATGAGCCCAAAGATGAGACATGGATAAGAATCTGGAACTTCAAAGCCCATGAAAAGGTCTAATCCTTTATTTTGCTCATGAAGCATGGGGGAATAAAAACCAAAAAGTTCATGTTCAAGAGGGGATTGGGGAAACCTTTCTATAGAGAGTTCCCCTCGGAGGAAGAGTCCATTCTTCATGTTCTTCGTGACTGCTCAATTTCCAAAAACATATGGTTGAAGCTGGTTGATGATAGGCATCATTTGGATTTTTCTGTGCTGATAGTGACAATTGGATTGACTTAAATGTATCTAAAAATTTACATAAGGATAAATTAAGTAATGATTGGACTGAAACTTAGGCTACGACAAACCACTCTTTTAGTTATCGGCAGAATTAACGTATGCATAATGAAGATTTTTTAATGCCAGTAAACTTGAGTAGCCTCATTATGGACAAAGTCATGCTTTATATGGAGAGTGTTGTACCCCAAAATTTTCCCTCTCACTTATTAAGAATTTTCTCACAAGATCTCTTTGACTCAAGACTGCATTAGGGTTTGACCAGCTCAAGACACCTCCTCATGCACTGATGACCAAAATTAGGGTTTGAGTTTGCACAAGTATTTTTGGACTATCAATGCTTCATATGAATTTTAAGGATCATTGTGGACCCCCAATATTACTCATGCCAAGTTTCAAGCCTTGAATCACATTTTTGATCAGTCAATTGGACAGTTGACCTAAAAATCAGCTGTATTGGGCAAAAAGTCAACCATGGCCAATTTACAGTCAAACTTCATAATTTTTGATCCACATAAACATCTTAGAATCATATTTATCATTTGATCAAGTTTGGACCACAATTCCCCAAGAAATTTGATCAAATCATCAAAAGGGCAAAATGGTCGAAATTAGGGTTTTGACTAAGAAGGTGCCATTTCTGATTTTTGACCTAGCAAATGATCAATTGGTTTGAAACATGATTTCAAGAGTTCAATTGCATCATCTTTACCTAATGACATGATTCAAAACATTACAAATTCATTGGATTGACAGATGAATTTTTCAGTCAACTGATCAAAAGTCAACTGTATACTGAAAAGTCAAACTTTGACTTTTTGGTCAAATTCAAGTGCCAAGGATCACAATTCATCAAAACATGTCAAAATGTGAAACTTTTTCATCAAGAAACCAAAGATTTAAGATTTGGATTTGAAAAGTTGAAAAATTCTAACTTCGAAAATTTTCTAAGTATAGAAAATTTCGTATTTTTTCTCAACTTTAAGCCAAATTATCACCATGATACAAGATGATTCAAAGGAAGTTCCCAACATGAAAGTTGTAGATCTCCATGAAATATACAACTTTTCTTCACACAATTTCTCCTAAAGATACTTGGATCTCAAGATATAATTTTGTGAATACATGCTCATGAACTAAAATAACTTAGTGAAATTTTGCCCCTAGTTAGGCAGGTTTTTGACCTAACTTCATGGACACTTTTCACCTAGTTCCAAGAGGAATTTTCAAAATCATTTCAAATATGGGTTGTAGAGCACATTACAGGATTTCCAGAATGTCCAAGAACTCCTTGATATCATTCTTGAGTAGGGAGAATCAAAGAGATGAAGTTAGGGTTTTATCACTTTGATTATAGGTCATTTTCATGAAGAACAAGTTTTCAAATTTGCAAATTTGCTATACAATCTTCACTTTTCAGGCTGCAAACTCGTTTTTCACTCCACCATTAATGAATTGCACAAGCTTTTATGCCCTAAAGCCAAGCATTCAATGCATTATATAAGAAAATAGCCATATTTGGAAGAAAGGCAACATTGCCATTTTGGAAAAGCATGCTTTTTGCATTTTTGTCATTTTCTTGAGCCTTGGACTTGTTCTCTCTGCACAAACCAAGTCTATAAATCTGGAAAAAAAAACATGTTTAAAGTTTAAAGCCACCCTACAAGATCAGAATCATGCCTTAAGAAGTCACTTCTCACACTTGCTTCAAAAACAAGAAATGTAGCAAGACATGTGATCTTGTACTTCTGAGCAAGCATAAGTCCTCCAACCTTTTGCTCTATATAAAGCCATCATTTTGCAACTAAAACCACGCATTCCCAAGCCTTGAAACATCCTAGAATCATAAGTTGCATACCAAGCCTCCAAACTTGTCATTTCTGACTTGTGAATTGAATCTTCCATTTCACTCGTGCGTTTTCAAGCCTTTTGTTTTCCCAGGTTTCCTTACCTTATAGGTAAACCATCCCATACCCTAAAACATCACTGTAACTCCATCTTCCTCATTATTGAAGTTCAAAAACAGAGTAACACAGGTGGACTTCTCCAGACCATTCCAGCCACCCTCGAGACAAGCTAAGCATTGCATTAGCTTCCTAGAGGTTCAAGGAAGCTAACCTGATCATCACAGCATCCTAAAGCAAGCTCATTTTCAAAACACGATTTCCATTTTCAAGGTGAGTTTTCTGTTTTTCTAACTCTTGATACAGGCATAGTTATCTTTCTATTTGTGAATATAGAATGTAGACATCATTGCTACAAAGCTGTACATATCCTTAGCTTGCATTTATTTGGCTTGAGTTTAGAGAATTTTAAGTTTGAAGTTTCTGAAAAAATTAGGCTAAGAATTAGGGCCAACAAAATTCTCTCTGATCTTGGACTTATAGTTTTAGTTATGCATATGCTTAGAATCGTGAAGTAAAATGTTGTAATGTTCATGTTATCACTTTCCATTTTTGTTGAGAAATGAAAATGTTACAGGGGGTCCGGCTGGCCAAAGGTTGAAGATGAAGTACATGGCAAGGCAATGTTTTGTGTTATGTATTTGTGTTTTCATTTAGACTAACGGATGTACAGCCACCCCAGTGGTAAGGCAGCGCGCAAAAATGCCCAAGGTCGTGGGTTCGAGCCTTGGCGTTGCCTTTTGCAATTTTTCATATTTTTTCAATCTTTCTTTGCTAGCTTGCAGTATGGGCCTCTGATTGTTGGGCTTGTTTTTTTTTTATAACTTCCTACCCCTCATTTGCCTTCAGCACCCCTGGTCCAAATATTTTATTTACTTATTTTATTTTCATTTTATTTTATCAAATATATTTTCTTAATAATAAAAAATCATAAAAAATATAAAAATGATAAATATTATGTTTTGTTTTATTTTATTTTATTTTCTCATAAAAAATATTTATTTTTTTATTTAAGTTATATACTATCTTTTTAATAAACTTGTAAATTAAAATAGAATTAGGTTAAATATTTATTTTTCTTCACACCTATTAAATATTTATTTTAACATATAAAAAGACCAAAATACTTCATAAATACCATATATTATTTTCAAGACAAAAATACAAAGATACTTACTTTTTCTCAAAGAAATTTATTCCCTTTTGATAAAATAGAATTAGGGTTTAATCAAAATCCTTTCTAAAAATAATTTTCTTTCTTAATTAATTTGAGTTTAATCTTGATTCATTTATTAGTTTTAGGTCAAAACATTTTCCACATAAAAAACCAAACAAAATCTTGTTTGCATTCATACATATTTACATATTTGATTTATCTTGTATATTACTTATTCCAATATTTGTACATATTTAATTTGGTTGTAATAGCTTAATTAGGTTTATTTATTGCAAATCCCCATTCATAAATTGTATCCCCCTCCCACAAAGTATTGTAATAGCGTAGTAATCTTTAAATTTCGCAATTTATCGCTTTTATATAAAAAGCTAGTAATTAGGGTTTGTATGGCAAGATAAAACCAACCAAATAGAAAACCCTAATCCAAGACAAAATCAAGCATGAAAATGACACACTTGCACACAAGACACCCCTAGGGTTATCCCACTTGGTTGCCTTATACAAAATGGCCATATTATGCATGTAAGGTATCTTATCAAAAACAAGCAAATACAAGATCATAGTCCCTCGATGACGCTATTCAAAGTTGCCTTACAAAATGATCTTAGTCCCTCAAAAAATGCTAAGATACTTTGCAACATTGCTAATCATGGCTATACGATGACCCACGCCCGTCCCATTTACATCCAAAGACAGGGTTGCTTACCAAATTAATGGTAAGGGAACAATGTCAAAGGAAAATAAAATGAACAAGAAAGACATTTGAGTAGGTAGATTATTTTTAGTTACTTTCTCAATTTCAAAACAAATATCCTTGCTATTTTCAAAATAAACACACACATTTCCAAACATCTTACAAAATTGAAAACATTTTCAAAAAGACAAACATCTTTGTATACTTTCTTACGAATGGGAATCGTTACAAAGATTGCCTAAACAATGGCCTCTTTTACAAAAAATACTTTTAAAACCACACAAAGCACATTTTCAAACAAAAGCATGTGATCTAGCAAGTAACTAAGAGCCCATGGAAAACCATGGATGAAAAGGGTGCTAACGCCTTCCCTTTTCATAATTTACCCCCCGAACTCAAGAAACAATCTCAAAGGTCTTTCCTGTGCTTTTTCACCTTTCCTTATTGGATAAAAGAAAAGTCGGTGGCGACTCTTGCTAACCGCAACATTTGCGATAAAACGCAAAACAATCAAGTCAGTTCTCCCACCGTATCACAGAACCGGCGACTCTGCTGGGGATTATTCTAAAAGTGGGGTTACCTTAGGGTTTAGATCATATTTACTTGCTTACATTGTTTGAATTATATGCTTTACATTGTGGTTCTTTGTTTGGGTTTGAATCCTCTACCCGGATTTGGGATACATTATAGGTAAGTAGCAATACATTGTGGAAACTGTGCGGGGTATACCGACATGGTCTAAGCAATAGCTACGTTAGTGCGACATATTTGTGGGTACCGGTAGCCTTTGAGTTAATCAAAGAGAATACGGGGCCGCTGAATGATGTCATGAAGCACTAATGAACTTCTAGAACCTTTACTTGACCAACTTGGCCTTTAGGATGTAGTGAGATGACCGGCTTTGGTGCAGTCCGAAGTTAGTAGATAATCGATACTACACTCCTTGAGGTTTGGTTTCTTGGGATATTTTGGTAGCCATTAAAGAGGCTTGAGCTGAAACAATGACCAAGGAAACAATCCAGTGATATTGAGCTCCTTAGAACCCGGTTACTATTACTAGGACAGGTTTAAGCTAACTAAACTTCAAGAGGGTACTTACCTATAAAACTACATGCAAGCCTAAACTAAGGACTTATTTGCTTTGCTTGTATATGCATACTTGTACATAACATCATGAACATCATATACATCCACTAACCATTTCAAGGATTTTGGGGATTCATCTTTGTTCTTGTTTTGTAGGATATGGATTCACTTTGCAGGAAAACTATTCAAGTCAACCTTGTAAGAATTCCTCCACAACTAAAGGAGCTAGCTTCAAGGATTCTTGAAAACTCTCCATTCACCGAGAGACATGGTCGTCTACTCAACTTGGTCACTTCCAACACAGATGAGGACATGTTGAAGGTGCTCTTTCAGTTCTTTGATCCTTTGCACCATTACTTTACATTTCCTGACTATCAACTTGTGCCTACTTTGGAAGAATTCTCCAACTCTTGAGGATTCCCATTCTCAATCAACTACCTTTCAACGGTACAAAAAGAGATCCAAAGCCAGAAGATATTGCTCAAGCTCTACACTTGCACTCATTTGATATCACAACTCATTGGGAAACAAGGAGTGGTGTCAAAGGCTTCCTAGCAAAGTTTCTATTTGAGAAATCCCAAAGCTGTTGGAATTCCTTGGATTTGCAAGCCTTTGAGGAAATTGTGGCTCTCCTCATATATGGGATGATTTTGTTTCCAAATTCCGACCAACTCATAGATGTGAACACCGTCAAAATCTTCATGTCACGCAACCCGGTGCCTACATTGCTAGGGGATATCCCACACTCTTTTCACACTCGCACAATGAGGAAAAGAGGTGTCCTTATGTGTTGCACCCCTCTCTTGGAAAGATGGTTTATTTCTCATCTTCCCCAATCAGTCTTAAAGAATGAGCAAGGTTCAAGGTGGTCACAAAGGTTAATGACGCTCAAACATTCAAATATTCATTGGTGCTCCCGTTCTAAAGATAATGTTATCATTGTCGATCGTTGTGGAGAATTTCCTAATGTCCCTTTACTTGGAATTAGGGGAGGAATCACCTACAACCCTTGTTTAGCCTTAAGACAGTTTAGTTATGCCCGAAGGGATGGCCCGCATGAGATGCTGATTCAAGGTTTGGTATTTGACTACGACAACGACGATCAAGGTCTTCGGCCGAGATTTATCCAAGCTTGGAAGATGTTAACCAAGGTGGATAGCAAGACTTTGGGGCACAAGAATTCCATCCCTCTTTAGCCTTACCTCAAATGGGTACGAAATCGCGCTCAGAGTCTTATGATACCTTACCCCTCCATTCGCCCGGTAATCTTTGAGCCTGTCAAGGAGGGAGATATTCCGTACACTATCCTACATCCTGACATGCCCACATCTCTTGAAGACCTACAAAGGGATTAGATACAACTCAAAGGAGAGTGGGATACTTTCGAAGCCCAATTCTACGCAAGCGAAAAGAAGATTTTGGAGCTCAGTAGGCTAGTTCATGAGGAGCAGACTCTGAATACCTACATTGCACCAAAGAGGATGCGCACTAATTTTTTATCTTAGAGTTTTGTATTATTTTGTACAAGGGGCATTGATGTACTCAAACTTTATCTTATTAATATAATGTGTGTTTCCTTTTTTGTCTAAAGTGAATTTGAATCTTTGAAATCCTTGAAAGCGTTGCATATGCATATACCCTTCATCATAACATAAGCAGGTTTTTGCAACAAGTATCCTCATCTCTCTATTGTTTATTTCAGTAAGATGAATCTCGGGCAAAAAGTGAAATATCTTCAAGCTCAGAATACGCAGTTTCAACAGTTTCTCATGACCCTAGCTAAGGGGAAAGAAGAGCTGAAGACTCTGCTGGCTGAAGAGAGGAAAAAGAAAACAAAGAAGGTAACCAGAGTCTTAAACATGGGAAGAAGATTTCATGGGCAGACAAGAAGGACTTTGAACTTTGCAACAACATCCGGTGAAGGAGAAGGGAAAGGCAAAGAAACAGTTGTCCCGTCAGAATCAGAAGAGGAGGAAGAAGAAGAAGACTACTCTGAGGAACACTATCCTCCAACTGATGACAAGTACGAACATCTTGAAGAGCGTTTGAGCACAATGGAAATACAAAAGGTGTCGGGCTTAGACTTTGAGGAATTGGGACTAGTGTCGGGGATTGTGATTCCTCTGAAATTCAAAGTGCCTATGTTTGCAAAACATGATGGGGTGTCATGCCCTAAAATGCATCTCCGGTCATATGTGAGAAAAATCCAACCCCACACCACTAATAAAGACTTATGGGTGCACTTTTTCTAAGACAGTCTGTCTGGAACACAACCCGACTGGTTTTACCAATTAGAAAGAGCCAACGTCCACAATTGGGAAGAACTCACCGCAGCTTTCTACAAGAAATATCAATACAATGCTGATTTGGCGCTTACCCGTACTCAACTCCAGAGTATGGCCATGGCTTCCAATGAAGGTTTCAAGGATTACGCACAAAAATGGAGAGATTTGGCTGGAAGAGTTCAACCCTCTCTGTCTGAAAGGGAGTTGGTGAACATGTTCTTAGGCACCTTATCTGGCCCTTTCTTCAACCATTTAATCGGAAGTTCATCTGCCAGCTTTACTGAACTAATATTGACCAGAGAGAGGGTGGAAGCTGGCATAAAAAGTGGAAAGATTCAGACGGATTCATCTTCTTCTACAACTGTAAGGAAGCCTTTCATCGGGAAGAAAGAGGTAGCTGCTGTATATCCGCAAAGGAACCAAGATAGAGCCGAGCTCCGACCAATGGTGGGGGATATTATGATCCCAAAGCCTACATCTGATCAACAAAGAAATAATCAACCAAGGGTGGAAAGGTCAATCAGGCAATTCACCAGAATCAACATGACTTCGTCTCAAGTATTACCTCATCTACTAAGATCCAACTTGGTGACCTTGAAAGAAGCTCTGAAAAACCCCAATACAACATCTCCTCATTATCATCACAATTCTCGTTGCGCGTATCACTCTGAAAGTCCTGGTCACGATACTAATAACTGTTAGGCCTTGAAGAACAAAATAAAAGACCTCATTGAAGCAAAAGAAATTGATTTTGATACGCCTGAGAAGCCAAATGTCATTTAAGCTCCTATGCCCAGACATGGTCATAATACCAATGCTATTGAAGAAGATTTGTTTGTTACCACAGTTTATGAACTCATGACTCCACTTCCAACCATTAAGATAAACTTGTTGAAAGCCGGTGTGTTCCCGGGATGTAATGAAGTTTGCCATCTCTGCTGGCCCCCACCAACTAATTTCCCTTTATTGAAAGCAGGCATTTAGCGCCTGATAGATAACAAAGAGATTTTGTTTGAAAGTACTCATGTTTCACCTATTCCTGTTGAAGATGTTTCAATCATTACCATTTCCTCCAATTCTTCCAGGGTCTCCACCAAAAGACCCGTTAGAATTACATCAGTTCCGAAAGCAGCTCCTCTAATAATCACAATGCATGGGCCAGTCCCATATAAATCAAACAAGACCGTGCCGTGGAATTACGGAGGGGATATTTACTACCATGGCATCAAACAAGACTGGTCAACCGCCGAAGAGATAAATTCCGAAGAAGAAGATTCTGACATTAGCAATATTGCCGGAACTAGCAAAATTACCCGAAGTGATAGGATCTTTTCTCCAGAAATTTCTCCATCAAAAACGGTTTCTGGACCCGTGATCATACCCGTAGTTTCTCCAAAGGTTACTTCCGTACCCATAATAATCTCTGCAAGTGCTCCTATTGACGAAGCCGTCACAACTCTTGTTATCATTCCTACCAACACTCCTGCTGCTGAAACTCGAGAAAAAAGTATTCTGGTCGAGCCTGCCCAGACGAAGGCCCAACCATTGACTATCCCCGAAGCTTCCAAGAAAGAAATGGAGGAGATCCTAAAGATTATAAAGAAGAGCGACTACGATGTAGTTGAACAATTGGGGAAAACTCCCTCCAAAATCTCCATGCTGGAATTATTACTGTGTTCTGAGGCACATGTGAAAGCCTTAGTGAAGTTCCTAAAAATAGCCCATGTGCCTCAAGAGACGTCTGCTGATCAATTCCATGACTGCTTAGCCAGCTTAACAGCAGATAATGGCCTAGGTTTCTTGGATGTTGATCTAACACCGAGGGGAAGAAAGCACAATGAGGCATTACATGTCTCAGTGGAATGCAGGGGCATAACTCTGGCCCATGTTTTGATGGACACAGGCTCATCCTTGAATGTATTATTGAAAAAAGCTCTTGACATACTGGACTACGAGGGACTGACGTTAAAGCCAAGCAACACAGTAGTAAGGGAATTTGATGGCTCGAAGAGGATGGTGCACGGGGAAGTGGATATCCCCATAAAGTTTGGGACTCAAACTTTCAATTCAACCTTTTATGTAATGGATATTTGCCCTTCTTACTCTTGTCTGCTAGGACGGCTATGGATCCATAATGCTGGCGATGTTACCTCTACATTGCACCAGATGTTGAAGTATCTGGTTCAAGGGAATATTATCACTGTCCATGGAGAGGAAAAGTACATGATCAGCCATCTCAATTCCTTTAGATATGTGGAATTGGATGGTGAATTCATTGAAACTCCATTTCAACACTTCGAAGAGGTCCCCCAAGAGGTGGCAGTGACCAAGACTGTGTCCCAGATTCCCAAGATTACAAGACCTTCACTCCGGATGTCATCACTAAAGGACACTAAAGTCATGGTAGAGGAAGGTGGATGCACCATCTGGGGGCAACTTCCGGATATCCCGTACAAGTCTGAAAAGTTTGGCCTAGGTTTCACTTCAAGTGCTCAAAAGGCTGTACGTCGTGCCCGTGCTGGAGGGCCACCTTTGAAGATTAGCAACTCTGAGGTCAACGCGGTAGAAGATGGTGAAGATGGATGCAACCTGGAGGAATGGATCTTTCCGACTGTCAATGGAGGGCTCAGCAATTGGGAGGCCATAGATTTCATCCCAATCACTTTCATCCCTCGGTAATTTATCTTTACATTTTGTTGGATCTGTAATATTCAAAACAATTCGAACTCTTAAAACCTTGTGTCTTACCCGAGGCACAATGGTCCATTTTTAAGGGTTATTATTTCATCTTCATATGACATCAATGAATCATGGACATTTTTGCATACAAACTTTTGTGCTTAATGTTTTTCTTTTACATTTTATTTTCTTTCAAAGATATCTATACCCTTACACACACCCACACTCGCAATATAGGTATCCATCCATTCTGGATCCCATGGGTAACAATACTGCTATGGCCTTTCGTGACTCTGAGAATCTAATCTACCAAGCCGAAGACGAAGGTGAGGAATATTGTGAAGTACCCGGGGAACTGGCCAGACTGTTACAACTAGAAGAAAGAACCACTCAGCCTCACGAGGAACTCGTGGATACAATCAACCTGGGTACCGAAGAAGACAAAAAAGAGGTCAAGGTAGGTTCCAATTTAGAACCCAGTGTCAAGGAGCGTCTGATTCAGTTGTTACATGACTATGTTAAAATCTTTGCCTGGTCATATGAAGACATGTCGAGACTTGATACAGACATTGTGGAACATCGTTTTCCTACAAGAGAAGATTGTCCGCCAGTAAAACAAAAGGTTCGCTGCATGAGACTTGATATGTCATAAAAGATTAAAGCAGAGGTTATGAAGCAATTCAATGCTGGATTCTTGGCTGTCACTTCCTACCCTCAATGGGTTTCCAACATTGTTCCCGTACCTAAAAAAGACGGCAAAGTACGAATGTGTGTGGACTATAGAGATTTGAATAGGGCGAGCCCTAAAGATTATTTTCCACTCCCCCATATTGATATCCTAGTTTACAATACGGCACAACACAAAGTGTTTTCCTTCATGGACGGATTCTCAGGTTACAACCAAATCAAAATGGCACTTGAGGACATGGAGAAAACAACATTTGTCACACAGTGGGGCACATTCTGCTACAAGGTGATGTCGTTCAGACTGGAAAATGATGGGGAAACCTATCAGCGCGCCATGGTAGCTTTATTTCATGACATGATACATCATGAGATAGAGGTCTACGTAGATGATATGATAGCCAGATCTCAAACAAAAGAAGAGCATCTTGACCACTTACAAAAGCTGTTTGAGAGACTGAAGAAGTACAAGCTGAGGTTGAATCTAAACAAGTGCACATTTGGGGTACGGTCCGGTAAGCTCCTAGGCTTTGTCGTCAGTAACAAAGGTATTGTGGTCGATCCTGCCAAAGTTAAAGCAATACAAGAGATGCTTGCTCCTTGTACTGAGAAGGAAGTCAGGGGATTCTTGGGACGTTTGAACTATATTTCCATATTCATTTCTCACCTGACAACTACTTGTGAGCCAATCTTCAAACTATTGAAGAAAGATCAAGTAGTCAAATGGAACAATGAGTGCTAAGTTGCTTTTGACAAAATCAAAGAATACTTGCAAGAGCCTCATGTGTTTATGCCACCAGTCGAGGGAAGACCGTTGATTATGTATCTGACTGTTTTAGAAAACTCAATGGGGTGTGTATTGGGGCAGCATGACGAGTCTGGCCGAAAAGAGCATGCTATTTACTACCTGAGCAAAAATTTTACCGATTGTGAAACCAGATATTCACTGCTCGAGAAAACTTACTGCACTCTGGCATGGGCTGCTCGCCGGCTAAGACAGTATATGCTGACTCATACTACCTTGTTGATATCTAAAATGGATCCGATAAAATACATCTTCGAGAAGCCTGCTCTTTCTGGGAGAATAGCTAGATGGCAGATGATCCTGACAGATTACGACATACAGTATACCACCCAGAAAGCTATAAAGGGCAGTGTGCTAGCTGATCACCTTGCTCACCAAACTGTAGAAGACTATCAGTCCATGAAATTTGAGTTCCCGGATGAAGACTTCATGACATTAGACAACTGCGAAGAAATCAAGCCATATGATGGACCTGAAGAAGGATCCCGATGGACCCTGTTCTTTGATGGAGAATCCAATGCACTTGGTAATGGTATCGGTGTTGTACTCATATCTCCAGAAGGGTGTCATACTCCCTTTACTACCAGACTTTGCTTCAATTGTACAAATAGCATGGCGGAATACGAAGCATGCATCTTTGGTCTCCGAGCTGCCATATACTTGGGGATCAAATCATTGGATGTATTCGGATACTCATCTTTGGTCATCAGTCAGATCAAAGGGGAATGGGACACCAAACACCCAAACCTTATCCCTTACAAAGAACATGTTTTGACATTGCTACCACATTTTGAGAAGATTACCTTCGAGCATTTCCCGCGAGAAGAAAATCAGCTAGCAGACGCTCTAGCCCCAATGTCATCTATGTTTAAACTTAATTGGGATAACGAGGCTCCCCAGATCATCATTGAACGAATGGATGAACCAGCACACTATCACGAGATTAATACTGAAGAAGTAGTGGACCAGCCTTGGTTTCATGAAGTCAAGAGGTATCTCGAGGCTCAAGAATATCTAGAAGGAGCTTCAATCAATGATAAGAAGTTCTTAAGGAGATTCTCTGCTAAATTCTTCCTTAGTAATGGCATCCTATACAAACGCAATCATGACTCCGTATTGCTTCGGTGCATAGATAAGGTTGATGCTGAAAGGATCATGGCTGAATTACATGAAGGTACTTTTGGCACCCGTTCTAGTGGGCATACGATGGCAAAGAAAATCCTACGAGCAGGCTATTACTGGTCTACCATGGAAGCAGATTGCTATCAACACTCTCAAACCTGCCATAAGTGCCAAATTTATGCTGACAAGGTGCACGTACCTCCGGTTCCTCTGAATGTCTTAACGGCTCCCTGGCCCTTTGCTATGTGGGGAATTGATATGATTGGCGAAATCAAGCCGACAACCTCCAATGGACACCGCTTCATCTTAGTGGCCATTAATTATTTTACAAAGTGGATGGAGGCAGCTTCCTTCGCTTCCGTCACCAAGAACGTTGTTGCCCGCTTCATCAAGCAAAATCTCATTTGCCAGTACAGTATCCCAAAAAGGATCATCATTGACAATGGTACAAATCTCAACAACACTATGATCACCGTATTGTGCGAGTAATTCAAGATTCAACATCAAAATTCTTCTCCCTATCGGCCGAAGATGAATGGTGTTGTAGAAGCTGCAAATAAAAACATTAAAAAGATCATACAGAAAATGACAGTCACATACAAAGACTGGCATGAGATGTTACCATTCGCTCTCCACGGGTACCGCACCACAGCTCGCACATCGACCGGGGCAATACCCTATTCCTTGGTTTACAGCGTGGAGGCTGTCTTGCCTATCGAGGTCCAGATCCCCTCTCTGAGGATTATGAAGGATGCAGGGTTAAATGAAGACGATTGGATCCAGACTCGACTTGATCAACTAAACTTGATTGATGAGAGGAGACTTACTGCTGTTTGCCATGGTTAAATGTATCAAAAGCGGATGATCAAGGCTTTCAACAAGAAGGTCAGACGCCAAGTGTATCAAGTTGGAGATCTAGTGATCAAATACATCATCTTGCCACAAAGTGATCCCAGGGGCAAATGGACTCCTACCTATGAAGGACCATTTGTGATCAAAAACATATTCTCCTGTGGGACAATGATCTTGAACAGCATGGATGGCGACGACCTGCACACCCTACAAACATGGACAATGTCAAAAGATACTATGTATAAGAGACCCGCTAGGTTGACATACCTAGGAAAAACAAGGGCATCCCGACAAACCAAAAGGTTCGGGAAAAAGTTAGGGATAAAACAAAAAAATCTGTACACCCGGCAAGTTGAAAACCTGAAAGGGCGACTTGGGCAAAAAAGGGTTTCCCGGTGGACTGAAAACCTGAAAGGGAGGTCCAGGTAAAAGTTAGGGAATTAAAGCGTATGACTATGTTCCATCGGATCACTTTACAAACAACCTTTGGTTTCCACTGACAAACTCATAGGTTTTGATCAATTCAATCAGCTTTGGACAAGGCAACAAATAGATAAGATGCTCAGAGATACGAAGGCTATAGCAGAATGGAAACCCCATGGGATTTTTTTGTACACATAGCTATCTTTTCTTTGTATCAAAATTTTCATTTTTTATGACAGCATTCTCTTACTAGAATGTTTGTCTCCTTGTACAAAAAAATACTTACTCAAAGTAAATACAAAATATTCCTTTGAAAGTGCAAAAACTATTTGTCTTTTCTTTACACTTGTGTTTTGTTTACAAAAAACGTCCAATGATTCATTGTTGAGCATATGCATTTGAACATAATTACTGTTTACAAATAAAACAAAATAGAAAAGACAATTACTGATAGGTTGAAAGGATAAAGAAATGTCTCTAGGCTATTCCATAAGTAACCTCCTGCAGTACGTTGTTTAAATCCCCAGCGGAACAAAATTTCAAATTATTGATCCCCAGTAGAAGTCGTCAAATTTCTCAGGATTCCCCAACAGGATTCTACAAGCAATACACGACATTTTCCTTACAACAAGAGTTTATTTCTCAAAGCGAAATTCATCAACAGTTCGACTTCAAGACATGAAAACTTACATATCCTCAACAACAGTCAGGGATTTGTCCAAATACAACAAATTAGCTCACATACGCATACATTGCATCCACATATCATAAACATGGATAAAGCAAATACATTACATCATACATTTCATGCAACATGACTTTGTATTTTAGCTAACATTTTACCCTTTTCAGGATAAGATTAACAGCTACCGTTAACAATATTCAATCTTGATACAGTTCAGATATGCTCCAGACACGGATGTCATCCTGATATTCATTCAGATTCAACCTTTTGATACAGTTCAGATACGCTCCAGACGCGGATGCCATCCTAAAACTCATTTAACTCTCAGATACAGTATAGATACGCTCCAGATATGGATGCCATTCTGATACTCATTCAGATTCAACTTTTAGATACAATACAGATACGCTACAAACACGGATGCCATTATGATATTCATTCGGATTCGACTTTCAGATACAGTACAGATACGCTCCAGATACAGATGCCATTCTAATACTCATTCAGATTCAACTTTCAGATACAATACAGATACACTCCAAACACGGATGCCATTCTAATATTCATTTGGATTCGACTTTCAGATACAGTATAGATACGCTCTAGACACGGACGCCATTCTGATACTCATTCTTCCAGCTTACAAATTACAATTCAACAATCACCTTTGATGGCATATTTAAGCCCATCTCCTACAACTTTTTGTCACCTCTCCAAATGGAATCTGTAAGCCCATTCCTTCTATCATTACATCATCGAGTGCAAATTTATGGGCACTCTAGTGTCCAATCATCTTCCACCTTCGAGTCACGAATGGCAAAACTCGTCAGTCTAACTCTTCAGGTTTAAGAAGATTGAACAGGGGCAGTTGTTGTACCCCAAAATTTTCCCTCTCACTTATCAAGAATTTTCTCACAAGATCTCTTTGACTCAAGACTGCATTAGGGTTTGACCAGCTCAAGACACCTCCCCATGCACTGATGACCAAAATTAGGGTTTGAGTTTGCAAAAGGATTTTTGGACTAGCAATGCTTCATATTACTTTCAAGGATCATTGTGTACCCCCAAGATTACTCATGCCAAGTTTCAAGCCTTGAATCACATTTTTTATCAGTCAATTGGACAGTTGACCTAAAAATCAGTTGTATTGGGGAAAAAGTCAACCATGGCCAATTTACAGTCAAACTTCATAATTTTTATCCACATCAACATATTAGACTCATATGTATCATTTGATTAAGTTTGGACCAAAATTCCCCAAGAAATTTGATCAAATCATCAAAAAGGCAAAATGGTCAAAATTAGGGTTTTGATTGAGAAGGTGCCATTTATGATTTTTGACCTAGCAAATAATCAATTGGTTTGAAACATGATTTCAAGAGTTCAATTGCATCATCTTTACCTAATGACATGATTCAAAACATTACAAATTCATTGGATTGACAGATGAATTTTTCAGTCAACTAATCAAAAGTCAACTGTATACTGAAAAGTCAAACTTTGACTTTTTGGTCAAATTCAAGTGCCAAGGATCACAATTCATCAAAACATGTCAAAATGTGAAACTTTTTCATCAAGAAACCAAATACTTAAGATTTGGATTTGAAAAGTTGAAAAATTCTAACTTAGAAAATTTTCTAAGTATAGAAAATTTCTTATTTTTTTCTCAACTTTAAGCCAAATTATCACCATGATACAAGATGATTCAAAGGAAGTTCCCAACATGAAAGTTGTAGATCTCCATGAAATATACAAATTTTCTTCATACAATTTCTCCTAAAGATACTTGTATCCCAAGATATAATTTTGTGAATACATGCTCATGAACTAAAATAACTTAGTGAAATTTTGCCCTAGTTAGGCAGGTTTTTTATCTAACTTCATGGCCACTTTTCACCTAGTTCCAAGAGGAATTTTCAAAAGCATTTCAAATATGGGTTGTATAGAACATTACAAGCTTTCCAAAATATCCAATCACTCCTTGAGATCATTCTTGAGTAGGGATAATCGAAGATATGAAGTAAGGGTTTTATCACTTTGATTATAGGTCATTTTCATGAAGAACAAGTTTTCAAATTTGAAAATTGGTTGTACAATCTTCACTTTTCAGGCCTCAAACTCGTTTGTCACTCCAACATTAATGAATTGCACAAGGTTTCATGCCCTAAAGCCAAACATTCAATGCATTTTACAAGAAAATAGCCATTTTTGGAAGAAAGGCAACATTGCCATTTTGGAAAAGCATGCTTTTTGCATTTTTCCATTTTCTTGAGCCTTGGACTTGTTCTCTCTGCATAAACCAAGTCTGTAAACCTGAACAAAACATGTTTAAAGCTTCAAGGCACCCTATAAGATCATAATCATGCCTTAAGAAGTCACTTCTCACACTTGCTTCAAAAATAAGAAATGTAGCAAGACATGTGATATTGTACTTCTGAGCAAGCACAAGTCCTCCAACCTTTTGCTCTATATAAAGCCATCATTTTGCAACTAAAACCACGCATGCCCAATCCTTGAAACACCCTAGAATCAGAAGTTGCATACCAAGCCTCCAAACTTGTCATTTCCGACTTGTGAACTGAATCTTCCATTTCACTCGTGCGTTTTCAGGACTTTTGCTTTCCCAAGTTTCCTTACCTTACAAGTAAACCATCCCACACCGTGAAACATCATTGTAACTCCGTCTTCCCTATTGTTGAAGTTAAAAAACAGAGTAACACAGGTGGACTTCTCCAGACCATTCCAGCCACCCTCAAGACAAGCTAAGCATTGCATTAGCTTCCTAGAGGTTCAAGGAAGCTAACCTGATCATCACAGTATCCTAAAGCAAACTCATTTTCAAAACATGATTTCCATTTTCAAGGTGAGTTTTCTATTTTTCTAACTCTTGATACAGGCATAGTTAGCTTTCCATTTGGGAATATATAATGTAGACATCATTGCTACGAAGCTGTACATATCCTTAGCTTGCATTTATTTGGCTTGAGTTTAGAGAATTTTAAGTTTGAAGTTTCTGGAAAAAATTAGGTTAAGAATTAGGGCCAACAAAATTCTCTCTGATCTTGGACTTATAGTTTTAGTTATGCACATGGTTAGAATCGTGAAGTAAAATGTTGTAATGTTCATGTTATCACTTTCCATTTTTGTTGAGAAATGAAAAAGTTACAGGGGGTCGGGCTGGCCAAAGGTTGAAGATGAAGTACATGGAAAGGCAATGTTTTGTGTTATGTATTTGTGTTTTCACTTAGGCTAACGGATGTACAGCCACCCCAGTGGTAAGGCAGCGTGCAAAAAGGCCCTAGGTCGTGGGTTCGAGCCTTGGCGTTGCCTTTTGCAATTTTTCATATTTTTCCAATCTTTTTTTTTTTGCTAGCTTGCAGCATGGGCCTCTGATTGTTGGGCTTGTTGTTTTTTTTCTAACTTCCTACCCCTCATTTGCCTTCAGCACCCCTGGCCCAAATATTTTATTTACTTATTTTATTTTCATTTTATTTTATCAAATATATTTTCTTAATAATAAAAAATCATAAAAAAATATAAAAATGATAAATATTATGTTTTGTTTTATTTTATTTTATTTTCTCATAAAAAATATTTATTTTTTTATTTAAGTTATATACTATCTTTTTAATAAACTTGTAAATTAAAATAGAATTAGGTTAAATATTTATTTTTCTTCACACCTATTAAATATTTATTTTAACATATAAAAAGACCAAAATACTTCATAAATACCATATATTATTTTCAAGACAAAAATCAAAGATACTTACTTTTTCTCAAAGAAATTTTTTCCCTTTTGATAAAATAGAATTAGGATTTAATCAAAATCCTTTCTAAAAATAATTTTCTTTCTTAATTAATTTGAGTTTAATCTTGATTCATTTATTAGGTTTAGGTCAAAACTTTTTCCACATAAAAAACCAAACAAAATCTTCTTTGCATTCATACATATTTACATATTTGATTTATCTTGTATATTACTTATTCCAATATTTGTACATATTCAATTTGGTTGTAATAGCTTAATTAGGTTTATTTATTGCAAATCCCCATTCATAAATTATATCCCCCTCCCACAAAGTATTGTAATAGCATAGTAATCTTTAAATTTCACAATTTATCGCTTTTATATAAAATGCTAGTAATTAGGGTTTGTATGGCAAGATAAAATCAACCAAATAGAAAACCCTAATCCAAGACAAAATCAAGCATGAAAATGACACACTTGCACACAAGACACCCCTAGGGTTATCCCACTTGGTTGCCTTATACAAAATGGCCATATTATGCATGTAAGGTATCTTAGCAAAAATAAGCAAATACAAGATCATAGTCCCTCGATGACGCTATTCAAAGTTGCCTTACAAAATGATCTTAGTCCCTCAAAAAATGCTAAGATACTTTGCAACATTGCTAATCATGGTTATACAGTGACCCACGCCCGTCCCATTTACATCCAAAGATAGGGTTGCTTACCAAATTAATGGTAAGGCAACAATGTCAAAGGAAAAGAAAATGAACAAGAAAGACATTTGAGTAGGTAGATTACTTTTAGTTACTTGCTTCATTTCAAAACAAATATCCTTTCTATTTTCTAAACAAACACACACATTTCCAAACATCTTACAAAATTGAAAACATTTTCAAAAAGACAAACATCTTTGTATACATTCTTACAAATGAGAATCATTACAAAGATTGCCTAAACAATGGCCTCTTTTACAAAAAATACTTTCAAAACCATACAAAGCACATTTTCAAACAAAAACAAGTGATCTAGAAAGTAACTAAGAGCCCATGGAAAACCATGGATAAAAAGGGTGCTAACACCTTCCCTTTTCATAATCTACTCCCCAAACTCAAGAAACAATCTCAAAGGTCTTTCCTGTGCTTTTTCACCTTTCCTTATTGGATAAAAGAAAAGTCGGTGGCGACTCTTGCTAACCGTAACATTTGCGATAAAACACAAAACAATCAAGTCAGTTCTCCCACCGTATCATAGAGAGCTCTAGATTGATAACTAAGAGACACATCAACCAAAAATTGACTGTGGCAGTCAAGTGGAATCCTCCTGAGGATAATTAGGTGGCTTTTGTTGTTGATGGTGCGGTTACTGGTGCAGGAAAAGTAGGGTGTGGTGGTTTATTAAGAAACCATAATGGTCATTGGATCATGGGCTTCTCTAATCACCTGGGAAATTGCAATGTGCTTACTACGAAAATGTTGAGTGTGTGGGAAGGGATCTCATTGGAAAAAGACAAAGGCTTTGCTAAAGTTGAGTTGTAAACAGACAATAGAGAAGTTTTCAAGTTGCTATCGAGAGTGGAGGAAAAGAAGCATCTGAATTCGGCCTTGATTCACAGAATTAGAGAGGAAATTACAAGCATGAAGAAAGTCAAATGGAAGAAGATATTTCGTGAAGCCAACGTGTGTGTATATGGTATGGCTAAGATGGGTTGGAGGTCAATAGGGACAATGATACTATTGTTAGACCATTTAGGCTTCTCTTGTATGTTGTCCCTCAAGCCATTCATAAGGATTATGAGGAGAATCTTTGTGGAAAAACCTTTAAATAGTTTGTAATTGTGTAGTTTTCTTTTGGGTTGTTTAGCCCTCTATTTCCCAAAAAAAAAGTATGAGAAATAAAAAGATTGCAAATAGAAAAAGCACCTCAAACGTATGACAACTATTAGCATAGTTTTAATGTGTAATTTTTTATATGTGCATTTATTTTTTAATAATTAAAAAGGAATAAATCATGAACATAAATAGAAACACCAAATGATAAATTTAAAGTTTTTAGAAAAGTTGTGATCAATTAGGAGCGTGGAAGTATCCTTCATATTTTCATTGGTTGTAATAATAAATTTTGGTCTTTTCATAATCGATTATGGATGTGAAAGTCAACTCTATATTTTCAAAAGGCTCAATAATCTATTATGATATCTTACATAGTAATTGATAATGTTTGCAAAAGTGACCTTCGTATTTTTTCAAAATGGTTTGATAATGATTGTGTTGCCTTCATAATCGATTATAGCATGTACGACTAGTGTGTAACATCTCTCCCACATAATTACTAATTGGTCAATCATGTCACATAAAATTTTAAAAAATAATATTTTATCAATGTTGAAACTAACACTTTTTTTTGGTAAAACCCGAATATTCTTTGTGCACAATTGCAATGATTAATTCCTCGAAGCGGGTAGGACCTCATGAAACTAACACGTTTGTTTAAGAGTATAATATTTCTTTCTCTTTGCTATTTTTCTATGGTTGAGAACTTTTATTTATTTTATAATTAACCAATTGATTTAGTAAACCATCCAATGAGTCATTTATTCGATCATATAATTAATCATTTCAAAACTCTTGTGAAAATTTTAAAAATAAACATAATAAAGTTGATATTTTAGAATCTAATGATTTATTTTCTATGGATCTGGATATTTTTTCTTGTAAAATGTAAGAACACGAGCTTGAACTAAACCAACTCGTTAAAAATGAAGAAGGTGAAAAAATTATTAACCTTGAAAGAATACATCAAAGAAAGCAACATGGAATATGGCAACAACCTTGATGAAAATGAAGGAAAAAAAAGGAAATGAGTACAAGGGTTAAAAGATCAAAAGATTTAGGAGGAAATTCAATTTTAAGTGACATTTTTTTAAAAGCAATGTGAAGATTATGAAATTAACATTTTAGAATATAATAATTTATCTTCTACGAACTAACGAAGTCATATCTTTATCAGAATTTAATTTTTTTTCTTCTTCGATCTTAAGAGTGAGACTTTTCTTATTTTTGTCGTCTTATTCATCCTCAACTAGCATTTTTAGTTCTCTTTTGTGTTTATGCAATGTTCCAAATAAGATAGTCCAATCCATTTAACACAAATTCTTAGATTAAAAAATCGTAGTAACTTTAGGTTGTGAATTTTTTTTATTAATAACCAAGTATTAAAAAAATATTTCGCAAATAACCGGGTTTCGGAAAAAATTACGCAAATAACCATGTTTGAGATGGCTCCATAAAGGAGGAGCCAAGTCATTTGGCGCATGCACCTAGGGTTTTGCCCTAGGCGCCATCTCACTTGGCGCCTCCATTGGCTTTTAGCCAAGTGAGATGGCGCATGCTCCTTAAAAAGGAGAGGAGGCGCCATCTCACTTGGCGCCTAGGGCAAAACCAAGGTTTTGTGCCGTTTTATAAATAATTCGTCCGTTTCTTTGAAATTTCTCACACTTTCTCGCACTGTATTTTTATTTTGTACTCCCTTATTTACGTAATGACGTCGCCTATGATTTTTAGCAGAGATGGTTACGTTATATTCTCCGCCACGAAACCCGCGATGAAAATGAAATTCTGGCACATTCACTCCAAGGAGCGTCTGAAGCGGGAGTTGATGCGGTGGCTAGATGGAGACATCGCCGAGGGGGAAAAAATTCGAAGGATCCAGCGAAAACGAACAACAACCTCGCATGCGACAGGAAGACCTAATGTGTGGTTGGAGGAAGTCAAAACAGACAGTGATGTAATGCTGATGATGCATGGGTCAGATGAAATTGTGTTAACAGTTGTAATTTCCTAGATTGATTATCGTTAATCATTGTTGTACGCGAAAACCCTAATTTAATTTCCTAGATTGATTATCGTTAATCATTGTTGTACGCGAAAACCCTAATGTAATTTCCTATATTGAATTTCTTAAATTGTGTGAACAGTTTTATTAACGGAAAACCCATAATGTTTACAACACAAATATTGAAAAGATTTATTGTATTACAAAATTTATGTGGTCGAGCCAGACGCCCGATTCGGACAGTTTTTGCGATTGTGTCCGACCTGACGGCATAAACCACACTTTCTTTCCAACCTGTCTAGATCGTCCATTTCTGTTGTTATGCGCCTGCTTTTGGGACGACCCTTCTTGTTCCTTCGCATTTGGTCATTGTGCCAAACTATATCACCGCTGTATTCAGGCCAATAGTCCGGTTTTGCCACCAAAGGAAAGTTGTTGTTGTAAACAGTTAGCAACGTCTCAGATTTATAAACGTTTGATAGCAGTTGAAGCGCGTCTTGATGGGTATGCGCACAAGCGGCAATGACATGAGAGCAAGGCATACGAAAAGCTTGAAACCTGCCACAATCGCACCATTGAGAAGGTAAAATGACCCTGTATTCCTGTCTTGCCAGGCCTTCATTGTGGTCAATTGTCTCTTTCACAATGAAGTTGTGGCTATGGCGGTCAAACCGTGTAACCATGTGAGTGTTGGCTTTTGCACTTTCAGCCTTAATGTATTTCATACAGCTTTCACTCCATAGTTGTCCTGATTGCAAGACCGAATACCACATTTCACCTCTTTTGGCAAATAACGCAGCCATCCTAAAATACGTGGATTTCACCAAGGCAGTGATGGGGAGGTTTCGTATGCCCTTGAATACCCCATTCATTGATTCAATGAGATTTGTTGTCATATGCCCCCATCTTTGGCCATTGTCGTATGACCTAGTCCACTTTTCGACCGGTATGTTGTCGATCCACGTACCGGCTTCTGGGTTAGACAAACGGATCTCGTTGCGGTAATATTTGAATGTGGGTTGTGTCAGTGCGTATCCCGCATTCATCACCGCTTTCCGCAATGTTTTGTCCTTGACCTCCCTCGAGAAATTCTGGACGATATGCCTGATGCAATAGA
Source organism: Vicia faba (assembly GCA_948472305.1). NCBI lineage: Eukaryota > Viridiplantae > Streptophyta > Magnoliopsida > Fabales > Fabaceae > Vicia > Vicia faba. Next base: position 412,003,390 of record OX451739.1, read on the forward strand.
CATGCGTAGAAGGAGGGTCATGCCAACCATTTGCCGGATTATTATAGGCACTTTCAATAGAGGCATGTCTGTCCGAGATCAAACATAGATCCGGTTGAGGAGCCACGTGTGTACGAAGATTTTTCAGGAAAAAGCTCCAAGCACCACCGGTCTCCCCCTCGACAAGGGCAAACGCAACGGGGAAAATGTTATTGTTGCCATCTTGTGCAACTGCCATCAAAAGAGTGCCTTTGTACTTGCCATACAACCAAGTCCCGTCTATTTGTAGAATTGGTTTACATGATGCAAACCCTGCGATGCATGGTTGAAATGCCCAAAAGACGCGACTGAATATTCCGTTGCCATGTAGAACACTACCATCTTGGGACAATGCTGCCACCTAGCCTGAGACAATGCTGTAAAACGTGACACCTCTTATTCGCCAAATGGGGTGGCGACAACATTCATTTTTGTACTATTTCGCCAAGTGAGATGGCGCCTCCCTTACTGTCCAATCGTATTACATGCATGGGCTTATGCTGCCACCTAGCCTGGCCCTATAATACACACATAAAAGTTTTGTCTAAGCCTGCCACCCGTCAGCTCCAATAGGCATGCATGCAACAGAGAAAGACACCTTACATTATTTGTAAATGCATGCATGCATATGTGTAACTCCCTAAGCATGCAAATGTGACACCTCGCATGCATGCAACCACTACATCAGAATTAGTTGCCTATAAATACATACCTTATGAAACATATCTCACACCCACACAACTCTCACTCTCTCACTCTCTGCTACGAAATATTTCTTAAGTCTATCATACTCCTTATTTCTTCCTAAGTCTTTCATTCACTCAAGCGTTCTGAAGAATGGCCCTTCTAACAATGGGAGATACTCACAGAGGCACAAGGGAAAACATTGCTGCATTTGTAAGTCTCTTCTTTGGTTATACATTTTTCATACTTTAAAAAACATGTTGTTCATCTTAATTAATCTTACTCTTGTTTAATTATGATCTCAGGATACACAAAGATTCAGAATCCGTTCGCACAAATACCTGGCCCCCGACCCTTTTATCGTCCCTTATCTGGAATATGCAGGTTTTGGACACGTGATAAAGATCTCCAACTGCACCATTGACTCCAAATTCATCCTTGCAATGTTGGAGAGGTGGAGACCGGAGACCCATACATTTCACCTACCAATAGGTGAATGTACCATCACTCTCGAAGATGTCTACATGATACTGGGCCTCCCTATTGACGGTAAAGCGGTGAACGGGTCGGTTCAACAACCCAACTCACAGTGTGAAGAACTGTTGGGTAGGGACATGGTAGAAGGGGGTGGAGCAAGAGGGCAGGGAATACTACTCACTGACCTGAAACGGCATTATGCAAGTATGGAATTAAATGAAAATTCCTCAGAAAATGACCGAGTAGTAAAAGCCCGGACGTATATAATGATACTTTTTGGTACTTTTTTATTTCCCGAAAGTACGGGAAATAGTGTAAATTTCATGTACTTACATTTACTAACCAATTTTGATAAAACTAGAAAATTTAGTTGGGGTTCTGCAGTATTAGCCCACCTGTACAGTTCCTTGTGCAAAAACGCAGTCAAGGAAAAATGTACATTTTATGGGTGCGCATTTTTACTACAAGCCTGGGGTTGGTGGAGGATGGAGTCCTTAAACCCCATCAACAACAACACTTTTGGTTTCCCTTACGCAACAAAGTAAGTCATTAAGTTATAGCATTTATAACTATTCTTCTCTTTCCAAAATATATGCTAAAAATAACATGTTTCTCATTTCCTATAGGTACTGCGTGAGGGGTATGGATTACGGCAAGAATCCCAGATTCAATGCCGCACTCTACCGGAATCTGTTGGATCACCTAGGCCCAGATGACGTAAGTCGTAGCTTTTAACTTTTGTTCATTTTATTTATTTATACATTACTTTTGCGCTTACCTGATTTAAATTTTATCGCAGTTCGTCTGGAGACCATATTTGGGTTTGGACCATTCTCCAAATCCAGAGGATGCAGCAACTTGGACTGCAAAGACTGCACTCATTCGGTTCAACATTGTGGAGATGCACCACAGCGACCGCGTGAAGATGCAGTTCGGAATGATCCAAGAGATACCAAGTGACCCAACAGATTTGTCCCCCTGGCATCTAAAAAGGGTCGACGCCCAGTGGAATCTAACCAACTGGAAAGACTTTGCTCCAGAATGGTGTAAAATGTGGCAAAGGCGTCACCGCTACATCTTGCAATCCCCTGTTTTCCTTACTCAAGGTAACATGCGACACACCGATCAATATATGTCGTGGTACAGGTCGGTTAGTAACCCAGATATGCACGTGTCTCATCCGAGGTACTTGGTTGACCCACGCACACAATGGGCACAACCCTCGATTCCCCACCAACAAACCCAAAATCCTTCAACCTCAAACCCACCCCCAAGAAGAAACAGACCAACAAACACACAACCACATTCCCCACCACAACACAACTACAACCAAATGCCGTACTACCAACCACAGTCACCGCCAAACTACCAATACCCAGATATGCCTCAAACCCAACCACAATACCAACCCCAATACCAGCAAACCCACATACCCCATACCCAATTTCAGTCTTCCACATATCCCAATATGGGGCCCTCAACATCCAGCCTTAGCCCTGATATGGGAATGTCAGAAGATTACGACCAACCCAACCAAACCTACCATCAACCACCATATCACCAAACAACCCAACATCCACAGTACCAAACACCCCAAGATCCATTTCCTTTCTACCCCCCATACTCAGACGACCAATGCTACCGACCAACCATGGAACCCCACCCACCGCCAACACGACCAAACTTCGAGGGCATGGGTAACCGACTGTACCAGAGCGGATCTTCGAGATACGGAGATCTTACTGATTTTATGGATTCGGATCGCATTGACTTCGCTGGGCCATCGACCTTGCCGCAACAGGAAACGAGACGGCACCCAGCAAGAGAAAGGCGAGGACGGGGATGCGGAACTAGGGGTCATTACCGGGTTCCTGGGGATCATTGATGTATCTTTTTTTTTTCAGTATTTTTTGTATCTATTTTTTTACTGTTATTTAAATGTAAAACAGTTGAATGTAATTATTTTTTTTCAAATAAAAAATCAATTTTGGTTATCTCTGTCTAATACGCAACGCGCAGGAAAGGAAAAAAAAAATTTTTTTTGACCTAATTTGCCACATAGGCGCCATCTCATTTGGCTTAGGGCTTGCCATTTGCCCTTAGGCGCCAAATGAGATGGCGCCTCCCTTATAAAAATAGGAGGATGCGCCAAATGAGATGGCTCCTCCTTTATGGAGCCATCTCAAACATGGTTATTTGCGTAATTTTTTCCGAAACCCGGTTATTTGCGAAATATTTTTTTAATACTTGGTTATTAATAAAAAAAATTCTTAGGTTGTCAACTGCAATTTAAACAAATAAGGACTTTATTAATCAAATTCTCATTTAGAAAAGTTTTACCTAGAATTGTCATAGGATTCACAATGTGAATAAAATATTTTTTCATATCCTGAATGTTTTCCTCAGATTTTATTTTAAAAAGCTTATACTAATGGGTCAATGTGTTCATCCTAGACTTTTTTAACTCAGTTGTACCTTCATGGGTAATTTAAAGAGTGTCTCTAGCTGATTCACACTGAGAAATGCAAAACAAAAAAAAAATCATCAATACTGAGAGTGGTAAAATAATAGTTTTTTCTTTCAGATTGTATTGCACATTTTCCTTTTTCTCTTTGATCCATATTTCTCTAACTTTTGTTTTACACAATGCCATCATCTAGATGTGATGGAATAAAAGGACATTTTTTTATAGAATTCCATCATTTATCCCTCTATGAAGGTTCTCATCTTCTATTTCCAATAATCATACTCATCTCCATTGAAGAATGATTTGAAGTCATTTTTACTCCTAAGTCAATTATACTCATAATAGAAGTTAGACTCTAATGCCACTTGTTAAACAAATGACTCCAAACACAAGATGATGTTTAATGTGATATTTGATTTTCAATTTTTTTAAGAAAAATGATTGATTTTGGGTTGGTTGATTTTAAGAAGAAGGTAGAAGCACATATTAAGCAACAAAATAAATTAAATATTGAAAATAAAGAGACAAATATTAGTGATCACACTAGTAAATTATCTTGGTTCAACCATAAACCATGCAGCCCCTGAGAGTTTCCTTTGGAGATTTCCATTATCAACAAATTAAGCGTTTACATAAGTTTAACCCAACAACCTTACATAATTTTTTTTACAGGTTTATTTTGCAACCTTTAAGTCTATTACAACATCACAAGAGGACTAAGCTATAAAAATAAAGGCAAAATACCTTTTTTGGTCTCATATGTTAATGTCAAGGTTCATTTTGGTCTCTTAACTTAAAAAAGGTTCATATTGGCCCCTTAACTCTTCAAAATGCTTCATTAAACAAAAAGGACTAAAAGAAGCATTTTGAAGAGTTAAGGTTCCAATATGAACCTTTTTTAAGTTAAGGGACCAAAATGAACCTTGACATTAAGGTACAGAACCAAAAAGGATATTTTTCCAAAAATAAACCTTAATATGCTACGTATCTTTATTGATTAAAAGGGCTTCCTAATCAATTAATATCTAAATTATCTCCTTAATCGATTAGATGAAAACTCTAATTGATTAGATAATAAGTTTAGCTTTCCTAATTGATCAAAATTATTTCTTAATCGATTAAGAACTTGCCAAAATTACTTTTAGAAGAATTTAGAAAAAATATGAAGAGTTTAAAATAATTTTAGTGCATCTCTGCATCGTCTTATTACTATAAGATTTATTATTGCTTAATTTACATACAATTGATCAAATACAAGATAAAAATACTATGCATAGGATCAAGCAAGCCTTGACATCTTCGGTTCCTTTTGATTGATTGATTGATTTGATTCTTTTTTAGTCTTTATTGAGGAACTTGGATAATTTTCTTTGAGCTTTCTTCTTGACCGATGACACATGTGATTTAATTTTTTCTTGCCTAAGTGTCATTATAGAAAACAACTAGAAATTTAAACATGTACAACACATAGAACTACAAGCTAAACCTGATAAATTTCTTGACGTAAGGAAGATTTTTGGATCAATCTTGTGTAAAAGTTCAAGTTGTTGATAGTAAAAATCTCAAGGAGAAACTCTTGGGGACTAGAGTATGTCAGATGATTTAAGGCCGAACTAGTATAATTTTTGGTGTGATCTCTCTAACTTTATCTCTTTAAATTCATGTTCTTTATTTTCCCACACTCTAACCTATATTTCTACTCCTTTTTTTTAAATCAATCAACCTAAAATTAACCTTCAAGGAAACATTACAATAACAAAATAATGAAATCCACCCTCTCTTGTTTGTGAAGTCATTTGGTCAACAATCTTGACATGCAATATGTAGAGGTGTGTTCAGAGGTTATAAAACTAACTTTTAAGTTGATATGCTTCTAATATTGGTGTTTCCCTTGTTTTTCATGTTGAGTTGATTAGAGCTATTTTAACTATTGAAATTGCTTTTGATAAAGGTTAACACCATATATGGCTATAAAATAATTCACAACTTGTTACATTAACTTTCAAGCAACCTCGCATTATTTCTTAGACTATTCACTAATACAAATAATAAATTTCATGAAGAAGTTTTCACCTCAACCAGAAAAAACCCGATGTGTTATGCCAAAGCGCGCCATGTTTTATTTTTTTTATAAAAATAAAAATAACATGTTTCCTCAGTTTTTAATAAAATCGAGGAAAAAATAAATCAGGACATGCTTCCAATCCCAGCTATTTCAGTTTATGTTTTTATTTGTTTATAAGTGAATACTAAATGATCTATACCTTCAGTTTCATTAAAAAGCGAGATATAACATAATCAGATTTTACTATAAAAACACTCGTTAAACAAATTTAACCTTAATCCTTATGTTTATGAAGCCGCCCAAACTAGTACGCGTCACTCTTTGGGATGGATTGTAATACAAAAAAATCTCCAACGTTCTTCTATCCTTGAATAAAACATTGTGTCTGCGCTTGCAATCTATCTCACATAATAGTGTTGATGTTGTATTTTTGGAACAACTATCTGTTAAAGAATGTTGGAAAAGTTCCCTGTGATAGATTGCAAGTGCATAAAAACATTCATGCTTTCTGGTTAAACAAAGAAGATTGTTCAATCTTTGAAAAGATATATGCAACAAAATCTGGAATTTTGAAGTGATGATGATGAATTTGGATTTTTTTTAATATTCTGCATAAACAATGTAATATTAAAAAAAAATATTATTCACCTTGGTTTTATTCTAAAATCGAGGGGGTTTCTTATTTTATTTTATTTTTCCATTTAAAATAGAAAATATGTTTCCCCTCGGTTTTTAAAAAAACTGAGGTAACATGTTACACAACTACAACAATAAATCTTTACCCTACATTTTTAAAGGAACAACGCTCAAGATGTTTCCAAGACAACAATCCATAACAAAATATCTACACCCACCACTATATATCTTTCTTGTGAAAGTATTGTCCTTGATAACATTTGCTCAAGATAATGAAATTTTGAAACTTAAAAAAACTCGGAAAAGTTATCTATGATGGATTACAAGTGCAGAAAAACATTTCAAATGTTTGGAACCGGTAACTTCTTACTTGGAGCAGATAGCTCCTTAGAAGTTGGTTGTATGGAGTCCATTTAACTTTAAAATAATGATCACAAAATGTATCCAGCATGAACTGGATTAGAGAAAAGATGTGTTATTCTCCAAGAACAACATCTACTATGATAACACTGCATTTGTTATTGTGAGATAATGGATCAAACTCTATTGGATCGAAGGACAACTTCATGGTTCGATAAGTTTGACAGAGGTTAGCATGTAGTCAAAGGTCGCTCACGTGTTGGTGTCAAATAAGTTTATGATGTAGTTGAAGTATGGTCAAGCATATAATTATCGAAAATGCTAGGGTTGTTAGCATGTTAAATAGGGCATGTTTGTTAGGTCTAATTGTTAAGTTAGCTTGTACCCTAAGTTAGCTTGTAATGGGTATTTGGGAAAATCCCATTAGTTTAGTATGTTAGGTTTATTATAAATAGCATATTAGGCTCTCATTATTACATACAACAAATCCTAATTTAGGGTGAGAGGGTTATTTGTTATTCTTGTGTACTTGTAATCTTGTTTAAAGAGAAAGTAAAGAGTATCAGCTATAAACAATTCCTTTTGTTTCTTAATCATAAAGAAATAGTTTATACTTTATTTCAAAGGCATATAATTTCACAACAAATTGGTGCGATGAGCATGGAGAAGATGCCTTCAACAAAGTATGAGATTGAAAAGTTCACCAGAGTGAACGATTTCGCTTTGTGGCGCTTGAAGATGAAATCCCTACTAGTTCAACATGGTTATTTGGAAGCGTTGAAGGGAGCAGCGACATTGGATGTTGTGTTAACGGGAAAAGAAAAGATGGCCATGATAGAGAAAACCCACAGATAAATCTTGTTGAGCCTTAAGGATAAGGTTCTTCAACAGGTATCAAAAGAGACGACGATATTAGGGTTATGGGTAAAACTTGAAAGTTTGTACATGACCAAATTGTTGGTAAATCGACTCTACCTGAAGCAGGATTTGTATTCATTCAAGATGATTGAAGACAAAGTATTGGCCGAGGAGTTGGATATGTTCAACAAGCTGATTCTTGATCTTGAAAATATCGATGTCAAGATCGATGATGAAGATCAAGCATTGTTATTGTTGTGTGCTTTGCCTAGATCACATGCTCACTTCAAAGAAACCATCTTGTATGGAAGAGAGTATCTGACCTTTCAAGAAGTTCAACCAGCCTTGTATTCTAAGGACTTGAATGAAAGAAAGAAGCATAAACCTTTGACTGTTGGTGAAGGTTTGGCCGTTAAAGGATTTTTTTTACAAAAGGATGGTAAGTTTGACAAGAAGAAAGGAATAAGTCAATAGAAGTCTTATAATGGTGAGGCATATGGTATTCGATGTTATCATTGTAAGAAGGAGGGTCAAACAAGAAAGGTGTGTCCTGAACACTTGAAAGATCATGGAGGTAAGGATAATGGCAGTGCACCCATTGTTCAAGATGATTTTGACTCATATGATGTTCTTGTGGTTTCAAGCAGCAACTCGAGTAAGGAGTGAATTATAGATTCAGGTTGCATTTGGCACATGACTCCAAACAAAGACTTGTTCGAGGAACTATCTTATCAATATGGTGGATCTGTGTTGCTGGGAAACAACAAAGCTTGTAAGATTACAAGTGTTGGATCTGTGAGATTCAAGCTCCATGATGAGTCAATAAAGTAGTTGACTGAAGTCAGGTATGCACCTAATTTGAAGAGAAATTTTATTTCTATTGGTGAATTTGACAAGAAATGATATTTTTCCAAGGAGAGAAAACTATCCTAAGAGTCATGAAGGGGTTGAAGGAAGTCTTAAGAAGCGTGAAGAAACAAGGCTTGTATATATTTGAGGCTGAAGTTGTAAGTGGTTCGGCAAATGTTACAACCATGAAATCTTTGTCAAAAACAAAACTTTGGCACATGAGATTAGGCCATGTCAATGAAAAGGGTCTAATCGAATTGGGAAAACAAAATTTTCTTGGTGGAGACAAAGTCGAAAGCAGAAGTTTTGTGAATCATGTGTACTTGGAAAATCTTGCAGAGTGAAGTTCAACAAAGGCAAACAAAAAACACATGGATCCCTTGATTATATCCATGCTGATCTTTAGGGGCCTGCAAGGGGTCCAACACATTCAGGAGCAACGTATTTTCTATCAATATTTGATGATTATTCCATAAAGTTATGGGTGTTCATCCAGAAGACTAAGGATGAAACTTTTGAGAATTTCAAAAGTTGGAAGACTCTGGTCGAAAATCAAACTGGCTGAAAGGTCAAGAGGTTGAGAATCAACAACGGCCTTGAATTTTGAAATGAGGCTTTTGACAACTTTTGTGCTACCTCTGGTATTAGAAGGCACAAAAATACTACAAGTACACCACAACATAAATGGTTTGGCTGAAAGGTTTAATTGAACTATTTTAGAGAGAGTTAAATGCATGTTGACTAATGCAGGGTTAAAGAATGTGTTTTGGACTGAGGCTGTTTCGACAATAACTGTGATACAGTGGGAGAACTGAATTGAGGTTTTGCGTTTTGTGTTCGCAAATGTTTCGGTTTAGCAAGATTCGCCACCGACTTTTTATTTTATCCTAAGGAAAGGTCAAAAAGCACAGGAAAGACCTTTGAGATATTTTCTTGGGTTCGGGGAGTAGATTATGAAAAGGGAAGGTGCAAGCACCCTTTTCATCCATGGTTATCCATGGGCTCTTAGTTACTTGTTTAGATCACTTGCTTTTGCTTTTCAATTGTTTGAAATGGTGCTTTGTGTGTGGTTTTGAAAGATGTTTTGAAAAGAGGTCATCATTATGGCAACCTTTGTAATGATTATTGCTTGAATATATACAAAGGTGTATTGTCCTTTTTGAAAAGATTTCAATGTTTGAAAGTTTGTTTTTGGGAACTGTTTTGAAATTGTGTTGTGAAGTGTGTTTGAAAATAACAAAGATAGTTTGCAAGCTTTGATCAAGTAACTAAGAGTTATCTACCCTATTTTACTCAAAGATCTTTCCTATATGTTTTTAACCCTTTTGACAGTGTTGTTTTACCATTGCATTTGGTAAACAACCTTGTATTAGGATGTTAAACGGGACAGGCGCGGGTCATCGTATAGACCATGATAGCCATTGTGTCAAGTATCTTTGGCAAATTTTTGAGGGACTTGATCATTTTTGTTTAGGCAACCAAGATAGCGTCATCGAGGGACTATGATCTTTTATTTTGTTTTTGTTTTGCCAAAGTACCCAACATGCATAACATGGCCCATTTTTAAGGCAACAGGTGGATGAAAACCCTAGGGGTGCAAGTGTGTCTTATGTATTGATTTTTATGCATTTTTGTCTTTGTATTAGGTCAAGCTACTTGTTGATTTTGGAATTTTGCATACAAACCCTAATCTCTAACCATGGCATAATTGAAAGCATAAAGTGCGAGAATTAAAAGTCTAAACTATTACAACATGAATATGGGGAGGGGGATACAATTTTTGAATGGGGATTATTTGACAAGAAATTAAAACCCTAATTTTACTATTACATCCAAATTGAATCAAATGACATAAATAAGAAATGAACAATATTTTAATAAACAAATTAAATAATGGCTTAAATGCAGTTTTGACCCCCCTAGTTTAAGGTTTTTGGAGTTTCGATCCCCCTAGTTTAAAAGCCAGGTTTCTAGTCCCCATAGTTTTCAAATTTGGGATTTTTGAAGCCCCCTCCATCTGGCTGCCCAAAAAGTTTTCAAATTTGGGATTTTTGAAATCTCGTACGGGCGGATGGAAGAGGAAATTAGGTTAAGCAATTTGGGATTTTCAGAAAATATGAATTATGAAATTAAAAATTCATTTGGAAATTAATATCACTTATTTAAATGTTTAAAAAATATTATTCTAAATAAGAAATAAGAAAATAATACGTGGCATTACTCTCCCTGTGCCATGTCACATGGAGGGGGCTTCAAAAATCCCAAATTTGAAAACTTTTTGGACAGACAGATGGAGGGGGCTTCAAAAATCCCAAATTTGAAAACTATGGGGACTAGAAACCTGGCTTTTAAACTAGGGGGATCGAAACTCCAAAAACCTTAAACTAGGGGGGTCAAAACTGCATTTAAGCCTTAAATAATTTATACAAAATAAATGCATATGCAAAAAGGTTTTTGTTTATTTTTATGTATGTAAAAATATTTAATACAAAAAAGGAAGAAATAAAATAAAAGAAATTATTTTTTTTATTAAGGGTAAACCCTAATTTTTCTTTAAGAAAATAAATATGTTAATTATATTATTTATGTACAATAAATAAAATAATGTATGTAAAAAAAATTAAATTAAATATATTTAGAAAAAGTTATTATTTTAAGTATAAATAATAATAATAAAAAATATAATATTTCTATGTTTTTTATTTTATAGTATCTTATTAAATAAAATAAAAGTATATATGTATATATTATATTAAATATGTACAATAAAAATAAAATATTTACAAGACTAAAAATATATATTTAGGATAATTATTTTTTAATGTAAATAAAATAAAGAATAATATAAAAAAAGTATAATTTATATATATCATTTTTAAATTTTCAATAAATAACATATATACTAATTAAATTATTTTTTCATGTTAGAAAGAAATAAAATATAAAATAAATGTAAAAAATTACAAAAATATTTTTTGGGTATTTTTATATTTAGAAAATAAGAAAACAAAATCAAAAATGAAAATAAAATGGAAAAATACAAAAGTATGAAGAAATGGGCCAGGGGGGGTGAAAAAAGCAAAAGGGGGTGTCAATAGCGAGCCAGGACCAAGCCCAACCCACCACACTTCATCTTCAACCTCTGACTTTCAAAACGCGCGCGCCTGTACCAAACACGAATATCCTGCATACGAGCTCTATTGCAAAAACACATAACATCAAAGTTGTAGAGCTTTTCAAGACGAATCCAACCATATAAAAAACTTGTCTTAACTCTCAAAGACCAAAGAGAATTTCTCTGGCCCTAAAATCTAACCTAATTTTTTCAGGATGTTCATGGACCAAATTCTCTTAGCATGCTTAATAAAAATGAAAACTGAGCATATGTACAACTTCATGGCTATGAATACTACATTTCTTATTCACAAACCTAAGTCTAAATGTTCCTAAATAAAAAGATTGGAAGTTGATAAAAACCTGTTACAGCTGACTTCGTGTAAGGCAATGTTGAGTTTTTCAACAAGGCTTGAGATGCCTGGGAGCTTACTTGAACTTCACTTGACCTTCTCCAATGTCTAGCTTGTCTTGAATGCACTTGAACAGGCTTACAGAACTCAACCTGCACAAGCTCAAAATGAAAATGGCAAACCCTGTAAATGGAGTTACAGTTAGTAAGGTTTGGGATAGCTTGGATGGATGGAATGGAAGGTGTTTGAACAGGTTTGGGCCAAAACGCACGAGCAAATTGTGCTATGGAAGTCAAGTTGCAGATGCTGCCCTGTTTTGCCAATGGGAGGTGATTTTGAGCTATGGGATGTTTGAGGGCTCAAAGAGTCGTGTTTCTGGTTCAAGGGGATGTGAGAAAGTTGTCTCAAATTCTTGCACAAGTTAGTTTTCACAAATGTTCAAGTTCTAGTGTTTTGGATATCTTTCTTGTATTTTAAGCAAACATGAGAAGTGATGTCCAACAGGCTTGTACAGGCTATCCATATGCTTGCATACTTTGCCCATGGCCCCTCCAATTTGTGGATTTGATTTGCTGCATAAGATATGGACCAATGCTCAAGAAATCAGTTTTGACATAAAGCAAGATTTAAGCAAAAATGGTAATGTTGCTTTTTCTATTTAGGGATTAATCCAAAGTGGAATGCTCTAATGACCAAAACAATGCCTTATACCAATTGTTTTGCACTTAATTATTGAGTGTGGAATGGTTTTGAGGCCTGTAATCTAGTGCAAAGCAAGCTGACTTGAAATTGCAATTTGTATCACAATGAATATGCCATGGATGAAAAGTGAGTTTTTGCCAACTTCAAGCCTTCGATTATCCCTAACCACAAATGAGTTTGGAGAGTTCTTGGACATTTTGGAAAGCTTGCAACATGATCTACAATCCATATTTGAAATGAAATTTGAGATTCCAAGTGGAACTAGGTGAAAAATGGCCATGAAGATAGGTCAAAATCCTGCCTAAACTATGGCAAAATTTCACTAAGTTAAAAGTTTTAGGGACCCTTGTTCCAAAACTCATAACTTTAGATACAAGCTTCTTTTGGGAAAACTTTGTGAATAAAAGTTGTAGACTTTGTGGAGGACTACAACTTTCATGTTGGAAGTTTTGTTTGAATCCAAATTCATCATGGTGAAAATGTTGGGCAAAGTAAGGAAAAATTAAGAAAATTTCATAACTTAGAAAAATTATGAGTTATGAAATTTTTCAACTTTAAACCCTAATTTGCAAAAATGGGTTTCTTGATGAACAAGTTTCATGTTTTGACACATATTGATGAAAAATTACCCTTGGCACTTGATTTTGACCAAAAAGTCAAAGTTTGACTTTTCAGTGTACAGTCAAATTTTGATCAGTTGACTGAAAAATTCATTTGTCAATCCAATGCAATTGAGATCTTTTGAACCTTGTGAATATGTCAAGATGATGTCATTGAGTCCTTGAATCCATGTTTGAACCCAATTTTCCATTGGCTAGGTCAAAAATCAGAAATTGCCTTTGTGCAGTCAAAACCCTAAAAATGACCATTTTACCCTTTTGGTGATCTGATCAAATTACTTGTGGAGTTGTGGTCCAAACTTGATCAAATGGTTCATATGAGTTCATAATGTTGATGTGAATCAAAAATTGTGAGGTTTGATTGTAAATTGGCCACAATTGACTTTTTTCCCCAATACAGTTGATTTCTAGGTCAACTGTCCAATTGACTGAGCAAAAAATTGGATTTAAGGCTTGAAACTTGGTAGAAGTAATCTTTTAAGTCCAACATGAAGTATGAAAGTCATTTTGAGCATTGAAAGTCCAAAATTCCTTGTGCAAACTCAAACCCTAATTTAGGTCATCAGTGCAAGGAGATGTCTTGGGCAGTGCAAAACCCTAATCCTGTCTGGAGTTCAAGGAGCTTTGTGAGGGGAAATCTTGATAGAATGAGAGGGAAAATTTTGGGGTACAACAGTAACATATCTGATAAACAGATGTCCTTCTACTGCATTAGATATGAAGACACTTGAAGAAGTTTGGTTGGGACATCCACCAAATTTTGACTGGCTGAAAGTATTTGGCTACGTAGCCTATGCTCACATTAGGCATGACAAGGTCGAACCTAAAGCTCTGAGATGCATGTTCATGGGATACCTTGAAGGAGTCAAAGCTTATAGGCTAAGTGCTTAGATCCAGGTCACTGGACTGTATATGAAGTTGAGATCTGTATGAGTAGTAGAATGACTTCCGTGTCTGGAATGTATTTGTACTGTAACTGGGATCCGGACAGGTGACAGAATGACTTCCATGTCTGGAGTGTATCTGATCCTGAAGTTGATAGTTGAATCTGAATGAGAAGTAGAATGGTTTCCGTGTCTAGAGCGTATCTAGTCTGTATCCGATTGCTGAAGTCTGAATGAGTAGTAGAATGATTTCCGTGTCTGAAGCGTAACTAGTCTGTATCTGATTGCTGAAGTCTGAATGAGTAGTAGAATGACCGCCGTGTCTGGGGTGTATCTATACTGTATCTGAAATCCTTGAACATTTGTTAAAGGTAACTTTTAATCTTATCCTGAAAAGGGTAAAATGTTAGCTGAAACACAAAATTATGTTGCATGATATGTATGATGCAATAAAGTGTGCTTCAACAATGTTTATGATATATGAATGTAATGTATGTGCATGTAAGCTGAGTAGTCGTCTTGCTGAGGAAAATATATCCTTGATAACTGGAGATAATGAAATCCTTGACTGCTGCCGAGGAAAATAAATCCTTGGTGACTTGGAGATTCAAAATCTTTGATTGTTGAGAAATCCTTGTACCATTGTTGGGGAAAATAAATCCTTGGTGACTTGTGGGGATTAACAAGAATTTTGACAACTTCTGCGAGGAATTGAGAATCCTTCATGACTTTCCTGGGGAATAAGGAAAACTCTGATGATCTCTACTAGGGAATCAAAATTTGGGAGGCTTCAACTGGAGAAATGAGAACAAGAATCTTCGTTCTGCTGGGAAATAGCTCTGTGGGGAGAATGCTTATCCTGCTGGGGAAATCAGGAGTTTGGGTTGTATGCCAATCTACTGGGGATTCCTGTTTTGTTGTTTGAGGAGAACTCCGCTGGGGATATGTATTTCAAGGTTTTAGCTTTGGTGGAGGATTGGGATGATGTACTGCAGGGGATTTCCTCTGGAACAGCCTAAAGACATTTTCCTATACTTTCAACCTATCAGTAATTATCCTTTCTCATTTCGTTTTATTTGTAAGCAGTGATTATATTCAAATGCATATGCTCACTTAATAAATCATTGGACGTTTTCAAATAAAACACAAGTGTAAAAAGAAAGAAAAAGTAAACAAATTTCTGCACTTCGAAGTATCTTTGTATTAACTTTGTGTAAGTATTTTGTACAAAGGAGACAGACATCCTAGTAAGAGGATGTTCTCATACAAAATGAGAAAAATTTATACAAAGAAAGATGGCTATGTGTAACAATTCCATGGGGTTCCCATTCTGCTATAGCTTTCATAACTCTGAGTATCTTGTCCATTCGTTGCTTCGTTCGCAGATGATTGGATTGATCAGAAGCCTGGAGCTTGTCCGTGAAGAGAAAGTCCTTAAAGTGATCCGACGAGACATAGTCATACGCTTTAATTCCCTAACTTTTGCCTGGACCGCCCTTTCGGGTTTTCAGTCCACCGGGAAACCCTTTTTTGCCCAAGTCGCCCTTTCGGGTTTTCAACTTGCCGGGTGTACAGATTTTTTATTTATCCCTAATTTTTGCCTGAACCGCCCTTTCGGGTTTTCGATTCACCGGGATGCCCTTTTTTGCCCAAGTCGCCTTTTCAGGTTTTCGACTTGTCGGGTCGTTTATGTGTAGTATCTTTTGACTATGTCTGCGTTCACAGGGTGCGGCAGGTCATCACCGTCCATGGTGGTCAAGATCATTGCCCCACCAGAAAAGATGTTTTTGATCACAAATGGTCCTTCGTAAGTAGGAGTCCACTTGCCCCTGGGATCACTTTGTGGCAAGATGATTCGTTTGATTAGAAGATCTCCAACTTGATACACCTGACGTCTGACTTTCTTGTTGAAAGCCCTGATCATCCGTTTTTGGTACGTCTGACCATGACAAACAGTAGTAAGTCGCTTCTCGTCAATCAAGTTAAGTTGATCAAGTCGAGTCTGAATCCAATCGTCTTCACTTAAACCAACATCCTTCATAATCCTCAAGGAAGGGATCTGAACTTCCATAGGTAAAACAACTTCCACACCATATACTAAAGAAAAGGGGGTTGCCCCGGTTGAAGTACGTGCCGTGGTACGATATCCGTGTAGAGCAAATGGTAACATCTCATGCCAGTCCTTGTAGGTTACCGTCATCTTCTGAATGATCTTCTTGATATTTTTGTTTGCGGCTTCGATAGCACCGTTCATCTTTGGCCGATAGGGAGATGAATTATGATGTTGAATTTTGAACTGCTCGCACAGAGCGGTGATCATAGTGTTATTCAGGTTTGTACCGTTGTCTGTGATGATCCTGTCGGGGATACCATACCGGCAAATGAGGTTCTGCTTGATGAAGCGGGCAACCACATTCTTTGTAACGGAGGCGAAGGAAGCTGCTTTGACCCATTTGGTAAAGTAATCAATAGCCACCAGGAAGAAGCGATGTCCATTGGATGTCGTTGCCGATACTGTTGCCAAGTGCATTTGAAGCACCATCGAAGTACAGGGTCCATCGGGATCCTTGTTCAGGTCTGTCATACGGTCCGTTTTCTTTAATGTTATCCAATGTCATAATATCCTCGTCAGGGAAGTCGAACCTCATAGATTGGTAATCGTCGACGGCTTGATGAGCTAGATGGTCAGCTAGTACACTCCCCTTTATAGCTTTTTGGGTTGTGTACTGGATGTCATACTCAGTCAAGATCATTTGCCATCTAGCGATTCTTCCGGATAAAGCAGGCTTCTCGAAGATGTACTTAATCGGATCCATTTTAGAAATCAGCAGAGTGGTATGTGTCAACATATACTGCCTTAGCCAGCGAGCAGCCCATACCAAAGCGCAACAAGTTTTCTCGAGTAGTGAGTAGCGAGTCTCACAGTCGGTAAACTTTTTGCTAAGGTAATAAACGGGCATGCTCTTTTCGACCAGACTCATCATGTTGGCCCAGTACGCACCCCATTGAGCTATCCAAAACAGTCAGATACATGATTAACGACCTTCCTTCGACGGGTGGCATTAAGATATGAGGTTCTAGAAAATACTCCTTGATCTTGTCAAAAGCAACTTGACAGTCATCATTCCATTCAACCACCTGATCTTTCTTCATTAGCTTGAAGATTGGTTCACAGGTAGATGTTAGGTGAGAGATGAACCTTACAATGTAGTTTAGGCGTCCCAAGAAACCTCTGACCTCCTTTTCAGTGCGGGGGGCAGGCATTTCTTGTATAGCTTTGACTTTAGCGGGATCAACCTCAATACCTTTGTTGCTGACGATGAATCCCAAAAGTTTACCGGACCTGACTCCGAAAGTGCACTTACTAGGGTTCAGTCTGAGCTTATATTCCTTCAATCTGACAAACAGCTTTTGCAGATGGTCGAGGTGTTCTTCTTCTGTTTGTGAACGGGCTATCATGTCGTCTATGTAGACCTTGATTTCATGATGTATCATGTCATGAAACAAAGCTACCATGGCTCACTGATAGGTTGCCCCGGCATTCTTCAGTCTGAATGGCATCACTTTATAGCAGAAGGTACCCCACTGCGTAACAAAAGTAGTCTTCTCCATGTCTTCGGGGGCCATTTTGATCTGGTTGTATCCCGAGAATCTATCCATGAAGGAAAATACCTTGTGTTGAGTTGTGTTGTCAACTAAGATGTCAATGTGTGGTAGTGGAAAATCATCTTTAGGGCTAGCTCTGTTTAGGTCTATGTAGTCCACACACATTCTGACTTTGCCGTCCTTCTTAGGCACGGGCACAATGTTAGCAACCCATTATGGATAGGAAGTAACAGCCAGAAAGCCAGCATTGAATTGCTTCATCACCTCAGCTTTGATCTTTTTGGACATGTCGGGCCTCATTCGGCGGACTTTCTGTTTGATTGGTGGACAGTCTTCTCTTGTAGGGAGACGGTGAACCACGATATCTGTATCCAGTTCCGGCATATCTTCATAGGACCAGGCGAAGATCTCAACAAACTAATTCAACAGCTGAACTAAGCGCTCTTTGACACTTGGCTCCAGGTTGGCACCCACTTTAACCTCTTTTCTGTCTTCGGAAATACCCAAATTGATAGTCTCTAACAACTCTTCATGAGGCAGAATATCCCCTTCTTCTTATTGCAAAAGTCTAGCCAACTCTCCAGGCACTTCATAGTCTTCATCATCTTCGTACTCGGCATGATTGACCAAATCTTCAGAGTCACTGAAGGCCAAAGCAGAATAGTCACCCATGGAATCCGGAGTGGATGGGTACCTGTATTTTGTGAGTGTGGGTGTGTGTAAGGGATATCCATCCCTAAACAAAATAAAATGTAAAAGGAAAGAAAATGAACACAAAAGTTTATAGATGAAAACGTCCATGATTCATTAAAAATGGCATATGAAAATGAAAAATCAAAACCCTTACAAATGGACCTATGTGCCCCGGGAAAGGCACAAGGAAAAAGAGTGTACGAATTGTTTAAAAGTTATTACAGGCCAACATAAATGTTTCAAAAGATAAATTACTGATTGATGAAAGTAATGGGAACGAAGTCTTTCGCCTCCCAGTTGTTTAGTCCCCCTTCAATGGTTGGAAAGATCCAGTCTTCGAAATTGCTTTCTTCTTCATCATCTTCTAAAGCATGAATTCCATGATGAGTGATTTTCAGTGGTGGTCCTCCAGCCCGGGAGTGACGCACAGCTTTCTGGCTAGCAGCAGTGAAACCCAATCCGAACTTATATGTCTTGTAAGGAAAATCTGGCAGTTGACCCCACATTGTACTTCCTCCTTCCTTGATTACAGCCTCCGCATCTTTAAGGGATGACATCTGGGACACAGGCTTGGTAATGATGGGCGCATCAGTCATTGTCTTGGCTACCGCAAGCTCAGGAGAAACCTCTTCAAAGTGTTGGAAAGGTGTTTCTATGAATTCACCATCTAACTCCACATAGCGGAAAGAGTTAAGGTGGCTTATCATATACTCCTCCTCACCATGAACTGTTATGATTTTACCCTGAACTGGGTATTTGAGCATTTGGTGTAGAGAAGAAGTGACTGCCCCAGCGTTGTGGATCCATGGCCTTCCCAATAAGCATGAATATGAAGGATAGATGTCCATCACATAAAAAGTAGAGTTGAAAATTTCCGTTCCCACCTTAATTAGGATGTCCACTTCCCCGGGAACCATCCGCTTAGAACCGTCGAAGGCTCTAACAATGATATTACTAGGCTTTAGGGTCAAACCTTCACAGTCCAACTTGTCCAATGCTTTCTTTGGTAGAACATTTAAAGATGAACCAGTATCAACCAGAACATGAGCAAGTATGGTCCCCCTGCATTCTACTGACACATGCAGCGCATCATTATGCTTTCTTCCCTTGGACGTTAGATCGGCATCAGAAAATCCCAGACCATTGTCGGCTGTAAGGCTGGCTACACACTCTTGAAACTGATCTATAGAAGTTTCTTGAGGAACGTGCGCCATCTTCAGGAATTTGATCAAGGCTTTGGCATGAGCCTCAGAGCAGAGCAATAGAGCCAGCATAGAGATTTTTGAAGGGGTTTGCCCCAACTGCTCTATGACATCATAGTCGTTCTTCTTAATTATCTTTAAGATTTCCTCCATCTCCTTTTGGGTGGTCTCGGGGATAACCAAAGTCTGAGCCCTCGTCCTGACGGGCGTTTCTTGGATCCCCTTACCTTTATCAGCAATAACAGCAGAGGGTACAACTTCGAGAGTAACAAACTCTTCGATCACTGGACTTCGCACATATATCTTGACAGGCACAGGAACACTTGAGGGTCCGAAGACTGCCCTTGGAGGAGCAATCTCCGGAGAGAAGATTCTTCCACTACGAGTTATCTTACTCGTCCCCGCAATATTTCCTACATCAGGAGTTTCTTCATCGGAATTCTCTTTGGCTGATTTGATCTGTTTGACACCATGGTAGAAGATCTCTCCTCCATAATTCCATGGTATCGTCTTGTTGGACTTATATGGGATAGGCCCCGGCATGGTAATCTTCAACGGTACAAACTTTGGACCAGGCATAATCTTAACAGGCCTTTTGTAAGTCTTGGAAAGATTGTCGGAAATGGTGATTATAACAATGTCATTGATTGGAGTAACAGGAGTAACAGGAGTAACATGAGTGATAGTATCAACAGGAGTTTTCTGAAAGAGGATCTCTTGAGTATCCATCAGGCGTTGGATGCCTGATTTCAACAGCGGACAGTCGGATTGCAAGGTTGAGCAAAAATAAAAATCTTTTTCACAGCCCGGGAAAATCTCGGCCTTCAACAGATTCATCTTGATCATTGACAATGGAGTCATTAAGTCATCAACAGCATTAACATGAAGATCTTCTATAATGGCATGGACATTATGACCATGTTTTAGCATGGTAGCGGATATCACGTTAGGTTTTTCAGGAGCATCAAACTCTACCTCCTTGGCATCTATCAAATCTTGGATCTTATTTTTAAGGGCCCAACAGTTGTTGGTGTCATGCCCCACACTGTCCGAATGATATGCACATTTTGCATTTGAATGATAATAGGGAGAAGAGGTATTTGGGTTTTTCGGCGCTTCTTTCAAGTTGGTAAGGTTTAACTTTAACAGATGAGGGAGGACCTGAGCCGGTGTCATATTGATCCGAGTGAATTGTTGTTGTGGCCTTTCCACCCTTTGCTGATTAGGTCTAGGTTGACTGCTTCGAGGTTGATCGGCTGAGGAGTTCTGGATCATCACAGCCCCCACCGTTGATCGGCGCTTCATTCTCCCTTGATTTTTCCGGGAGTAAACAGCAGAAGCTTCTTTCTTGGCTGGGAAGGTCTTCTTGGCAGCAGTGGAAGCAGCTGCATCCTTCTGAATTTTACCACTCTTAATGCCAGCTTCGACCCTTTCACCTGTCAGTATTAGTTCGGTGAATCCTGCAGATGAGCTCCCGATTAAGTGATTAAAGAATGGACCTGACAGGGTCCCTAAAAACATGTCAACCAGCTCTCTATCTGACAATGGTGGTTGCACCCTTCCAGCCAAATCTCGCCACTTCTGGGCATACTCCTTAAATCCTTCATTAGAGGCCATACCCATACTCTGTAGTTGAGTACGAGTAGGCGCTAAATCTGCATTATATTGGTATTGTCGATAGAAAGCAACAGCCAAATCCTCCCAGTTATGTACATCAGATCTCTCAAGTTGATAGAACCAGTCCAATTGTGTACCCGGCAAACTATCTTGAAAAAAGTGGACCCATAGATCCTTATCAGAAGAGTGAGGTTGGATCTTTCTGACATAGGACCGCAGATGCATCTTCGGACATGACAAATCATCGTATTTAGCAAATGTAGGCACTTTGAACTTGGGAGGAATGACGATCCTAGCAACCAACCCTAGGTCTTCGAAATCCAGCCCAGGTACCCTTTGTACCTCCATGGCTGCCAACCGGTCCTCTAGATTCTTATATTTATCGTCCACAGGAGGATATTTCTGCTCAGAGTAATCTTCCTCCTCTTCCTCTTCTTCTTCTTCAGCCTCAGATTCGGAGGGCATTGCAACTCCCTTTCCTTTACCAACCCCTTCGTCAGACGTCGAAGGGAACTCGAGGACCCTTCTAGCCTGGTTCTCAAACCTTCTTCCCATAGTGGCCACACCAATTCTTTTCTTCTTTTTCTCTTTGTCTTTTTCCTTCTCTTTCTCTAACAGTGCTTTAAGGTCCTCTTGACCCTTTGCCAAGGTTATGAGGAGTTGTTGGAATTGCGAATTCTGTGCTTGCAGATCTTTGACCGTCTGCTCTATATCCATCTTGCTGAAATAAACAGCAGAAAGATAAGGAAACCTGGTGTGAAGACCTGTTTATGCATATGATGAATGATATGTTATTCATGTAATGCATTCAAGGATTCAGAAATTCAAATTTGTTGCAAACAAAAAGAACACACATCATATTAATAAGAAGAAATGTGTTAGTACATAAATGCCCCATGGGCAAAATATTACAAAATTCTTAATGTAAAAAGACATTGCGCATCCTCTTTGGTGCGATGTAAGTGTTGAGAGTCTCCTCTTCGTGAAGTCGGCGGGTAAGTTCCAAAACCTTCTTCTCACTGGCATAGAAGCTGGCTTCAAAAGTATTCCATTCTTCCTTGAGCTGTATCCAACTCTTTTGCAATTCTTCCAATGATGTTGGCATGTCAGGATGTAGGAGGGTGTATGGAACCTCTCCTTCCATAACAGGCTCTTTGATCACGAGGAGAATGTGAGGGTAAGGCATCATAAGACTCTGGGCGCGGGTTCGTACCCACTTGAGATAAGGCTCAAGGGGGATGTAATTCTTGTGCCCCAGTTTCTTACTATCCACTTTGTTGGGCATCCTTCAAGCTCGGATAAACCTTTGTCGAAGTCCTTGAGCGTCGTTGTCGAAGTCAAAAACCAAGTCAGGAATCATCATATCATGAGGTCCATCTCTCCGGGCATACCCAAATTGCCTCAAAGCTAAACAGGGGTTGTAGGTAATGCCTCCCCTAATGCCAAGTAGTGGGACATTAGGGAATTCTCTGCAACGATCAATGATGATGACATTTTCTCTGGATCGGGAACACCAATGAACATCAGAATGTGTGAGGGTTATCAATCGTTGTGACCACCTTAAACCCTGCTCATTCTTCAAAACTGACTGGGGAAGATGAGAAATAAACCACATTGCTATAAGAGGAGTATAGCACATGAGAACACCTCTTTTCCTCATTGTTCGTGTGTGAAATGAGTGTAGGATGTCCCCAAGCAATGTAGGCACAGGATTCTGAGATATGAAAATCTTGACAGCATTCACATCTATAAGCTGATCAGGGTTTGGGAACAAGACCAAACCATAGATGAGAAGTGCTACAATCTCCTCAAAAGCTTGCAGATCTAGAGAGTTCCAACAGTCTTGTGCCTTCTCAAACAGAAACTTTGCCAAGAAATCCTTGACACCACTTCTGGTTTCCCAATGACCTTTGATATCAGATGGTTGCAAGTGTAATGCTTGAGCAACATCTTCAGGCTTTGGCTCTCTTTCCGTACCGTTGTAGGGTAGTTGATGGAGAATAGGAATCCTCAGCAGTTGAGAAAATTCCTCCAAAGTAGGTACTAGTTGGTAATCAGGGAATGTAAAGAAATGGTGTAGGGGGTCAAAGAAATGGAAGAGAACTTTCACCATGTCTTCTTCAATGTTGGAGTTGACCAAGTTGAGGAGTCTACCATGTCTTTCACTGAAGAGAGAATTCTCTGGAATCTTGGAAGTAAGCTCCTTGAGTTGAGGAGGGATTCTCACAAGATTGACTTGAATTGTTTTCCTGCGAAGAGATTCCATGACCTACAAAACAAGAACAAAGATGAAGATCCAAACCCTTGAAATGGTTAGTGGATGCATATGATTATTTATGATGTTCATGATGTATGCACAAGTATATGTACAAGAAAGTCACACAAGATCCTAGTTTCAGGCTTGCATGGGGTTTCATAGGTAAGTACCCTCTTGAAGTTAGTTGGCTCAACCTGTCCTATAAATAGTAACCGGGTTCTAAGGAGCTCAATATCACTGGATTATTTTCTGTGTTCATTGTTTCAGTTTAGCCACTTAACTGGCGACCGAAATATTCCAAGAAAACAACCCTCAATGAGTGTAGTATCGAGTATCTACCAACTTCAGACTGCACCAAAGCCGGTCATCTCACTACCCCTAAAAAAGGACAAGATGGTCAAGTAAGGTTCTAAGAGTTCATTAGTGCTTCATGACATCACTCGGCGGCCCCGTATTCTCTTTGATTGACTCAAAGGCTACCGGTACCCACAAATATGTCGCACTAATATAGCTATTGCTTCAACCATGTCAGTATACCCCACACAGTTTCCACAATGTATTGCTATTTACCTATGAATGTTTCCTAAAAATCCGGGTGGAGGATTCAAACCCAAACAAGAGAACTAAATGTAAAGCAATCAAAGCAAACAAGATAAGCATGCAAAGGTGATCTAAACCCTAAGGTTACTCCACTTTTAGTTATTCTCCCCAACAGAGTCGCCAGTTCTGTGATACGGTGGGAGAACTGACTTGAGGTTTTGCGTTTTGTGTTTGCAAATGTTTCGGTTTAGCAAGAGTCGCCACTGACTTTTTATTTTATCCTAAGGAAAGGTCAAAAAGCACAGGAAAGACCTTTGAGATATTTTCTTGGGTTCGGGGAGTAGATTATGAAAAGGGAAGGTGCAAGCACCCTTTTCATCCATGGTTATCCATGGGCTCTTAGTTACTTGTTTAGATCACTTGCTTTTGCTTTTCAATTGTTTGAAATGGTGCTTTGTGTGTGGTTTTGAAAGATGTTTTGAAAAGAGGCCATCATTGTGGAAACCTTTGTAATGATTCTTGCTTGAATGTATACAAAGGTGTATTGTCCTTTTTGAAAATATTTCAATGTTTGAAAGTTTGTTTTTGGAAAATGTTTTGAAATTGTGTTATGAAGTGTGTTTGAAAATAGCAAAGATATTTTGCCAGCTTTGATCAAGTAACTAAGAGTTATCTACCCTATTTTACTCAAAGATCTTTCTTATATGTTTTTAACCCTTTTGACAGTGTTGTTTTACCATTGCATTTGGTAAACAACCTTGTATTAGGATGTTAAACGGGACAGGCGCGGGTCATCGTATAGACCATGATAGCCATTGTGTCAAGTATCTTTGGCAAATTTTTGAGGGACTTGATCATTTTTGTTTAGGCAACCAAGATAGCGTCATCGAGGGACTATGATCTTTTGTTTTGTTTTTGTTTTTCCAAAGTACCCAACATGCATAACATAGCCCATTTTTAAGGCAACGAGTGGATGAAAACCCTAGGGGTGCAAGTGTGTCTTATGTATTGATTTTCATGCATTTTTGTCTTTGTATTAGGTCAAGCTACTTGTTGATTTTGGAATTTTGCATACAAACCCTAATCTCTAACCATGGCATAATTGAAAGCATAAAGTGCGAGAATTAAAAGTCTAAACTATTACAACATGATTATGGAGAAGGGGATACAATTTTTGAATGGGGATTATTTGTCAAGAAATTAAAACCCTAATTTTACTATTACATCCAAATTGAATCAAATGGCATAAATAAGAAATGAACAATATTTAAATAAACAAATTAAATAATTTATACAAAATAAATGCATATGCAAAAAGGTTTTTGTTTATTTTTATGTATGTAAAAATATTTAATACAAAAAAGGAAGAAATAAAATAAAAGAAATTATTTTTTTTATTAAGGGTAAACCCTAATTTTTCTTTAAGAAAATAAATATTTTAATTATATTATTTATGTACAATAAATAAAATAATGTATGTAAAAAAAATTTAAATTAAATATATTTAGAAAAAGGTATTATTTTAAGTATAAATAATAATAATAAAAAATATAATATTTCTATGTTTTTTATTTTATAGTATCTTATTAAATAAAATATAAGTATATATGTATATATTATATTAAATATGTACAATAAAAATAAAATATTTACAAGACTAAAAAAATATATTTAGGATAATTATTTTTTAATGTAAATAAAATAAAGAATAATTTAAAAAAAGTATAATTCATATATATCATTTTTAAATTTTCAATAAATAACATATATACTAATTAAATTATTTTTTCATGTTAGAAAGAAATAAAATATAAAATAAATGTAAAAAATTACAAAAATATTTTTTGGATATTTTTATATTTAGAAAATAAGAAAACAAAATCAAAAATTAAAATAAAATGGAAAAATACAAAAGTATAAAGAAATGGGCCAGGGGGGTGCAAAAAGCAAAAGGGGGTGTCAATAGCGAGCCGGGACCAAGCCTAGTCCACCACACTTCATCTTCAACCTCTGACTTTCAAAACGCGCGTGCCTGTACCAAACACGAATATCCTGCATACGAGCTCTATTGCAAAAACACATAACATCAAAGTTGTAGAGCTTTTCAAGACGAATCCAACCATATAAAAAACTTGTCTTAACTCTCAAAGACCAGAGAGAATTTCTCTGGCCCTAAAATCTAACCTAATTTTTTCAGGATGTTCATGGACCAAATTCTCTTAGCATGCTTAATAAAAATGAAAATTGGGCATATGTACAGCTTCATGGCTATGAATACTACATTTCTTATTCACAAACCTAAGTCTAAATGTTCTTAAATAAAGAGATAGGAAGTTGATAAAAACCTGTTTCAGCTGACTTCGTGTAAGGAAATGTGGAGCTTTTCAACAAGGCTTGAGATGTCTGGGAGCTTGCTTGAACTTCACTTGACCTTCTCCAATGTCTAGCTTGCCTTGAATGCACTTGAACAGGCCTACAGAACTCAACCTGCACAAGCTCAAAATGAAAATGGCAAACCCTGTAAATGGAGTTACAGTTAGTGTCTAAGGTTTGGGATAGCTTGGATGGATGGAATGGAAGGTGTTTGAACAGGTTTGGGCCAAAACGCACGAGCAAATTGTGCTATGGAAGTCAAGTTGCAGATGCTGCCCTGTTTTGCCAATGGGAGGTGATTTTGAGCTATGGGATGTTTGAGGGCTCAAAGAGTCGTGTTTCTGGTTAAAGGGGATGTGAGAAAGTTGTCTCAAATGCTTGCACAAGTTAGTTTTCACAGATGTTCAAGTTCTAGTGTTTTGGATATCTTTCTTGTATTTTAAGCAAACATGAGAAGTGATGTCCAACAGGCCTGTACAGGCTATCCATATGCTTGCACACTTTGCCCTTGGCACCTCCAATTTGTGGATTTGATTTGCTGCATAAGATATGGACCAATGCTCAAGAAATCAGTTTTGACATAAAGCAAGATTTAAGCAAAAATGGTAATGTTGCTTTTTCTATTTAGGGATTAATCCAAAGTGCAATGCTCTAATGACCAAAAAAATTCCTTAGACCAATGGTTTTGCACTTAATTATTGAGTGTGGAATGGTTTTGAGGCCTGTAATCTAGTGCAAAGCAAGCTGACTTGAAATTGCAATTTGTATCACAATGAATATGCCATGGATGAAAAGTGAGTTTTTGCCGACTTCAAGCCTTCGATTCTCCCTAACCACAAATGAGTTTGGAGAGTTCTTGGACATTTTAGAAAGCTTGCAACATGCTCTACAACACATATTTCAAATGAAATTTGATATTCCAAGTGGAACTAGGTGAAAAATGGCCATGAAGATAGGTCAAAATTCTGCCTAAACTAGGGCAAAATTTCACTAAGTTAGAAGTTTTAGGGACCCTTGTTCCAAAAATCATAACTTGATATCCAAGATTATTTTGGTAAAACTTTGTGAATCAAAGTTGTAGACTTTGTGGATAACTACAACTTTCATGTTGGAAGTTTTGTTTGAATCCAAATGCATCATGGTGAAAATGTTGGGCAAAGTTAGGAAAAATTAAGAAAATTTCATAACTTAGAAAAATTCTAAGTTATGAAAATTTTCAACTTTAAACCCTAATTTGCAAAAATGGGTTTCTTGATGAACAAGTTTCATGTTTTGACACATCTTGATGAAAAATGACCCTTGGAACTTGATTTTGACCAAAAAGTCAAAGTTTGACTTTTCAGTGTACAATCAAATTTTGATCAGTTACCTGAAAAATTCATTTGTCAATCCAATGCAATTGAGATCTTTTGAACCTTGTGAATAGGTCAAGATGATGTCATTGAGTCCTTGAATCCATGTGTGAACCCAATTTTCCATTGGCTAGGTCAAAAATCAGAAATTGCCTTTGTGCAGTCAAAACCCTAAAAATGACCATTTTGCCCTTTTGGTGATCTGATCAAATTTCTTGTGGAGTTGTGGTCCAAACTTGATCAAATGGTTCATATGAGTTCATAATGTTGATGTGAATAAAAAATTGTGAGGTTTGACTGTAAATTGGCCACGATTGACTTTTTTTCCCAATACAGCTGATTTCTAGGTCAACTGTCCAATTGACTGAGCAAAAAATTAGATTTAAGGCTTGAAACTTGGTAGAAGTAATCTTGTAAGTCCAACATGAAGTATGAAAGTCATTTTGAGCATTGAAAGTCCAAAATTCCTTGTGCAAACTCAAACCCTAATTTAGGTCATCAGTGCAAGGAGATGTCTTGGGCAGTGCAAAACCCTAATCCTGTCTGGAGTTCAAGGAGCTTTGTGAGGGGAAATCTTGATAGAATGAGAGGGCAAATTTTGGGGTACAACAGTAACATATCTGATAAACAGATGTCCTTCTACTGCATTAGATATGAAGACACTTGAAGAAGTTTGGTCGGGACATCCACCAAATTTTGACTGGCTGAAAGTATTTGGCTACGTAGCCTATGCTCACATTAGGCATGACAAGGTCGAACCTAAAGCTCTGAGATGCATGTTCATGGGATACCTTGAAGGAGTCAAAGCTTATAGGCTAAGTGCTTAGATCCAGGTCACAGGAGGTGCATCACCAGTCGAGATATAGTTTTCAATGAAGTTGAAATGACTTTCAAGAAAATTGATGATGTTGGTCGAAGTGCATAAATATTTGACGAAGAGCTATAATAGGGAGAGATTCCTGTTGAGGTGGAGCATGTTAATGCTCAATTGTGTATCCCAGATGAAGTCGAAGAAGAAGCATAACATGTTGAGGAAGTTGAGGAAACCGTTGATGACTACCTATTGGCAAGAGATAGGTCGAGAAGAGTCATCAAGACACCTCAGAGACTTAGGTATGTAGATCTTATAGCTTATGCCTTAATCTCTGCAAGTGAGGTTCTAGATGAAGAACCTAGAGACCATAAAGAAGTTATGAGGTGTTGAAATAATAATGAATGGCTGAAGGCCATGGATAATGAGATGAAATCTCTTCATAATAATAATACTTGGGAACTGATCAAGAAACCGGCTGAAACCAGGTTAGTCAGTTGTAAGTGAATTTTCAAAGTTAAGGAAGGAATCAAAGGAGGGGCGTCGAAAATATACAAGGCAAGGTTGGTTACAAGGAGTTTCACTCAGAAATAAGGTGTCGACCTCAATGATGTGTTCTCTCTTGTTGTGAAACACATATACATTTGAATGTTGCTTGCCATGGTGGCATAGTTCGACCTTAAACTGGAACAAATGGATGTGAAGATTACATTCTTGTATGGTGATCTAGATGAAAGAATCCTTATGAGGAAACCTGAAGGGTATGTGGAAAAGGGGAAGGAAGATTATGTGTGCAAGCTGAAGAGATCCTTATATGTACTGAAATAATTTACCCGGCAATCGAATAAGATATTCGACAAGTTCATGGCATGCATAAGTTTCATTAGAAATCAGTTCGATCACTGTGTTTACTTTAGATTTTGACTAGATAATTCATTTGTTATTTTGTTGCTTTATGTGGATGACATTATCATAGCAAGCAAGAATGTTGAAGATGTAATGAGGGTGAAGGTTGAACTCAATAAGGAGTTCGACATGAAGGATCTAGGAGCTGCATCCAGGATTCTTGGGATTGACATTTGAAGAGATAGAAAGCAGTCAAATTATGCTTATCTCAAAAGGCATACCTACCGAAGATTCTCAACAAGTTTGGTATGTCGAATTCAAAGCGTGTTGTGACTCCAACAAACCCTCAATTCAAGTTGAGTATAGATCAGTGTCCTAGTACTGATGTCGAAAGAGCTTATATGAATAACATCCCATATCCAGTAAGTCTTATAAGCAGGTACATGGCAAATCCTAGAAAGGCTCAGTGGTAAGCATTGACGTGGATTCTAAGGTACATAAATGGGTCTCTGAACAAAGTCATAATCTATGGTGGAGCTTAGGTGAAGATAGTAAAGCAGTAATCGAAGGATGTGTTGGCTCTGATTATCCAGGTTGTATGGATTTCATAGAATCTATTTTTGGATATGTTTTCACTATGTTTGGCATAACAATTAGTTGGAAAGCGACACTTCAGAAGATGGTATCCTTATCACCACAAACAAAATATATTTCCCTCACTGAAGTTGTGAAAGAAGCATTGTGGCTTAAAGGTTTTGCTAAGAAGATGAAACTTCAAGGTCGAGTTATCATTGTTAAATATGATAGTCAAAGTGCAATACACATGTCGAATAACTCAACCTATCATGAGTGAACCAAGCACATCGATATAAGACTGCATTTTGTCAGAGGGTTAATCGAGCGTGAAGAAGTCCAAATGCTGAAGGTTTTGACAAATCACAATGTTGCTGATATGATCACCAAGACAATGCCAAGTTGCAAGTTTGTTCACTATATGCAGCTGATAAAGCTGCATGAAGAAAGCTAGTGTGTTTTCTTGATGTCAGAACTGACCCCCGAACTGGACTATACCGATGGTGAAAACCGAAGAGAAAAAAAAGCTAGTTTGTTCTTTGATATTATAGAGTTTGTTCCAAGGTGAAGATTTGTGAGATATTGGATCAAACTATATTGGTTGGAAGGGTAGCTTCGTAGTTCTACAAGTTCGACAGAGGTTAACATGTAATCGAAGATCGCTTACATGTTGGTGTCAAGCATGCAGTTGTCAGAAATTCTAGGATTGTTAGCATGTTAAATTGGGTTTGTTTGTTATGTCCAATTGTTTAAGTTATCTTGTATCCTAAGTTAGCTTGTAATGGGTAATTGGGAAAATGCCCATTAGTTTAGTATGTTAGGTTTATTATAAATAGCATACTAGTCTCTCATTATTGCATACAGCAAATCCTAATTTAGGATGAGAGGGTTATTTGTTATTCTTGTGTACTTGTAATCTTGTTTAAATAGAAAGTAAAGAATAATAGTTATAATCAATTCTTTGTGTTCTTCTTGTTCTATCATCTTTTCTACCATGTTTGTTTATTGATCATAAAGAAGCAATTTATACTTTGTTTCAAAGGCATCTAATTTCACAACAGTTGTATTAATATAATTTAATATTTTGTGTAAACAATATAATATAAAAAAAGCTTATACACATTTTACCTCGATTTTTGACAGAAACCGAGGGAATAATTTAGGTGTGATTATTGAAGATATTTATCACCGTCCTTAAACAAATATGTGTCATCTATTTCATGAGTATCAACGCTCAAAATACTTCCATTAGTGATCCATGTGAAACCTAACAGACATTCATTATAAAAGCATTATGAATATCAATAGTTGTTAATGAACTATAACATGAAAACTTTGAAGCGTAAAAAACTCGATAAACTTCTCTACTATGGACTGTAAGAGCAGAAAATAAATTGGGTTTAAGATTTGTGTTCTTCGATAATTAATTTTTTTTACTGTGTTCTTCTAAAATCGTCTATTCATTCATTTAACTAACATTTTTCTTGTTTTACATCAGAAACAAATAAATGCGAAAGAGATCTAAAATATACCGCACCAAACATTTTCTCTTGCCCGACATTTCAATGAAACGAGGATCCAACATTTGATCTTTACCAACAGTGATGACGATGAATCGGATTCCAAATTTGTTATATATATTTAAAAAAATATTTTGTGTAAACAATGTAATATTATGGATAAACAATTAATTTATTAATATTCTATAACGAGATTAAAAAATATCAATCTTGCTCCTCGATGTTATTGATAAATCAAGAGGTTTGATGCGCTAGTTTTAAAAATATTAAAAGTGCAGTGGCTGAGATGCGAACCCATGGGCATAAGAATTTCCCTCGGTGTTTTAAAATTAGAGGTTTTAAATTGATATTTTTCATGACGTCCTTCGTTACCTCGTTTCTTTAGCCGAGATTAAATATATTTCACGTTTGAGATTAAAAATATTTTTTTATAAGAGTGATTCATGACATATGAAAAAAAATTGTTTGCTTCTTCTTTCTCAAATGCATTTTAAAATTAGTCATTTTTTTCAAAGAAGGGATTGTTGTGCAAATAAAATGAGCAACATTATTTTATCTATTATTAGTTTCTCTTGGTGAAATAACTTGTCTAGCTCTATTAGGAATAATTTTAATCATAATAGATTAGGTCTACACCTGTATAGGTTTTTCTGATTTACTTATTTATGTTTGAATCGATATTATTGTATCTCTTCTCTCTTTCACCCTTCATCAAGATTTATTCCATTAAATTTACTTTGATAAAGTTTTCAATGAGGCATAGGAATTCCCATACCTTGCGTTTTGGTCTAATCCACAAAAATTGTTTATTTTTTATTAATATTTTATTAAGATGCTCTTTAAATGGTCTCTTTAGAGTGACAATTTAGTTAGATTTTTATTTTATTTTATAAATAATCAAGTTTTGAAGGTTTAATATTAAATTAATTACAATAATTATCTGTCTAACTATATTTATAAAAAAAAATGAATTAAAGAGGAGACGTCACTTAAATTGGCGTCTCTTCTATATTTTTCAAAAAGTTTCAGTTACATGCAGATTTTCCTGCAGATTTGACATTACCTGCAGATTTACCTACAGATTTGTTTACGAAATTACCTATGAAAAAATAATATACAGATAAATCTGTAAATAAATTCGTAAAAAACATCAAATCTGCAGTAAAATTTGCAGGTGAATAATAAAATTAAAATTTTTAGAAGATGACTAGGCGTCATCTCATTTGGCGTCTCCTTTAAAAAAATCAATGCATGCGTCATTTAAGATGGCTAGTGTATTATAATATTTTCTAAAACATGATTATTTATGTAATTTTCTATAAAATATAATTATTTATGTATTTTTTTTAAAACATACTATTACTAAAAAAAAACATTTATCTAATTAAGTTTTAATAAAGCTGTCAAAAAAGACAAATTCATATGGACCGTCCTATCAAGTCTCATAAATCATAAGATTTCAAGCTTAAAATTAAAGTCTAAATTTTTATAAATTTTTTAGCTCAATCCGTTAAAACTAATTCGTATGGACGGCCGGAAGCCTGTTAGACTCATATAATTATAAATTTAAAAAATTATATTAATATTTATAATATCTCAATTCAAAACAACACATTAATTTTCTTATCTCACTAAATTTTATTTTTATTCTATTTAATTTTTCTCTTTTTTATATTATACATTAATATAATTACATTAATATTTAATTATTTATATTTTACTTCAATTTCATTATATTCTATTAATTTTTGTATATTAAATATTGAATATTATTTTTTATAATTTAAATATGTATCGTATCTAAAAATATAGTATAGCATTTACAAAAAAATAATATAACATTTAAAAATATATTATATTTAAAATAATATATTTATAATAAATTTTATGAAATTTTATTTTAATTTTTATATAAAAAATTATTTAAAACCGAGTAACGCGAAGCTATATAAAGCCAAACTTGAATAATTATTTTTAAATCTATATTACACTAGAGTTTTTTTTTTTGTTCTAGTGAGATTTATTAAAATTGGTTCATTTAAGATTTTAGATAGAATGTTTTGAACGCTCGAGGTATTAGATTAGATATTAACTTTTTATTATTTTACTAACAAACTTCAAAATTATGAGTTAAGTATTGAAGAGGGGATATTATTTTTTCTTTGAAAAATGTCAAAAATAAAACGATATTGAAATGAAAGGGACAAGATTGTAGATGATCATAATCTACATTCACATTGAGGTGGTCCATTTATAGATTTTATATCACGTGGGGAAGACCTATCTAATTATGATTTTCTCCAATGAATGGCTTCCACGTATGAATAAAAGTGTTCAATTCACGTGTGAAGCGATTACGATTGGATGAAGTGAGCCGAGCCGATAAGCCGACAGCTCACGCACTTTGTGTCAGAAGAATGTGGCTTTATAACAAAAGCATTCATTGACAATTTGACATTCTTATCATACACAAAATGGTAGGTCCAATTTAGGGGTCTATAAATAGCTTAATGAAATTATTTTTAAATTATGCTAACATGTGTTTTAAAAGCATATTAAAGATATTATAAAAAAATCTTAAAATATATAATTAAATATAATAAAATTATATTTAAACTTTAAAAGTTTAAAAATATATAATATAAAAAATATTTTTATAAATAGTTTATTGTGCCTTTGTTGTACATGTTAACTTTTTTTATTATTTTTATAAGCATACATGCATGTATTATTTATTTATTTTTATATCTAAAACTTTATAAAATTATTTTTAATTGAATATATGAAAATATATACAGTAATTTTTATGCTTTTTAAAAATTATATGTAATAATAACCAGAGATAATATTAATCAATTTATAAGAATGGCAACATATTTGACTGAATTTTTTGGAACATTAGTGTGGCTCTAAAGTCAGGAATGTAAACATGGAATTTGATAAGACGTTGATTTCATGTTTGAATAGTTAAACAAAATTAGAAAAATTAGAAAAATATATGTGCGTTTGCACAGGTACCGCAATATGATATATGTATTTATTTTATTTTTAAAATATAATAAAAATAAAATAAAAAATAGATAATATATAAAAATATTTGAATCAATATATATATATATATATATATATATATATATATATATATATATATATATATATATATATATATATATATATATATATATATATATATATATATATATATATATATTATTTTTGTTTTAGAATTATTGTCAAAAATATTTAAAGTAAAATTATTTTATTATTATTCAATATTTTGATCAGGAACTTCATGTTTTCGTTATTATTCAATACTTTGATCAGTAATTTCGTGTCTCAGTTATTATTAAATATTTTGATTAGTAATTTCATTTTCCCGTTAATATTTAATATTTTGATCAATAATTTCATGTTCTCGTTAATATTCAATATTTTGATCAGTAACTTCATGTTCTCGTTAATATTCAATATTTTGATCAGTAACTTCATGTTCTCGTTAATATTCAATATTTTTATGAGTAATTTAATATTTTCGTTAATATTCAATATTTTTATGAGTAATTTCATGTTCCCGTTAATATTCAATAATTTGATCAATAACGTTATGTTCACGTTAATATTCAATAGTTTAATTAATAACTTCATGTTTCCGTGATTATTCAATAGTTTTATCAATAACTTCACAACTTAGTAATATTGGAACAATAGTTTGGTATGGTTACTCGTGCGTTCACATGCTAATTGTGTGTTACACATGCACTCACACAAGTATTGGTGTGTTACTCGCATTTGTTTTCAAATATATAATATAAAATAAAATAAATTAGTATAAAACAACACATTTTTCTCGTGTTTGGATTAATACATTATTTTTATTTTTGTTTTCTTTAATTGTACAAAAAAATATAATCTCCCGTGCGTTCAAATGGATTTTGGTATGATTACCCGTGCGTTCACACGGTACTCGTGTATTACCCATGCGTTCACACGAGTATTAGTGTGTTACACACATTTGTGTTTAAAGATATAATAAAAATAAAAATAAAAAAAAGACAAAATTGTTTAATCAAAATAGTTTATTATTTTTAAAAGAGATAATAAATTGGTTTTCATAATTCCGTTCATATATAAAAATATTTGAATTAACAATAAAATTATAGTTTTGAAATTATTTATAAAATATATTTAAATCTATAGTAAATTTATTCTCGTTATTATTCAATATTTAAATTAATAGTTTAATATCAATTTTATATCGCGTACTATATTAGTACCCATTTATTCACGCAAATATTTGAGTGATACATACGATTTTGTTTTTGAAATGTGATAAAAATGCAAATAAGATAAACAAAATTATTTTACCAATTTTTTAATATTTTTTTAAAAGAAAAACAAAATTATTTTATAAAAAAAAATTTATCAAAAAAAATTATTATTTTTTAAAAATATTTTTTTAAAATTTATATATACATTATACATATAACTCCTACTATTAAATTAAAATTTCTATAGATTAAAACATGAAATTTACACAGTTTTGAATTTGACCAGTATCATAGTCGCCGCTGAAAATATGTTGTTGTCACCACAGATCTACTACTTTGAAACCACACACGGCCGAAAACGCGTTGCTTTGATCAATTTATGATAACTAAAAAACAATATTTTTACCAGTTTCCCTTCAAAACAAAGAGATTACGAAGAATCTGAACAACCTATATGAATTTTTGAGTACTCAATACAAATAAATACAAAACAAATATAATAGGGTTCAATTTATTCATCCAAGCCCATAAAATCAAAAAGTATCAACTGAACCCTAAATATCAAAAATAATTATTTAAAATGTAAGATTCTAAAACTGAAAAAAGCAAAATATCTTCCTTAGGTTAGGGGCCTTCAACTGCAACCTCTTTGGAGTGAGGAACCGACATCTCAAAATCCTTTTTATATTATGTTGTTGCAAAAAAAGAATACAAAAAAATCAGATCAGATGTCAGAGATTATCACTTGCTTTCTTTTGATTTCAAAAAGAAAAAGAGGAATAAGGAAGATGGAAGAAAAAGTGGAAGAAGGAAGCAGCGAGTGAAAGAGAAAAGAGAAGGAAAAGTAGACTGCATAGTAATGATGGAGAAATCGTTCTCGATGTTGGAATATGGATGAAATTGCATATAATGGAAGGAGATGGAAGATCAATAAGCCTTAACCTTCCATGGTTTGTAACTGTCCATGATGATGAATGAAAACCGTGAAACAATTGAGGTGAAATCATAAAATAAATGAATAAGGGAAAAATAATTAAGAAAAGAATAAGGTTTTGAGGCAAATAGAATTCTTGCTTCTAAGCAAGTCACGTGTCAAAGCCAGAAACAGTATATAGAAATTATTTCATATCTAGATATTTGAGAGTAAGAGATCTTTTTTCAAGAAAAAAATATATAATAACTTGAAAAATTTTAAAAAGAAAATTATAGTGTATTTGTAAATTGTAAATTTATTTACTCACCTTAACATAAAAAAATATGAAAAACTGCACATTTTTATGTCATCATACAAATGTTTTAGAGGTAAAATTATGTATAAACTTTTGTATATGTTAATGTTAAAATTACTTAAAATTGATGTCACGAATTTAGATTAAACTTTAAACTTGGTAACTACAATAGGACTGTGATTACTTACACATGGTGGATTTGTCGGATTTGTTTACAAAACCTATTTTTTCAAATGTTTTCATCGAAGAAAACAGTAGTAGTTGACATTGAAAAAATGATTTCATAATTACATAAGAGGGTGTAGAGTGAGAAATATATAAGTTTAGTCGATATACATTTTTGGTTGGAATTGGTTAAAATATATATGGTAAAAAAAGTTTCATATCGCCTAGTTTTATTAAGAAAGAGGAAGTTTAAGCTTAGATATTAGATTCAAATTTTTTGAAATTTCATATGTTTAGTTTTATTCAAATTTTTTGAAATTTCATACGTTTAGTTTTGTGAAAGAAGATGAAGTCTAAATCTATATATAAAATTAAAGTTTTTCGTTATAAGATGTATCAGTTAAAAATATTTTAAATTTATATTTAATTTTTTATATTTTCTCTTATATTCTTGTTTTGGAGAGTGCAAGTGTATCGGGGCTTTGGGTGGTTGAGGGTATTCTGTATGTTGTAAAAAAATTTCATATAGTATTATTCTCTAGTTGTCATTTGACAACTGTGGTGGTTGTTTTCTTCAATTTTGAAGCTTTCACGTTAATTTCTTGTGTTGTTATTGTGTTCTTCTTTTTCTCTATGTTTTATTTTTTTTCCTAACAAGTGGTATCAAAAGCTTTGGTTTTCTAAGGTATAAATTTTAGTATGTTTTGTGGTTGCAGTTTTATCTGATCTTCCACATCATAAAGTAAATTTTATACTCTATGTTGGTTGAGAAAATTTTATTTTGTTATAGAAAATGTTTTGGCTGAAATGTCAAGCTTTTCAATTGAGGTGAAGATTAATTTAGAGAAATTTGATGGAAGAATCAATTTTGCCTTGTGGAAAATTTAAGTCTAAGATGTTTTGATACAATTAGGATTACACAAGGCGTTGAAATGATACATTTTCAACATGGACAATGATAAGTGGGAGAAACTAGATTTAAGAGCTTCGAGTACAATCGACATGTATTTGGCTAAGAATATTCTTGTAAATGTTCTTGGTACGTCGTCAGCCAAAGAGCTTTGGAAGAAACTTGAAGGGCTATATCAAGGAAAAGGTACATCAAATTGATTGTTGTTGAAAGAGCGACTTCATAGCTTACGTATGGATGAACATACAAAAGTATCTGATCACCTAAGTGTTCTTAATGATATTATTTACGAATTAGAAACTATTAGAGTCAAGATTGAAGATGAAAATAAAGCTTTGAGACTCATATGATCTCTTCCATCTTTCTATGAGCATATTAAACATGTTTTGATATATGTGAAAGAAACTTTGAGTTTTGAAGAAGTTGCTAGTAAAATTATTTCTAAGGAAAGAAAATTGAAGGGTGAGGATAATACTTCATCAAATTTAGTGTTGGTTGCTAGTGGAAGATCTTATGTGAAGAAAAATAATGAAATATGTGAGATGTCGGAAATATGAAAAGATTGGACATATAAAGTATAAGTGTCCTGATGGGACAACGTCAGAGAAGGGATCTGAGTCAAATGGTAGGAATGTCTCTCTTGTTGTGAGAGATGATGATCTTCTCTGAAAATTGAGAAGTGTGTCCTCATGAGATTTCCGTTGTCATGGAAAAGGACGAGTTATTTCCAGCGGATTAACACATGGGAAATGATGCAATGTGTTGTGAGATTATGTCTATGGTTGAAGAGTTTCCTACCAACATGGAAGTTGCACCATAAAGTTACAACGTAGTTTTTGACATGTGAAAATTCTTCAAGTAGTGCAGTTTCAGGTGAAGTATACTCTTGTTTAGGTGGAGTATGATAGTTTTTAAACTATAATTGTCAGAGAAGACAATGTAAAAATTCTTGGAGTAGTGTAGCTTCAAGTGACTATATTCTTTATGGTAGAGTATGATTGTCGGTGAAGACAATGAAAGTTAATGTATTATTTTTAATCAAGATTGAGATTGTTGGGATTGATTGAAAATATACATGTTGAAAAAGTCTCACATTGCTTAGTTATGTGAAGGAATAGAGAATCAAAGGTTATATATAGGATTCAAGTTCTTCAAAGTATCACATGCTTAGTTTTGTGAAGGAAATAAAAGTCCAAGGCTATATATATGATTCAAGTTCTTCGTTACAAGATGTATCAGTCAAAAACACTTTAAGCTTGTATTTGACTTTTTATATTTTCTCTTATACTCTTGTTTAGAGTGTTGAAAGGGGTAGTTAAATATTTACTTTTTGGAGAGTGCAGATGTATTGGAGCTTTGGGGTGGTTGCGGGTAGTTTACATATTGTAACAATTTTCATATAGTGTTATTCTCTGATTGTCGTTTGAAAACGGTTGTGATTTTTTCTCCAATTTTAGAGTTTCCACGTTAATCTCTTGTGTTGTTATTGTGTTTCTATTTTTTCTCTATGTTTTGTTTTCCCAGTATTTTCAGTGTTTTTAGATCCTTAATAAGTGGTATTAGAGTTATGGTTAGATTTAATGATAAATCAAAGTGAGATTTTAGTATGGATCAAAATGACTGTTCTGAGTGACTCACATGTAAGAGAGAGGTTACTATAATTCAAATGTGTGATTAAATCTAATATAGACTAAAAATAGAATAAATATTGAATTTATAAGAGATTGGACACATATTCTCATTGCCTTGAGGATAATTGGTTAGGGGTGGCAAAGATCCATTCAAGCCTGCTAAAAATCGAGCAGGCGGAGACGGGCATTATTGAGAGTTTAAACCTAAAATTTTGGTCCGTCTCGAAAAAAAAAATGAGGACAGGGTAGAGAGGATCCACTGACATAATATTTTTAAGTTTAAAAACACAAAGTCCAATAAAAAAATAAGCAAATAGACATGTCCGACGAATCGGGTCTTTATTATCACTCCTAATTTTCAGTAGATATGTGATGTCCAGATTTGTTACATCTTGAACATTTAACATATTCACATTTTCAATGTTCTAAAAGACTTTAACACTAAATATTTACTTAACATTTTAAGACAATATAAATATAGATTAGTTCTCTTATAAATCTAATATTTTCTTAATTTTTAATCGAAGTGAGATTTTATATTTTGTTTTTATTATTATTAATTGTTGGTCTAACCATTTTTAATTATTTTTCACTTTTAATTATTTATCAATATTAAAGTTTTTTATGTTAGTGCAAGGTGATTAAATTGAGGAAGAAGAGAGAAAAGGAATAAATGCTAAAAGCTGCCACAAATGATTAAAGGAAATTGATTGTATTAAATGTAAACCTAATACACCTATTTATACACAAAAATAGTAAAGATAAGAATGCCACATAGGGCCCAATGAGAATATCCTACAAATGACAAATATTAAATTACCCTCTAATACCATCCCTTAATTTAGTAACTTATCAAAAGTTAACAACACCAATTTCATCTCTCAAGCGAAGAAATTGGTCTGTTTTTATCGCCTTTGTCAGAACATCTGCCAGCTGCTTCTGAGTGCTACAGTGCAGAACTTCTAACACTCCTTTCTGCACTTGACTTCTGAGAAAGTGATACTTCGTCTCAATGTGCTTGCTTCTTCCATGTAGCACTGGATTCTTTGCAAGATTAATTGCATACTTATTATCAATCATCAGCTTCAGAGGTTCCTCAACTTCAACCTTCAGATCATGCAGCAGATTCAGAAGCCAAACTGCTTGACAAGCAGCTACATCACCTGCAATGTATTCAGCTTCACATGTTGACAAAGCCACAACTGGCTGTTTCTTGGAACTCCAAGAAATTGGACCTCCCAGAAACTTGAACAAGTACCCAGAAGTACTTCTTCTGTCAACTCTATCTCCACACCAATCAGAATTAGAATAACTCAGAAGTTCTAATTTGATCTTTCCTCCAGAAGGAAATAACACTCCATATTTTAGAGTTCCTTTTACATACCTCAGAATCCTGACAACAGCTTGGTAATGAGACCACTTTGGTTTGCTCATGTATCTGCTGACCATTCCAACTGCATAGAAAATATCCGGTCTGGTATTACACAAATACCTCAGAGAACAAACCATCTGTTTGAAGGTTGTAGCATCCACATCCTCTCCATCAGAATCAGAGTCCAACTTCTGATTCGTATCAGCAGGTGTGATAGCAACCTTGCAATTTTCTAGCTCAAATATCTTCAGAAGCTCTAGTTCATACTTCTTCTAATGTAAAATGATTCCTTTCTCAGTATATAAATTCCACCCCTAGAAAGAAACTCATTTTTCCAAGATCTGTCATCTCAAACTCATTCATCAGAACTTTCTTGAACTCAGCTGTTTCTTGTTCAGAACTTCCTGTGAGTAATATGTCATCAACATACAAACAGACCAAAATCATATTACCTTCTGAAGTGTGCTGAACATAAACACCATACTCCATCTCACACTTCTTAAACCCTTGTTCTTTGAAAAAACGAATCAATCTTCAAATTCCAAGCTCTGGGTGCTTGCTTCAGTCCATACAGAGCTTTATTTAACCTGTATACCATCCCTTCCTGATTCTTTTTCATAAATCCAGGAGGTTGTGACACATAAACTTCTTCCTATAATGGACCGTTCAGAAATGCAGACTTCACATCCAGATGTATCAAAGGCCAATTTCTGTTTGCAGCTAAAGCAATCACCAGTCTGATTGTTTTGTGTCTAGCTACAGGCGCAAACACCTCAAAGTAATCTAGTCTAGGTTTCTGAAGGAAACCTCTGGCCACTAGTCTCACTTTGTGTTTGCCAATTGATCCATCTAGCTTTAGCTTCTGCTTGAAAACCCATCTGACACTGATGGCTTTCTTGCCTTTTGGAAGTTCTGTCAGCTTCCAAGTCTTGTTTCTTTCAATAGCCTCAAGTTCTTCTTTCATGGCATTCAACCATACTTTGTTTTTGAGAGCTTCTTCAATACCCACTGGTTCAGAATCTACTAGCATGGCACACTGAACGATTTCTCCTTCAGAATCTACTTCAGTATCATGCAACATGCTAAAATCTGCAAACCTACTTGGTATTCGTCTGATTCTCTGTGGCCTCTGATCTTGTTCTGAAGCTTCTCCAGAACTCGGAACAATGCTAGTTTCTGGACTTTGTCCAGAATTATTTCCTTCAGAATTACCACCTTCAGAGTTACTTATGGAAACTTGTTCTCCAGACCCCATGTCTTCAGAGTTTTCCCTTCCAGAAGTATAATCACCACCAGATTCTGGATCATCATCAGAATCTGGATCAGAATCAGATCCACTATCAGAATCTCCCTGAGATTCTGACTCATCTTCAGAGTCTTCATCTTCTGAACTTTCTGAAGAATCTTCAGAAACTAACCCTGGTGTTGGCGCTACACCAGAATCTGATTGAAGCTTGTTCCAATCCCATCTTTCTGACTCTTTCACAATGACGTCTCTGCTGATTTCAACTTTGTTGGTTTCTGGATAATAAAGCTTATAGGCACCTGTACTGTGGTACCCCACCAGTAACATTGTTTTGCTTCTATCATCCAGTTTTCGTCTTCTAGCCTCTGGAACGTGTTTGTAGCATACAGAACCAAACACATTCAGATGGCTAACACTTTGCTTGTCTCCAGTCCATTTTTATAAAGGAACAATTTCCTTCAGCTTCTTTGTTGGACACCTATTCAGAACATATGCTGATGTGGCAACAGCTTCTCCCCATAACATGTGAGGTAACTTCTTCTCTTTCAGCATACTTCTGGTCATATCAAGCAAAGTTCTGTTTCTTCTTTCAGCAAGACCGTTGTGCTGAGGAGTATATGGAGCAGTAACCTCATGTTCTATTCCATTCTCGTCACAGAACTTCTGGAACTTTGTAGAGTTATACTCACCTTCATCATCTGTTCTCAGAATCTTCAGCTTCTGACCACTCTGCTTCTCAGCCTTCACCTTGAACTTCTGGAACTCAGTAAACACTTCATGCTTGAACTTGATGAGTGTTACCCATGTCATTCTTGTGAACTCATCCACAAAAGACACAAAATATTTGTTTCCTCCAAGTGAAGGTACTGGAAATGGTCCACACACATTAGAATGTACTACTCCCAGAGCATGCTTTGCTTTGGGGGCTACTTCTGATGCAAATGGCAATCTGGGTTGCTTGCCTTTTATGCATATCTCACATGACTTCTGAGGCTTCACAATCTTCGAAATGCCATGTACGAGCTTCTTAGAACTTAGATGTCCTAAGCTTCTATAGTTCAAGTGCCCCAACCTCTTGTGCCACAGCTTACTGTCAGCTTCAGCGCCTTCTGCACTAAGACACTCCGCTTCAGAAGTTTCTACATTCACCTTGAATGTTCTGTTGCTTCCCTGCCCAGACTTCATAATCAACTTCTGATTAGAATCATACAACATCAAGAGGTTGTCCTTCATAACCACTGAAAAACCTTTTTCAATAAGCTGACCCACACTCATCAGATTGCTTTTAATTCCAGGAACATACCAAACATCTTTGATCAGAATGTTTTTTCCATTCTTCACTCTGACTCTGACATTTCCCATACCTTCTGCATTAAGGTACTTATCATCAGCACACCTGATCTTTGTTCTTCTTCTGGAGTCAAAGTCTATCAGCCATTGTTTGTTCCCAGTCAAGTGGTTTGAACAGCCACTGTCCATATACCACCAATCTTCTGAACAATTTCCATCAGAATCAGAAGCCATCAGTAGCACAGGTTCATCATCAGAATCTCCTCTAGCTATATTTGCTTCTTCTAATTTCCTTCCTCTGTTTCTACAGTCTCTGGCAAAATGGCCAAACTGTTTACAGCAGTAACATTGAACCTTCTTCTTGTCATACCTTTCCTTTCCCTTCTGATATTTCTTTTCATCAGAAGTTGAGGTTTCTGACTTCTGAAATTTATCACCATGTCTATTCTGCTTCTGGTCCTTCTTAACAAAAGAAGCTTTCACAGCTTGCTCCACTTCCCTCTCAGAAGTTCTTTCAGTCAGACGCAACTCTTGCGCTTCTAGACTGCTTTGCAACTCTTCTATTCTCATGGTTTCTAGATTTTTAGAATGTTCAATAGAAACAACAATGTAATCAAACTGAGGAGTAAGTGACCTCAAAATCTTTTCTATGATTACCTGTTCAGAAAGTGTTTCTCCACAAGCCTTCATCTCATTAGTGATCAGAATCATTCTAGAGATGTACTCAGAAACTTTCTCACTGTTCTTCATGCTGAGATTTTCATATTATTTTCGCAGGGACTGAAGCTTTATCTTCTTTACTGACACGTCACCACCATAACATCTGGTCAGTATATCCCATGCCCCTTTCGACGTCGTCGAATCAACGATCTTCTCAAACACATTTTCATCCACACACTGATGGATAAAG
The DNA here is from genome assembly GCA_948472305.1 of Vicia faba. Classification (NCBI taxonomy): domain Eukaryota; kingdom Viridiplantae; phylum Streptophyta; class Magnoliopsida; order Fabales; family Fabaceae; genus Vicia; species Vicia faba. Next base: position 412,047,888 of record OX451739.1, read on the forward strand.
AACAGAGCTTTCTGATCCCTCTTCCTCGTAGCTCTTTCTTCTGATTTTTGTTCTTCAGTAGCATCTGCTGCAACTGGAACATAACCTTCAGAAACAAGGTCCAGAACATCCTGAGCACCAAACAGCACACGCATTTGTATCTTCCACCTGTTCCAGTTTTTGCCATCAAAAACTGGAAGTTTAGTGTTCAAACTACTGCCTCCATTCATCTTAAACCTTGCACAAAAATTCAGATCTCAGATTTCTCACTCAGTGTTTCTCAAACCCATAGAATCAGTGTGATTCTGTTTCAGATTTTTGTTCAAGATTCAAAAATCAAACACACAGCTCACTATCACTCGTGTTTCCCAGAATTTCAGAATAAACCAAGAGCTTTGATACCAATTTGTTAGTGCAAGGTGATGAAATTGAGGAAGAAGAGAGAAAAGGAATAAATGCTAAAAGCTGCCACAAATAATTGAAGGAAATTGATTGTATTAAATGTAAACCTAATACACCTATTTATACACAAAAATAATAAAGATAAGAATGCCACATAGGACCTGATCTGACCTGATCAGGAGGTTTGGACCGTCACGGCTGCTCCGAGCTGAAGGCTTTTTGAACGAGGAGGGGGGGGTACCTGCAAGGCACTCCGATGCTTAAGTCAGCGAGAGTACTAGCAGATAATAGAGTTGAGGTTAGAATTGAACATTACCTGACCCTCTGGAAGCAGAGGGTATTTATAGCCCCCAGCGCTGGGCCAAGGTTCCTTCACTGGGCCGGGCGGATTTGGCCCAATGGAGGAACTGCCAGGTCCTACGTGGGTAGTGGGGATCAGCACGTGGTCCCCTCCCTGGATGTGGTGCGTGAAGTGCGGGCGGACAGAGACGCGGTCTTTACGGAGTATCGTTGGGGCAATGGTGACTGAGTCTGCCCTAGCAAGGTAGCTTGAGTCCATGTCGAGCAGTGCAGCATGATGTCGAGCTCGGCGCCAAGACCCCGAGCTGGACAGCGAATGTCGAGCTGGAAGCCAGGGCATAGAGCTGGACGGCAGTCGGTCGAGCGTGACTTCGTCGCGTGGGCTGGCACACTGAGATGTCGAGGTGGACATCATGGTGTCGGGCATGGACGTTGTGGTCCTTAGTGAGTCCCATTGGACTGGGCCTTAGTAATGCTTTTGGGCCTGTCGGGCCCAGTCCAGAACAGGAGCCCCCCAAGTCGTGGTTCCTTTGCGAGGAGCCATGACTTGAAACCAAGTCGTTCAGTCGCTGAGGTCTCGTGCCCGGAATGGAGGCGCGGGCCCTCGAGGGGCCTCCTCGTGTCGTGCTCGGGGACGTCCTCGGTGGTGGATGCGTGGAGGATCCGTGCCGGGCACGTTGGTCGGGCACGCGAGGCATCTTTTGGGAATTGTGCCGCCACCCTAGGGGGGTAGGGCCATCATTGCGTTGGGTGCAGTGCGTCGAGGAGACGGAGTCCGTGGCTAAACGAGGTGGCGTTTGGTATTCCATGTCATCACTATAAATAGGGTCCTTGGGCCCCATAATACGCTTTCCGTTCTTCGTGCTCTCTTCGTTGCAACTCTCAACACTCTCTCCAGCCGTGACTTCCCGTCTCAGATTCTTCATTTCCCAGCCGAATCCCATCTTTGATCCAAGTAAGTGATCCACTTTCTTTATTTTTCTTGTTTTAGAATGCATGATTCTAGGAAATTGTGTATGTTTTAGGACCGTTAATGTGGGATTAGCCCGGTAAACTCGTGTTTTGCCCGACAGATTTACATCTAGGACCGGCAAACGCATGCTTGTGGCCGACGTGTTCTTAGTTTTAGGTGAAAAACTTCAGAGCTGCCCGGGGTATTCATGATCCTGGGCGCCTGATTCATGCCGGTGCCCGGTATGTTTATGGTCGTGGCCGTGAGCTTCATAATGCGGCTCGCCATGTTCATACCCCGGACCGACATGCTTGAAGAGTGGCCGTGCGGTCGGTTTGTGGAGGAACACTGGATTCAGGAGAGTCGGGGAGGCATCCACTTGTGAAAATGGACTTGCGGTAGTGTATGGACGACATGATTATGTCGAGCATAGGGCTTCATGCTCAATCTGATTGGTTTCCCGTGCTCTGCAGGTAACCATGGCGGATGAGCCGAGCTCCTCAGGTCGTCGTGACAGCGAAGAACAAAGTGCCGACGAGTCGGCCAACCTTATAGACACTGTGACCGACCCATCGCTGGAATGGGTGGGCGCCGAACCTCGGGGGACGGCGTCGATATACAGTCGGGATGACCGACACCCGTTCATCGCCATTGAAGAGGGGCAGGACCAGCCCGACTTTCAACCGAATTTCGAGGTCATGCTGCCTGCGACCACTGCCAGAATTTGTTCGATGTACCCGGATTACAGTTTTGCGATGTACGAGATCGCCTTCAAGGACTTGGGTTTGCGGCTGCCCTTCACCGATTTTGAGACCGGGGTTTTTACGCATTTGGAGCTGGCCCCGTCCCAGCTACACCCTAACTCTCTCGCCTTCATCCGGGCGTTTGAGCTGACGTGCCGGTACTTAAGGATAGGGGCGACCATCCCTCTCTTCTTTAGGGTCTTCCACCTACAGCGCCAGTCCCGAGGAGGGAAGCACAGCTGGGTGTCCTTGAAGCAGTCGAGGAGACTGTTTAGGATGTACATGGACTCTGTGAGGGGGTTCAAGGATAAGTGGTATGTGGTACACCCTATCACTGATTCTGCTGTGGATTCCCTCTACGAGGAGGAAGGGCTGGTCAGCGATGACGACGGAGAAGCATTGTTGAACGATGACGGGAGCCCCGTGCTAGGACGTCGGGCTAAGTTCCCGGTGTACTGGATGTCTCGACACTTCCAGCATGGAACCGGCTACTTCCACACTGCAGTCGGGGACATGTGCACGGAGGATCAGCGGGCGTACACGACCCTCTGCAACTTCGTCGACAGTTTTCATCCCGCCCAGTGGGTTACACGGGAGGGGAAGGACATCCTCGACAAGGATGGTTACCCGACATTCGAGGCTCGCCCGATTGACACCAAGGCGTTGGTGGAATGTTCGACCTATAGGGAGGCAGCCCGCCTGTTAGGTTGTTTGTTTGCAATTTACTTGTCATTTATTTACGCGTTTTGCTCGATACTGACTTGTTTTACTTCGTGCAGGTACGATGGCCAGCCGACACGAGAGGCTCCTCAAATTATCAGCCGGCCAGAGGCGAAATAAGAAGGTCGTGCCGGCCCCTCAGATGACGAGGATGGGTCCACCGACAAATCTGAACGCTTCTCAGCCTGTGAGAGTAGATTCGACGTCGAGTTCAGGGGCGGCGTCTGATCCAGATGTCGAGGTCATTGATGCCGATGCCGTTCTGACCCATAGGAAGAGGACCCGCGTGGAAGGCGGTTCGAGCGTCGGGGAAGATACCGGTCCCGTTCAATCCTTTGCCTTTCCCCCTTGCATCGAGGAGGAGGGTTTCTTCGAGCGGTTTCCTCCGACCGTGGTCGCGCATGAAGCCGAGGCCATAAAGAGGATGACCAAAGAGGAGAGGCGGTCGCGGCTGGTTGCCAGTGTGGACGGGCTGGTTAAGATGGCTGAAATGGCTCTGGTATTGTCCGAAGATGCAGGGGATGCTGCTCGTGTTGAAGAGCTCGAGCGGGAGAAGGTGGCCTTGACTGCGAGCTCAAGGAAGTTGAAGGTCGCTTTGGAACGCTCCGAGGGGATGTTCCAAGAGCAGACCGCGATACTTGACGCCGAGCGGGAGATGCTGACCTTGGAAAAGGAGAAGTCTGGGCGGTTGACCGAGGAAGGGGAATTGCTCCGGACGGATAGGGATCGTTTGGCTGCTGAAGTCGAACGCCTGGGCGAGAAAGTTGAGGAACTGAATGCTGTTCAGCAACCCGCCGACGATGAGCCCGAGGATCTAATGGCTTTGAAGAGTCGGGCTGAACTTATTGCCCATATCCGGAGCCTCGAGGAGGACGCAGTCGGTGCCCTGGAAGACGGGTTCAATTCTGCCGTCGACCAGCTCTCATTGCTGAATCCCGGCCTGGTCACCGTGGGCATCGGGCACACCCATCGGGTTGTCGGTGGCGCGATCATTCCCCCGCCCGACTCTCCCGGCGTCGACAGTGGTGATAACGTGGAAGTTTGACTTGTATTTTTCGGATAGCGGGCCTGCGTGCCTTTGATATTTGAATTTGTATTCTTTGGGCCTGCGTGCCCGTTTATTGCTTGTATGAACATCGCCGGCCTTCTTGGTCGGTTTAATATTACTTTGTTGCCTTCGGGCGTTTATACCTTGTCTATTTTGGATTTTCTGCCCTTGTATGAACTCATATGCTTGTATGAATTTAGCTCGTCCAGGGCCCGTGGAGTGCCCGTAGGCGGCTTTGATTTGGCGAGCACCTATGCTCGACTCTGTTTGTGTGCAATCTCGGCCCAACTTCGGTTGGCCGGGGTTGCTTGAGTTTTTCGCTCGAGGGGAGAGATTTTGTTTTGACCCTTGTAGATGTCCCGTTATTCTTGATGGAATGTCGGGTATTTCGGAGCGAGGTTGCTCAGTCGGGCGTGGAGCCCGTAGGGACGATTCGCCCTTGGCGTGAACTGCCCATCGCGAGCTGGGTGTTCTGCCTTATGGGTACGACGACGGTGGTGCTCGGTATAGCTGTCCACGTCGGGCACTATAGATCGTCAACGTCTACCGCGCGATGCCGTGCCATTTTGGTCGTGCGTCGGCCTGTACCTTAGCCTTAAACGAAGTGGGACGTTTTTCCTCGTTGCTCGAGCATGGTTGCTCTTGGTCGAGGGTCCTAGGTGTTGTCAGTTTTTAACTGTAGTACTGCTTCAACTTAGCAGCATTCCAGGGTCTTGGTAATGGCTCTCCGTCTAACTGTTCGAGGTAGTACGCCCCGGTACCCGTGGTGCCGTGGACGCGGTAAGGTCCTTCCCAGTTCGCGGCCAACTTCCCCTCGCGGGAGTCTTTCTGGTTTCTGCGTAGTACCAGGCTGCCTATTTCGAACTCGCGCTTGATGACCTTGTCGTTGTGGCGTAGAGCCACGCGCTGTTTTAGGGTGGCTTCGCGCAGGGCAGCCCCCGAGCGGATTTCCTCGACTAGGTCGAGTTCATCCCTCAGTGCTTCGTCATTCATTTCTTCGTCGAGGGGTTCCTCCGTTCGTCGGGATGGTTCCATGATTTCGACTGGGATGACAGCTTCGGTGCCGTACGTTAGTCGGAATGGTGTTTCACCCGTCGTTGAATGGGGTGTGGTGCGGTATGCCCACAGGACGCTGTGGAGCTCCTCGACCCATCCTCTTTTGGCTTCGCCGAGTCGACGTTTGAGCCCTCTTAGGATGACTCTGTTCGCAGCTTCGGCTTGCCCGTTGGTCTGAGGGTGCTCGACCGATGTGAAGTGGTGTTTGGTCCCCAATTTGGTGACGAAGTCTCGGAATCCGTGGTCGGTGAACTGGGTGCCGTTGTCGGTCACCAGTGCCTGTGGAATTCCGAACCTGGCGAGCACGTTTCTCTTGTAGAAACGGAGGATGTTATGTGAGGTGATTTTCGCGAGGGCCTCGGCCTCGATCCATTTTGTGAAGTAATCCACGGCGACGATTAGGAACTTGTTCTGATAGGTCCCTTGCACGAAGGGTCCGAGGATGTCCATGCCCCACCAGGCGAACGGCCATGGGGATGACAATGTGGTCAGCTCGTGTGGGGGGGCGAGGTGCATATCCCCGTGCTTCTGGCACTTGTCACATTTTTTTACGTGTTCCTTGGCGTCCTGTTGCATCGTCGGCCAGTAGTATCCCGCGCGGAGGGCTTTCCTCGCCAAGGATTTACCGCCCATGTGCTGGGCGTTGATGCCTTCGTGTATCTCCCGCAGTACGTCGGGGATGGAGGACTCGTCAATGCATTTCAGGAGAGGAATGGAGAATCCCCTTCTGTACAGTTTCTGTTCGAGAACAACGTAAGAACATGCTCGGCGCTTTATTGTGGCTGCGTCGGCCTGGTTCGTCGGGAGTTCTCCCTTTGTAAGGAAATTGTAGACCGGGGTCATCCAAGACGTGGCGTCCCCGATAGCATGAACCTCGACAGTAGTCGAGGGTGATTCAATGCTTGGCCGTGCCAGAGATTCCTGGATGACGGATTTATTCCCGCCTTTCTTTCGTGTGCTCGCGAGTTTGGACAATATGTCCGCCCTCGTGTTCTGCTCGCGGGGAACATGAGAGATTTCTGCTCGTACGAACTTCGCCATGTGCTTTTTGACTAAGTTCAAGTACTCAATGAGGTTGTCATTCTTGGCCTGGTAGCTTCCTTGTACTTGGGAAGCGACGAGCTGGGAGTCGGTGTAAATTTGAACTTCGCGGGCTCCTAGGTCCTCGGCCAATCTCAGTCCCGCGAGCAGGGCTTCGTATTCTGCCTGGTTATTTGATGTCGGGAAGGAGAGAACCAAGGAGTGCTCGATTACCACCCCCTCTTCGTTTTCCAGGAGGATCCCCGCGCCGCTTCCGGACGAGCTGGAGGCTCCGTCGACGAAGATGGTCCACTTGTGTTCTTTTCCCGGGGGAATGTCGTTGGAGGTCATCTCGGCGACGAAGTCGGCCAGGGCTTGTGCTTTCAGGGCCTTCCTGCTCTCGTACTGAATGTCGAATTCAGAGAGTTCCAGGGACCACTTAAGCATTCTGCCCGCCATATCTGGTCGACCCAGGAGTTGTCTCACCGGTTGATCAGTTCGCACGACAATGGTGTGTGCTAGAAAGTAGTGTCTGAGCCTCCTCGCCGCGTTGACGAGGGCCAGTGCCACCTTTTCTATCTGTTGATACCTGCTCTCGGGGCCTTGTAAGGCTTTGCTAGTGAAGTAGACAGGCTTCTGCCCGTCGGGAGTCTCGCGGACAAGAGCCGCACTGATGGCTTCGTTTGAAACTGCCAAGTATAGGTAAAGTGGCTCGTTGTCATCTGGTCGAGACAGTACGGGCGGTTGAGACAGGCTCTGTTTCAGATGGCGAAGTGCGTGTTCGCATTCCTCGGTCCATTCGAAAGCTGCTTCCTTTCGAAGGAGTTTGAAAAAGGGAAGGGCGTGCTGAGCGGACTTCGCGACGAAGCGCGAAAGCGACGTCAACATGCCGTTCATTATCTGTATCGACTTCTTCGACGTTGGAGTCGGGAGGTCGGCAAATGCTCGGCACTTGTCGGGGTTTGCTTCAATGCCTCGTTCTGTTAGGTAGAAACCGAGGAACTTTCCTGCCTTAACCCCGAATGTGCACTTCTCCGGGTTGAACCTCATTTTGCATTGTCTTGCTTGGGCGAAGACAGTCTTGAGATGAGCTGCGTGATCGGTGTCTGCTCGAGACTTGACGATCATGTCGTCCATGTATACCTCGAGCATGTCGCCTATCTGTTTGTTGAACACTTTGTTCATCATGCGTTGGTACGTCGCGCCGGCATTCTTTAATCCGAAGGGCATTACGTTGTAGTAATAGTTGCCCGAGCTGGTCATGAATGCCGTGCAGCGTTTGTCGCCCGGAGCCATTGGGATTTGATTGTATCCCGAGTAAGCGTCCATGAACGACAAAGTTTTGTAGCCGGCCGAGTTGTCGACCAGCATATCAATGTTCGGTAGAGGAAAAGCATCCTTCGGGCAAGCCCGATTGAGATCGGTATAATCAACACACATACGCCATTTTCCATTATTCTTTTTGACAAGTACAACATTTGACAGCCAGGTGGAATACCGGGCTTCAGAAATAAAATTTGCCTCTAAGAGGTCTTTTACAGCTTTTTCAGCAGCCTCCGTTTTTTCTGGAGACTGCCTACGCCTACGTTGTACTACTGCCTTGGCGGCTGGATCAATGGCGAGGTGATGACAGGCGACCTCAGGGTCGAGTCCGGGCATCTCTGCAGCGCTCCAGGCAAAGAGGTCAGCATTCTCGCGCAGACAGGCCTTGATTTGCTTCCTGGCCAAGTCGGGGAGGTCCTTGCCAATCTTCACTCCTTTGGTCGGGTCTGCTCCAAGGGGAACGAGTTCGAAATCACCGTCCGGAATGGGTCGGAGGGGGATTTGCTCGTTGCTGGCCGGTTCATCTTCGTCAAAACGGGCGTCGAGCGCAATGGAGTCGACCTTTGGTGGAGCCTTCTGAGCTTCTACCTCAGGAGATGCTGTGTCGGGCTCTTGCTTTGTCTTCTTGACGGGCCTAGTGCTGGGACCCACGTCGACAGTATCCCGACCCCTTGAAGCGGCGTTGAAGCACCGGCGGGCAGCAGCGAGGTCGCCCTGGATGGTGGCTACCCTCCCCCTTTTGGTATAGAACTTCATCTTTAGGTGGACAGTTGAAGGGACCGCTGTCAGTTCCGCCAGTGTCGGCCTCCCCAGGATGCAATGGTACAGGGATGGGCAGTCAATGACGAGGAAGCGGACCTTCACCTGTCTTGTAGCAGTATCTTCCCCGAATGTCACGAGGAGCTCGACATATCCCCAAGGTTTGGACGTCGAGCCGTTGAAGCCTTGAAGGTCCGAACCTATGTATGGAGACAGATGGGATTCGTCCAGTTGTAAGGTCCGGAACAGCTGGGTGTACATCACGTCGACGGAACTCCCCTCGTCGACCAGGATGCGATGCACATCAAAATTAGCCATCTTCGCCCTTATCAGCAAGGGGATGACTGCGTTTGGTGCTCCGCCGGGGAGCTCTTCCAAGTAGAATGTGATGGGTTCTGACCTGCCCCTCACCATTTCAAAAGTCACAGTTTGAGGAGGAGCTTTGTCGACCAGTTCGTCCAACTTTCTCTTGGCTGAGTTGATGGTGAGGTCGCTGAACCCGCCCCCGTTGATGACCATGGCGGAGGGGAAGTATTCCCACCTGCTGTGAGTAGTCAGGGGCTCCTGCAGGAGCTCGGGAAGTTCGAAATCCTCGGGCCTGGTTATTGCGTAGGCGGTCTGGATTGGCACCGACTCGTCAGATGGTCGGGCATCTTCTTCAGGCTCTTTTGCCTCACGGGCTTCACGACGGGGAGCGTCGTTTTTCCTGTACTGCGCAAGTCTCCCTCCTTTGATGAGGGTTTCAATAGCATCCTTCAGGTGGACGCAGTCCTCTGTCAAGTGACCATGACTCCTATGGTACTGACAGTACTTGTTTTTATCTACTCCTGGCTTGGCAGGAGCTGGTCGGGGACGCTTGACGCCACCGTCCTTGAAATCTGTGCTTGCACACTCCGCCAGAATACGCTCGCGGGAAGCCGTGAGCGGAGTGTACTCAGTAAACCTGCCCGAGGGGCCCCTTTGTTCCCGGACCTCCCGGGGTCTGTCTTCCTTCCTCTTCTCTCCGGTGCGTCGGGGAGGAGGGTCTTGTCTTGAGCTGCTTCCATGGTTGCGGGCTCTGGAGTCCCGTGCCCTGTTGGCAGCTTCTCTCTCCTCGTAATCCATATATGCTCGAGCTTTGTCGAGGAGAGCATCAAAAGTTGCAGGTGGCTCGATGCCTACAGCTTTTCTGAATTCGGTGCCGGGGAGGAGGCCCCTCTCCAGCAAATACCTCTTCATGTGGTCCGCGCAGGGGACCTGGATTGCTTCCCGGTTGAAGCGGTTGATGAATTCCCTCAAGGTCTCATCATGTCTCTGGATGATGGCCTCGAGGGCTGCCTCTGTCTTTGGGTGGCGACGAGAGGCTGTAAAGGAACTGATGAACTGGTTTTTCAAGTTCCGCCACGAGGTGATGGAGCCCGGGGCAAGTCCTTTGTACCAGTCCATGGCCGCCTTCCTGAGAGTTGTTGGAAAGAGACGGCACTTGATTGGCCCCCCGACATTGTGATAGTGGAGCATGGCTTCAAACCCGTCAATATGGTCGACTGGGTCTGCCACCCCATCGTACTCCTTTAGGTGTGGGGGCTTCTCCATGCCCGGGGGGATAGGTGCGTCCATGATTGCCTGCGACAGGGGACCGCGGGGGTCGTCCTCGTCGCTCCTTTCTGGAGAAAGAGAAAGGGTCCTGTAGTTGTGTCGGGCACGATGCTCGTGCTGGGACTCCCTTGAACGTGACGTTCGGTGGGTGAAGGTCACATGTCCGTCTCTGTTGTGCCTCCGTTCGTGCCTTGAGGCGTCGCGGACAGGCTCTTCGGTAGGGATGACGGGCTGTCTTTCGTATTGGGGGCGCCTCTGCCTTGGTGCGGGAGAGGGGCTCCTAGAGATTTCCCTGTAATGTCTCCGCGGGGGAGTAGGGTGTCGAGCTTCTTCGACCCGAGGAAGTGGAGATGGCGGCCTTTGATGTCTCCTCGGGGGGCGTCGATCATTTTCCAGTGCCCTAAGTCTTTCTCCTTGTGCGAACAGGAGATAGTTCGTCTGGTTGATGGCAGCGAACAGTGCCTGAGCAGTGGCATCTGCTCCGACAGGGGCCTGGACTTCATAGAACCGGGCAGCCTGGCGATAGGCGAGAGCTTCCGGATCGTCCTCGAGTTCTGGGGGAGTTGTCGAGGAGGACGCAGTGTTACCGTCCCTGCGGGTGGAAGGTCCAGGGGCGGTCGTCAGGGGGGCGGCATTGTGGCCGGCACCACTGGGATTGTCCAGGTGCCCATTCTTGTCCGCGGGACCGTTGTTGACGTCGAGGACGCGAGTGTGTTGCTCTTCACGAGTTGGAGAGGCCATGACAGTGAATGGATTGAGCTTTGGTCTTTGAAAACTGTTCGTTAGACGGGGAAGCTGTTTCCCACAGACGGCGCCACTGATCTGACCTGATCAGGAGGTTTGGACCGTCACGGCTGCTCCGAGCTGAAGGCTTTTTGAACGAGGAGGGGGGGGTACCTGCAAGGCACTCCGATGCTTAAGTCAGCGAGAGTACTAGCAGATAATAGAGTTGAGGTTAGAATTGAACATTACCTGACCCTCTGGAAGCAGAGGGTATTTATAGCCCCCAGCGCTGGGCCAAGGTTCCTTCACTGGGCCGGGCGGATTTGGCCCAATGGAGGAACTGCCAGGTCCTACGTGGGTAGTGGGGATCAGCACGTGGTCCCCTCCCTGGATGTGGTGCGTGAAGTGCGGGCGGACAGAGACGCGGTCTTTACGGAGTATCGTTGGGGCAATGGTGACTGAGTCTGCCCTAGCAAGGTAGCTTGAGTCCATGTCGAGCAGTGCAGCATGATGTCGAGCTCGGCGCCAAGACCCCGAGCTGGACAGCGAATGTCGAGCTGGAAGCCAGGGCATAGAGCTGGACGGCAGTCGGTCGAGCGTGACTTCGTCGCGTGGGCTGGCACACTGAGATGTCGAGGTGGACATCATGGTGTCGGGCATGGACGTTGTGGTCCTTAGTGAGTCCCATTGGACTGGGCCTTAGTAATGCTTTTGGGCCTGTCGGGCCCAGTCCAGAACAGGACCCAATGAGAATATCCTACAAATGACAAATACTAAATTACCATCTAATATTTTATTATTAATTGTTGGTCTAACCATTTTTAATTATTTTTTTATTTTTAATTAATTATCAATATTAAAGTGTTAAAGTTTATGTTGTATCTTATGTTTGTATCCGTGGTTAGTATTTTACGTCACTTGGCTAGATGTAACATCACTAACATATAATGATGGCATGGGGTGCATGTGAAGTATTTATACTGTTATAACAATTTCTAAATCTAAATAAACAATACAAATTTTCAGATGTTACCATCATAATATATAGTCTTACTATTATATTCAAAATTTACACAGACTATTATTTATACTATGATATAATTGTATCATTTGCATTTGATATGTCACTTAAAATAATGAATATAATTTTTAAGATAATTGGTTTTGTCATCTGAAAAAGATAGTGGTGGTGTTTGTTGTCCATTTATCTATTATTTATGTATAATCTTGATTTTTAATTAATAGATGAATTCATTAAAAAATTTTTTTTTCTCTAATACTATAAGTATCTCAATTAGGAGTGATAAAACAGATTCGGTCTATCAAACATGTTCATATTACCTGCATTTATTTGCGAGACAAACTAAAATTTTAGATCTGTATTCTCTAACATGTTTGTCCCGCTCTGCTTTATTTTTACGGATTTTTACAAACGCGTACATTTACATAAAAATTTGATTTTTAAACTTAAAATATACCATATCTATGGACTAGCTCTGTCCCACACAATTTTTTTTTAGAACAGGGTAAAATTTTAACCTCACACCTTCAACAAAGCCCATTCCGCTCTACCCCATTATTTTACAAACTTTTATTAGAGGGATCTAAACGGACAGACTTTGTCACCCTTAATCTTAATATCTTAATGCACACAAACTACTATGGTAGAAAGTGAAAAAATCACAAGCTATGATTAAAATCATGATTAATCAACAGAAAGTTGTTGTAAGATGCTTCAATTACAGAGCAGTTTTCACTGATCAACCAAAAAGAGTTCACACGTTTCTTCACTTAAAAATTTGAGAATAAATTACATATACTGTCTTCTGATATTCTCAGTGTGTCATACTGCAAAAAATAGCTTTACAGATCCACCACCAAACTAATGAAAAAGCATCATCCTTTTTCAATGCTCTAAAACTGTCAAAACAATATTTTAATAACTTCTCCAATTTATATATTTTTATTATTATATATACATTTTCATCTTCAAGTCCTTATTTATAGTATATCCTCCGTAGTATATACAACTTCATGATGTAATTGCACAAGTACCAATGTTTGTTTTTGTTATAAAAGCATGAACTAGTACCTTTTGTTCTTCTTACCAATTATACACCAAATACACACGACATCTGATTGTACTAGTCTTCCATGGCAGCTCAATTAAGGTACATAGTTTGTTTCTTACATCTATGCTTCTATCTTTTCAAACCAAACAACTTGTTCTATACTTTACTTATTATACACAATTCAAATGCTATAAAAACTTTGAACTTTCCTTGTTTTCTTTCATCACAGTTTTCACTACTATTGTGCAAGAAACTTGTTATAAAGCTGCATCAAATAGTAGAATACTGGTAAGATATTCATATCAATTTTTTGTAGTTAATTTGGTTGTCATAAACTATGAATAATCGCTGATACAAACACTAACACCAGATACAGTTTTATAGACATCAGACACATAACTCATATAAATTAATTGAATGTAATCATATGTGTCAGTATCGTGTTGGTGTTGAAAACTGAGATGTTTCCAACACCGGACATGCTTTTGATCTAATGTGTCGGGTGCTAGAACATGCTATATAGGTAACAAGATCAATTTATGCTCACAAGTTTTATTTCTAGCAGAAAATTTTCAATATATCTATGGATGATCTGAATTGGGATGGCTCGGATGTATTGGAAGAGAGCGTGCGAATCTTGTGGAATTCTCAGCAGCAACAAAACTTTGAAGGATGCTGCTACAACAAAACAAACTCTCTTACTCATCAAATACAAGAGATGCATAAAGTTGAAATTGATCATAGTGCATATTCAAATTCTGAAAGAGTGATTATGCCAAGTAAAAATCTGTTACAGCATGCAACAACCATGACAGTGAAATCAAAAGCTGGATCCAGCTGGGAAGAGCCTTTAGTGCATCAATCAGATCAATCCCTTTTAGTCAATAGACCTTACAACATGCCAGATTTCAACTTGGCCCACCAACAACAACAACAACTCAAATTTAACAACTCTTTTGATTGTTTGCTTTCAGATACTAATAGCAACACTGACACTTCTGTTGAAAATGATGATGGTGGAATTTCAAAGTTGTTTTCTGACTGCAGAAATTTATGGAGCTTCAATTATGTCAGTCCTACATCCTCATCCGGTGAAACCGATAGTAATGTTTCAAATTGTGAAGCACTGACACAAACACGAGTATTAAACAAACCTTCAATCAGAAGTGTCGGTTTAAATGGTACAAGTTACAAGGCACGTTCTATTAGAAGTATCGGTTCAAATGGTAAAGGGCATAAAACACTGACACAGATACAAACATCAGATACATCTTTGATCAGACGAGTTGGTAACAAAGATATGCGGTGTCCACTCAATATTGAACTAGACGAAACAACGTCTCAAACTTCATCGGATCAATACATCAATGAAAGAAAAGCAATAAAATCAAGTACTATTCTTAATTCCTCATCTCTTGAAGGTGGTTTTAGCCTTACCATTGATAAACCACCAAAAAGCAAGAAACCAAGATCTGACAAAGGACCTTATTCAACAAACATAAATTTCCAACAACCAAATTCATCATCATCATCAATATGCTGTTCATCTTCAACCGAAGAGCCTGACCGAGAAGCAATAGCGCAAATGAAAGAAATGATGTATAGAGCAGCAGCATTTAGGCCAGTGAATTTTGGAATCGATGACATCGATGTGATTGAAAAAAAGCCTAAGAGAAAGAATGTTAAGATATCAAATGATCCACAAACTGTGGTTGCAAGGCAAAGAAGGGAAAAAATAAGCGATAGGATTAGGGCTTTGCAAAAGATAGTACCTGGTGGAAACAAAATGGACACTGCTTCAATGCTTGATGAGGCTGCAAATTATCTCAAGTTTTTAAGGTCACAAATTAAGGCACTTGAATGTTTTGGTAACAAAGTTAATGCTATGGATTGTAATAATCCAACTAGTATTGCTTTCTCTTTTAATCCTTCTTTTTCCATGCAAATGGTTCCTACTAGTTACAATCATCATTCACAGGGTTGATATGATTGAATTTTATTATGATGATCATCTCTAATCATTTCATTACCAAAGATAATGATTAATATATCTGATCTTCATTAATTTTCTAGCCAGAGATGCAGGAGGATTCTAATTGTTAATGTTTAATTATCTTTGTATTGTAATTTTCTTCAGTATGATTAATTATTGACTTTGTTTAAATTTTCATTAATGATGATGTTTTTTGGTCTTATCATGATTGATCAGGTGCACAAGCACCATCTTGCATGATTAAGTAGATTTATTGTTTTAGTTAAAGGTTTTAAAACGACCCGTTGCTGCAAAAACGGTCCTAATAAAATGGTATCGATAGATGTCAATATCTATATCATTATTTATCATTTTAGGATAAAAAATAAATTATATATATAGTTAATTTAGGCAGCGACAATCAAAATCAATATCACAATACTTATACAAATTGAAATCGCAACTGCTTTTTAAAATCTTGGTATTAGTTACAGTGTTATTTGTGCACTATTACTCTAATTGTATTTTACTTGGTTTTAGTTACAGTGTTATTTGTGCACTATTACTCTCATTGTATTTTACTTTAAAATATGTTTGGATCAATGATATGTAATATGAATGAAGTGGAGTGATAAATAATTATATTTTATTATTTGGATTTTTATAAATAATAGAAGAAGTAGAATGAAATAATGATTTAAAAGTTAGATCGGTCATTAAATTAGAAACATATTGTATTACTGATTTATTGGTCGAATTATTGGATTACTGATCGAACTCTATGACTAAATCAGTTTAAATTGAATAACTCAGTTAAATAAATCGGTCTCTATAATAACACAATATATTTATTAAATGGGTCGAATCAAAAAACTCAGTCTCTAAAAGATATCACAACCCCTACAAAATTTCAAAATTTCAAAATATTATAATTTCACAAATTCATTCTTTAAATTTAAATCCTAAACAAAGTGACACAATAAAATAGCATAAAATACAAATTTTAAATAAATTTTGAACAAACTTAATTACAAAAGGAGGTAAAGTTGTTTCAAATAAGTTTTGAACAAAATCTATTATATTTTAATTTTAGTTTTTTAAAAAATTATCAAAACAACGTCATTTTGTCAGAGAAAAAAAAGACATGCATTTAACCACCAATTTTCCAAAATTATCGATTCATTTTTACTTGTTTTTGCCGGTTCTAAATAGTTTTCACTGGTTTAATAGCATATATGATTCAACATCAGACCTGACTGGTGACCTCTCTAAATTCAGATTCCACCGATTTGACCGACCGATTCGATCCGATTTTAAAACTCTGAAATGAACTTTTCCATCTCACTATAATAAAACTAGCACAAAGAAAACATGTCGAATCAGAGAAAACAATACCAGGGCAGCCAAAGAGGTGGTGTTGCAAATAGAGAAAGATGTGGTGGTCGAAAAACTGACAAGAGTCACATTCAATGTTATAATTGTCATAAGTATGGTCACTATTCTAGTGATTGTCCAGAAAAGCGAAAGAATTAAGAAAGTGATGCAAAGTTCGCAAAGTATGAAGAAGAAGAGATGATGTTGATGGTCACAACAAAATATGAAGATAGATTCAAGGACCAATGGTACTTGGATTCAGGATGCTCATCACACATGTCTTGAAGAAAATATTGGTTTGTCAACATAAATCCCTCAATGGAGAACATGGTAAAATTTGCGAATGACAATATCCTAGCAGCTGAAGGTATTGGTGATGTTATGATTATGAGGAAAGATGGCAAGAGGTCGGTAATTTTCAATGCGTTGTATGTTCCAGGCATGAAGAGCAATTTGCTCAGCATAAGGCAGTTGGTCGAAAAGAATTATAAAGTTTCGATTGAAGACAAGATGATGAGAGTCGCCGACACAAATGAAAGGTTAATCTTGAAGGCCCTCATGTCTCAGAATAGGACTTTCAAGATTGAACTTAAGGTGATAGAGCACAAATGTCTTTCAACTGCAGCTAGCAGAGACGAATGGATATGGCTTTATTGACTAGGTCATCTCAACTTCAGAGACATCAGAGATTTGAAGAGAAGAAATATGGTTTCAGGGTTGCCAGAAAATCAACATTCCAAATGAGGTATGTGAGGAATGTGTGCAGGCAAAGCAACACACGAATAACTTTAGCAAGGATGTAGGAAGCAAGTCGAAGGTTACTCTCAAAGTCATATACTCTGATTTATATGGACTAATGGTGGATTCATATGGAGTTAATAAATACTTTGTCACATTCATAGATGATTTCAGTCGAAAATGGTGGTCTTACCTGATCAAGAAGAAAAGTGAAGTGATCGAGGTATTTACCAAGTTTAAATCTATGGTCGAGAGGAAAAGTTGTAGAAAGCTTAAAGTTTTGAGAACTGATGGTGGTGGAGAGTATGTGTCGAAAGACTTCGACAGGTTATGTGAAAAAGAAGGGATTGTGTATGAGGTGGTGCCACCCTACACTCTACAACAGAATGGAATTCCATAAAGAAAGAATCAAACCATCATGAATATGGTAAGAAGTATGTTGAAAGGCAAGAATTTACCTAAAGAATTTTGGGGTGAAGTTGTGTCGACTGCAACATATATTTTGAACAGATGACCTACGGAGAAGCTAGAAGGAATTACTCCAGAAGAATGTTGGTCTAGTACAAAGCCTAGCTTGAGTCATCTGAAGGTATTTGGATCTATTGTACATAGACATGTGCCATATCAGTTGAGAAGAAAACTTGATGACAAGTCGAGTCAAATGATCCTAGTTAGATATCATTTGACAGGAGGTTACAAGTTGTTAGACCCAGTGAACAAGCATATTGTGATCAACAGGGACATGATCATAGATGAGCTTAAGGAATGGGATTAGACTGAAAGTGTCAAGAAAGATTCAGTGAGAATCCTACTTGAAGAACCGGAAACTCAAGTCAAAAGAGAAGTTCGACAAGAGGAAGTTAGACATGAGGAAGAAGTTAGAGATCAACCTAGCACAAGAAGACCTCAAAGAACAAGATACATGCCTGCAAGGTTGCAAGATTGTGTGATTACATCAGATGATGTGGTTGATAACAAAGGTGAGCTGATACGTTATGCTTTCTATGCAGATGTTGAACCAGTCAATGCAACTAAAGTATTGAAGGATTCAAAGTGGGTGAAAGCAATGAATGAAGAAGTGAAGTCCATTGAAGAAAACAACACTTGGTCACTTGTCTAATTGCCTCAAGACAAGAAGGCAATTGATGTTAAGTGGGTATACAAAGTGAAGATGAATCCCAAAGGAGAAGTAACTCGACAAAAAGCAAGACTCATGGCGAAAGGATTTCTCCAGAAAAAAGGAATTGACTTCGATGAAGTTTTTGCACCTGTGACTAGGATCAAAATAATCATGTTGGTCGTTGGTCTAGCGGAAATAAATAGTTGGGACATATGTCAGATGGGTGTAAAGTGTGCATTCCTGAATGAAACCTTAGACGAAGAAGTTTATGTTAAACAACCAGCTGGGTTTGTGAAACATGACGAAGAGAGAAAGGTGTACATGCTTCATGAAGTCCTATATGGATTGAAACAAGCTCCAAGAGCTTGGAATAAGAAGATTGATAGTTTCCTAAGGGAGAAGAAATTTGTGTAGTGCACAAATGAATATGAAGTATATGTAAGAAGAAACAATAGTGAATTACTTATATTATGTCTCTATGTCGATGATTTGTTAATAACAGGTAGCTGCAAGGAGAAGATCGAAGAATTCAAAGGTGATCTCAACAAGGAATTCGAAATATCGGATATGGGTGACATTTTATACTTCCTTGGAATTGAATTCTACAATAGTAGTAAAGGTTTGATGATACATCAAAGAAGATACGCAGGAGAAATTCTCAAGAGATTTGAGATGGAAGAATGTAACTCGACTTCGACACCTGCAAAACCAAGTTTGCAATTGTCGAAAGATTCAGATGAAGGTGATGTCGACCCAATCTAATACAGAATACTTATTGGGTCATTGAGATACCTTTGTCACACAAGGCCTGACATAGCATACAATGTAGGTATGACAAGTAGATTCATGCAGAAGTCAAAGGTATTACACCTAGCAGCGATGAAGATATACTAAGGTATCTGAAAGAAACTCTCGACTATGGCATTTTATTTCATGCAGTTGATAAAGGAAAATAGTGCAAATTAGTGGGATACACCAATTCAAGTTGGTGTAATGATGTTGAGGATCGAAAATCCATAGTAGGATATGTGTTTATGTTAGGTGGTTCACCAGTTGCTTGGAGTTCGAGAAAAGAATCAGTAATAGCATTATCATCATGCAAAGCATAATACATAGCTGCTTCTCTTTGTGCATGCTAAACAACATGGATGGTGAACTTGGTCGAAGAGATAACAGATAAAGACCATGGAGCAATTACCATGAA
Source organism: Vicia faba (assembly GCA_948472305.1). Classification (NCBI taxonomy): domain Eukaryota; kingdom Viridiplantae; phylum Streptophyta; class Magnoliopsida; order Fabales; family Fabaceae; genus Vicia; species Vicia faba. The sequence goes on from OX451739.1 coordinate 412,066,968, forward strand.
GATCGACAACAACTATCAACTTGGAGAAAAACCCGATAGCATATGGTCGAAGCAAGCACATCGAAATGAGGTTCTATTATCTTCGAGAGCAGGTAGTAGACGGGAAGATGAACTTGGAACACTGTAGAACTGAGAATCAGATTATCGGTATCATGACGAAGAGTGTGCAGATCGAAGTGTTCAGAAGACTAAGAGATATGATAAATGTAGATAGCTTAGACACAAAGAATTAGGTGATGTGTTGAAAATAATTCCTTGTGTCGAAGCAGTTTGCTCGACAGAGACAAGGGATTGTCGACATGATTTGATTTGATTTGATTTAGAAGTGTGGAAACAGTTTGTTACACACAGATTTGTTTTAGATCTAGAATAGATAAGATTTAATTTAGATCTAAAATAGATTGATTTGATTTAGTTCTAAGGGACTTGAGACTCTTGAAGAATCTTTTCTATTCTTTGGTTATGTATGGAAAGATAGAAATAAAATGACTATTATTTTAAGTATTCACTTAATTTTGTTAGGTATAAGGGCTTTTCTTTTAGTATTTAAGGCTTTTTATTTTGGAGGTTTATATAATTTTGGGATTTCATAGTTTCGGGCTTTGACTTAGGGAGTAAGCTAACATAAATATATAAATATGGAGTAACCCCTATTTTTTGTAATCAAGTCAATTCATTGTATTCACAGAATTTGCAGGTGCAAGTGAATAATAAATTTTTTCACAGTTTGTGGACAGAGAGAAATTCTACAGGAAATCTTTGTCTTCTTTTCTACTTTAAATTTTCTTTTTATTATCATTGTTAATGTGAGGTGATATCGATCTTGTTCATCAAGATTGATAGAAATTCATCATAGATATTTGATGGATTTCCAACCATTCTAAATCACTTTCAAAAGTTGAATGTAATAATCATTATACAATGATCAAAATTAAAAATATTACACTTAAACATGATCGCATTCCTTATCACTCAAAGATTTCACACAACCACCAACTAAATCACCCCCAACTATTTATCTTTCATCTGATCTTTTGATTTTATGTTCGTAAAAGTTGTTTAAATCTCATTTTCTTTGCATGAATGTCTTGCATCTTTCAAACTAAAAACATGTAAACATCTCAAATTTAATTTTAATAAATACAATCAATCTTGCAACATCGATATCAATCAAAATCATATTCATGAAACGTTCATTTGAGGACAAGCTGTCATTAATTGATTACGACAAAAACTAGGGAAAATAATTGACATGGGTGACCATACCTTTTAAGTAGCATGCAGAAAGGTCTAGAAATTACTAATTAAAACCCCTAGAAAGTGATTGTCACTTTAAGTTGCATTTTTCTTGAAGAACCTTAATTACTTTTTAATCAATGTGCTTTGTTAGCAAACCAATGCTAAAAGACATTCTCTTAAGATTAGTGGGCAAAATCAGTGGTCCTGTCTCCTTAATTCAACCCAAAGCGTGCTATTTAATATCACTCCAAAACACATTGGTAGGCACATGCATATTCTTCTTTTTTGGCACAAGTGTTTGTCACGAACAGTTATATAATTTTTCATTTGTCTTGTTTAAATATTGTATCAAGTTTATCAAATAATGTAACTAATGATATTGTTAATCATGATGGCTATGATAACGACGGCTAGAACAAAACGTGGTTAATTTAATTTAACTCGAATATCTTTACTATGCATGTCTTAATTTGTGCTAATGTTACTTTATCTGCATGCGGTGTTTTTTTTCAGCCTAAAATAAAGTCGCCCCCCACCTCTTTTGTGAGCAGCCGTGTCTAGAACTTTTAGCCTTAGACAAAACTAATTAGATTATCAATTGATACTCCCTTCCTTTATCGATATAGGAAATAGTAAGGATAGTATCTTTAGTAAAATCCTTTGTTTCTAACAAATAAATTCGAAACATCAACTTAAGATTCAAGTGGAAATAGTAGTAAAAAGTTAATTGCCTTTAGGACTTTTGTTAAGCCTTGTTGTCTTGAAACAACAGCTAATGCTTTTAAGTTTATGTTTGATAATTTCAAACCACCAAGTACTAAAAAATGTAGGATTGTAGTAACCAGTTAATATGAGGTGTAACCGATTACAGTCAAAGAAAAAATTATTTTTGAAATAAGAAAAGTTAGTTTTTCAGTTGTTACACATGACATTTGATTTTTGAGCGTTTTGCCTGTGTAATCGGTTATTAATTTGTGTTAACCGGTTATGAGTCCACGTTTTAGCATTTTCTTGTTGTTTAATGATTTGTTTTAGGTTCTAATTATTGTGTAACACTTGTATAAATGTTTTGGAGATATCTTCATCTCAAACTAATGAAAGTGAATGTAATTAATGATTCTCACCCTCAATTACTCTCTCTCTCTCTCTCTCTCTCTCTCTCTCTCTCATTCTCTCTTCTCTCTCATTATCTTCTTCTCCACATGCCCTAATCATTCATTGTTTACCAATCGTGTGATTGCATGTTCCAACATTTGACATCAAGAGCCTCTGTGCAACATAAATTTTGTCTTCAATGATAGAGTCCCTATAAACTAACCAACCATTGATGCGAAGAATTACGATAAATGGCGCAAACAAATAAAAGTGTTATTTGACTATCAAAGATGTTCTTGAAGTGATTAAGAATGGGGTGAGTCCACTTGTCGAAGGTGCAACAAATGCATAAAAGGCTACGCATAAGGAAGAAACAAAGAAAGATTACAAGACATTGTTTTTTATCCATCAATGCGTTATTGGTGAAAACATTGAGAATGTGGGTGATTGCGAATCATCGAAACAAGCTTGGGAAATCTTGGAGAATGCTTATGCAGAGGCTGATAAGGCAAAGGTGGTGAAGTTATGTTGAATCTTCTATAAATGGGTGTCACATGCAAGTATACATGTATGTTTGATTGCAGCAAGTGATAAAGATAAAAGTGTCGAACCCATAGGGAGTGATGTAGTTACTTTGGTTGATTTTTGTAATTGACTATATTTGAGTTTTAAGCATGAGAGAGAGAAGTAATATGTGGTGTGTTGTGTTCAGATTTCACTTAAAACAGATCTAAAACAATGTAAGATAAAAAGTAAAAATATATTAATAGTAAATGAGTTGAGTCATGGTCCATTAATATTCTAGAAGTAAATATGTGTGATGATGTGCAATATCGTGACAAGTGAGGTCAAAGTGATCTTGTGGTGTATTTCTACAACATCAAAGCATGCATATAAAGGGCAAAGAAATAAATCTCTAAGCCTAACTTATAACCCTAATATACGTCTGTTTGTATTCTGAAATCCTCAGTAGTTGCAGCTTCTTATCTCTAAGCAAGCTAGGTGAGTGAATATCTCTATCTTATTCATTCAAACATTTTTATTAAGAAAACCACTTGTTGTTGAATCTCTCACAACAACAAATTGTTATCTGCTCCTAAGTTAATCATTCAAAGAAATAGACTTATAACAGGTTAACATATAATAAAACAAGCCACTTAACTACACATCATATAACATAAAAACAACTTAATATTAATTTCATATTGCTCAACTACAAAAGGTTTAGCTCATAATGAACTGAGTACAAACTACCAACATGGTTCTCAGAAGGAACGTCCTTAAACAAATAACAAAAAAGAGATATAAACCTAAGAGAGACTTGAGAACTTCTTAAGATGGATAATCTTCAAGAGGTGACTCCAATCGCGCCAGAGCTTAGCAGCAAGTACATGATTGGGTGAGAAGAAGAAAACTTTTTCTACTCTCCACTTTGCCCACACTTTGTATCTTTTGTATTTTCTCTTAGAAATACTGAACTTTTCTCAATCTCATCAAGGCCTTATTTAAAGACTTGAGTTAGGGTTTGGTGATGCATTGGATCATGGTCCTAATACAAGAAAATCACATCAAGCTCATGTAGAAATTAACGCTATCATTCCACTCCTTCTGCTCAGCTAACAAGAAACCGAGTACAAGGAGACATTGGTGAGGGACAAGATGTAATGTGGAGACTGCCACAACAGGTGTAGGCGATGCTGCATAAACTACACAGTGTACCTTTGTACTATCTTTTATCCTCTAGTGCCTTCAACCTCATCCTTTGAATTTGAGTTTTTATTTTTATTTTTCAGCTTAACAAAGTTTCCCTACAATTATTTCTTCCTTCTACGTTATTCCTTGAAGCGAGCTGACCAGTGGTTTTTACACAGTTATTTACCATTAAGTTTAGTTATCTTTTCTTTTTATTGTCGCGTGTTTTATTTCATTTTACCGTATTTTAGGCTTTGGTTGCATGTTTTAGTGTTTTCAGAGTCAAAGGGATAAAACAGGATAATTCAGGGTGTAAAAGTGCGAAAATTCAGAGTTTTGGAGAAAGTACAAAATCCATAGCCACCCTGTTGCCCAACATGGGCCGTGTCAGGATGTGCGAAAGAAGAAAGAGGGAAGTCAGGGGTGCAACACGGACTGTGTTGCAACCCTGGGAGTTGAAGTTGATACTTAAAAATCCAGAAGGCCAACACGGGCAGCCGTGTTGGCCTGTGACACTGATTTCTGATTTTGTTTTCTTTATTTTGCCCATTTATTAAGCCGTGGGAGCGTTTTGGGTACTTCCGACCGACCTAAAAGAGTTTTTGCTATTTTTAGAGGACTTTCCACGATGAATTGAAGGACTTTTGACAGGAGAAGATTAGGAACGATAAAGATTGGTGATCTCAAGATATTTGGAGACGGAGATTCATTCATGAGCAACAACAGTTAAAGATCGAAGAATCCCCATCTTTTGTAATGTCTAATTTTATTATTTCTTTTATTTTTAATACTATGAGAGGCTAAACCCCCTAATGCTGGGGGGTGTCCCTGATTCGCAAATGTATTGATTTTGAATTCTTGATTTTGATACAATAAATTTCCTTTCAATTTAATTGTTCAATGTTCTTATGTCTTTCCTACCGGACAAATAGGGATGGATCCACGGTTAACAATTAGGGTTGGACCGCCATAGTTAAGATTTTTGAACAATTAGACTCTAGTAGATATCACCTAGGACAGGGATACCCTATAGGTCACCGGTAAAATCTTGATAACATAAAGGCTTGACTCCATCGGATATCTCTAAGGGCTTAGGATTTAGGATGGATGGTTAAAGGTTTTCTCACTAAGGACTTAGGGGAAAACAAACTAAAGATTCGGTAGTTGAAGGTAATGAACTTGTTGAAGAGATCAAGAGTATTATAGGGTAAAATCACACACCTACCTCTAGCATGCTCCTCATATCAGAAGGAAGGAGAGTCACTTGGTGATGCTTACAAGAGGTTCAAGAGCTTATTGGTAGCTTGCCCAACCCACATAATGTATCAAACTGAACAAATGTAGATGTTTGTGAATGGCCTACGGATGAAGATAAAGCAACTTATTGATACACCAGCCGGTGGCTCATCCAACTTTACAACAATCACTGGTGTGAAGAAGATTATTGAAGTCATTGCTGCAAATGAGCATCTAGAGCTATATGTCAAGATTTTGAGTAAACTAGAGGGGTGATTGATATGAAGTTAGAAATTAAGAAGCAACTGAAAATTGAAAAAGCAATTTCTACAGAAGTTGAGAAAAAGATGAAAGTAATGAACATGAGTACTCAACAGGTAGCTCAGTTTCAAAAGGTACAAAAGGTTGTTTGTGAAATGTGTAGTGGACCACATATTACTGTGAAATGTCTTGTAACTCCGCAACAAATTGAGGAGATAAAATTTTTGAGGTAGAATAACCTATATTCTAACACCTATAGTCCTAGGTGGAAGAATCATCCTACCTTCTTCTGGAAAGATCAGCAGCAACAAGCTCCTCAGAAGGTAAAGTGAGAGGTGGCTATTGAAAAGATGGATGCCCATACCTCTAAATTTCAAGAAGAGACAAGGAGAAATCACATAAACACCATAGCTGCAATAAAAAATTTGGAAGTTCAAATGGGACAGATTGCACAACAATTATCAATGCAAGCACAAGGAAATCAGAAAAGTCATGAGAATGTGAATACTGTCAAAACAAGGAGTGAGAAAGTTGCTAGAGAAAAAGAAGATAAGGTGAAGTTTGATGGCAATATCATAGAAGTAGAGCTGGAAGTAAGAGAGAACAAGAAAAAACAAGAAGAAGTGATATCACCTGTAAAGCCAGTTGAAGAGAAGACTAAACCAATGATCAAGTTGTCGTATCCATCTCGAGTGGAAAAGAAGGACACAAAAGAGAAAGAGTTTGATAAATTTGTCAAATTGTTTAAAAAGCCGGAGATCAACATACCATTCTTTGAAGCACTCGAGAAAATGCCCTTGTACCAGAAATTCATGAAAGAGGTACTCTTAAAAAAGAAATCAACAGAAGATGAACAGGTACCTGTTGATGAGAAAATGTGTGCAATCATACGTGAGAAAAAAATTCCTATCAATCAGAAGGATCCGGGGTCAGTTGCAATACCATGCACCATAAAAGACAAAACTTTCAAGAGGGTTCTAGTTGATTCTAGCTCTAGTGTGAGTTTAATGCCATTATCGATTTTCAACAAGCTCGTTATTGAGAAGTTAAGCCGGAGTGGGACAAAATTGAAATTTGCGAATCACACCATCAAGCAGTCATATGGGATAACTGAAGATGTATTAATATAATTTGACAATTTTGTTTTCCCAGTTGATTCTCAGATCATGGAAATACCTAAAGATGAAGAGACTTCTATCATTCTTGGTCGACCATTTATGCTGACTAGTCGATGTAATTTTGATATCGAGACAGGTATTCTTACACTAAAATCTTTTGATGAGGAGATAACTTTGAAGGTGTTGGAGATCAAAAAGTAGGGTGTAGGTGAAAAGAATCAAGCTTCAGTTGGTATGATCAAATTAGTAGGAGACAAAAATAGTTTAAAATCAATACCATAAAAAGTCTTCAGCATAAGCTCTCAGGTGGCATCAACAAAAACTTCTAAGTTAAGTCCAGAAGTCAAAAAGAGAAAGAAAAGGAAACTCAAAGGTGAGAAGACGGAAGTTGGAAGGGACTGGAAGTATAAAGTGGTCAATGCTTTTAATCTGAATGAGTTCTGGGTTGATGAAAAGACAAGCAACAAGGTGTGGAAGAGGAAGTACCTCCCATAAGGGGAAGAACCGTCGAGCCATGCAATGTTAAACAAAGCGATTCATGGGAGGCAACCCACGCTTTTAAATAACTTAGTTTCTTTTTTTATTTGTTTCATTTTTTCCGTAGGTAATAAAAAGGGAGCCTTATTGGTGAAAGCTAGGAAGCAGCAGCTGGTGTTGCATTTCCCTCTGTAAGTCACCTACGTCGAGCTTGTACTGAAACATTGGGGCCAATGTTTAGTTCAAGTTTTGGGGGTTTATTGCTTTTCTTTTACAATTTTCATGTTCGAGTTGTTGTTGGTTTTATGCTAAGTGCTGTGTAAATCCACGAGTTGAAGTCCTTCCCAAATTTTACCGAAATTTTTTGTTTTGTTCAAGAACTTGTTTCTCATAGAGTTTAGGAATAGTATATAGAGACAAAGTGATGGTTGGTTAAGGGTATGAAGTTCATAATAACTTGACAAGGATACGAGTCTTACGTGTAGATTTGTACCATAGTGCTTGAATCCTGAGAAGTACTCCTTAAGTAGTTTATCAATACAGTCTGGCATTATCTAGATTCACATGCAGGTATGATTGGTTGAGAAATAAATAAAGCTGACACCAAATGATGAAAAGGCCATAAAAGGCAACCGGCTCGCTAAGTTGGGTAGCCCTCACCCGATTATTTAGCCCAAAGGGGGTTGATCCCCAAACATCGTCCAAAAGGACAATATATAACTGCAAAGTTTGAAAATTTCATAGGTAATTAAAAGTAGACCATGCTTCTTATTTGGTTCCTAAACAAAAATTCTTGATTAGTCTTATGCATGTGATGATCATCATAATTCTCACTATCTTAATTTGACTGTCTGAATGAAAAAAGAGGAAAATCGGAAAGAGACTTAAGTACAAAGCATAGTTATAGATGTATCTGAAGAGGAAGCTCGAGATTTAAAGGTTCTTAAACAAACTCTTCGTGTCATGTGAACATCGGACGGACTGCTTTTGATCAATTTGAACGGATGTCTCACATATGAGTACTGGGCTGCTGTGATTTTCATGAGTTCTTGTAATGGTCGCTTAAGGTCAAGCAACAATTTAAGTTTCTGGGAGTTTGACCAGTGGTTTTTAAACGATTATTTACCGTTAAGTTCAGTCATCTTTTCTTTTCATTATCGCGTGTTTTATTTCTTTTTACCACATTTTATGCTTTGGTTGCATGTTTTAGTGTTTTCAGGGTCAGAGGGATAAAATAGGACAATTCAGGGCGAAAAAGTGCAAAAATTTAGAGTTTCAGAGAAAGTCAAAAATCCACCTACAGGAGGCCTGATACGATCACCCGTGTTGCCCAACATGGGTCGTGTCAGGATGTGCGACAGAAGCAAGAGGGAAGTCAAGGGTGTAACACGGGCGGCTGTGTTGCCCAACACGGGCCGTGTTGCAACCCCTGAGAGTTGAAGTTGATAGTTAAAAATCTAGAAGGCCAACACGGGCGGTCATGTTGGCATGTGACGCTGATTTCTGGTTTTTTTCTCTATTTTGCCCATTTGTTAGCTCTGGGGAGTTTTGGATACTTCCAACCGACCTAAAAGAGTTTTTTCTATTTTTAGAAGACTTTTCACGATGAATTGAAGGACTTTTGACTGGAGAAGATTAGGAACGATAAAGATTGGTGATTTCAAGAGATTTGGAGACGGAGATTCCTTCATGAGCAAAATCAATTGAAGATCGAAGAATCCTCACCTTTTGTAATGTCTAATTTTATTATTGATTTTCTTTTTAATACTATGATAAGGCTAAACCCCTCAATGCTAGGGGGTGTCCCTGATTCGCAAATGTATTGATTTTGAATTCTTGATTTTGATACAATAAGTTTCCTTTCGATTTAATTGTTCAATGTTCTTATGCCTTTCCTATCAGACAAATAGGGATGGATCCACGGTTAACAATTAGGGCTGGACTACCATTGTTAAGGTTTTTGAACAATTATACTATAGTAGATATCACATAGGACCAGGGATACCCTATAGGTCACCGGTAAAATCTTGATAACATAAAGGCTTGACTCCATCAGATATCTCCAAGGACTTAAGATTTATGATGGATGGTTAAAAGTTTTCTCACTAAGGGGCTTAGGGGAAAACCAACTAAAGATTCAGTAGTTGAAGGTAATGAACTTGTTAAAGAGATCAAGAGTAAAGATTATTACAGGGTCAAATCACACACCTACCCCTAGTATGCTCCTCATATCAATGAAAAAGCCATTTTATATTTCTGCTACTTGTTAAGTGACAAAACCAATACCCATATCAAGTTTTGTCTAATTGAACTACAAATTTAACTCGATAATTGCATGCAATCCTTGAGATCGACATTCAGGGAATTTCTCTATTATTACAAGCGGCAAAAAAATAATACACTTGCTATTTTTCCTATCAAGTTTTTGACACTGTTGACAAAGACTACCTAGTTAGAGTGTAATTTGAGTTCAATTAGAATTTTGTTGCTCTGCAACTAAAATTTCCTTTATGTAATTTTTATATTTTTGTTATTACTGATTTTTTCTAACCTTTGCATGCGAGGAAAGCCCTCAGCTGAATTTCCTTTTGATATACAGACTCAGGTTCAGAATCAGAACCCAAAACTATTGGTGAAAACCCACCACCACCAGAGAGACTTCTTGGGGACTATGGAGGAGCAAATGCTCCAACAGGTCGGTTGACTATCATGAATCAACTGGTCACTCTTTCAAATTTTCAATTGCATCCTTCAACCATCAGTCAGTTCAAGAACAGATCTTTCACCAGAAAGATCAATGAAGATGTCAATAAGCATTTGGAGAGATTCCTCATCATGGGTACTACTTTGAAGATTGAGGGACACTTTGAAGAAGCCAAGAAATTAATAATGTTCCCATTCACGCTTTCTGAAGACGTTGAAGAGTGGTTTTACTCATTACATGCTAGGAGTATTACTACTTGGGAACAGATGGAGAAGACTTTTCTTGATGAGTACTTTCCTGCTTGTGTTTATATTCGTAAAAGATATGATATTGTGAATTTTAAGCAGAAGGAAGGAGAGTCACTAGGTAATGCTTACAAGAGGTTCAAGAGGTTATTGGTAGGTTTCCCCACTGTTGGAGTGGTAAAGCGACAAGCAAAAAAAGTTTTGGAAATATTTATCCGGGAATTTATCGTGTCCACAGAGATTGGTGTATTGAAATGTCGTTCAATAAATCTATCATTAATGAGTTTGGGAGTTGAATGGGTTGTATGGAAAAAGTATCAACACAAAATAAATGCAAACAAAAACTATAAAGGATAAGCAACTTATTCGATATGAATTTACACTACTCGTCATAAACTTAAACCTATTGATAAGTTGCACTCAACCTACTATACTCTTCAAAATTATCACAGACACCACGAGATGTACCCACAACGAAGGTTATGTCTAACGCCAAGTTGCGAGACCAACCGTATTACTCTATCGACAATGTCTTTCACGCTACAACAACATAGAGGCGTTAAGATTTAGCACCCAAAGTGAATATTAGCTCTAAATATATCTCTAGAATCTAGAAACTAATAGATATCCATCCCTAATCAAGATTTGTGAGGTACATTTCTATAACAACCCAAATCCAAAGATAAAGCAAAAAGATCAAAGAAGACATTAAGATTGATCTGTAAAGCAAGCTTTATACAACACCATGATCAACAAATATACATGTGTTCAAAGTAAATATGCAAACAATACCCAACAAAAGAGAAATACAAAGAGGGAAAAAGAGATAAACCACAATTCTTTCGGTTTGTCAACGCCTATCGAAGATAAATCCACATCCAATCATCCATAAGCAAGGCCCTAATGTTGTTTTCTAAGCAAATCTATCAAAAAATGAAGGTTTGATGAGTTGGGAACAAATATCCCAAAACATAACCTAAAAATGTGTATTTTGGACCTTTTAACGCAATTCTGTCCAGGTGACCACGCTAAGGGCACAATCTCGCTAAGCGCGCTCTATTGTCCTGAGAAAAAAAAATCAGCTTTTTGTTTTCGCCATAACTTGAGAACCGTAACTCCGAGTTACGTACGGTTCGAAGAATTGGAAAGCTTATTCAATTATCTATCTAACAATAACTAAATATCAACCAAATTGATGATTTATTATTCTTTGATTTTTGAGCCTTATTCGTTGACGAGTTGCTTAAACTCGCACGTTTGTAGTTGTGTCTTCGACACTTTATTGCTCATGCTCCAAATATGCACCAATACCTATAAAATGAATGGAAAACTATCAAACAGTACACAAATACACAAAAACTTGATTAAATACAATTTATACATAATGATACAAAAAGCGTGGAATTATTCAATAATATTAACAACAAAAAATCGATAAGTGCAACAAAAAGTATATACAAAAATAGCTACATTTTGCACTTATCAAAATCTCCCCATCTTGAACTTGTTTGTCCTCAAACAAGGCCAAACAACTAAAAGAACCAAAAGTAATCAACCAAAATATCATGAATCAACAAGTTTTAAAACAGAAAACAAATGTATGGTTCAAACAAAAACGCACACACAAGGTAAATACTTACCAGAATCCTACAACGACAACATGTAAGCAAAACGAATCCTAAGTACAAAAGTCATACTAAACACTATAAAACAAACAAGCTCAATCATGAATCACACCTAGTAAAAATTCATCGGTAGATGAAGAACACACAAAGGTGAGGGACAAAAAACACTCATCCACAATCTTGCAAACAATAGACTAAATTATGCATTCATCCAAAAACTCATATTGAGAATACAAAGACAAGATTCACAAGGGCTTTTTAAGATTGTAATGTGGCTTGGTTAACAAACAAGAAATAAGTCCTAAAGTTAATCGAAACAAAAACTTGCCTTAAACTAAGGGAGTGATCAACTCACAAAAACTCGAGCAAAATATTTTCAATCAAACTTATTCTTCATTCCAAATTTAAAACCAACACACATCACTTATTAACACAACATTATTCCAAACTCTTTTTGTTTTTGTTTTTCAAAGCATTTTTCAAATTTTTCTTTCTTTTTCTTTTCACTTTTTTCACTTTTTTTATTTTTCTTTTTTTTATCAACCTCATAGTAATACACACAAGCACATAATCATTTCTCTCCCCAACTTGAATTCAACCATATCATAATGTGAACACTTCCTACTTTCTAAGGCAAGCTAAAAATTCAAACTACAACTCATAGTTAAAGGTTCAAGAAAACAAAGAATCAATATCCATACTAAAATATGAATCAAACACTCACAGACAAGCATTTAGAAAACATAACATGGATATCGATAAAAATCTCAAAGCGGTTAACAAAATTTCACACACTCACAAGGTGAATTGACTATTTGGCCAAGGTAATTGTGCTTAAAATGAAACAAAAAATGCCTTGATCATGTTCAAGCTTTCATTCAATCAACACAAATAAAAGATTAAACATAATAAAATCCAGTTAAAACAAGAATTGTAGCCTCCAACATATATAAACAATGGAAAGCTTCCTCACACTTATGGGTAAAAAGGGAACTAAATTGATTCAAGTCATGAGCAAGTAATGCAAAAAGAATGAATGGTATGGTAATTATACAAATGATAAGTTTCCTAAACATGTTATGTTATAGAAAGCGATAAACGAGTACCTGGAGAGTACCAACTTCAAAAACTATCATTACCATACACCCGCAAGTTGATACACTCAAAATCGGAAAATCACCAAATGCGACTTCAAGCTATCTAACCAAAATTTGAGTCCAAACAAAAAATAAAGAATTAAAAATATTAATATTAATTACTATACTATAAAGCCTTGGGTGAAGTAGGAAAAAGGAGAGTCAAGAAAAAAAATTAAAAAGAATTCACTGGCTCTGCACAACATGGCGCGCTAAGCGGGACAGAGCGCGCTAAGCGCGCTACACCACTTGCAGAAAAACAGGAAAACAACAGTAGTGCAGCAACACCCTCCATCACCTACACAATCTCAAACATACAATATTTATAACATACAAACACACTTCCACAAGCTAAACACAACAAGCTTGCAGAAAAACACAAATTGACATAACAAAACTAACGGGTGAAAGTGAATTAACAAGTTGAAAAGTTAAAATTTGATAATTTAAAATAGGTCCAATTTCAACTTGTTAAAACACAAGTCAACACATACATAAACAAATACAAATAAAACATGCTTGTTTTACGTCGTAAGCTCGACGCCTCTATTGTATGAGCTAGTAACCTCCTCTCATTTTGCCATGGTATTGTCACACCATGCAAACCTAAAGAAAGTGTCCTAACATCCACACAACAAACGTTACTGTAATACGGTTGGAGAAATGACTTTGTTGTTTTGCGTTTGATTGCAATTGTTGCGGATAACAAGAGTCGCCACCGAATTTTCTTTTATCCAATAAGGAAAGGGTGAAAAGAAGTGGAAAGACCTTTGAGATATTTTCTTGAGTTCGGGGGGTAGATTATGAAAAGGGAAGGTGTTAGCACCTTTTTCATCCGTAGTTATCTACGGGCTCTTATTTGCTTGCTAGATCACTTGCTTTGTTTGAAAATATGCTTTGTGGTGTGGGTTTAAAAATATTTTGAAAACGTCTTTGTAATGATTCTCGTTTCTATAAGAATGCGTACAAAGTGTTGGTTTTCAAAATAGTTCAAAGAGATGTTTATTATGGAAGATGTTTTTTGAAAGTGATTTTCAAAAGTGCCTTTGTAATGATTCTCGTCTCTATAAGAATGCGTACAAATAGCTTTGACTTTTGAAAATGTTTCAATTGAAAGTGTTGGTGTAAAAAATGCTTTTTTAGTTGTGAGCAAGCAAGTAACTGTGAGTATCATACCTACTCAAAAGGTCTTTGTTCTTTTCCCCCTCATTTGGATGTTTCTATCTTACCATTGATTGATAAGAAGCCCCATCATTAGATGTGAAGGAACAGGCGTGGGTCGTTTGTATAGTCATAAAAGGAAACCTATGGGATGTTTTGGCAATTTTGGTATAGGGACTAGATCATTTACCGAAGGCAACATCGAGGGTCATCGAGGGACTACGATCTTTTATCAAGGGTATTTGCTAAAATGCCCATATTCAAGGGACAAGACTATTTTCCGAGGCAACAAGTGAGATTACCCTAGAGGTGCATGTGTGTGACTAGTGTATTTGATTGCATGCATTTAGTCTTGAATTTAGGGTTGTCTACTTGTTGGTTTTATCTTGCCATACGCCCTAATTACTAACATTCATGAAAGCAATAAAAATGCGAAAAATAAGGTCCTATGCTATTACAACCATATTGAACAGCAAGAAAATGTAAAAACAAAATAAAATAAAAGAAGGGAAAACAAGTTCTTCGATCCAAGAAGTAAGCGCCCTTCAATTCAACTCTTCCTAGCTTCTTTCGATTTGGGCCTGGCAGTAAACGTGAGATGCACCATTTGATTCACCATTTTTTTTGCTTCTTTCGATTGGCCTGGAAGTCAGCGTGAGTGTATCTTTCGATTACGTCCTTTTTTTGCTTCTTTCGATTGGCCTGGAAGTCAGCGTGAGTGTACACCCTTCGATTCACACTCCCTGTCCTTTCGTTTGGTTTGCCACTGTGAAGAAGTAAGGGGTGAAGCCTAAGGCTTCGATTCACAGGAAACTTTTTCTTTCATTTGAGTCTGTATAGGTTAGTTCTAACATATACTTGGACAAGAAAACATGCAATTGAAAGGACAAAAATAAAAAGTGAACAAATGTTATTTACATGCTTGAAACGAAAGGTTAAGGTTAGGGTGACTTACCTTGCTTGAAGCTGGAATATGTGTGTTGGACCTTGAGTTGCTTCCCTGGGTGCTCTTGGATTTGAAGGGAATGAGACAAGTGTGGTGCCTCTTTTCCTGAATTCAAAAGTCAAGAAGAGTGGAGTTGTGTTTGTTTGTTTCTGGATTCGAAATAAAAAAGGAACAAGTGTTGTGCTTCTTTAGTTTTGGATTCGAAGGAGCAGAAACAAGGGTATGGTATTTTAATTCTGGGTTTGATAGTGTGTTAGTTGTTTGATGATTTTTCACACAACCAAAGTTTCTCTAGCTACCAAAGCCCTCTAGATGTGTTGTCTATCCCCCTTAGATGTGTTGTGGAACATCTTATTTATAGATGAAGTTTGGATGAGATTTGAGAGGGAAAACACAAGAATTTGAACAAATTGAGTATACTATTTTTGTAGATTTCGAGGTGAAATATTTGAATGCCAAATTGGTGCAAATATAGGAGCATCGTAGCAGGACTACTGTGCAACAGTTTTGGATCGTTGTTGCCAGCGTAGAAGGCTTGGACTTGTAGCACATATGACTCTGGCCAACAAGCATCTTTGAATATTTCTCTTTTGTTTTGACCAAATAGATCTATACTTTGACCTGAATCTCTCTTCATACAACAATATTTGTTTCCAATCAAAGTGTCCTTCGAATGGGTCCTTTGTGTATCCTTCATTTTGAACCAATGTGTGTGTTCTTTTGAAGGGACCACATGCATCAGTTGTGTGCATCACTTGTAATTTCTTTGAATGGGCCAACAAGGTATATCCTTCGAATGGAACACCCACATATTCCCATTTAAATACATCCATACATGTTTTTGTACCCCAAAATTTTCCCTCCCATATTTCTCAAAACATTTCAAGGAAGATCCTCAAGTTGCATAAAGTAGTCTAAGGGTTGGCCAGACAAGCTCTCTCCTAAGACAGTCTACCTCAAATTAGGGTTTCATGTTGCATAAAGATGTTTGAGTCCAAGTGGTCCCAAATGCTTAACATTGTCCTAATATGTTCTCAAGACCTTCCATGTCAAGTTTCAAGCCTTGCAGAGGAAGTTTGCTCAGTCAATTGCTCAAAGGTCCAAAAATTGACTGTGCTAGGGCAAAAGTCAATTGTGACCCACATACAGTCAAACTTCAATATTTTTGGTCAAAATTATCATTTTGAAGTATATTTCATCATTTGATCAAGGGTTGATCATGATTCATCAAGGATTGCTGAAAATTCACCAAGACTCAAAAGTTGCTAAATTAGGGTTTTGTAGGAGAAGTCAACTCAACTTTGACCAAGCATAACTTTCTCATACTTTATGAGAAATGACCCATCCAAAGCTAATTTTGAAGAGGATGCAATTACATACAATCCATATTCATCTCCCAAGTTCAAAATATGCACTCACAAGAAGTTATGAATTTGGACATTATAGGTCATTTTGAAAAGTCAACAAAATCACCTTTTTTTGTCAAAGCTTCATACATGAGCATGGAGTATCAAATTGAGATGAGACCAAAAGGGTTGATTAGAGGACATTTCAAGCTTTATAAAAAGTCCTAGAACACCTCTAAAGGTTCAAAATTGAGGAAGTTATGCATTGGTGAAGTTGACCTTTTTTGCAAAATTGCCAAAAGTCAACTATGCCCAAAACTTCAAATTTTGCCAAATGGGCCCAATCTTTTTCACTTGTTTTGAGTTGGCAACATAGCCCACGTGCTCTAGCCTTTTCCACTTGTTCATATCTTATTTTTATTATTTATTTTGATTTTTATTTGAATTAATTCAATTTAAATCGAAATAAACCAAATAAAATCCAAAAGCATTGATAACAAGGATTTTGTGATCATTTCAGGTCTTAAGTCACAACTAGCCATTATTCAAATTCGCATCAAAGCTTGTGTGCACAAAAAGATTCAAAAAGCCATGTTTGGAAAGATCTTCAAAGTGTATAAAATCAAATCCAAAATCATTGAAAGAAGAAGATTTGAACCAGTTTTGCAACCCTAATCCCTTCACTAATACATACGGAGTGCGTGCAGATAAAAAAAGGTTAGAAGTAGGCGTGAGAGCAAGAACAGAATTGGAAAAATCAAGAGAAAAGTGTGAGATCGAAATCCCACTTAGAGGCATCCTCAAGGCTTGCTATTGATTCCAATCGTTTCCTGGCACTCTCAGGAACCTAAAGCTACCAAGAACAAGCCCATTCCGGTCCCTAATCGCACTATAAGTTGTTCATAACCTCGCCCTGTTCTTGAATTCGCATCTTGGAATTTAAGCATTGTTAACCTGAATTAATGGCATATTCTTAACTTATGAAGCATTTGCAAACTTTTGGCATTACTCAATTTCATTTATATGGCCTGTGCTGTAAATCACCATTGCCAGGTTTTCGAGTTTGGTTTTAGGGCTTTTTATTTCAGGGACAATTGGCCTTAGTAATGGGTACCACTATGTTCAGAAGAAGGAGACAGTTCTAACCATGGCCTTGGTGGTCGTTTATATGGCATGTAGAGGATTTTGGAAGGACCCCTGCTTGTAGCGACGGATAAAACGTCCATAGGTAAAAGTATTTTACTTTTACCCACAGAGAGAGGAAGGGGACGATGAGCTATCACCCCCACTGGCCAATTCAAATTTCAGCGCATATTTTTCCTTTTGTTTCCACTAACATTTGCTTTTTCATATTATTATTATTATTCTATAAATGTACAATAAGAACAAAATAGCCCAGTGGTTGCCACCTGAGTGTTAAGGCATTCAAAGGCTGGAGGTCAGGGGTTCGATCCCTGCCTCCAGCATTTGCTATTTTCCCATTTATTTTCAGGTGATTCAATGTGTGCAAAGCCAGGAGGTCCATCATACTCCCTCATCATCTAACGCGTCAGATGGCCAGATGGCCAGATCTGGTGGCTACCATTGGGAGTGCACCGTAATCCAGAGTCAACGCATGCGTACAGGACTACAAAAGTCAATGTGGATCAGCACTAATGGGCCAGAATTCTGACTATGCACACCCCCTAATTTCAGGCCCATCTCTCTCTTTTGTATTTTTTTTATATTTTTCATTTAATTATTTACTTATTTATTTACTAACCCAAAAATAATTTTCTTTCTACCAAAAATCACCAAAAGAATATTTTATGCCCAATTAAAATCAGAATTTTTATTTTCCATCAATAAATATTAATTAAATTAATTAGGTTTGATTAATTAGATAACTTTAGTTTATTTTTGTAAATATTTAAAATTAATTAGAATCAATAGGTTTTTATTACTAACTTGATTGTATTTATTATTTTACTTAAAATAACAAAAACTCCAAAAATATGTCAGTTAATTATTTTTCATTAATTAATTTAATAACTAATTAATTTAGCATTTAATTTTAGGACTTAATTTCTTTTCTTAAAAAATATTAAAAACAACAAAAACATTTTCTTTTAATTAGAAGGGTCAAAACCCTAGTTTCGCATTCGATTTAATTTTCTCGTGCGCTTTATTTTTTATCCAATTATTGTATCTGCTCCCGGTTTGTAATAATTTAAATTATGACATTTATTTTATTTTACCGCTTTTAAATTTCAAAGAGTTTGTTTTTGGCGATGTAAATACCCGACGCCTTGTAATAGCGTAGTTTAATATCCGCACTTTAATTTCTGCAAATATTCAACTGTTAGATGTTTGATAATAGGGTTCGCATGACAAGAATGAATGTGTAATCTTAAAATAGTTAGATCACCCTAAACATGTGCAAAGATAAATAATCTGAAATCAACACACTCGCACATGCGCACTCCTAGGGTACACTCCCACTTGGTTGCCTTTGTAAACGGTCATTGAGTATAGGTTGTTTTAGAGGTTGCCCTCTCGTCTAAAAGATCATAAGTTGCCTCGGAAAGGTTGCCTCGGATATCGTTGCCTCAGATAAATTATCTAAGACATTAGGGTTACCACTAAGACGTCCTAACGTTGCTTTAGTGACCGTATGTCCCTCTTTCGAATTGACCCTTAAACTCCAACGACGGTGCTACCTACTCACTAATAGTGGGATAACATTGTCTAAAGGAAACAAACATAGAACGATTCCTTTTTCGAGTAGGTAGATTAGTTCTTAAGTACTTGCTCAAAACAAAACAAACTTTTTTCACACTTACACACTTTTACAAACAAAGTTTTCCAAAACACTTCATTACACTCTTGAAGACAGAAGCAAGAGTTAAATAGAAGTTAAAACAAAAACCTTTCAAAACCCACAAACATAAAGAAAACAATTTTGAAAATGATGAGCAAGTACCTAAGAGTCCTTAGATAACTACAGATAGAAAGGGTGCTAATACCTTCCCTTTCTATAAATCCACCCCCTTGTACTCAGAAATATCTCGAAAAAGGAATTTTTCTGTGCTTTTTTCCTTTCCTTGTTGGATAAAATAAAAGACGGTGGTGACTCTTGCTTACCGCGACATTTTGCGAATACAAACGTAAAACGCAAACCAGCATTAAAAAAAAACAGTCAGTTCTTCCACCGTATCACAGAACTGGCGACTCTACTGGGGATAGAATAAGTGGGGTGTACCTTAGGAATAGTTCATTATAATGTTTTCAATTGCTTGATTTGTATGCTTTATCTTTGTGGGTTTGAATCGGAGTTACTATAGATCCTAACTCGGATCTAGGGATACCTTTTAGGTAAGTAGAAATAGACTGTGAGGGAACTGTACAACGTAGACCGATACGGTTGAAGCAGTAGCTACGTTGGTGTGACACTTTAGTTTGTACTGATATACCTTGTGGTGGAACAAGGATAATATGGGGCTGCTAAGGGGTCATTAAGCACCAACTGACCTTAGAACCTATAATTGACCAACTTGGCCATAGAAAAGTAGCAGTATGCTACACTCATTGAGACCAAACTCTCGCGATGATTCCAGCCGCAAGAAAAGGTTGCTAAACTGGAATTATGACTGATCGAGGGTGGTCAATGATATTGAGATCCTCTAGAACCCAGTTACTATTACTAGGACAGGTTGAACCAACTAAACTGAAAGAGGGTAGTACCTAAACTCCATGCCAGCCTAAAATCTAAGGGCTACTGTGTGACTTGTGTGCCCTTACCATGTTTGCTATATGTGATACCTGTGGTGTGTTCTTATCATGACATCATGCATCATGACATTGCATGCATATTTCATCAGACTAACCCATTTCAAAGACCGAGGGGATTCATCTTTGTTCTGTTTTGCAGATCATGGCATCTATGCGCAGAAATACTATTCGCATCAGCTTCGTACAAATCCCTGCTCAACTTAGAGAGTTGGTTTCTAAAGTTCCAGATACTTCTTCCTTTGTCAGAAGACACGGTCACCTCCTTGGTTTGGTCACTTCTAAGATAGAAGAGCAAATGATGAGTGTCTTGTTCCAGATCTTCGACTCGTTGCACCACTGCTTCACCTTCCTGGACTATCAGTTGGTCCCTACTTTGGAAGAGTTCTTTGATCTACTTGGCATTTCTATTCTAGAGCAGACACCATTTACAGGTTGGGAGATAGCTCTTAGGCAAGAGGATGTTGCTACTTCCCTACATCTAACAAAGGCTGATGTAATGTCTAACTGGGAGACTCGGAGTGGGGTTAAAGGCTTCCTGGCTAAGTTCTTAATTGATCAGGTTCAACAGTTTTGGGACAGTTTGGACTTTCAAGCATTCGAAGATATCCTGGCACTTCTCATATATGGCCTGGTTCTGTTCCCTAATTCAGATTCTTTTGTCGACGTGAATGCAGTGAAGATCTTCATGTCCCGTAATCCGGTGCCCACTCTCTTAGGTGACATTCTACATGCTCTTTATGCCCGTACTGCTCGGAAAAGGGGAACCCTTATGTGTTGTGCACCATTGCTGGCGAGGTGGTTTATTTCTCACCTCCCCAAATTTGTTTTGAAGAACAAGGAAGGTATGGGTTGGGCCTACAGAATTATGTCCCTTGCTCATACGGACATCATTTGGAGTACTAAAGACATGGAAGAAGTGGTTGTCATTGACCGGTGCGGAGAATACCCCAATGTTCCACTGCTTGGAATTAGGGGAGGAATAACCTATAATCCTTGTCTGGCCTTATGATAGTTTGGGCGAGCTCGAAAGGACGGTCCTCATGAGTTGCTGATTCCGAGCATTGTCTTTGACTTCCAAGGGGATGTTGAGGGACATCGCCGCAGGTTCATACGAGCTTGGAATAGGGTTAACAGGCCTGATCCGCATGAGCTAGGAGCGAAGACTTCTCTTCCAATGGAGCCATATCTCTGGTGGGTTTGGGCCCGTGCCCAAAAGCTAGGGATGCCATACGAAGCTGTCTTACCGGTAATTATGGAGCATACTGATGAAGAAGGGGTTCCTCATACCGTCCTCCATCCATACATGCCTACTAACATTGGGGCATTAAAGAGGTCGTGGATCCAGCTAAAGGAAGAACGAGATACTTACAGAGAGAAGTATCATGAGCAGGAGCTGAAGATCCTGAAGCTTACAAGGTAGCTGGAGAATGAGAGGGTCCTCAACGACTATGTCAGCACCAAAGGAAAACGACCATGGGAGCGCTGATGTATTTTATTGTTTTTATCTTACTTTTCAGTATTCCTTTTGTAACGCCTTAAAGGCATTTGTTAAACATTGTTTCAAGTTTTTATCTAATAAAGTGTGTTTCATTTTGGTTTACGAATTTGAGTCCCTAAAGTCTTTGAAATCATATCATACACATTTCATTCCCATGCACCTCATTACAGGTACCCTTACTGGTTCCTCATCTTCTTCGCTGTTTATTTCAGCAAACATGTCTTCTGAAACATCCACTGATCAAGCTATCAAGGCCCTACAAGCTCAGAATGCTCAGTTCCAGGAAATGTTAATGAACTTGGCCAAGGGTCAGCAAGATCTAAAGACTCTTATCTTGAAGGATAAGAAGAAGAAGAAGAAGAAGACGGTCCTCTTGAACATGGGTCACAGGCTGCGGGAGGAAGTTGATTTGTCCCACTCATCTGGAGGGGGATAGAACCAAGAAGAAAGGAGGGCTCCTAGCCCCGTGGTTTCTGACAATGAGACTGACTTTGATGAAGACCAGTATCCTCTAGCTGAGGACAAGTATAAGCAACTTGAAGACCTGTTGAGCCTAATGGAAGTCCAGAAAGTCCCTGGTCTGGACTTTGGAGATTTTGGGTTTGGCATCTGGGGTGGTGATCCCCCACAAGTTTAAAGCTTTGTCTTTTCTAAATACGAAGGGGTCTCCTGCCCAAAGTTACACCTCCGCTCGTATGTTAGAAAGATGCAATCATATACTGCTGATAAGAACCTCTGGATTCATTTCTTTCAAGATAGTCTTTCAGGGACTCAACTTGAATGGTTCTACCAACTAGAAGGAGCTAACGTCCTTAACTGGGAGGACCTTGCCTCTGCTTTCTACAAGCAATACCAGTATAATGCCGACCTCGCTCCCACGCGTACTCAACTTCAGGGTATGTCTATGGGTGCGAGCGAAGGTTTTAAGGACTACGCTTAGAAATGGAGGGACCTTGCTGGGAGAGTACAACCCCCTCTGGCTGACAGGGAGTTGGTGGATATGTTTCTTGGGACTTTGTCTGGTCCGTATTTGAATCATTTGATCGGAAGTTCATCGTATGGTTTTATTAAATTAATAATGACCGGGGTGAGAGTCGAAGCCGATATTAAGAGCGGCAAGATACAGAAAGGTACTTCGTCAAGTACCAAGAAGAAGCCTTTTAAGAAGGAATCTAGTGCAGTTTACAGCTCGAGGAGTCAGAACCGACCCGAATGCCGCTAAGCAATGAATTTGGTGGTTATATCAAAGCCTGCTGTTGCCCCACAATACAATAACCAGCCAAGAGCAGAGAAGCCGCAAAGGCAATTCACTCGGCTCAGTATGACCCTGTCTAAAATTCTGCCGCAGTTGTTGAAGACCAACTTGGTGATTCCTAAGGAGGCTCCAAAGAATCCCAACACCACCTCACCGCTGTATAATCCAAATGCCCGCTGTGCTTATCACTCTGATAGCCCGGGGCATGACACCAATAATTGCTGGGCTTTGAAGAACAAAGTTAAAGATCTGATTGATGCTAAGGAGATTGAGTTCGAAGCGCCAGAAAAACCTAATGTTATGACTGCTTCTATGCCCAAGCATGGAGTGAATGTTGTAGATGATGACTCGTTTGTGACTTCCGTAAAAGACATTGCTACTCCTTTGATGACTGTGAAGAAGAACCTTCCGTTAGCCGGTTTATTTCTGGGCTATGGGGAAGGTTGCCATCTGTGTTCCATCCTACCTACTGGTTGCTATCTATTGAAGTCGGGTGTCCAACGCCTAATGGATAATAAAGAAATCTTGTTCGAGAAAACTTTTGTTCCATTGATTCCTTTTGAAGAGGTTTCTATAATCACCATTTCTGCCAATTCTTCCAAGGCTTCCTCGAGAAAGCCTGGTAGAATTACATTTGTTCTGAGAATTGCTCCTTTGATCATTACCATTCCTGGACCTATCCCTTACACGTCAGATAAGGTTGTCCCGTGGCATTATGGGGCTGACGTGTATTATCATGGGATTAAACAAGACTTGAAGGACGAAGAGGCTGATACTGATGTCAGCAATATTGTTGGATCTAGTAAAGTCACCCGAAGCGGAAGACTTTTCTCCCCTGAGATCTCCCTACCAACTGTTCGGAAGCCTGTTGCTATTACACCTACCATTACATCTGCTACTGTCCCTGTTCATGTTCTAATCCTTACCCCTGTCGCTGAGTCATCTGACGCTCGAGGAAAAGGGATCACCGGTGAGCCTGCCTGGACGGAGGCACCAAAGAAGATTACTGTTGAAGCCTCTAGACAAGAGATAGAGGAAATCTTAAAGATCATCAAGAAAAGCGACTACAATGTATTCGAACAGATGGGGCAAACCCCGTCGAAGATCTCTATGTTGTCTTTGTTACTATGCTCAGAGGCCCATGCTAAGGCTCTGATTGCTTTCCTGAAAACTGCACACGTGCCCCCAGGAAACATCTATTGACCAGTTCAAGGACTGTGTGGCTAGTTTGACAACGGATAACGGGTTGGGTTTCTTCGACGCAGACTTGACTGCCAAGGGAAAAAATCACAATGACGCTCTGCATGTTTCAATCGAGTGTAAGGGCACTACCTTAGCTCATGTGTTGGTAGATACAGGGTCTTCGTTGAATGTTTTATCCAAGAAAGCATTAGACCGGTTAGACTATGAAGGATTGGTGCTGAAGCCGAGTAACATTATGGTTAGGGCCTTTGACGGGTCCAAGAGAATGGTACATGGAGAAGTGGATGTTCCTATTAAGGTTGGTTCCCAGACTTTCGCGTCTACATTCTATGTGATGGACATTCGGCCATCTTATTCTTGTTTGCTGGGTCTCCCGTGGATCCACAAGGCTGGGGCAGTAACTTCGATGCTCCACCAGATACTGAAATACCCAGTAAAGGGGAAAATTGTTACAATATAAAGAGAAGAGGAGTACATGGTAAGCCACCTCAACTCTTTTCGGTATGTGGAAATGAATGGGGAGTTCATTGAAACTCCGTGCGAAAACTTTGAAGAAGTCCCCTAGACACTGGCGTCAACTGAAACTGTTGCTGAAGATCCTCCAATGAAGATGGCTTCCTTCAAGGATGCCCGGGATGTTATTGAGAAAGGTGGGTGTGCGAATTGGGGCCAACTCCATGACTTTTCACATAAGACTGACAAGTTTGGTTTGGGTTTCACTGTAGAAGCTCAAAGGGCCGTTCGACGCGTGCAGATTGGAAGACCTCCCCTGCGTATCACAAATCCTGGAGTGAATGCGATTGAAGACAATGTTGAAGAATCTGAATTTGACAGCTGGATTTACCCGACTACCAGTGGTGGATTAAGCAATTGGACGGTAAAGGACTTCGTACCTATTTCTTTTATTACACAATAATGAGACTTTTGTTTTAAGTTTGTAACAGACAATTTTTAAACTTTACGGCCTGATGTCTTACCCGAGGCACCGTGGCTTTGTTTGTGAGGGCTTTATAGTTGTCATCTCCATATATCATCAATAAAAGCATTGGACATTTTTTGCATTACAAATTTTGCACTCCTTGTTTTTCTTTTCTATCTTGCGAAACAACTATTTTACACACACTCACATATACAGGTCTAAATCCACTTTGGATCCCACTGATAACGACTCTGCTACTGCCAGTTATGACTTCGAAAGTCCGATCAACCAAGCCAAGGACGAAGGTGAGGATGATTGCGAAGTGCCTGGGGAACTTGCTAGATTGTTACTTCAGGAAGAGAGGGCCATACAGCCTCATGAAGAGCCAGTGGAAACGATAAATCTGGGTACGGAGGTAGACAAGAAAGAGGTCAAGATCGGTGCAAATCTGGAGTCTACTGTTAAGCAACAGCTAATTCAGATGCTGCGTGACTATGTTGAGATCTTTGCCTGGTCTTATGAAGATATGCCTGGGTTGGATACTGATATCGTGGTTCACCGATTGCCTACCAAGGAAGACTGTTCTCCAGTGAAACAGAAAGTTCACCGAATGCGCCCGGAAATGTCTGAGAAAATCAAGGCCGAAGTTATGAAACAGTTTGATGTCGGTTTTCTAGCAGTTACTTATTACCCACAATGGGTGGCCAACGTGGTTCTGGTGCCGAAGAAGGATGATAAAGTTCGAATGTGTGTTGACTATAGGGATCTGAACAGGGCGAGCCCCAAGGATGATTTCCCTCTGCCTCATATCGATGTTCTGGTTGACAACACCACACAATATAAAGTCTTCTCCTTTATGGATGGTTTCTCCGGTTATAATCAGATTAAGATGGCTCCCGAGGATATAGAGAAGACAACGTTTGTTACTCAATGGGGTACCTTTTGCTACAAGGTCATGCCTTTCGGATTGAAGAATGCTGGGGAAACGTATCAGCGCACCATGGTCGTTTTGTTCCACGACATGATTCATCATGAGATTGAGGTATATGTTGACGATATGATTGCAAGGTCCCAGACTGAGGAAGAACACCTTGACCATCTTCAGAAGCTATTTGACAGGTTGAAGTTGTACAGACTGAGGTTAAACCCGAACAAGTGCACCTTCGAAGTGAGATCTGGTAAGCTGCTGGGTTTCGTTGTTAGTGACAAAGGTATTCAGGTGGATCCTGCAAAGGTGAAGGCTATATAAGAAATGCCAGCTCCCCGAACTGAAAAAGAAGTCAGAGGCTTTTTGGGACGTCTGAACTACATTGCTCGATTCATCTCGCACCTGATTTCTACTTGTGAACCGATCTTTAAGTTATTGAAGAAAGATCAAGTGGTAAGATGGAATGATGAATGTCAAGCCGCTTTCGAAAGGATCAAAGAATATCTCTAAGAGCCTCCTATTCTGATGCCTCCAGTTGAAGGGAGACCTTTGATCTTATACTTGACAGTACTTGACAATTCAATGGGGTGCGTGCTGGGGCAGCATAACGAGTCTGGCCAAAAAGAGCATGCTACTTATTACCTTAGCAAAAAGTTTACCGACTGCGAGACCCGATACTCGTTGCTTGAGAAAACTTGCTGCACTTTGGCATGGGCTACTCGCCGGCTAAGACAGTATATGCTGACTCACACTATTCTATTGATATCAAAGATGGATCTAATCAAGTATATCTTCGAGAAGCCTGCCTTGTCCGGAAGAATAGCAAGATGGAAGATGATCTTGACTGAGTATGACATCTAATACACGACCCAAAAAGCAATCAAGGGAAGTTTGTTGGCAGATCATTTGGCACATCAGGCAGTGGATGATTACCAGTCTATGAACTTCGAATTCCCGGATGAGAATATCATGTTGGTAACTGACTGTGAGACACCTGGACCGGATGAAGGACCTGAGGAGGGATCCCGATGGTCTATGTACTTTGATGGAGCTTCGAACGCTTTGAGTAATGGCATTGGCGCCGTGATCATATCTCCTGAAGGCTCTCATACTCCATTCACCGCCCGACTATGTTTCAACTGCACCAATAACATGGCGGAGTATGAGGAATACATCATGGGTCTTCGAGTAGCAATTGACCTAAGGATTAAGTTCTTAAGTGTATTTGGAGATTCCGCTCTCGTGATCAGTCAGATCAAAGGCGAGTGGGATACGAAACACCCTAATCTTATTCCTTACAAGGAGTATGTGTTGACATTGCTTCCGCACTTCGAGGAGATAACCTTTGAACACTTCCCTAGAGAGGAGAATCAGTTGGCGGACGTGTTAGCTACGATGTATTCTATGTTCAAGGTTAGATGGGACAATGAGGCTCCCCAGATTACCATTGAGAGGTTGGACGAACCCGCACATTGCTGTGACATTGAGACTGAAGAGGTAGCAGATAAACCTTGGTTTCATGAGGTAAAGAGGTATCTTGAAGCTCAGGAGTACCCCGAGGGTGCATCTGTTAATGATAAAAAGTTTATGAGAAGATTCGCGGCGAAGTTCTTCATCAGCAATGACATTCTTTACAAGCGTAACCATGACTCAACCTTGCTGCGATGTGTGTATAAGAACGAAGCAGAAAGGATTATGGTAGAGTTGCATGAAGGTACTTTCGGAACTCATTCCAGTGGACACACCATGGAAAAGAAGATCCTACGGGCAGGATATTATTGGTCCACAATGGAAGCCGACTGTTATCAGCATTCTCGGACCTGTCCTAAGTGCCAAGTCTATGTTGATAAGGTGCACATACCTCCAGTGCCTCTGAACGTCTTGAAAGCTCCTTGGCCTTTTGCAATGTGGGGCATCGACATGATTGGTGAGATCAGACCTACTGCATCCAACGGACATCGTTTCATTCTGGTGGATATTGATTACTTTACAAAGTGGGTTGAAGCAGCTTCCTTTGCTACTGTAACCAAGAACGTCGTGGCACGGTTTATTCGGCACAATCTGATCTGTCGATATGGTGTACCAGAGAGGATCATTACGGACAATGGTACAAATCTCAACAATAAGATGATCACCGAGCTCTGCAAGCAGTTCAAGATACAACACCACAACTCTTCTCCTTACCGGCCGAAGATGAATGGGGCTGTAGAAGCGGCTAATAAGAACATTAAGAATATTATGCAGAAGATGACGGTGACATATAAAGACTGGTACGAGATGTTACCGTTTTCTCTTCATGGGTACCATACCTCAGCGCAGACGTTAACAGAGGCAACACCCTATTCCTTGGTTTATGGCATGGAGGCCGTCTTGCCCATTGAAGTTCAGATACCCTTGCTTCGGATTATGAAGGATGCAGGTTTGAGCGAAGATGACTGGATTCAGACCCGGCTTGATCAGCTGAACTTAATCGACGAAAAGAGACTTACTACTATTTGTCATGGTCAAACGTATCAAAAACGGATGATCAAGGCATTTAACAAGAAGGTTAGACAACAAGAGTATCAAGTTGGGGATCTGGTGATCAAGCGCATAATCCTGCCACAAGGTGATCCCAGGGGAAAATGGACCCCTACGTATGAAGGGCCATTTGTGGTTAAGAACATTTTCTCAGGAGGAGCAATGATTATAACCACCATGGACGGTGACGACCTTCCTCACCCCGTCAATGCAGACATAGTGAAAAAAATACTACGCATAATCAAAGACCCGCTAGGTTGACTGGCCTAGGAAAAAATAAGGGCTTCCCGGCGAACCAAAAGGGTTCGGGCAAAAGTAAGGGATGAAAATGAAAAAAATATGTACACCTGACAAGTCGAAAACCTGAAAAGGCGGCTTGGGCAAAAAAGGGTATCCCAGTGGACTGAAAACCCGAAAGGGAGGTCCAGGAAAAAATTAGGGATCAAAGTGTAACACTATGTCTCAATGGATCACCTTGCAACCAGACTTCAGTATCGACTACCAAGCTCGGACGGCACCAAACAATCTGATCTACCTTCAACTAAGTAGCAAAGGGATGAGATGCTCGAGGATATAAAGGCAATAGCAGAGTTGGAACCCAGTGTGATTATTCATATAGCTGTTTTTCTTTGTTTTTCATAAACTGTATAAATTCTATTTGTTCAGCGGCATTCTCTTACTAGGACGTCAGCCTCTTGTACAAAAAACGCCTATTTACAGGCTAACTTCAAAATCAATACAAGTTATTTTTACAAAGAAATTTCAAACTATTTTCCTTTTTCTGTTTTGTTTTGCGAGAACGTCCAATGTTCATTGTTGATATATGCATTGGACATTGATTGCTGCTCATAAATATTTCCATGCGAAACAAAAGACGATTACTCGTAATATCAGGAACAAGGGGCAAACGAGAAATGTCCAAGCCGTACAGTTGCTCTGTCCACCAGGTATAGGGATAGACCTAGCTGGAGGAAAACAATTGAAAGTACATTAATTCCCCGCAGAGTAAGAGAAAGTTAGTGGTGTTAAAACTCTCCCCAGCTGAGACTCACAACTGAGAATGAATCGGTAATATTCTCCCCAAAGCAGAGTTTATCTACCATCAGCACTAAAAAATCTTATCATCCCCAGCGGAGCATAAAATCATCCCTAGTGGAGTTTGAATAAGTGTCCCCAATAGAATCTAGAAGATTGTCCCCAATAAAGTCTAAAAGATTATTCCCCGTGAAGTCGCAACTGGAAAATCATCCCCAGCGGAGTTCTTTCCTTTCATAAAATAGGAGTTCAATCCCCAACAGGTTTCATTATCACCAGCAGAGGTAATTCATCGCCTGCTGAATTTATCAACGGAATCCTCAGCAGAGCATCTCCTCCCTACAGAATCATTCTCTCATCAGTTTATTCCCCAATGAAGTTATCCTCTCCTACAGGTTTATTCTCACAAACATCTTCACCCCTATCTCCAGCAGAAACGAAGGACTCACTTCTTTTCTCCAGCAGCTATCCGGGATTTATTTTCCCCAGCTAAAAAACATTACATTTCCATACATCATAACATGCATACACATCATATAACACGATCTCATTTATTTTTAGAACATCATTGCCTGATACATATCATGCATTACATACAACTAACCTTTACCTTTCAGGAAAGATACACAAAATTCAAGCTATGAAGCTTCTACCTCAGTCGAATTACGGATGATGTTCCTAAATCTCGACAAAGATATTTCCTCAGTTGAATTACGGACGAGTTCCTAAATCTCAGCAGAGATGTTTCCTCAATTGAATTGCGGACGAGTTCCTAAATCTCAGCAGAGATGTTTCCTCAGTTGAATTACGGACGAGCTCCTAAATCTCAGCATAGCTGTTTCCTCAGTTTAATTACGGACGAGTTCCTAAATCTCAGCAGAGATGTTTCCTCAGTTGAATTACGGACGAGCTCCTAAATCTCAGCAGAGATGTTTCCTCAGTTGAATTACGGACGAGTTCCTAAATCTCAGTAGAGATGTTTCCTTAGTTGAATTACGGATGAGTTCCTAAATCTCAGCAGAGATGTTTCCCCAGTTGAATTACGGATGAGTTCCTAAATCTCAGCATAGATGTTTCCTCAGTTGAATTATGGACGAGTTCCTAAATCTCAAAAAAGATGTTTCCTCAGTTGAATTACGGACGAGTTCCTAAATCTCAGCAGAGATGTTTCCTCAGTTGAATTACGGACGAGTTCCTAAATCTCAGCAAAAATATTTCCTCAGTTGAATTACGGACGAGTTCCTAAATCTCAGCAAAAATATTTCCTCAGTTGAATTACGGACGAGTTCCTAAATCTCAGCAAAAATATTTCCTCAGTTGAATTACAGACGAGTTCCTAAATCTCAGCAGAGATGTTTCCTCAGTTGAGTACGGACGACCAAAGTTCCTAAATATCAACAAAGATGTTTCCTCAGTTGAGTACGGACGATCGAAGTTCCTAAATATCAACAAAGATGACTCACCGGCAAAATAATGGACGACGAAGCTCCTAAAATTCTATTTCCCTTAACAAAGATCAACCTTCCCCAGCGGAATCTTCCTCAACAACAGGTATACCAGCTCTCGCTAAGGAATCTCTTATGCGATCGACACTCCTTTAGATGGCATCTTGAAGCCCATCCCCTCATAAGCAATTTCCAAATGGCATCTGTAAGCCCATTCCCGACATCACAAGACAATTACCACGTCATGTAAGTGCAAATTTCTGGGCACTCTAGTGTTCAATCATCTTCCACCTTCGAATCACGAAAGGCACGAAAGACAATTTACATCCTCAGGTTTAAGAAGATTGAACAGGGGCAGCTGTTGTACCCCAAAATTTGCCCTCCCATATTTCTCAAAACATTTCAAGAAAGATCCTCAAGTTGCATAAAGTAGTCCAAGGGTTGGCCAGACAAGCTCTCTCCTAAGGAAGTCTACCTCAAATAAGGTTTTCATGTTGCATCAATATGTTTGAGTCCAAGTGGTCCCAAATTCTCAACATTGTCCTAATATGTTCTCAAGACCTTCCATGTCAAGTTTCAAGCCTTGCAGAGGAAGTTTGCTCAGTCAATTGCTCAAAGGTCCAAAAATTGACTATGCTAGGGCAAAAGTCAACTGTGACCCATATACAGTCAAACTTCAAGAGTTTTGGTCAACATTCTCATTTTTAAGTATATTTCATCATTTTATCAAGGGTTGATCATTATTCATCAAGGATTGCTCAAAATTCACCAAGACTCAAAAGTTGCTAAATTAGGGTTTTGTAGGAGAAGTCAACTCAACTTTGACCAAGCATAACTTTCTCATACTTTATGAGAAATGACCCATCCAAAGCTCATTTTGAAGAGTATGCAATTCCATACAATCCATCTTCATCTCCCAAGTTCAAAATATGCACTCACAAGAAGTTATGAATTTGGACATTATAGGTCATTTTGAAAAGTCAACAAAAACACCTTTTTTGTCAAAGCTTCATACATAATCATGGAGTATCAAATTGAGATGATACCAAAAGGGTTGATTAGAGGACATCTCAAGATTTCTAAAAAGTCCAAGAACACCTCCAAAGGTTCAAAATTGAGGAAGTTATGCATTAGTGAAGTTGACCTTTTTTGCAAAATTGCCAAAAGTCAACTATGCCCAAAACTTCAAATTTTGCCAAATGGGCCCAATCTTTTTCACTTGTTTTGAGTTGGCAACATAGCCCACATGCTCTAGCCTTTGCCACTTGTCCATATCTTATTTTTATTATTTATTTTGATTTTTATTTGAATTTATTCAATTTAAATCAAAATAAATCAAAATAAATCCAAAAGCATTGATAACAAGGATTTTGTGATCATTTCAGGTCTTAAATCACAGCTAGCCATTATTCAAATTCGCATCAAATCTTGTGTGCACAAAAAGATTCAAAATAAGCCATGTTTGGAAAGATCTTCAAAGTGTATCAAATCAAATCCAAAATCATTGAAAGAAGAAGATTTGAACCAGTTTTGCAACCCTAATCCCTTGACTAATACATAAGGAGTGCGTGCAGATAAAAAAAAGGTTAGAAGCAGCGTGAGAGCAAGAACAGAATTGGAAAAATCAAGAGAAAAGTGTGAGATCGAAATCCCACTTACAGGCATCCTCAAGGCTTGTTATTGAATCCAATCATTTCCTGGCACTCTCAGGAACCTAAAGCTACCAAGAACAAACCCGTTCTGGTCCCTAATCGCACTGTAAGTCGTTCATAACCTCGCCCTGTTCTTGAATTCGCATCTTTGAATTTAAGCATTGTTAACCTGAATTAATGGCATATTCTTAACCTCTGAAGCATTTGCAAACTTTTGACATTACTCAATTTCATTTATATGGCATGTGCTGTAAATCACCATTGCTAGGTTTTCGAGTTTGGTTTTAGGGCTTTTTATTTCAGGGACTATTGGCCTTAGTAATGGGTACCACTGTGTTCAGAAGAAGGAGACGGTTCTAACCATGGCCTTGGTGGTCGTTTATATGGCCTGTAGAGGATTTTGGAAGGACCCCTGCTTGTAGCGAGGGTCAAAACGTTCGTAGGTAAAAGTATTTTACTTTTACCCACAGAGAGAAGAAGGGGACAATGAGTTGTCACCCCCCACTGGCCAATTCAAATTCCAGCGCGCATTTTTTCTTTTGTTTCCACTAACATTTGCTTTTTCATATTATTATTATTATTATTCTGTAAATGTACAATAAGAACAAAATAGCCCAGTGGTTGCCACGTGAGTGTTGAGGCATTCAAAGGCTGGAGGTCAGGGGTTCGATCCCTGCCTCCAGCATTTGCTATTTTCCCATTTATTTTCAGGTGATTCAATGCGTGCAAAGCTAGGAGGTCCATCATACTCCCTCATCATCCAACGCGCCAGATGGCCAGATGGCCAGATCTGGTGGCCACCATTGGGAGTGCACCATAATCCAGAGTCCACGCATGCGTACAGGACTACAAAAGTCAATGTGGATCAGCACTAATGGGCCAGAATTCTGACTATGCACACCCCCTAATTTCAGGCCCATCTCTCTCTTTTGTATTTTTTTTATATATTTCATTTAATTATTTAATTATTTATTTACTAACCCAAAAATAATTTTCTTTCTACCAAAAATCACCAAAAAAATATTTTATGCTCAATTAAAATCAGAATTTTTATTTTCCATCAATAAATATTAATTAAATGAATTAGGTTTGATTAATTAGATAACTTTAATTTATTTTTGTAAATATTTAAAATTAATTAGAATCAATAGGTTTTTATTACTAACTTGATTGTATTTATTTTTTTACTTAAAGTAACAAAAACTCCAAAAATATGTCATTTAATTATTTTTCATTAATTAATTTAATAACTAATTAATTTAGCATTTAATTTTAGGACTTATTTTCTTTTCTTAAAAAATATTAAAAACAACAAAAACATTTTCTTTTAATTAGAAGGGTCAAAACCCTAGTTTCGCATTCGATTTAATTTTCTCGCGCGCTTTATTTTTTATCCAATTATTGTATCTACTCCCAGTTTGTAATAATTTAAATTAGGACATTTATTTTATTTTACCGCTTTTATATTTCAAAGGGTTTATTTTTGGCGATGTAAATACCCGACGCCTTGTAATAGCGTAGTTTAATTTCCGCACTTTAGTTTCTGCAAATATTCAACTGTTAGATGTTTGATAATAGGGTTCGCATGACAAGAATGAATGTGTAATCTTAAAACAGTTAGATCACCCTAAACATGTGCAAAGATAAATAATCTGAAATCAACACACTCGCACATACGCACTCCTAATGTTCACTCCCACTTGGTTGCCTTTGTAAACGGTCATTGAGTATAGGTTGTTTTAGAGGTTGCCCTCTCGTCTAAAAGATCATAAGTTGCCTCAGAAAGGTTACCTCGAATACCGTTGCCTCGGATAAATGATCTAAGACATTAGGGTTACCACTAAGACGTCCTAACGTTGCTTTAGTGACCGTATGTCCCTCTTTCGAAATGACCCTTAAACTCCAACGACGGTGCTACCTACTCACTAATAGTGGGATAGCATTGTCTAAAGGAAACAAACATAGAACGGTTCCTTTTTCGAGTAGGTAGATTAGTTCTTAAGTACTTGCTCAAAACAAAACAAACTTTTTTCACACTTACACACTTTTACAAACAAAGTTTTCCAAAACACTTCATTACACTCTTGAAGATAGAAGCAAGAGTTAAATCGAAGTTAAAACAAAAACCTTTCAAAACCCACAAACACAAAGAAAACAATTTTGAAAATGATGAGCAAGTACCTAAGAGACCGTAGATAACTATGGATAGAAAGGGTGCTAATACCTTCCCTTTCTATAAATCTACCCCCCGTACTCAAAAATATCTCGAAAAAGGAATTTTTCTGTGCTTTTTTCCTTTCCTTGTTAGATAAAATAAAAGATGGTGGCAACTCTTGCTTACCGCGACATTTTGCAAATACAAACGCAAACCAGTATTCAGAAAAAAAAACAGTCAGTTCTTCCACCGTATCACACATGTCCTTAGAATGGGGCAAATGTATGTCCTTCGAATGGACCATGTGCCTGTCCTTTGAATGCACCAATTGTGTATCTTTCAAAAGGGGCACCCAGGTATGTCAATGCATGTCCTTCTAATGGGACACCCAAGTATGTCATAGTGCAGAAACTATGTCTGTTGAAGGTTTTCAAGGGTGGAATCGAAGCTTGCACGCAGGAGGTCCCTGCCTTGTGAATTGAAGGAAATCTTTCAGAAGGCCATTGGCTTCTGAATCGAAGGAAAGTTGTAGGAGGCCATTGCCTTGTACCTGCTGGCATGAAGGAAGTTCATGCCTTGTGAATTGAAGGCAAGCGCAGAGAAGGCACTTGTCTTCTAAATCGAAGGGCGCCAGTAGGAATCCAACGCCTTCTGAATCGAAGGAAAGCTGCAGGAGGCCATTGCCATGTGCACCAAAAGCCAGCTTGTAAGGGGTCATTGGTGTAATCGAAGCTTGCATGCAGGAGGCCTAAATTCCCAAACGAGGCTTGTATAAAGATGGGCATTTCCTTTGTGAATCGAAAGCAAGTTGTTTCAAAGGGAGACTTTGCTCAGTCAGGGCTAGCATGAAGATAGCCAATGCCTTGTGGGTGCTAATATGAATGCTAGTCATGGGGAATCTTTTGCCTTGTGCACGCTAGCATGGTGGGAGCCCCTTGACTTGTGAATTGAAGCATGCATGAAAGAGGTAATTTCTCAATCGAAGGCTATATGCAGATAGCCATTGCTTTGTGAATCAAAGAAAGTATGTCAGGGGACAATGCTCAATCGAAGGATGTAAGCCAAGCTTGAATCGAAAGAGGCCAAAAGCCCAATCAAAGGATGTAAGCTAAGCTTGCATCGAAAGAGGCCAAAAGCCAAATCTAAGGATGTGAAATTGAAGCAAGCATGCTATTCTTTGATTTTATGCTTGAAAGCCCAATTGTACTTGTTCAAATTTGAACTTTTGAAAATCCTTGTGAGGAAATGTCTTGAGAAATGAGGGGGGAAATTTTAGGGTAGAACAGTTGCGCCTGTTCAATCTTCTTAAACCTGAAAAGTGAGTATGGCGTGTTGCCGTCCGTAGCTTGAAGGTAGAAGATGATTGAACACTAGAGTGCCCAGAAATTTGCACTCGATGATATGGTGGTTGATTGTGTAGGGAATGGGATTAAAGATACCATTTGGAGAGGTGATTGAGAGTTATCGGAGATGGGCTTATAGATGTCACCCAAAATGATTGTTGACAAAAATTAGACTAAGTCTAAGCTTGACTTAAACTGGAAAAGAATCAGAATAAATCTTTGATTGATTTAAATTGAACCAGAAGAAGTGTCTACCAGAACAGAATCAAGATACAATGTTGATTGATTTAAACTGAACCAGCAGAGGTCTTGAATAATCTTTAACTGGAAAAGAATCAGAATAAATCTTTAGAGTGATTTAACTAAACCAGAGAAAGTGTCTACTGGAACAGAATCAGGATAAACCATTAATCAATTTAAACTGAACCAACAGAGGTCTTGAATAATCTTTAACTGAAAAAGAATCAGAATAAATCTTTGGAGCGATTTAACTGAACCAGAGAAAGTGTCTACCAGAACAGAATCATGATAAACCATTGATCAATTTAAACTGAACCAACAGAGGTCTTGAATAAACTTTAACTGGAAAAGAATCAGAATAAATCTTTGGAGCGATTTAAATTGAACCAGAGTAATTGTTTATTGGAACAGAATCAGGATAAATTATTGATCAATTTAAACTGAACCAGCAGAGGTCTTGAATAATCTTTAACTGGAAAAGAATCAGAATAAATCTTTGGAGCAATTTGATTGAACCAGAGAAAGTGTTTACTGGAACGGAATTAGGATAACCCATTGATCAATTTAAACTGAACTAACAGACGTTTTGAATAATCTTTAACTGGAAAAGAATCAGAATAAATCTTTGGAGCGATTTAACCGAACCAGAGAAAGTGTCTACCGGAACGGAATCAGGATAAACCATTAATCAATTTAAACTGAACCAGCAGAGGTCTTGAATAAACTTTAACGAAAAAGAATCAGAATAAGTCTTTGGAGAGATTTAAACTGAACTAGAGAAAGTGTCTACTGGAACGGAATCAGGATAATCCATTGATCGATTTAAACTAAACCAGTAGAGGTCTTGAATAATCTTTAACAGGAAAAGAATCAGAATAAATCTTTGGAGCGATTTAACCGAACCAGAGAAAGTGTCTATTGGAACGGAATCAGGATAAACCATTGATCGATTTAAATTAAACCAGAAGAGGTCTGAAAGAAGTGTTCATCATGTACATAGTCACCCCGTCTTGTTTGGGGAATTGATCTACAATCAATTTGTTCACAGATAGTTGTCCTGTCTTGTTTCAGGTATTAATCTGAAACTTGCTTTTGTTGGTCGTTGAGATAGTTGTCCTGTCTGGTTTCAGGTATTAATCTCAGACCTTTTGATGATAGCTGTATGTTGATTGATCTTTCCTGAAAATGTAAAGAGTTAGCTAGATGCAATGTCATGATGTATGAAATGTATGGCGTAATGATGTTCTCGAAATAAATGAGATTGTGTTATATGCGTTTCGTATGCATATGCTATAAATGTTATTGAAATGTAACTTTGTCTTGGAAAATAACTGGGGAGCTTTTAGGAAATTAAATCCAGGACTGCTGTTGGGGATGAAGAGTATGCATATCTCCAAACCTTGTTTTAGAATGATTCTGTTGGGGATTCCTGTTTTGAGGAGAACTCCGCTGGGGAATGTTGATTTTGTTTGAGGGAGAAAACTCTGTGGAGAGTGTTGATTCCTGCTTGGGGAAGGAGATCAGGAGTTTTAGTTATCCATTGCTCTACTGGGGAGTTTATCCCTTGATTGGATAGAAAGGAAGTTAACAACTTGTTGGGGAAAAAGAAGTTAACTGTTATCTGGTTGTCTTTCAGGCTTTGCAACTACTCACTGGGGGTTGTAGAAAAGTCTACTGGAGAGGAGGGGTTGTGGTCTCTTGACTTGTGATAGTCTGAGAGGCAAACTCAAGCTAGGGAATCTGTAGTTTTTTGGGGAAATAAACCTTGTTTCCAATCTGCTGGAGAGGTGTTTTCTTTTGGCAGAACTCCTCGCGGATTCTTCTTGAGACCAACTCAGCTGGGAAGAACGTTTTCCGGAGATTGAAACTCCGGCTGAGAATTTCCTGGATCCAAATTTGTGGGGATATCCATGAATTTGGCCTTGAGAGGTTTGTACCCTTATTCATGAAGATTATTCTGTGGGGATAACCTTATAGAGATGACTTTGTGGGGATTTGATTTGGAAACACCTTATGAAAAGGACTTTGTGGGAACTTATCATTGCTCCCAGTATTAAGTGTTGCGATACTGCCATGAAATGTTTGCTTGGCGGTACGTAATCCTTTGTTGGAATTCATGCTTAGTGCCCCAAGTGATCCAAATGTAGAATTGCCCCGGGTTATTCAGCACTTCTTGGGGGTATTTCTTGGAATCTCGACTTGACTACCCCCAGACAATTTGGATAGTGACATGTCATGCCCCCTTGCTTATAGGAGATTTTTCATTGGAAATGTCACCCCATTTGAATTGCTTCTGTTTTCTTGAGAATTTCTGTTCATTGGATATTCATTGTGTGAATTTCTCCACTGTCAAACAATTAGCCATATACAAACATCGATATTCAAATAATGCAAAGTTTATGCTTGTCTTGAAGTTTTGAAAATGCATTTTAGCAGATAAAAGAATTTTTGTAAGAATGTGAATTCAACTCAGGATTTAGAATAAGTCTTACAGGAGTCAGGATACCTTTGGTAAAAGTATGCTTTCAAACTAACTCATGCTTCAATTAGGACTTTTGAAGGGTTGTAGCATGGTCTGGCTCACAGTTTTAAGAAACAAAGGATAACGCTCAAAGTGTATTTGTACCCGCCCGTTCTTCATGATGTTCTTCAATCCTAAACTTAGTTAATTGTATGTTTGAACTCCAATTGAGTCTGGAATAATGTTTTGGTGATGGTTCGGACAAGTTAAGTTTGTTGGAAGGCAGCCATTTTTGCAACATTTTTCATGTTGTCAAGGATTTGTAGTGACCTCTTTTTTTATTTATTATCCCCGATTTTTGCCTGACTGTTCTCGTTTTGAGATTACAGCTGGTGTGCCCCAGTTTTTCTTTTCTCAAGTCTTCTTCGTTGGTTTTGACTTAGTGGGCTTTTATTTTGAGAGATAATGATTGTCTATTTGATAGCGAATCATTTCCGTCTTTGATTTAGAAGGACGTTTTTGATATCACTTGTTGTGTATGAAGTGAAAGCTTGCGACTGAATGCGCATTTGAGTTAACTGAGAGACTACCCTGCCCCATGTTTATGATTAAAGGTTTCAATTTGTGTGAGAAAGGAAACTCCTACTTCTTTGGCTCAAAGGGGTTGACTAGGGATTATCTTCCTTATAACTCCACTATTTGGGAATGGAAAGAACGCATGTACATCGTCAGCAAGGTCTGTCCAAAAGCATACTGTATGAGATCATGGCATTGTTTTCGTCATCCTCCCTTTAAAGGCTTGCAACAAGAGCTGAATATCATAAAGGGAGTAAAAAGCATAGTTTAAATAGAGTAAAAATGAATGGATTAATTCAAGACAAACATATGCAATGCATTAATGAAACAAAGTTTAACATTAATGGATAAGTGTTCAAACAAGAAAAATAAATTACAATTGAAAATTCGAATAAACAAAAGTTTCTCCGCCTAAACTGGTCACTTCAGATGGTGAGTTCTTGAGGGATGACAGAAAAATTCTAGCTGACCATCTTGTGTGAATTCCAGCGCTCCTTCGTCAACCAGGTCTTGAATTTTGTATTTCAACGTCCAACAGCTATCAGTATCGTGCCCCGAACTGTTGGAGTGATATGCACACCTTTCATTGGGATGGTAACTAGGAGCGGAAGTATTAGTATTCCGAGGAGGATCCTTCAATGTGACCAAATTCAGATTCAACATGTGTAGCAAGACTTGCGATATTGGCATGTTGAGTTTGGTATATTGCCTATTAGATGCGTCCCTCTTACGCCGATTACCCTGTTGTTGTGGAAAGGTTGTTGTTGGGTTCGTGACATAGAAGCAATTTGGAAAGGTCTACTCTCCACCAAGCCAACTTCTTGTCTCATCAGGGGCTGATTAACGACCTGATCCTCAGATCCGACTGTTTGTTTCATGCGGTTGCATCCGTCTTGATGAAGCTTATTGACAAGGACTCTCAACTCTTCTTGTCCTTGAGCCAAGTTTTGGATAAGACCCATCTGGCCTACCATCTATCCCATCATCTGGATCTTCATTGTGGCTATCTCAGTTTGTAGCCATTCCAACTAGTCATCCTTGTTGTCCCCAGGATTCTCCATGGTCATCCCCTAGTGAGGA
Source organism: Vicia faba (assembly GCA_948472305.1). Classification (NCBI taxonomy): domain Eukaryota; kingdom Viridiplantae; phylum Streptophyta; class Magnoliopsida; order Fabales; family Fabaceae; genus Vicia; species Vicia faba. The sequence continues at coordinate 412,107,330 of OX451739.1, forward strand.
GTGCTTTCACTTCTTCTTGCCCCTTGGATAGGTTCAAGAGCATTTCTTGAAGTTGAGCATTTTGATTCTGAATGTCCTTGATAGTCTATTATAGAGCCATCTCTACTGAAATAAACAGTAAGCAGATGAGAAACCCGTGTGGGGAAAACCTGTCATGATATGATGCATGGTATATGGATGCATGTTTTCAAGGATCTCGTGGGGTAAACACAAGAATATGTTAGAAATTGAGCTTTGATCGCAACTTTAATTGGAGAACTTTGTATCCGTGGATCTCCTTCCACGAGAATCAAGCTCACAATGTCAAGTGGGTCATAGCCCTTGACTCAAGTTATCGTACTTTGGTCTTTGACGGTGTTTAATTAGAGGAGAATGAATCCTCTTCCCCATTGATAGATGTCTGGTTCAACATGACCTTGCATCATAGGCCCTTGAGATCCTTGAAATGGTTATTGAAAAATGCGATGTCATGATGTCATGTACAAGTATGCAAAGCAAGCAAGTTGTTATGTACAAATAATCATATACACACAAAGCAGACAAGTCCTTAGGTTTAGGCTTGCATGGAGATTGTAGGTAAGTACCCTCTTGAAGTTTAGTTGGCTCAACCTGCCCTAGTAATAGTAACCGGTTTCTAGGGGATCTCAATATCACTGATCTTTCTTCATTAGGCATTGTTTCAGCGTAAGCCTCTTTATTAGCGACCAAAATATCCTGAAAGTCATATCTCAATGAGCGTAGTATCGAGTATCAACCAACTTCGGATTGCTTCATGACACCACACAACGGCCCCGTATTCTCCTTGACTACTCAAGGGCTACCGGTACCAACAAATTTTTCACACTAACATATCTATCGCTCCAACCATGTTGGTATACCCTACACAGTCTCCATAATCTATTGCTACTTACCTAAAAGGTGCCCCAGATCAGGGTAGGGGATCAAAACAAACCCAAAAAAGGAATCATAATGTAAAGCAAGCAAGTCAAACAAAGAAATCAAGTAAAGGTGATCTAGCCCTAAGGTAACCCCACTTTTAAGTAACTCCCCATCAGAGTCGCCAGTTCTGTAATACGGTTGGAGAACTGACTTGGTTGTTTTACGTTTGATCGCAATTATTGCGGATAACAAGAGTCGCCATCGAATTTTCTTTTATCCAATAAGGAAAGGGTGAAAAGAACAGGAAAGACCTTTGAGATATTTTCTTGAGTTCAGGAGGTAGATTATGAAAAGGGAAGGTGTTAGCACCCTTTTCATCCATAGTTATCTACGGGCTCTTAGTTGCTTGCTAGATCACTTGCTTTGTTTGAAAATGTGCTTTGTGGTATGGGTTTGAAAATATTTTGAAAACGTCTTTGTAATGATTCTCGTCTCTATAAGAATGCATACAAAGTGTTGGTTTTGAAAATAGTTCAAAGATATGTTTTTTGTGGAAGATGTTTTTTGAAAGTGATTTTCAAAAGTTCCTTTGTAATGATTCTCGTCTCTATAAGAATGAATACAAAGAGCTTTGACTTTTGAAAATGTTTCGATTGAAAGTGTTGGTGTAAAAAATGGTTGTTTAGTTGTGAGCAAGCAAGCAACTATGAGCATCCTACCTACTCAAAAGGTTTTTGTTCTTTTCCCCCTCCTTTAGATGTTGCTATCTTACCATTGATTGATAAGAAGCCCCATCGTTGGATGTGAAGGAGTGGGCGTGGGCCGTTTGTATAGTCATGGAAGGAAACCTATGGGACATTTTAGAAATTTTTGTATAGGGACTAGATCCTTTACCGAAGGCAACATCGAGGGTCATCGAGAGACTATGATATTTTATCAAGGGTCTTTGCTAAAACGCCCATATTCGAGGGACGAGACTATTTTCCGAGGCAACAAGTGAGATTATCCTAGAGGTGCATGTGTGTGACTAGTGTATTTGATTGCATGCATTTAGTTTTGAATTTAGGGTTGTCTAGTTGTTGGTTTTATCTTGCCATACACCCTAATTACCAACATTCATGAAAGCAATAAAAATGTGAAAAATAAGGTCCTACGCTATTACAACCGTATTGAACAACAAGAAAATGTAAAAACAAAATAAAATAAAAGAAGGGAAAACAAGTTCTTCGATCCAGGAAGTAAGCGCCCTTTGATTTAACTCTTCCCGGCTTCTTTTGATTTGGGCCTGGCAGTCAACGTGAGATGCACCCTTTGGTTCACCCTTTTTCTGCTTCTTTTGATTGGCCTGGAAGTCAGTGTGAGTGTATCCTTCGATTACGTCCTTTTTATGCTTCTTTCGATTGGCCTGGAAGTCAGCATGAGTGTACACCCTTCGATTCACACTCCCTGTCCTTTCGTTTGGTTTGCCATTGTGAAGCAGTAAGGGGTGAAGCCTAAGGCTTCGATTCACAGAAAACTTTTTCTTTCATTTGAGTCTGTACAAGTTAGTTCTAACATATACTTGGACAAGAAAAACATGCATAAGACACACCACCAAGACCCATCTTAGATGCATCACAATATACTATAAAAGATTCACTTGGATTAGGCAAAATCAACACTGGAGCATTCTTCAACTTCTTCTTAAGTTCCACAAAACTTTCTTCACACGTAACGTCCCACACATAAGGTTGACCCTTTTGAGTCAAATGAGTCAAAGGTAATTCTAACTTAGAAAAACCTTCAATAAACTTACGATAATAATCAGCCAAACCAATAAAACTTTGTATCTCTGTAGCAGACTTCGAAGACTCCCACTGCAACACAACATCAATTTTAGAAGGATCCATAACAATACCATCACCTGAAATCACATGGCCAAGGAAACTCACTTCCTTTAACCAAAACTCACACTCCGACAACTTTGCATACAACTTCTTCTCTTTTAACACTTGTAACACAATTCTCAAATGCTCAACATGCTCTTCTTCTGATTTAGAAAAGATCAAAATATCATCAATAAAGACCTCAACAAACTTATCCAGATATGAATGGAAAGTTCGATTCGTATACTCCATTAAAACACCTAGTGCATTAGATACGCTAAACAATGTTACAATGTACTCATAATGACCATACCTTTTTTTGAACACCGTCTTCAGAATATCATCTGGCTTAACACGAATATGATGATAACCCCGCCTCAAATAAATCTTGATAAACACACGAGCTCCTACCAATTGATCCATCAAATCATCAATTCTCGGAAGTGGATATTTATTCTTAATAACCAATTTGTAGTCCATATATAATCTCATACTATCATCTTTCTTCTTAACCAACAACATAGGAGCACCCCAGGTAGAAACACTTGGTTGAACAAACTTCTTCTCAAGCAATTCTTCTAATAATTTCTTCGACTCACTTAGCTCTAAAGCTAACATTCTATAAGGAGCCATTGACAGGGGACTCGTTCCAGGTGCTAGTTTTATAGAAAATTCTACTTCACTCTATATAGGTACATCGTTGATATTGTCATGAAACATATCCGGGAATTCACGCACAACCGGTAACTCAACATTGACAGCTTCACACTCAACATGCAGTGCTGCAAATAATACAAACATTTGAGCTTCATCTCCTAAGAGTTCTCCGATTTTCTTAGCAGATAAAACATCAGTTCTCCACTTTCACCAAATTTTGGAAATCTCACGGTCTTATTGTAACAATTGATATGAACATAGTTGAACTCCAACAAGCTCATTCCAAGAATAACATCGATTTGGTGCAACGGTAAACACACTGAATCCATCTCGAAACTCTTACCATAAATGGTCAAAGGATAACTCAAACTGACAAAAGTAGTAGTAACAGAACCATTAGCAGGAGTATCTATCAGCATACTATCATTCAAAGAAGACAATTTCAATCCCAGCATAATAGCACATTTAAGTGAAATAAACGAATGAGTAACACTAGTATCAATAATAGAAACCAAATTAACATTGTTAATAAAACAAGGACCTCGAATTAAGTTATCCTTCTTGGAATATTATGAACCATTCAAAGCAAACACCCTACCACTGGCCTGGACAATAGTAGAAATTGAAGGTAGAGAAAACACAAGAAATGGGGGGTTTGAATTATGTTCATAGAAAACATTCCCCTTTAGAAATTCTTAAGAACTCAAATGATAATAGCTATAAAGAAAATAAAGAGAAAAGGCACAAGTGTTTTATCCAGGTTCATCATTAACTAGGCTACTCCTGTCCACCCCTGCAAGGATGATTTTGCCTTATCCAAGGACTTAATCCACTATAACCAAACTGATTAAAATCATACGGGAAACCGCCAGTTACTAACACAAAATGACACGTTCAATGATGCAACCTGATATAAAGTTCATTGACCCAATAGAATTCGATCCCTTAAGATCTTCTACCAGGATTTCCTTTCAATGATATCCATCAGTGATCTCACAAGAGTCCGACCTTCACTCGGTCCCCTTTGAGATATGACTACCATTGACCTAACAAAATCTGATCCCGCAAGATCTCCTATTAAGATTTCCTATAACGAGAGCAACCATTATCTTCTTGAGATCCGACCTTCACCAATTCTCCCAAGGAATCAACCAACAATAGTTGATGGTGATCTTGTGACATGAATGCTTCTTCAAAGCAGATTACACAAGTGTTTTGAGAATATATTGTTTAACACTTATTAGAGCAACAACTCAAGTGTTAAAATAATTTACATGAAGAGATATGAACAGAAATACTATACGAGTAATAACTCTAGTGTTCATTACAATGTTCTACAAATATATATATATATATATATATATATATATATATATATATATATATATATGATCAGAAGTTGAGTAGCATATTGTAGTGTTCTTCTTCATCTTCTTGTTGAGCAAGCTACGAGCAACAACCCCTTTCTTCTTCTGTTTCATCCAAGATGCACATGATGATAGTTGAATGGCATCTTGTTGAAATATTCTTTCTTTTATATCTTCTATTATGGTCTTCAAAATGTATAGCATTACAACTTTAACATCTTCAATATCCACTGCTTTCCTTTCAAATGATGAATGTTGATGGCCAATGGAAAACATCAACGTTTCTTTGATTATTCAATCTTCATTTATAGCCTTTGACAGAGAGAGACGTTGTGAGGATATAAAGGACTTTTCCTGCACCAACAGTTAGTTCCCAACAAATATATTAAGGTGTAAGAGTTTAAACAGTATAAAATAATATTTTTCTATCATGTCAATGTTTAATGATAACTTTCCACCTTTTCTATGAATAATTTTTTTCTATTAAGCTTGTAAACAAATATCCGTTAAGTAAAGAAAGATAGTTGTAAATCTAGCTGTTTGTTCCCAACAGTCACAATGAGAGTGGTTGACAACACAATATAAAGGATTGTCCTTACGCCACCCTAGAGGCTAGAGGTCACATACACTTTATGTACCTTTTGTATAATATCACACGTTAACTATTTGAAATTTCTTCTTATCATTAAAGACTTCATATATTTGAATGTTGAGCATTGAAGGTTGTTGTAGAAGAATCTTTCCTTAAGCCTTAGAACCTAAGTCTTGGAGTCTTCAGAACTTGTCACACAGAACATTGTATTTAGAGTCTTTAGCACTTGGTTGTAAGAACTTGCTTTTGTTTAGATCATCAAAACTTGTTCAGCAGAACCTCGTCTTCATAATCTTCAGAACTTGTAACACATAAGTAAAGCTTTGGAAGGCCTTCAAAGCTTAACCACAAAGTCACTATCAAAACCTCTTGTACTAACGTTCCTTAGACATGTTGCAGAAGATAGATTTAGAACCTTGACTTCAACTGTAACACGTAACCACATGTTTTCTTCCAGTAGTGTATGTTCAAAACCTGATGACATCATACACCTTGTACCAGAGTCAGAACATTATAGCAGCAGCTACACACTAGAAAGAAACCATTAGTGTATACAATTGTTCTCTAAGATAACATGAAAAGTTATCATCAAAATCTCAAGGCCAGATGTAGAAACACTTCTTGTTCTTACAATCTCCCAATTTTTGATGATGAAAAAACCATGTATTTTGATAGAACAATTTATACAGGGTAATCACCATAACCGACAAATTCAGAGTTAAGCTCACAACTTCCCTTGAATCTGTTAAACCCAAAATTCTATTTAAGCTTCTTCAGAGTCTCCCCCTGAGCCCAAGACTCACAATAAACTTTGAGTGTTCAGAATATAGAATAAAGAAGTAGCACTTCCCTACAGCAACTCACCAGAGTCTGACTAGAACATTTGGTCTTCATCTCAGAACCTGGTTTCTATCAACACTTAATGAAGAATCAATATCTTGATTTTGAGCCTGATTAAATAATGTCACACATCATGTATCAACACTTCTGTTCCTTGATTCTGATATCATAACCAAAACACTATACTTATGGAGATGTTAACTACTTCTCAAGTATCAGCGCTTGATCTGATATATTTCAATATATTAGACATTTAGACAGTTCACAACTTTGGAATAGAGCATATGTTGCAGAAGCACACGTATCAGAGCACAACTTTTGAGTGAAATCTATATATGAATGCATGCATCAGAATGTTGACTTGTCTTCCTTTCAGGAGAGCACAACTTCTGAGCTTTAAGTCTGAATTTGATACTTTCATAAAGTTAACTTCTGAACACTATAATATCAAGCAAGATTACCTTACTTTCAATAAGTTTATAACTTCTGAATTGTGTTTGGTACATTTGTATCAATATTCATATATTCACAAGGTGTACAATATCTTATGTATAAAATCAGAGTTGATTTCATCCATAAGGTTTTCAACCTTAGCATCAATATCTTCATCTTCAAGCTGTCTTAGAATAAACCCAGTGAACTTGTTTAGAGTTCCTGGATTGAAAACATCAAACAAACAGTTAGTAGCAACAATATTTTACTTGTTTGAGTTTAATACTCTGAGCATGAATTCTATCAAAATATCCTTTTACTTTCTCCCCCTTTGTTAGAAATCAAAAAGATAATAAAGGGATAGAGAATTATTGAAAATACCAGTTGAAGGAAATAGGTGATAGAAAAAAAATAGAGAATATAAATCAGAACAGAAAAACTCAATATGCAAGGAGAATATAAATCAAGCAGATTAAATGTAAAATTAGAAAGGTAATAGATAAAATTTAAACTAAGAAGATAATTAACACATGAAGCATAATTCATTAATTAAAGAAGAAGTACATACTCAATAAAACAGCTAGAGCAAACAGGCAAATAGGAAACTTAAACACTAAGAAAGCATCATTCAACCCTCAAATACTTCACACTTTTTCTTCACTAGACCATTTGCAGGACCATTTTTCCGGATAATTTTAACAATTCCTTCTTTAAAGAAGATTTCAGAGAGAACTCTTCCAAAAGGTATGAAGGACTTGACTTCATTTGTGGAGAGATTGATGGCACTTTGCAGAAAGTTGAAGATAGATTGTGGCAAGTTTATCCAGATATCATTGACCAGCAGAAAAAGGAAAATCCGATCTTCATAAGACATCATATTTGTGTCAATACTTCTGGGATGAAAATTGGTTAAAAGAAACTTGAACCAACTTTTTGAAATGGGAAGGAGAGACTCAGGATTATTAGACTCGTAGTTGGATGTTGAGTTGTGGAGAGTAGTGAGCTTATCATCAAGATGATATAGACTCATAACATGTTCAACAGTAAGACCAACATTTTCATAGTCAGTTGCAAGAACAATTGAAAAAGGAGTGATGGTTATGGGAACACCAAAGACACGAGAGGAAATTGAACAACCTTCACTTTCAACAAGAGCATGTTTCCTGAATTATTTAACAAGGTTTGAGTAGACATGTTTATCCAACATGGGGAAGTAGTTTGTCCATTCATGAAAGTAAATGACCCAGGAGAAACTACAAGAGATCTGACTGTTGCTGAGATGAGAGAGTTTTATTTGTTCTTCAGTTATGATTTCAAGAAGACTTTCATCTCCAAGAAAAGTAACTAGAGACATGATGGGAGAAGTAAGATAGTTTTTGAGAAAGGGATATGATAAATATATTCAGGGAAGGAGATGAATATATAGATAGAAGACATGACTGTCTGGAGAAATGACAAGGTAGAGATGCATATCACGCATAAGATATGGGATGATAACTTAGGACATAACACTTAATGATAATATCGGAAGAGACTGCTGTGGGTTTAGAGTATTATTCTAACATTTTAGTGAAGTAGATGTATTTCTACCTATCCCCTAGAAATGACATAATACTTAAGGTGTTTAGACTTAACTAAGATTTGGAAAAGACAACAGATTCAAGATGGACTAGAGGTTCTCTACTTATACAGAAACTAGTTTGTTAAACAGGTTTCCTTTTAACAGTAGTGAGAAGAGAAATAAAGATTTTATTTGTTTTGATAAGAACATATATTAGACTAGACACTTATTATTAGAAGAGTTTTTATCTAAAGAGGAAAATGAATTTATCGCAGAAGAACAAGACAAGACATGATTGAATGAAAATGTCCTAATACAACATATTCCTAAAAAGATAGAAATTATAAAGGAGCTAAACTTTAAGAACTTCACATCTTTCTTCTTCAAGAACACCGCAGAACCACTTAGACGAATTATTTCAATAATCCCAGCTTGAGAGAAGAGAGCAGAGAGAACTCTTCCAAAAGGGATAAAATACGTGTGATACTTTCTAGACATGGCAACTGACCCCCTAAGATAGTTGAAAATGGTTTAAGGTAGATTGATTTTAACATGATGCATAAGAAGGTAGATTAAAACTCTATCTAAAAAGACTAGATAGTCCAAACAAACTCCTATAGGTCGAAAGTTGGTTAGCAGAAGTTGAAACCAAACTTTGGATATGGGAAGAAGATCTTTAAGATTGTTAGGCTCATATCCTTCGGAGGTGTTATGAATGGTGCTGAGTCTTTTGGCAAAGGAGAAAGGATGTTGAAAATCTTCTTCCGTGGTTTCGGTTTGAGGGAACCTGATTGCAGTAGCAATAGATGTTGGAGTAATGGTAATACTATTACTGAAGAAGATGGAGTGGATAGAGTCACCATCAACAGAGGTATACATCCATGATTCCTTGATGAGATAAGGGTAGACGGGTCCATGAAGCATGGAAAAGTAGTTAGACCAACCTTTCCAGATGATGCTTTGGTTAAGGCCAAGTTCATCAGATCTTACTCTGGGAACATTGAGGAGAAGTTCACACACAACATCAAAGAGTTCCTCAAAACAATGAAAGGTTTTTGAGGCCATTAACAGAGAATATGGGATTAAGAGAGATGAGAAAAGAATGATCAAAGGAAATTTCGAGGAGGCTTAAGAAGGATGAAAGAGAGCGAGACATACAAATTTAGAGTTAAGAGCAGATAACTGGAGATATGGAGGCTGACGACACAGTGAATGAATACTTGTTTGGAAGGATGTATATACAAGTTCCAAGACGAGTTGACGAAAGAAAGGGATGCCTAAATAGATAATAGATATATGCACTAGAACATTTAGGAGGGAGGTTACTACAAGAGTTAGATTATTTAACTGGTTGCCTAAATTTTGATACTGACTTATAAAGAGAAAGGAAAATTGAACAACTATTAGAGCTAGAGATAGGCTAAGAGGAAGGAGTTTAAATTATCCTAAGAGAATATATTGTTGGAAAAATTAAGATTATTATTCTGAGTTATGATGATTCAGACTGAGATAGAAATTATGCTAAACCAGGAAAGATTGAACACGGAAAATAATATTACTTAGTTGGAGAAGAATTAGAAACACTGAACAAAATCATGACATATGATAATTGACACAAGTGACTTTTCCTAAACTGGATAGCTTCTAACTTGTAGAAGTATCTAGCAGTAATTTGTTAGAAAGAGTATAAACACAAATCTAGTAAGTCTTGTCCTTATGAGGAGTTTACCTTCACTCTTGAGTTTGTTTCTGAACATTCCTCTTGATTTATTCTTCTTGTATTTCCATATTCCATTCTTTGTCCTGAGATGCTATTTATCATCTCCTCGCTTCTTGAGCTTTCAGCAGTAGCTTTAATACATTCAGATGGTTCCCTACAGTTGTAGTCTTCTTGTGTGGCTTTGATCTACCTATGCATACTCCAAGAAAATTCTTCTGAAAAACTGGCTTGAATCTTCTTGTCTTTCCGACTTCCGGTGAATGGCATTTTCTACTTTTGACTCCCAATTCTTCTATGTAACACTTCTTTGAAACTTTTAGATGACTCCTCCTTCTAATTTTTGGATTCAATAATTTTTATAAGCTTTTGTCTTCTTAGGGTTCTTTGATGGATATTCTTGAGATGACATTGATTAGATCCATTGCAGATTGTAGCGATTGACTTTAGGATGACAACTTCAGTTGGAGAGTTGAAGTGCTGATAGTTGACCTTTGCTTCTGATGGAAAACTTATGTTTAATGAGAAGATGAAATCCCTTTTTATCAGGTATTTGAGCCTTTAGAATCCGGACAACTTGTTTCAGGGATTTTGTCTTCATATTTCTGATTCTTGCCTAGAGTTTTGAATCCTCAATAGAATGGGTTTTGATCAGAAAAGCTTTATATCATTTGAGTAGCAGTCAGCTATAGAATTTTCTCTAACAGGATCTCTCTACAAGGTTAAGTGTTTGATTCTTAAATCAATAACAGAGCCGGGCTCTGATACCAATTGAAGGTAGAGAAAACACAAGAAGGGGGGGGGGGGGGGGTGGGGGTTGAATTGTGTTCATAGAAAACATTCCCTTTTAGAAATTCTTAAGCACTCAAATGATAATAGTTATAAAGATAATGAAGATAAAAGGACACAAGTATTTTATCCAGGTTCACCATTTACTAGGCTACTCCTGTCCACCCCCACAAGGATGATTTCGCCTTAACCAAGGACTTAATCCACTATAACCAAACTGATTACAATCGCACGAGCAACCGCCGTGACTAACTCACAATGATACGTTCAGTGATCCAACCTGATATAACATTCATTGACCCAATTGAATATGATCCCTCAAGATCTTCTACCAGGATTTCCTTTCAATGATATCCATCAGTGATCTCACAAGAGTCTAACCTTCACTCGGTCCCCTATGAGATATGAATACCATTGACCTAACAGAATCCGATCCTGCAAGATCTCCTATCAGGATTTCCTATAATGACAACAACCTTTATCTTTTTGAGATCCGACCTTCACCAAGTCTCCCAAGGAATTAATCAATAACAGTTGATGGTGATATTGTGTTTACATGAATGCTTCTTCTAAGTAAATTACACAAGTATTTTGAGCACATATTGTTTAACACTTCTTCGAGCAACAACTCAAGTGTTAAAATAATTTACATGAAGAGATATGAATAGAAACACTATACAAGAAAGAACTCTAGTGTTCATTACAATGTTCTACAAAGATGTATATGATCAGAAGTTGAGTAGCATCCTGTAGTGTTCTTCTTCATCTTCTTGTTGAGAAAGATATGAGAAACAACTCCTTGCTTCTTCTGCTTCATCCAATATGCATATGATGATAGTTGAATGGCATATTGTTGAAATATTCTTTCTTTCTTTTATCTCTTCTTTTGTGGTCTTTAGAATATGTTGCAATGCAGCTTTAACATCTCCAACATCCACTTCTTTCCTTTCACAAGATGAAGCTTGATGGCCAATGGCAAACGACAACTTTCTTTGAATCTTCAATCTTCATTTATAGCCTTTGACAAAGAGAGAAGTTGTGAGGATAAAAAGGACTTTTGCCGCACCAACAGTTAGTTCCAAACGGATAGATTAAGGTGTAAGAGTTTAGACAATATAAAATCATATTTTTGTATCATGTCACTGTTTAATGATAGATTTCCACCTTTTCTATGAATATTTTTTTCTATTAAGCTTGTAAACAGAGATTCGTTAAGTAAAGAAAGATAGCTGTAAATCCAGCTGTTTGTCCCCAACGGTCACAATGAGAGTGGTTGACAATATAATATAAAGGAATGTCCTTACGCCACCCTATAGGCTAGAGGTCACATACACTTTATGCACCTTTTGTAGAACATCACACATTAACCATTTTACTTTATTCTTATCATCAGAGGCTTTAGATATTTTAACGTTGAACATATAAGCTTGTTGTAGAAGAATATTTCCTTAAGCCTTAGAACCTAAGTCTTGGAGTCTTCAGAACTTATCACACAAAACTTTGTCTTCAGAGTCTTCAACACTTGGTTGTAAGAACTTGCTTTTCTTCAAATCATCAGAACTTGTTCAATAAAACCTCGTCTTCATAATTTTCAGAACTTGTAACACATAAGTAAAGCTTTAGAAGGCCTCCAAAGCTTAACCATAAATTCACGATCAGAACCTCTTGTACTAACGTTCCTTAGACACGTTATAGAAGATAGATTCAGAACCTTGACTTCAACTGTAACACGTAACCACATGTTTTCTTCCAGTAGTGTATGTTCAGAGCCTGATGACGTCACATGCCTTGTACCAGAGTCAGAACATTATAGCAGAAACTTCACACTAGAAAGAAACCATTAGTCTATACAATTGTTCTCTAAGATAAGATGTAAAGTTATCATCGAAATCTCAAGTCCAGATGTAGAAATACTTCTTGTACTTAACACTAGAAATAAACGATTAGTGTATACAATTGTTCTCTAAGATAACATGTAAAGTTATCATCGAAATCTCAAGGCCATATGTAGAAATACTTGTACTTACAATAACATCTTTTTTCGGCTTTTGACACTGAGTACTGATATGACACTATTCACCACAATTGAAACAAGTTGGACCATCGTTCTTGCACTAAGGAGCATGATGACCCATCTTACCACATTTGTAACATCTCAGGACCTTATTTTCACAATCATTAGAACATTTACCACATCTAAAACATTTACAAGAAGCGGGAGCTCCTCCCCCATTTGTATTCTTCCGATTGAAAAACTTCAGCTTCCCTTTATCAGATGGAGAAACATAAGGTTTTCCATGATCCTGATTCTTCCCTCTCTTATCTGAAATTCTGGTATGCAAGTACCAAATGTCCTAAGAGATGTTAAGACACTGATATTTGATCAAAACACAATGAAAATATAAACACAGTTAATAATACTGAAAGTAAACGAACACACAGAGTTGTTTACCAGGTTCGGTGTTCAACAAACCTACGTCTGGGGCTACCAAGCCAGGGAGGAAATCCACTAAATAGTATCAATTTGTAGACCTTCAGCAAGCTATCTCCAGTTTATAATCTACGCACCTAATTACTACCCGTGCTTAACTTCTACCTAAGACTCACCTAGGTATGAGACCCTTCGCACTTCCCTTTCAATCACAACAGTGATGAAACAATAATACTTTAAAACTTTTCCAAAGTGAAACTTCAAAGACACACAATCATACAATGCTTAAAAGCTTAAGAATGATTAACATTACTTACAACTAAGTAGATACAATCCTTCTCTTATATCAAGATGGTATTAGATAGGCTCACAAATAACATGAACACACAAACCCTAAAAGATAACTTCACAACACAATACATTTGATAAGTGAAAATTATAGTTATTTTTGTATATAATTTTTGTTGCACTTATCAACTCTTTATGGTTAATATTGGTTGAATAAACCAAACTTTTGTGTAAATTCGTTTAGTTTGTATATATTTGTCTTTTTGTGTACATAGTGTATCGTTTGATAGTTTTATATTCATTTTGTAGGTAATTGTTGCATTGTTGGAGCATTAAGGAATAACGTCCAAATGGAGCTCCAAGATATGCATTTGATCAATAAAGGAATAACGAAAAAGAGAGAGCCAAGTGAAGTTGTAGAGAGAAAGCAACACAAGTTATTAGGCTGATGTGCATCGTTGGGCAAGGGCCATCGCGTCTGTATCGTCGGGCGACGGTGGAGCGAGAATGGACCAATTTTCCATTTGGGCCTGCCTTGCTTCACTGCTGTGTCTCCAGGAGAGGAATAAAGGTGTTGCCAAGAGAAGCTTTATGTCGTCGGGAGATGGAAGATATTTGTGGCCAGTTACCTATATGGCATAGTCTGGGCCAAGAGTATAGGTAGCATCGTTGGGCGACATGTTTGTTTCGCTGAGAAACAATCGCATAACATAATTTCTTTATAGTTCATTTTCATTTCATTTTGGAATGTTATGGATTTGGGGGTGGTTTTTGTTCTCCCAACTCCATCAACCTCATTTTTGTACTGGATTAGCTTAGATAACAACTTATGGAAACTGCTCACAGATGATTCGAGGTGGATTTCTCTTCGACCGACTCTTACAACCCGATAGATTTGTGGTTCATTTCTCTTCTTCTTTGTGTATTCTTTATGTGTTGAGTTTGTATATGTATTTACTTTGAACTCATGTATATTTATCTCCCATGGTGTTGTATAAAACTTGCTTTACAAACCTTTGTCGATTACTGTCCTGGATTTTTGCTTTGTGCTTGGAGTTTGGGTTGTTATAGACATATAATGCTTGAACTCTTATCTAAGATGATTGTCTAATATTGTCTATATTCTATAGATCGTTAACACGAGTGGCACAATTGACTTTTATGTTGTTGAGGTGGTTGAGAGATCGCTGCCGAGGTGATACAGTGGGTGTTGTGTTTGACATGTGATGACATTGACGAGTATTGTAGGTTGAGTATAATTGGTCGATAGGTTTAAGTCTGTGAGGAGTGGATTATATCCATGCTTGATAAGTTTCTCCTTGGAAGAATGAATTTATTTTCTTGTCAATAGTTTTTACCTTTCCTTACATACAATCCATTCAACCCCCTAACTCATTAACAAATGATTTGTCGAATGAGGAATCAATACCAATCTCTGTGGACACGATATGATATAACCTATATCACCCGGTAAAATTAATATTTTACTTTTTGCTTGCCATTTTATAGCTTCAGCAAAATGGCATCGTTGTTGGGGATTGGTTTATTGTTCCACATTGTGATAATTTTTTTTTGAGTTTTGTAGATATCGTATATATTGTTTATTTTTACTTGTGTATATTGATACTTGTATATGTTTACTATACTTGTGAATTTGTTATATCATTGTTTGTTTCTTTCATGTTTGCTTGTGTTTTGGTTAGGAATAACCAGGTGAAAGCAACTTGGAGGAACGTTCTTAAATAACATGTGTGATACGGTGGAAGAACCGACTGTTTAATACTGGTTTCCGTTTTTTGTTCGCAAATGTCGCGGTAAGCAAGAGTCGCCACCGACTTTTCTTTTATCCAACAAATGAAAGGGTGAAAAGAACATAAAAGACCTTTTTTGAGATTTTCTGAGTAAGAGGGGTAGATTATGGAAAGGGAAGGTGTTACAACCCTTTCCATCAGTGGTTTTTCACGGGCTCTTAGGTACTTGCTCATTTTTGAAAACTATTTGTGTTTGTGTGTTTTGAAATATTTTGTTTTCTTTATGGTAACTCTTGTATCAGTCCTCAAGAGTGTGATAAAGCATTTTTTTTGAAAAGTATTTTGAAAAGTGTGTAAGTGTGAAAAAGAGAATCAGGTTTGAGCAAATACCTAACAATTATCTACCTACTCGAAAAAAGATGTTCTTTTCCTCCTACCCTTTATATAGTGATATCCTACTATTAGTGAGTAGGTAGCCCTATCGTTGGATGTTGAGGGACTATAGAAAGGGACAATTATGGTCATTGAAGGAAACATGTAAGGATACCTTAGCATTTCGAAGGGACTGTCATCATATAGGAAACATCGAGGGACAAGATCATTTCTCGTAAGCAACTCGAGGGACATTAAGGGGCCATTAAAGTCCTACAGCTATTACAAGGCTTAGGGACAATTACAATTATATCTGACTTAAAATGTAAAGTGCGGAAAATGAAAATCCTAATTAGGGCTATTAAAATCCATAGGCAGATACATAATAATATAAAATGCGCGCGCGATAAATAAACGTCTAAAAACTTAGTAGAAAATTCTTAGTAAAGAAAAATATTTTTTTTTTTGTGTTTTGCTAAGAGAATGATTAATTCTAAATTTATTTTTAATTAAGAAAATAAAATTTGAATGAAATGAATCCTAATTCTAATATTTTTTATAATTTTTATTAAGAAAAAAGCTTAAATTAAAAAAATAACCTAAGTCTAATTTGATTTTAAATTGATAAAATTGTATTAAAATAATTAATTAATTAATTAATTAATTTTAGAAAGAACCTAAATCTATTTATTATTTTTTTGATTTTTTTAATGTAAAAAAATTAAAATGAAGTAAAGAAAATAAGATAAGTAAAGGGCATCAGAACATGGATAGCATGATCTAAGAAAAAAAAACTAAACCCAGAATGTGGCAAACTCAGAGTCAGCATGAGACTTAATGCAGGTAGCTTCTGGAAGGCCCATCATGAGTACTTAAATATAGAGAACTTGATCCAACTCTGTGATGTTCTAATGGTGATGATTTGGTGACGATGATCTGATAACACATGGTCTGATAGTGAACGCCTGGATCTGCAATAAACTGATTAGAAAGAGTAAAATGCAAGATCTGGGTATTGAACCCAGATCTTTTCATTATACGCGCTCCCCTTCACTAGCTGGACCTGTTTATCAATTGTTATTACAAATGAACAGATAAAATATAGGTGATTCTAGATCATCAAAAACTGCACACGCTAATGTTAGAGTCTGCTAAAAGGATGCCATGAAGGGGTTGCTGGAGTCAGCCCATCAGAGCCAACCTTCTGGTTGTATGCTCCGATGGGCTCAGAATCAGTGTGGAATTTATGGTCTGTCTAGTCCATAATCAGAGTCTGCGCAAACACGTTAGGACAAAACATAATGCTAGCTTCAGAAGATGAAATTAGAGAATATACCTATGATCAATACTTGAATTTATGGTGTTGATGCTACCCATGGAGATTTCAGAATCAGAATGTGGACGCCTGTTTGGGCTTGAAAGCTCCTGCAAAGTGTGTTTCAATGGGGGCACTTTTGAATTTTTGAGCATTGTGGTATGTTTTTTTTTCTTTGGCAGCGTGGGCGTGTATTCTCTCCTCCTTCTCTCTCTAGCCTCTTTCATTTGTGTTTGGCGTCTTATATTTATAGGTGGTGGAGGGGACAAGAAAGTGGGGAAAGAAACACGACTTTAAAGACCAGTCATTAAACATAGCTTTGAAAACAGAATCAGACACATTAAAAGATTTCCATTTTGAGAACTTTCATGCCTTTCTGAGATTCTAAATGAACCTGGACAAGTGAGGGTTAACGCCTCATACGAATTTGAACTGCTTAGAGTTTTTCCTTACCAGAACTTCTTCAATCATCCGTTCAAGCGTTGTTCTCATTGATGACTCTGATTTCTGACTCGAATTGTTCAAAGTTTTCCTTACCAGAACCTCTTCAATCAGCCATTCAAGCGTTGTTCTCATTGATGACTCTGATGTCTGACTCGAATTGTTCAGAGTTTTCCTTATCAGAACTTTTTCAATTAGCCATCCAAGCTTTATTCTCATTGATGATTATGGATTCCAGTTTGAGACGCTCAGAACATTCCTTATCGGAGCAACCATAATTTAAATGTCAGAACTTCTGAGCTTAAAACACCTCACACCTTCAAATTTTTATACTTTCTTTAAACAAGTGTTTATAGTCAACTATGTAAGGAAGGGTCTTGAAGAAAATGAGAGGGCAAATTTTGAGGTACAACAGCTGCCCATGTTCAATCTTCTTAAACCTGAGGATGTAGATTGGTTGGTCTACCTTTCGTGATCTGAAGGTGGAAGATGATTAAACACTAGAGTGCCCAGAAATTTGCACTCGTCTGAAGTGAGACTGTTGGTGAATAATATCGAGAATGTGAAGGAAAATTGCGACCAAAAGCGCAGCGGAATTTAAAATTTTCCTTTAGCGATCCTTACGAACGAGCATGGTCAGTGATAGAAATATTTACCTCCTGTGGCGATTCAGAACTTTGATATTGTGATCACGAGCGTTGATGAAGAACAATGCCTCTACTCAGTCCACACGAACAGATCGCTTCCGGTCACAGTGCTAGCTGATCACGAACGGAAACCTTGAGTGAGAGAGAGAGTCAAAAACGAAAATGCATCAAGTGAAATTGCATCATCACAAGGGATCTATTTATAGAATCACTCGTGTGGGCTACAAGCTAAAAGCCCAATTAAGGCTATAAGCTAAAAGCCCAATTAAACTTATGGACATCATACCTTATGATGTACCATATATCATTTATCCACGTGGTACCTTACCATTTTCCGTATTACACTTAAGTCCACCGTAACTTACGGTGTTCCTTATTTATTCTATCTCTCATCAACCTGTCCTTATGTGTGTGACCCTATAGGTTTTCGCGACGTTGGCAATTATATTAAATCACACATTTAATATAATAAACAATGAGCGGTATCTAGCAACACATCACTGTTACCCAAGTCACGAAAGTGTCATGTGATCTGACCAAACCTTTTCCGTGATAATATTTCTGTTGTACAATTACCCTTTTGCCCTCATGTCTATATTGAACACAAGGCATACACTGTGTCACCCTTGTCCAGTTCAATATTGGGCCCTTAGACATTTATCCTGTTATGCAGGATGAGCAAATTCCATCTAGGTCACTCATGTCCCTTAGCATGCTTTGTGAAGTACCCATCAACCGTCTTTATAGTCATCCAGTTACGGATGACGTTTGATCAGCAATAAAGTACTTGACTCTACATCTAGGGTCCATAGTGGTTTCAGGTCGAAGGGTGGTATACACCATTATCATCATGAGAATAACTTATGACACTTTGCATAACATTCTATGTAGTATTCTCATAGCGGGTCAATCTAGTATAAATATTACTCCTAATATTCATACCTATGTCAAGACTTGATAACTCCTTATCTATGATCCATGAGATGTGATCATCAATCTATCTTCATAATAATCTTAATGCTTTAATGTTATCCCACTTCACATTAAATCTTGACTACGGATACTTTAAGAATAGTGTCTTATGTTTAATGGGATCTCATGATTAAGTCACACTTAACATTCCATTAAACAAATAAACCATTCTAGGGACTTTATCATTTTGGAAAGCAAACATAATAAAGAAATGCCTTTTATTATTAATAAATAATTCGATACAAGTACCAAAAGTATTGGCCTCTAGGGCTTACACCAACAGAATGGGCTTACAGATACCATTTGGAAAAGATGATAGAAGACTATCGGAGATGGGCTTAAAGATGCCATCCAAGGAATATGACGGAGAGTCGTCGGAGATGGGCTTAAATATGCCGTCCAAAATAGATGCTGACTTTATAAGAAGTCTCTTTATGGGGATTCTTGTTCCTGCTGTCCGAGGAGGAGTCCGCTGGGGAATGTTTTTTAGGGGAATAAAGTCTAAGAGTTTCAGATGTCCATTACTCTACTGGTGAGTCATCCCTTAAATGAAGAGACGGAAGTGAACTGTTATCTGGTCAGGATCCAGGCTTCGTAGTGACTTGCTGAGGATGATAAGGATGACTGATATCTAGTCGTATTCCAGGCTTCACAGTGACTTACTGGAGAAATGAGATTAAAATTTTGTCTGGTCATACTCTAGGCTTTGCAGTTTCTTAAACTGGAATAGAAATCAGAAAAAACTTAGTGTCGATTTAACTGAACCAGAGAAAGGATCCATCGGAAAAGAATCAGTAACAAATCAATGCTCGATTAAAACTGAACCAATAGAGGTCTTGATTTATCTTTGAATGGATAAGAATTAGAAAAATCTTAGTGTCGATTTAACTGAACCAGAGAAAGGATCTACCAGAAAAGAATCAGTAACAAATCAATGGTCGATTCAAGCTGAACCAGCAGAGGTCTTGATTTACTTTTGACTGGATAAGAATCAGAAAAATCTTAGTGTCGATTTAACTGAACCAGAGAAAGGATCTACCGGAAAAGAATCAGTAACAAATCAATGGTTGATTCGAACTTGTTGTACCCTAAAATTTGCCCTCTCATTTATCAAGATTTTCCTTACAAGATCTCTTTGACTCAAGACTGGATTAGGGCTTGACCAGCTCAAGACATCTCATTATGCACTGATAACCCAAAATTAGGGTTTGAGATTGCACAAAGATTTTTGGACTATAAATGTTTCATATGACTTTCAAGGACAATTATGGACCCCCAAGATTACTCATGTCAAGTTTCAAGCCATGGATCACATTTTTGATCAGTCAATTGGATAGTTGACCTAAAAATCAGCTGTATTGGGAAATAAGTCAACCATGGCCAATTCACAGTCAAACTTCATAATTTTTGATCCACATCAACATTTTAGACTCATATGTATCATTTGATCAAGTTTGGACCATAATTCCTCAAGAAATTAGATCAAATCATCAAAAGGGCAAAATGGTCAAAATTAGGGTTTTGACAGATAAAAGGCAATTTCTGATTTTTGACCTAGAAAATGATCAATTGGTTTGAAGCATGATTTCAAGAGTTCAATTTCATCATCTTGACCTAATGTCATGGTTCAAAACATTACAAATTCATTGAATTGACAAATGAATTTTTCAATCAACTGATCAAAAGTCAATTGTATACTGAAAAGTCAAACTTTGACTTTTTGGTCAAATTCAAGTGCCAAAGATCATAATTCATCAAAAACATGTCAAAATGTGAAACTTTTTCATCAAGAAATCAAAGATTGAAGATTTTGTTTTGAAATTTGAAATTTCTTAACTTAGAAATTTTTCTAAGTATAGAAAATTTCTTATTTTTTCTCAACTTTAAGCCAAATTTTCACCATGATACAAGATGATTCAAAGAAAGTTCCCAACATGAAAGTTGTAGATTTACATGAAATCTACAACTTTTCTTCACACAATTTCTCCTAAACGTGCTTGTATCTCAAGATATAAGTTTGTGAGTACATGGTCATGAACTAAAATAACTTAGTGAAATTTTGCCCTAGTTAGGCAGGTTTTTGACCTAACTTCATGGCAACTTTTCACCTAGTTACAAGAGGAATATTGGAAATAAATTCAAATATGAGTTATAGAGCACATTCAAGCTTTCCAAAATGTCCAAGAACTCCTTGAGATAATTCTTGAGTAGGGAGAATCGAAGAGATGAAGTTGGCAATTTCTCACTTTGATTTCAAGCCATTTCATCAAGAACAAAATTCAAATCCTCAAGCATGCTGTACAATATTCACTTTTCAGGCCTCAAACTCATTTGTCACTCCACCATTAATGTATTGCACAAGGTTTCATGCCCTAAATCCAAGAATTCAATGCTTTGTACATGAACAATTCCATTTTTGGCATAAAGGTGTCATTTCCATTTTGATAAAGCATAACTTTTGCAACTTTTCACTCCTTGAGCCTTGCACTTGTTTTCTCTGCACATAATCAAAGCAACAACAAAGAGAAACTTTCCTGAAGCCTCTACCAAACCAGACCACGCCTGTACAACACTTAGGGACTTGTCTCCTCACCTTGCTTCAAAAACAAGAAATGTAGCAAGACATGTGATCTTGTACTTCTGAGCAAGCACAAGTCCTCCAACCTTTTGCTCTATATAAAGCCATCACTTTGCAACTAAAACCACGAATGCCAAAGCCTTGATACACCCTAGAATCAGAAATTTCATACCAAACCTCCAAACTTTCCATTTCTTACTTATGAATTGAATCTTCCATTCCACACATGCGTTTTCAGGCCTTTTGCTTCCCTAAGCTTCCTTACCTTATAAGTAAGCCATCCCAGACCCTAAAACACCACTGTAACTCCATCTTCCCCATTGTTGAACTTCAAAAAAAAAGTAACACAGGTGGACTTCTCCAGATCATTCCAGCCACCCTCAAGACAAGCTAAGCATTGCATTAGCTTCCTAGAGATTCAAGGAAGCTAACCTGATCATCACAGCATCCTAAAGCAAGCTCATTTCCAAAACACGATTTCCATTTTCAAGGTGAGTTTTCTGTTTTTCTAACTCTTAATACAGGCTTAGTTAGCTTTCCATTTGTGAATATGCAATGTAGACATCATTTCTACGAAGCTATACATATCCATAGCTTACTTTTACTTGGCCTGAGTTTAGAGAATTTTGAGGTTGAAGTTTCTGAAAAAATTAGGTTAAGATTTAGGGCCAACAAAATTCTCTCTGATCTTGGACTTATAGTTTTAGTTATGCACATGGTTAGAATCGTGAAGTAAAATGCTATAATATTCATGTTATCACTTTCCATTTTTGTTGAGAGATGAAAGAGTTATAGGGGGTCCGACTGGCTAGAGGTTGAAGATGAAGTACAAGGCAAGGAAGTGTTTTATGTTATGTATTTTTGTTTTCATTTGAACTAACGGATGTACAGCCACCACAGTGGCAAGGCAGCACGCAGAAATGCAGGTTACGGGTTCGAGCCTTGGCGCTGCCTTTTGCAATTTTCCACATTTTTTTCCATCTTTTTTTTCTTGTTTGCAGCGTGGGTGTGATACGGTGGGAGAACTGACTAGGGTTTTGCGATTTGTTTTCGCAAATGTTTCGGTTGAGCAAGAGTCGCCACCGACTTTTTATTTTATCCTAAGGAAAGGTTTTAAAAAGCACAGCAAAAACCTTTGAGATTTTTCTTGGGTTCGGGGAGTAGATTATAGAAGGGGAAGGTATTAGCACCCCTTCTATCCATGGTTATCCATGGGCTCTTAGGTGCTTGCTTAGATCAACTTGCCTTGGTTTTCAATTGTTTGAAATGGTGCTTTGTGTGTGTGGTTTTGAAAATGTTTTGAAAAGATGCCTTGTATTAGGCTAACCTTGTAACAATTCTTTACTCGAATGTTTTACAAAAGGTGTTTTATCTTTTAAAAAAGATGTTTCAAGGGTTTGAAAAGTTGGTTTTGAAAGTGTTTGTGAAGTGGGTTTTGAGATTAGGCAAGTGTTTTCTTGGAAAGTTAGCAAGTACTTAAGAGTTTATCTACCCTAAAAATTTCCTCAAAGATTTTTATTATGTTTTAAACCTTTTGACAATTTTGTTCCACCATTGCATTTGGTGGACAATCTTGTCTTAGGAGATGAAAAGGGACAGGCGCGGGTCATCGTTTGGACCATAATTGCAACGGCGTTAAATATCTTTGGGCAATTCTCTTTAAGGGACTTTGATCATTTGTTTTTGTTTGTTTTGAAAAGTTTTATCGAGGGACTATGATCATTCAAATTATTTGCTTTGCCCAAAGAAATTCAACATACAACATGGCCCAATTATTTGAAGGCAACAAAGTGGAATACCCTAGGGGTGTAAGTGTGAGAAGTGTTGTTTATTTTCATGCTCATTTATCTTGTATTAGGTCAAACTATTTTTTATCGTTTTTTCGCATGCAAACCCTAATTCTAACATGGCATAATTAGAAAGCGTATAAAGTGCGAAATTTAAATTCCTACGCTATTACAACATAATAATATAGGGAGGGGGATACAAATTTACAAATGGGGGATGTTAGACAAGGATTTAAATCTAAATTATTACATCATTTTTGGATATTTGCAAGGTAAGTAAATTGCACAATTAAATAGAAATTAAATAAATATGCAAAATGCAAAAAGAAAGTTTTTATATGTATGAAAAAATATTATTTATGTAAAGTAAAATAAGAAAATAAAAAGGTATTATTTTTAGGTATTTTCAATTTTTAGGGAAAAAACCCTAATTTCAATTAAAATGGATATTAATTAATTAATTCTCATGATATCTATTATTTACATACAAAATAAAATGAAATATAGTATATTTATAAAAAGGGGTATTTTTTAGTATTAAATATTAAAAAATAAAATATGTGCATTTTTTTGGTATTTTCTCTAAGTATATTAATGTATATATATATATATATGTATATTTATATTATTTCAAATATGTACTATATATAAATAATAATAATATTTAATATTTTTTTAGAAAATAGTATTTTTTGTATAAAATATTTTCAGAGAGTAATATGAAATAAAAATAAAAATGGAAGTATTTTTTACATTTTTTTTCTATTTATCTTAAATAATAATATATATGTATATTTATGTATAACTAAAGAAAAATCAAATAAAATCAAATAAAAATCAAAAAATGGTGAGAAAAATATTTTCAAAATTTTAATATGCTGAGAAAAAAATAACAAGTCAAACAAAAAAAGAAAAAGTCAAAAATATAAAGAAATGAAGCAAATGGGCCAAGGAGGTGCAATAGCAATTATGGGGTGCAAATAATAAAAATGTTCAGGCCCAGCCCAGAAGACCACTGTCTTCAACCTCCAGCCAAAACATTTCAAAAAAACGCGCGCCCTGTTCTTGATCCTGCAACTCTTGATTCCTGGCTTTTTAGCAAAAACTCATAACATGAAAAATGCTCAGCATGAAGAGACGATTCCAACCATGTATAGAACTTGACCTAACTCTCTAAGATGAGGGAGAATTTCTCCTCCCCCAAATCCTAACCTAATTTTCTTGTCATTTTCAAACTCCAAATTCTCTCTACTCAGGCAAAAGAAATGAAAAGTAAAGCTATGTACATGTTCAGGGCTATGAGTAGGACCTTGTTTCTTCACAAACTTAAGACTAA
This sequence comes from Vicia faba, assembly GCA_948472305.1. NCBI lineage: Eukaryota > Viridiplantae > Streptophyta > Magnoliopsida > Fabales > Fabaceae > Vicia > Vicia faba. The sequence continues at coordinate 412,131,947 of OX451739.1, forward strand.
ATATGCATGATAAGAGAGATACGAATTCAAACTTTTACCTATTCAGTTGGACTTCTATCTGGAGAATGAGGAACTTTCAGTGCAAGGTAATGACTGGAAAAGCTTCCTTGAGGTCCAGGGATGCTGTTTCAATGCTTACTTTGTCTTGAGAGCTTCTGAATCAAGCTAGAGAACTTCAACTGCAAAACAAAAATGTGGAAATGGTGGAAGCTGTTAGAGGGATTACAGGTCAGGCCTTAGCTTCTGGATAGTTTGCATATGATGTAAGGAAGGTAGAGGAACAGGTTTTGGCAAGAATGCTCGAGGGAAATGGGAGTTGGCACTCAAACTGCAGAGGCAACTCTGTTTTTGCAGTTTGAGGGTGATTCTGAGATGGAGGGTGGATTGGGGGCTAATGGCTCGTGTATTAGCTTGGTTGTGATGTTTGTAATGTGTTTGACAAGTTTGTTCTTCTGTTCCTAAGCTGAGATGAGAGAGTTTACAAGTTATGGACCTTTCTTCTTTTCTAAGCAACAAAATGCCACTTGATGTTCTAGGCATGTAGGGGGCCTCCTAATGGGCTGCATAATCTTCTCTTGATCAGAGCAATTTGTCCATAATCTTGTGCCATTCAGATTTAGCTTGTACTTGTTGGATTTCTCATTTGACATAAAGTGAACTTTTGCAAAAATGGATAGTTTACTTTTTCCAAATTGGGATTAATCCTTTAGACAAAGCTTGAACTCAAAGAACTTGGTCTTGGTACAAAGAATATGCATTAAATTTATGAGTGTAACTTGGTTTAGGGACCTGTAATCAAGGGCATGCTGGTTTTGAGAAGTTGCATAATCTTATGAACATGAAAAATGACCAATTCACAAGTGAGTTTTTGCTATATTGTGAAATTCGATTCTCCCTAACCATGAAGTTGTTTGAGAAGTTCTTGGACATTTTGGAAAGCTTGGAATGTGTACTACAATCCATCTTTGAAATGCAAATTGAAATTCCAAGTGGAAGGGTATGAAAAATGGCCTTGAAATGGGGTAGAAAACCTTGTCAAAATAGGTTAAAATTCTACTAAGTTAAAAATGGTTTAGTGCCCTTATTCAAAAAATTATAACTTGAGATACAAGCTTCAAATGAGAAAACTTTGTGAATCAAAGTTGTAGATTATGCAACAATCTACAACTTTCATGTTTTGACTTTTGTTTGAATCAAAATGGATCATGGTGAAAAGATGGGGCAAAGTTGGGAAAAAATTAGGGTTTTTCATAACTTAGAAAAATTCTAAGTTATGAAAAATTCCATTTTCAAACCCTAATTTGCAATTTGTGATTTCTTGGTGAACAAGTTTCATGATTTGGCATATTTTGATGAAAAATGAATCTTGACTCTTGATTTTGACCAAAAAGTCAAAGTTTGACTTTTCAGTATACAGTCAAAATTGATCAATTGACTGGGAAATTCAACTGTCAATCTTGTGTACTTGGGATCTTTTGAGTTTGATGAACATGTCAAGATAATTCCATGGGGTCCTTGAGTCCATATATGAGCTTAGTTTGCCATTGGCTAGGTCAAACAGTCAAAAATTGCCTTTGTACAGTCAAAACCCTAAAAATGACCATTTTGCCCTTTTGGTGATCTGATCAAATTTCTTGTGGAATTGTGATCCAAGCTTGATCAAATGGTTCATATGAGTTCATAATGTTGATGTGGATCAAATTTCATGAGATTTGACTGTCAATTGGCCACAGTTGACTTTTTCCCCAATACAGTTGATTTCTAGGTCAACGGTCCAATTGACTGGGCAAAACTTGGAATCAAGACTTGAAACTTGGTATGGATAATCTTGGGAGTCCAATATGAAGCATGAAAGTCATATTGGGCACTTTGGCTCAAAACAACTTTGTGCAAACACAAACCCTAATTTTGAGTCCACAGTGCAAGGGGAGGTCTTGAGCAGATGAAACCCTAACTGAGTCTTGAGCTTCAAGAGCCTTGTGAGGAGAGATCAATGAGAAATGGGAGGGCAAATTTTGGGGTACAACAGTTGCCCCTGTTCAATCTTCTTGAATCCGAAGAGTTAGATTGGCAGGCTTGCCTTTCGCGACTCGAGGGTAAAAGGAGATTGGACACTAGAGTGCCCGGAAATTTGCATTCGTCAAAGCACTGGATGCGGGAATGGGCTTAGAGATGCCATTTGGAGATGGGCTTAACGATGCCACCTGAGAGAGTGACAGAAACTTGTCGGGGATGGGCTTAAAGATGCCATCTGGAAGGGAATATTAGGAAATTGTCCAAGCTTTGGACCATTTCTGAATTGGGGGGGGGGTCCGAACAAGCAATAGGTTGACATCCGTTGTTGGGAGGAACCCGTAAGCTGTTTTCAGAAAGTTGCATCTGAACAAATTGATAGACTAACATCCGTTACTTGGGAAGAATCCATAAACTGTGTTCAGAAGTCTTGAGAAGAATCTGAACAAGCGATAGGTTAACATCCGTTTACTTGGAGAACCCGTGAACTGTTTTCAGAAGTCTTGAAGCTGAATTAGCAATAGAGTCGCATCCGTTGTTGGGAAGCGTCCGGAAACTAATTTCAAAGGTTGCATCTGAACAAGCTGATAGATTAACATCCGTTACTTGGGAAGAATCCATAAACTGTGTTCAGAAGTCTTGAGAAGAATCTGAACAAGCGATAGGTTAACATCCGTTTACTTGGAGAACCCGTGAACTGTTTTCAGAAGTCTTGAAGCTGAATTAGCAATAGAGTCGCATCCGTTGTTGGGAAGCGTCCGGAAACTAATTTCAAAGGTTGCATCTGAACAAGCTGATAGATTAACATCCGTTACTTGGGAAGAATCCATAAACTGTGTTCAGAAGTCTTGAGAAGAACCTGAACAAGCGATAGGTTAACATCCGTTTACTTGGAGAACCCGTGAACTGTTTTCAGAAGTCTTGAAGCTGAATGATTTTAGTCTGTCGACTGATCTTACCTAAAAAAGGCAAAGAGTTAGTCGTATGCAATGCTATGATGCATGATATAATGTATATTTTGTGTTATGGATGTAAATGGATGTGCATGTAAGCTGGAGAGCTGTCTTGCATAGGATAAATGAATCCCGGACAGCGGAAGATAGAAGTATCCTGATTGCTGCCGGGGAAAATAAGTCCTGGGTTGTTGCCGGGGAACCTGGAGCTTGGGTTGTATACCAATCTTCTGGGGAATTCCCGGAGTCTTCTACTGGGGAGTACCAAACTAGTAGACTTAATGCTGGGGAGACTAGATTGAGAATCTTCAGCCAGGAGAGAAGTACCTCTGGAAATTTCACTGGGGAGCTCAAGATTTTTCTTCCTAAAAACTCTGTGGGGAGAAGGTTTAAGAGTCTGATTCCGCTGGGGATTGTCCATTTGAAGCTTTTGATCTGCTGGAGGTACTGAAGATTAAACTCTGAGGGAAAATGATTTCTGGAAGATTCTCTGGCTGGGGATTTTGCAAAGATAACCTCCTCCGGGGAATTTTGATGAACTCCGCCGGGGATGGGAAGAATTTTGGCGAGCGCGATCTCACCTGGTTGTTAGCTGAGGATAACCCAGTTATAAGCCTCTGTGAGGAATAACTTTGAATAAAACCCGGGAGGGGCGTCCGTACTCTGCGGGGAATACCTTTCAGAACCTTACTGGGGACAAGCTTCGAGGGTCTGCTGGAGAGAGACCTCAGGGTTTGCCAGGGATGTGGATTACAGGTCTTGAGGGATTTCCTTTGAAAAGGTGTCAAAATATCCATCTGTACTTTCATCCTATCAGTAATCCTTTTCTTAGGTTTTAATTAGGAATTGATCATGTTTCAAATGCATATGCCTATTTAACAAGACATTGGACGTTCCTCAGAATAAAGCGAATAGTGAAAGAAAAAGGGAAATGACACAAATTTTGGGAAGAGTATTTGTATTGATTTTCTTTGAGTATATTTGTACAAAGGAAACAATCATCCTAGTAAGAGGATCTTGCCGTAAATATTTGAAAAATTTATACAAAATAAAGATGGCTATGTGAAATAATTCCATGGGATTCTGTTCTGCTGTAGCTTTCACAACTCTGAACCTCTGTCCATTCAATGCTTCGTTTGACGATGGCTGGATTGATCAAACCTGGAACCGGTTGATGAAGAGACTGTCTTTGAAGTGATCCGACGAGACATAGTCATACGCTTTAATTCCCTAACTTTTGCCTGAATCGCCCTTTCGGGTTTTCGATCCACCGGGAAACCCCTTTTTGCCCAAGCCGCCCTTTCGGGTTTTCGACTTGCCGGGTGTACAGATTTTTTTTGTTTTTATCCCTAACTTTTGCCTGAACCGCCCTTTCGGGTTTTCGGTTCACCGGGATGCCCATTTTTGCCCAAGCCGCCCTTTCGGGTTTTCGACTTGTCGGGTTACTTTATGCGTAGTATCTTTTGACTATGTCTGCGTTCGCAGGGTGTGGCAAATCGTCACCGTCCATGGTGGTCAGAATCATTGCACCACCAGAAAATATACTCTTGATCACAAATGGTCCTTCATATGTAGGAGTCCATTTGCCCCTGGGATCACTTTGCGGTAAGATAATCCGTTTGACTACTAGATCTCCGACTTGATACACTTGACGCCTAACTTTCTTGTTGAAAGCCTTGATCATCCGTTTTTGATACGTCTGACCATGGCATATAGCAGCAAGTCGCTTTTCGTCGATCAGATTGAGTTGATCAAGTCGGGTCTGCATCCAATCATCTTCATTCAAACCTGCATCTTTCATGATCCTTAGAGAAGGGATCTGAACTTCCATAGGCAAAACAGCCTCCATGCCATAAACCAGAGAAAATGGGGTTGCCCCAGTTGAAGTACGTGCCGTCGTGCGGTATCCATGCAGAGCAAACGGTAACATCTCATGCCAGTCTTTGTAAGTGACTGTCATTTTCTGAATAATCTTTTTAATGTTTTTGTTCGCAGCTTCAACAGCACCGTTCATCTTCGGCCGATAGGGAGATGAATTGTGATGGTAAATCTTGAACTGTTCGCATAATGCAGTGATCATCGTATTATTCAGATTTGTACCGTTGTCCGTGATGATCCTGTCTGGAACACCATACCGACATATGAGGTTATGTTTGATAAAGCGGGCAACCACATTTTTGGTGACAGAGGCGAAGGAAGCTGATTCGACCCATTTAGTGAAGTAGTCAATGGCAACCAGGATGAAGCGATGTCCGTTGGAAGCCGTGGGCTTGATCTCTCCAATCATATCAATGCCCCACATTGCAAAGGGCCACGGAGCAGTCAGGACGTTGAGGGGAACCGGAGGAATATGAACTTTGTCAGCATAGACTTGACACTTGTGACAAGTACGGGAATGCTGATGGCAGTCAGCCTCCATGGTAGACCAGTAATAGCCTGCCCTTAGGATCTTCTTAGCCATTGTATGCCCGCTCAAGTGAGTGCCAAATGGTCCGCTGTGTATGTCGGTCATAATCAACTCTGCTTCAGCTTTATCCACACACCGGAGTAATATGCAATCATGGCTTCGTTTGTAAAGGATGCCGTTGCTCAGGAAGAACTTAGCAGCGAATTTCCTTAAGAACTTCTTGTCATTCACGGAAGCCCCTTCAGGATAATCTTGGGTCTCGAGATACCTTTTGATTTCATGGAACCAAGGTTGTTCCACTACTTCTTCGATATTAATCTCGTGACAATGCGCCGGTTCATCCATTCGCTCGATGGTGATTTGGGGAGCCTCGTTATCCCAGTTGAGTTTAAACATGGAGGACATTGTGGCTAGAGCATCTGCTAGCTGATTCTCTTCTCGCGGGAAGTGCTCGAAGGTAATTTGCTCGAAATGAGGCAACAATGTCAGAACATGTTCTTTGTATGGAATAAGATTGGGATGTTTGGTATCCCAATCTCCTTTGATCTGGCTGATGACCAAAGCCGAATCCCCGAATACGACCAAAGATTTGATCCCCAAGTCTATAGCAGCCTTGAGACCAAAGATGCAGGCTTCATACTCAGCCATGTTGTTTGTGCAGCTGAAGCAAAGTCGGGCTGTGAAAGGAGTGTGACAACCTTCCGGAGAAATGAGTACTGCGCCGATACCATTTCCAAGTGCATTTGAAGCACCATCAAAGTACAGGGTCCATCGGGATCCCTTTTCGGGTCCGTCATACGGTCCGTCACTTTCAATGTTGTCCAAATTCATGATGTCCTCGTCTGGGAAGTCAAATCTCATGGGTTGATAGTCTTCAATGGCCTGATGAGCCAGATGGTCAGCTAATACACTCCCTTTTATAGCTTTTTGGGTGGTATACTGGATGTCATACTCAGTTAAGATCATTTGCCATCTAGCTATCCTTCCAGATAATGCGGGCTTTTCGAAGATATATTTGATAGGATCCATTTTGGATATCAACAAGGTAGTATGAGTCAGCATATACTGTCTTAGTCGGCGAGCAGCCCATACCAAAGCGCAGCAAGTTTTCTCGAGCAGTGAGTAGCGAGTCTCACAGTCGGTAAACTTTTTGCTAAGGTAATAAATAGCATGCTCTTTTCGACCAGACTCGTCATGCTGGCCCAGAACACACCCCATTGAATTATCCAAGACGGTCAAATACATGATCAAAGGTCTTCCTTCGACGGGTGGCATCAGAATAGGAGGTTCTAGCAAATATTCCTTGATTCTATCAAAAGCAGCTTGACAATCGTCGTTCCATTCCACTACCTGATCTTTCTTCAAGAGTTTGAAAATTGGCTCACAGGTAGAGGTCAGATGTGAGATGAACCTGGCAATATAGTTTATGCGCCCCAAGAAACCTCTAACTTCCTTTTCAGTACGGGGAGCGGGCATATCTTGTATTGCCTTTACTTTCGCCGGGTCGACTTCAATGCCTTTGTTGCTTACAATGAATCCCAGGAGTTTACCGGACCTAACTCCAAAAGTGCATTTGCTTGGATTCAGCCTTAATTTGTATTCTTTCAATCTGGCAAACAGCTTTTCCAGATGTTCAAGGTGCTCTTCCTCTGTTTGCGACCGAGCTATCATATCGTCTACGTAAACTTCGATCTCATGATGTATCATGTCATGAAATAAAGCTACCATGGCGCGTTGATAAGTTGCCCCGGCGTTCTTTAGCCCGAACGGCATCACTTTGTAACAGAAAGTGCCCCATTGTGTGACAAAAGTTGTTTTCTCCATATCCTCGGGGGCCATTTTGATTTGATTATAGCCCGAGAACCCGTCCATGAAGGAAAACACCTTATGCTGAGCTGTATTGTCGATCAAGATGTCAATATGAGGTAGCGGGAAGTCATCCTTAGGGCTGGCCCTATTCAAATCCCGGTAGTCCACACACATTCTGACTTTGCCATCCTTTTTAGGCACTGGCACAATGTTAGCGACCCATTGAGGATAGGATGTAACAGCCAAAAAGCCAGCATTGAACTGCTTCATTACTTCTGCTTTGATCTTTTCGGACATGTCAGGCCTCATTCGGCGAACCTTTTGCTTGATCGGTGGACAGTCCTCTCTTGTGGGGAGACGGTGAACCACGATATCTGTGTCCAAACCTGGCATGTCTTCATAGGACCAAGCGAAGATTTCAACATACTCATTCAGTAACTGTACCAAGCGTTCCTTAACTTCTGGTTTCAGGTTGGCACCCACTTGCACCTCCTTCCGATTCTCCTCGGTTCCCAAGTTGACAGTTTCCAATGGCTCTTCATGCGGTAAGATGGCTCTTTCCTCTTGTTGCAGAAGTCTGGCTAGTTCCCCTGGTATTTCACAACCTTCGTTATCTTCATACTCGGCTAGATTGACCAGGTCTTCAGAGTTATTGAAAGATACAGCAGAATAGTCACCCATGGAATCCGGAGTGGATAGGTACCTGCATTGGTGAGTGGTGGGTGTGTGTAAGGGATAGCCATCCTTAAACAAAAATGCAAAAGGAAAGGAAATGAACACAAGCAGTTTATCAAATGAAAAACGTCCAATGAATCATTAAACATGGCATATGAATATGAAAAATAGTCAAAACCCTTACAAGTAGACCTACATGCCCCGGGCAAGGCAGGAGGTGAAAAAGATAGTATACGGATTGTTTGAAAGTAAAATATTACAGACCAAAATAGGAAATGTTTGATAGATAAATTACTGAGGAATAAAAGTGATGGGGACAAAGTCTTTTGCCTCCCAATTGCTCAACCCTCCTCCGACAGTTGGATAAACCCAATCTTCAATGTTGCTGTCCTTGTCTTCATCTTCCAAGGCGTTGATTCTGTAAGGAGAAATTTTGACTGGCGCCCTCTCAATCTTTGACCGGCGCATAGCCTTCTGACCGGCCGCTGTGAAACCTAATCCAGACTTGTCAGCTTTATGCGGAAAATCGGGTAGCTGCCCCCACGCTGAGTTCTTCCCTTCTTTAACTGCAGCCCTTGCATCTTCCAGAGATGCCATCCTGGCCATCTGCCTTGGTGCCTCAGCTGCCAATTTCGCCACTGCTATCTCAGGAAATACTTCTTCGAAATGTTGAAACGGTGTCTCAATAAACTCCCCTTCAACTTCCACATACCGGAAAGAGTTTAAATGGCTAATCATGTACTCTTCTTCGCCGTGGACAGTAATGATCTTTCCCTTGACAGGGTACTTCAGCATCTGATGCAGGGATGAGGTGACTGCCCCAGCATGGTGTATCCAAGGTCTACCCAGCAGGCAGGAGTATGATGGGCGGATGTCCATTACGTAGAAAGTGGATTTAAACACCTCAGTACCTATCTTGACAGGAATTTCAACTTCTCCATGGACCATTCTTTTCGACCCATCAAAAGCTCTGACGACAATATCACTTGGCTTCAATTCCAATCCTTCGCAATCTAGCCGGTCCAAGGCCTTCTTAGGCAGGACATTCAGTGATGAACCGGTATCAACCAGAACATGTGCAAGGGTGGTTCCGCGACACTCGATTGAAATATGCAACGCATCATTGTGGTTTCGGCCTTTAGGGGTCAGGTCGGCATCAGAAAAGCCTAGCCCATTGTCTGCAGTCAGGCTAGCCACGCAATGTTGAAATTGATCTGCCGAGGTTTCCTGGGGCACATGAGCTGCCTTTAGAAACCTAATCAAAGCTTGAGCGTGCGCTTCTGAGCAAAGTAACAGTGCCAGCATGGAGATCTTGGAGGGGGTTTGCCCCAACTGTTCCACCACATCGTAATCACTTCTCTTGATTATCCTCAAAATCTCGTCCATTTCTTTCTTGGAAGCTTCTGGAATTACCAAAGGTTGAGCCCTCGTCCTGACGGGTTCATCTTGTATTCCCTTTCCTTTATCGGCAATGGTAGGAGAGACAGCACTAGGAATGAAAATTTCTTCAATCAAAGGAGTTCTGGTGGAGAGCTTCACTGGTGCAGGGATGACTTCTTTAGCTGATGAGGGTCCAAAGACTGCTTTTGGAGGAGCAATCTCTGGAGAAAATATCCTCCCACTCCTGGTGATTTTGCTGGTGCCCGCAATATTACCAATGCTGGCTTCTTCATCATCTGAATCTTCTTCAATTATTTCAACTTGCTTGATACCATGGTAGTAGATGTCACCACCATAGTTCCAAGGTATCGACTTCTCGGAGACATAGGGAACAGGCCCTGGCCTTGTTATCTTCAAAGGTATAGACTTTGCAGCTGGTGTAATCTTAACTGGCTTTTTGACGGCCTCGGAAAGATTGGCGTGAATGGTTATGATTGAGATATTTTCAACATGAACTGGAACGGCAAGAACTTTCTCGAACAAAATTTGTCGGCTATCCATGAGGCCTTGGATGCCTTTCTTCAATAGCGGACAATCAAACGGCAGAGAGTGGCAACAGTAACAATCTTCCTTACACCCCGGGAAGATCCCGGCCCTCAACAAATTCAACTTAACGGTTAACAGTGGAGTAGTCAGATCACTAACGTCAGCAACATACAGATCTTCTTCAATGGCATTAACATTCCGACCGTGCTTCGGCATAGGTGCAGATATCACATTGGGTTTTTCTGGAGCGTCAAACTCTACTTCCTTAGCCTCTATCAGGTCCTGAATCTTATGCTTGAGTGCCCAACAATCATTGGTGTCGTGTCCAACACTGTCTGAATGATAGGCGCACTTAGCATTGGCATGATAATGCGGGGAAGACGTATTCACATTCTTTGGCGCTTCCTTGATAGTGGCAAGATTTAATTTCAACAGATGGGGAAGCACCTGTGCTGGAGTCATATTAATACGGGTGAATTGCCGGTGTGGCCTTTCTACCCGTTGCTGATTTGGTCTGGTCTGGTTATAGCGAGGCTGCTCACTTGGAGTGTTTTGAATCATTACGGCCCCCACAGTCGGCCGACGCTCCACCTTCCCCGCTCTTTTCTGAGAATATACCATAGCTGTCTCCTTCTTAAAAGGTTTCTTCTCAGCATTTGCAGTAACACCCTTTTGAATTTTTCCTGACTTGATGCCAGCCTCAATTCTCTCGCCTGTTAAGATCAAATCAGTAAACCCCGCGGAAGAGTTACCAATTAAATGATTGAAAAATGGCCCAGATAGGGTCCCAAGAAACATATCAACGAGTTCACGATCGGTTAAAGGAGGCTGCACCCTGCCAGCCAAATCCCTCCACTTCTGTGCATATTCTTTGAATCCCTCACTTGTTCCTAGCGACATACCCTGAAGTTGGGTACGAGTAGGAGCAAGATCGGAATTATACTGGTATTGTTTGTAGAAAGCGGTGGCCAAATCTTCCCAATTTCTAACACTGGTTCCTTCTAACTGATAAAACCATTCCAACTGAGCTCCCGACAGACTGTCTTGAAAGAAGTGAATCCAGAGGTTTTTATCTGCCGTATAGGGTTGAATTTTTCTCACATAAGACCTGAGATGCATTTTGGGACAGGATAGCCCGTCGTACCTCACAAACACTGGTACCTTGAATTTTGGTGGAATCACAATTCCGGCGACCAAGCCCATGTCTTCAAAATCCAAACCCGGTACCCTTTGCAATTCCATGGCAGCCAATCTGTCTTCTAAACCTTTGTATTTGTCATCCGCTGGAGGATACTGCTGATCGGAATAATCTTCCTCCTCTTCAATTTCTTCCTCTTCCGCATCAGACTCGGAAGGCACCACAACTTGATCTCTTTTACTAGTCCCTTCATCAGAAGTGGGAGGAAAATCGAGCACTCTCCGAGCTTCTCCGTTGAATCTTCTCCCCAAAGTGGCCACTCCAACCCTCTTCTTCTTCTTCTTCACTGGGTCCTTATTTTCCAGTTGAGTCTTGATATCCTCTTGACTCTTGACCAAGGTCATCAAGAGTTGCTGGAACTGTGCGTTCTGAGCCTGTAGGTCTTTGACTGTTTGCTCGAGATCCATCCTACTGAAATAAACAGCAGATAGATAAGGAACCCTGGAGTGAGACCTGCTTATGCACATGATGAATGGTATGCTTATGCATGCAATGCATTCAAGGGTTTAGAACACTCAAAATTGTTTCAGACAAAGAAGAACGCACGTCATATTAATAAGAAGAAATTTGTTAGTACATAAATGCCCCATGGGCCAAATATTACAAAATAAACTTCTCAAGGCAGAAAGACATTGCGCATCCTCTTTGGTGCGATGTAGGTATTGAGGGCCTCTTGCTCGTGGAGTCGGCGGGTAAGCTCTAGAACCCTCTTTTCACTGGCGTAGTAGCTAGCTTCAAAAGTGTTCCGTTCCTCTTTGAGCTGGATCCAACTCTTCTGCATTTCCTCCCATGATGTAGGCATGTCTGGATGCAGGATGGTGTAGGGAACCTCTCCTTCATTGACGGGCTCTTTAATCATAGGGAGAACATGAGGATAAGGCATTTTTAGACTTTGGGCTCGGGCTCGTACCCATTTGAGATAGGGCTCAAGAGGGATGGAGTTCTTGTGTCCCAGAGTCTTGCTATCAACCTTGTTGAGTTTTCCCCAAGCTCTGATGAATCTTTGGCGAAGTCCTTGCGCATCGTTGTCGAAGTCAAAAACTAGGCTAGGAATCAGCATGTCATGAGGGCCATCCCTCCGTGCATATCCAAATTGTCTCAAAGCTAGGCAAGGGTTGTAGGTGATACCTCCTCTAATTCCAAGTAAAGGAACATTAGGAAATTCTCCGCAGCGATCGACAATGATGACATTTTCTCTGGACCGAGAACACCAATGCACATCAGAATGAGTGAGAGTCATCAATCGTTGGGACCACCTTATACCTTGATCATTCTTCAAGACAGATTGTGGAAGGTGCGAAATAAACCACCTTGCGAGGATAGGAGTACAGCACATGAGAACACCCCTCTTTCTCATTGTTCGTGTGTAAAATGAGTGAAGAATGTCCCCAAGTAATGTTGGTATCGGGTTTCTGGACAAGAAGATTTTGACGGCGTTGATATCTATCAATTGGTCAGAGTTTGGAAACAGAACCAACCCGTAGATCAGGAGTGCCACAATTTCCTCAAAGGCTTGAAGATCCAATGAGTTCCAACATTCTTGTGCCTTTTCAAACAAGAATTTTGCTAAGAATCCTTTGACGCCGCTTCTGGTTTCCCAATGCCCCTTGATTTCAGATGGTTGTAGATGTAGTGCTCGAGCAACATCTTCAGGCTTTGGTTCCTTCTCCGTACCGTTGAAGGGTAGTTGATTAAGGATAGGGATTCTTAGGAGTTGAGAAAACTCCTCCAAAGTGGGGACCAATTGATAATCAGGGAAAGTGAAGCAATGGTGAAGAGGGTCAAAGAACTGGAATAGCACTTTCATCATGTCTTCTTCAATGTTGGTGTTGACTAAGCTGAGCAGTCTACCATGTCTTTCACTGAAGGATGAATTTTCCGGAATTCTTGAAGTGATCTCCTTGAGTTGAGGAGAGATTCTCACAAGGTTGACTTGAATGGTATTTCTGCGAGATATTTCCATGACCTACAAAACAGGAACAATGATGAAGATCCAGACCCCTGAAATGGTTAGTAAATGCATATGATGTTTCATGATGTTTATGATGTATGCACAAAACATATGTACAAGCAAATCACACCAAACCCTAGTTTCAGGCTTGCATGGGGTTCCAAAGGTAAGTACCCTCTTGAGTGTAGTTGGCTTAAAACCTGTCCTATAAATAGTAACTGGGTTCTAAGGAGCTCAATATCACTGGATTGTTTTCATTGTTCATTGTTTTGGTTTAGCCACTTAACTAGCGACCAAAATATTCCAAGAAAACAACCCTCAATGAGTGTAGTATCGAGTATCTACCAACTTCGGACTGCACCAAAGCCGGTCATCTCACTACTCCTAATAAAAGGCCAAGATGGTCAAGTAAGGTTCTAGGTCATTAGTGCTTAGTGACATCACTCAGCGGCCCCGTACTCTCCTTGATTGAACTCAAGGGTTACCGGTACTCACAAATATGTCGCACTAATATAGCTATTGCTTAGACCGTGTCGGTATACCCCGCACAGTTTCCACAACGTATTGCTATCTATGAATGTTTCCCAAAATCCGGGTGGAGGATTGTAAATCCAAACAATGGAGCCAAAGAATAAAGCAAACAAATCAAACAATTAGTCATGCAAGAGGGTGATCTAAGCCCTAAGGTTACTCCACTTTAAAGTAGTCCCCAGCAGAGTCGCCAGTTCTGTGATACGGTGGGAGAACTGACTAGGGTTTTGCGATTTGTTTTCGCAAATGTTTCGGTTGAGCAAGAGTCGCCACCGACTTTTTATTTTATCCTAAGGAAAGGTTTTAAAAAGCACAGCAAAAACCTTTGAGATTTTTCTTGGGTTCGGGGAGTAGATTATAGAAGGGGAAGGTATTAGCACCCCTTCTATCCATGGTTATCCATGGGCTCTTAGGTGCTTGCTTAGATCAACTTGCCTTGGTTTTCAATTGTTTGAAATGGTGCTTTGTGTGTGTGGTTTTGAAAATGTTTTGAAAAGATGCCTTGTATTAGGCTAACCTTGTAACAATTCTTTACTCGAATGTTTTACAAAAGGTGTTTTATCTTTTAAAAAAGATGTTTCAAGGGTTTGAAAAGTTGGTTTTGAAAGTGTTTGTGAAGTGGGTTTTGAGATTAGGCAAGTGTTTTCTTGGAAAGTTAGCAAGTACTTAAGAGTTTATCTACCCTAAAAATTTCCTCAAAGATTTTTATTATGTTTTAAACCTTTTGACAATTTTGTTCCACCATTGCATTTGGTGGACAATCTTGTCTTAGGAGATGAAAAGGGACAGGCGCGGGTCATCGTTTGGACCATAATTGCAACGGCGTTAAATATCTTTGGGCAATTCTCTTTAAGGGACTTTGATCATTTGTTTTTGTTTGTTTTGAAAAGTTTTATCGAGGGACTATGATCATTCAAATTATTTGCTTTGCCCAAAGAAATTCAACATACAACATGGCCCAATTATTTGAAGGCAACAAAGTGGAATACCCTAGGGGTGTAAGTGTGAGAAGTGTTGTTTATTTTCATGCTCATTTATCTTGTATTAGGTCAAACTATTTTTTATCGTTTTTTCGCATGCAAACCCTAATTCTAACATGGCATAATTAGAAAGCGTATAAAGTGCGAAATTTAAATTCCTACGCTATTACAACATAATAATATAGGGAGGGGGATACAAATTTACAAATGGGGGATGTTAGACAAGGATTTAAATCTAAATTATTACATCATTTTTGGATATTTGCAAGGTAAGTAAATTGCACAATTAAATAGAAATTAAATAAATATGCAAAATGCAAAAAGAAAGTTTTTATATGTATGAAAAAATATTATTTATGTAAAGTAAAATAAGAAAATAAAAAGGTATTATTTTTAGGTATTTTCAATTTTTAGGGAAAAAACCCTAATTTCAATTAAAATGGATATTAATTAATTAATTCTCATGATATCTATTATTTACATACAAAATAAAATGAAATATAGTATATTTATAAAAAGGGGTATTTTTTAGTATTAAATATTAAAAAATAAAATATGTGCATTTTTTTGGTATTTTCTCTAAGTATATTAATGTATATATATATATATATGTATATTTATATTATTTCAAATATGTACTATATATAAATAATAATAATATTTAATATTTTTTTAGAAAATAGTATTTTTTGTATAAAATATTTTCAGAGAGTAATATGAAATAAAAATAAAAATGGAAGTATTTTTTACATTTTTTTTCTATTTATCTTAAATAATAATATATATGTATATTTATGTATAACTAAAGAAAAATCAAATAAAATCAAATAAAAATCAAAAAATGGTGAGAAAAATATTTTCAAAATTTTAATATGCTGAGAAAAAAATAACAAGTCAAACAAAAAAAGAAAAAGTCAAAAATATAAAGAAATGAAGCAAATGGGCCAAGGAGGTGCAATAGCAATTATGGGGTGCAAATAATAAAAATGTTCAGGCCCAGCCCAGAAGACCACTGTCTTCAACCTCCAGCCAAAACATTTCAAAAAAACGCGCGCCCTGTTCTTGATCCTGCAACTCTTGATTCCTGGCTTTTTAGCAAAAACTCATAACATGAAAAATGCTCAGCATGAAGAGACGATTCCAACCATGTATAGAACTTGACCTAACTCTCTAAGATGAGGGAGAATTTCTCCTCCCCCAAATCCTAACCTAATTTTCTTGTCATTTTCAAACTCCAAATTCTCTCTACTCAGGCAAAAGAAATGAAAAGTAAAGCTATGTACATGTTCAGGGCTATGAGTAGGACCTTGTTTCTTCACAAACTTAAGACTAAATATGCATGATAAGAGAGATACGAATTCAAACTTTTACCTATTCAGTTGGACTTCTATCTGGAGAATGAGGAACTTTCAGTGCAAGGTAATGACTGGAAAAGCTTCCTTGAGGTCCAGGGATGCTGTTTCAATGCTTACTTTGTCTTGAGAGCTTCTGAATCAAGCTAGAGAACTTCAACTGCAAAACAAAAATGTGGAAATGGTGGAAGCTGTTAGAGGGATTACAGGTCAGGCCTTAGCTTCTGGATAGTTTGCATATGATGTAAGGAAGGTAGAGGAACAGGTTTTGGCAAGAATGCTCGAGGGAAATGGGAGTTGGCACTCAAACTGCAGAGGCAACTCTGTTTTTGCAGTTTGAGGGTGATTCTGAGATGGAGGGTGGATTGGGGGCTAATGGCTCGTGTATTAGCTTGGTTGTGATGTTTGTAATGTGTTTGACAAGTTTGTTCTTCTGTTCCTAAGCTGAGATGAGAGAGTTTACAAGTTATGGACCTTTCTTCTTTTCTAAGCAACAAAATGCCACTTGATGTTCTAGGCATGTAGGGGGCCTCCTAATGGGCTGCATAATCTTCTCTTGATCAGAGCAATTTGTCCATAATCTTGTGCCATTCAGATTTAGCTTGTACTTGTTGGATTTCTCATTTGACATAAAGTGAACTTTTGCAAAAATGGATAGTTTACTTTTTCCAAATTGGGATTAATCCTTTAGACAAAGCTTGAACTCAAAGAACTTGGTCTTGGTACAAAGAATATGCATTAAATTTATGAGTGTAACTTGGTTTAGGGACCTGTAATCAAGGGCATGCTGGTTTTGAGAAGTTGCATAATCTTATGAACATGAAAAATGACCAATTCACAAGTGAGTTTTTGCTATATTGTGAAATTCGATTCTCCCTAACCATGAAGTTGTTTGAGAAGTTCTTGGACATTTTGGAAAGCTTGGAATGTGTACTACAATCCATCTTTGAAATGCAAATTGAAATTCCAAGTGGAAGGGTATGAAAAATGGCCTTGAAATGGGGTAGAAAACCTTGTCAAAATAGGTTAAAATTCTACTAAGTTAAAAATGGTTTAGTGCCCTTATTCAAAAAATTATAACTTGAGATACAAGCTTCAAATGAGAAAACTTTGTGAATCAAAGTTGTAGATTATGCAACAATCTACAACTTTCATGTTTTGACTTTTGTTTGAATCAAAATGGATCATGGTGAAAAGATGGGGCAAAGTTGGGAAAAAATTAGGGTTTTTCATAACTTAGAAAAATTCTAAGTTATGAAAAATTCCATTTTCAAACCCTAATTTGCAATTTGTGATTTCTTGGTGAACAAGTTTCATGATTTGGCATATTTTGATGAAAAATGAATCTTGACTCTTGATTTTGACCAAAAAGTCAAAGTTTGACTTTTCAGTATACAGTCAAAATTGATCAATTGACTGGGAAATTCAACTGTCAATCTTGTGTACTTGGGATCTTTTGAGTTTGATGAACATGTCAAGATAATTCCATGGGGTCCTTGAGTCCATATATGAGCTTAGTTTGCCATTGGCTAGGTCAAACAGTCAAAAATTGCCTTTGTACAGTCAAAACCCTAAAAATGACCATTTTGCCCTTTTGGTGATCTGATCAAATTTCTTGTGGAATTGTGATCCAAGCTTGATCAAATGGTTCATATGAGTTCATAATGTTGATGTGGATCAAATTTCATGAGATTTGACTGTCAATTGGCCACAGTTGACTTTTTCCCCAATACAGTTGATTTCTAGGTCAACGGTCCAATTGACTGGGCAAAACTTGGAATCAAGACTTGAAACTTGGTATGGATAATCTTGGGAGTCCAATATGAAGCATGAAAGTCATATTGGGCACTTTGGCTCAAAACAACTTTGTGCAAACACAAACCCTAATTTTGAGTCCACAGTGCAAGGGGAGGTCTTGAGCAGATGAAACCCTAACTGAGTCTTGAGCTTCAAGAGCCTTGTGAGGAGAGATCAATGAGAAATGGGAGGGCAAATTTTGGGGTACAACAGTGGGCTTATGAGCATTGGGCCTGATATTTTTACTAACTTTCTGTCTTCAGTTTACTCATGGCAACCCTGGCCCATATATTTTATTTAATATTTTTATTTTCGTTATATTTTATCAAATATATTTTTATTAATAATATAAAATCATGAAAAATATAAAAATGATAAATATTATATTTTGTTTATTTTATTATATTTTCTCATAAAAAATATTTTCATTTAGATATATATTACCTATTTTTCTTAATAAACTTGTGAATTAAAATAGAATTAGGTTAATTATTTATTCTTTTTTCTCACACTCATTAATATTTTATTTTAATATATAAAAAGACTAAAATATTTCATAAATACCATTTATTATTTTCAAGACAAAAGATACAAAAAGAATACTTAAAGAAATTTTATTTTCTTTTAACAAATTAGAATTAGGGATAATCAAAATCTTTTCTAAAAAAATAACTTCCTTTTCTTAATTAATTTAAGTTTAACCTTGACTTATTTATTAGGCTTAGTTTAAAACTTTTTCATATAAAAAAAACAAAACAAAATCTTTTTTTTCTTGAATTTATATATGTTTGCATATTTAAATTGCCTTGTACATTATTTATTCCAATACTTGTATAAATTCGATGTGGTTGTAATAGATTAATTAGGTTTATATTATTGCAATCCCCATTCATAATTTGTATCCACCCTCCCACAAAATGTTGGAATAGCGTAGTAATCTTTAAATTTCGCAATTTATCGCTTTACATAACATGCTAGTAATTCAGGTTTGTATGGTAAGATAAAATCAATCAAATAGAAAACCCTAATCCAAGACAAAATCAAGCATGAAAATGACACACTTTCACACAAGACACCCTTAGGGTTATCCCACTTGGTTGCCTTATACAAAATGGCCATATTACGCATGTAAAGTATCTTAGCAAAAACAAACAAATATAAGATCATAGACCCTCGATGGCGCTATTCAAAGTTGCCTTACAAAAATGATCTTAGTCCCTCAAAAATGCTAAGATACTTTGCAACATTGCTAATCATGGTTATACGATGACCCGCGCCTATCCCGTTTACATCCAAAGATAGGGTTGCTTACCAAATCAATAGTAAGACAACAATATCAAAGGAAAAGAAAATGAACAAGAAAGACATTTGAGCAGGTAGATTACTTTTAGTTACTTGCTCCATTTCAAACAAATATCCTTGCTATTTTCAAAACAAACACACACATTTCAAAACATCTTACAAACTTGAAAACATTTTCAAAAAAACAAACATCTTTGTATACATTCTTACGAACGAGAATCATTACAAATATTGCCTAAACAATGGTCTCTTTTCCAAAATACTTTAAAAACCACACAAAACATAATTTCAAACAAAAGCAAGTGATCTAGCAAGTAACTAAGAGCCCATGGAAAACCATGGATGAAAAGGGTGCTAATACCTTCCCTTTTCATTATCTACCCCCCAAACTCAAGAAAAAATCTCAAAGGTCTTTCCTGTGCTTTTTCAGCTTTCCTTTTGGATAAAAGAAAAGTCGATGGCGACTCTTGCTAACCGCAACATTTGCGATAAAACGCAAAACCTTCAAGTCAGTTCTCCCACCGTATCACAGAACTGGCGACTTTGCTGGGGAAAATTCTAAAAGTGGAGTTACCTTAGCGATTAGATCACATTTACTTGCTTACATTGCTTGATTTGTATGCTTTACATTATGGTTCTATGTTTGGGTTTGAATCCTCTACCCGGATTTGGGATACATTATAGGTAAGTAGCAATACGTTGTGGAAACTGTGCGGGGTATACCGACATGGTCTATGCAATAGCTACGTTAGTGTGACATATTTATGGGTACCAGTAGACTTTGAGTTAATCAAATAGAATACGGGGCCGCTGAATGATGTCATGAAGCACTAATGAACTTCTAGAACCTTTACTTGACCAACTTGGCCTTTAGGATGTAGTGAGATGACCGACTTTAGTGCAGTCCAAAGTTGGTAGATACTCGATACTACACTCATTGAGGTTTGGTTTCTTGGGATATTTCGGTCGCCATTAAAGAGGCTTGAGCTGAAACAATGACTAAGGAAACAATCCAGTGATATTGAGCTCCTTAGAACCCAATTACTATTACTAGGACATGTTTGAGCCAACTAAACTTTAAGAGGGTACTTACCTATAAAACTCCATGCAAGCCTAAACCTAGGACTTGTTTGCTTTGCCTGTATATGCATAATTGTACATAACATCATGGACATCATGAACATCATATACATTCACTAACCATTTCAAGGATTTTGGGGATTCATCTTTGTTCTTGTTTTGTAGGATATGGATTCACTTCGCAGGAAAACTATTCAAGTCAACCTTGTAAGAATTCCTCCACAACTTAAGGAGCTAGCTTATAAGATTCCTGAGAACTCTCCATTCACCAAAAGACATGGTCGTCTACTCAACTTGGTCACCTCCAACACAGATGAGGATATGATGAAGGTGCTCTTTCAGTTCTTTGATCCTTTGCACCATTGCTTCACATTTCCCGACTATCAACTTGTGCCTACTTTAGAAGGATTCTACCAACTCTTGAGGATTCCCATTCTCAATCAACTACCTTTAAACGGTACGGAAAGAGAACTAAAGCCAGAAGAGATTTCTCAATCTCTACACTTGCACTCATCTGATATCACAACTCATTGGGAAACTAGGAGTGGTGTCAAAGGCTTCTTAGCAAAGTTCCTGTTTGAGAAAGCCCAAAGCTGTTGGAATTCCTTAGACTTGCAAGCCTTTGAGGAAATTGTGGCTCTTCTCATCTATGGGATGGTTTTGTTTCCAAATCCTGACCAACTCATAGATGTCAACGCCGTCAAAATCTTCATGTCACACAACCCGGTGCCTACATTGCTAGGGGATATCCTACATTCTTTTCACACTCGTACAATAAGGAAAAGAGGTGTCCTTATGTGTTGCACTCCTATCTTGGCAAGATGGTTTATTTCTCATCTTCCCTAATCAGTCTTAAAGAATGATCAAGGTTCAAGGTGGTCACAAAGGTTGATGACACTCAAACATTCAAACATTCATTGGTGCTCCCATTCCAAAGAGAATGTTATCATTGTCGATCATTGTGGAGAATTTCCTAATGTCCCTTTACTTGGCATTAGGGGAGGAATCAACTACAACCCTTGCTTAGCCTTAAGACAGTTTGGTTATGCCCGAAGGGATGGCCCGCACGAGATGCCGATTCAAGGTTTGGTATTCGACTACGACAACGACAATCAAGGTCTTCGCCAGAGATTTATCCGAGCTTGGAGGATGCTAAACAAGGTGGATAGCAAGACTTTGGGGCACAAGAATTCCATTCCTCTTGAGCCTTACCTCAAATGGGTACAAACTCGCGCTCAGAGTCTTATGATGCCTTACCCCTCCATTCTCCCAGTAATCATTGAGCCTGTCATGGAGGGAGACGTTCCATACACTATCCTACATGCTGACATGCCCACATCTCTTGAAGACCTACAAAGGGATTGGATACAACTCAAAGGAGAGAGAGATACTTTCGAAGCCCAATTCTACGCAAGCGAGAAGAAGGTTTTGGAACTCACTAGGCTACTTCATGAGGAGCAGACTCTGAATGCCTACATTGCACCAAAGAGGATACGCACTACTTTTCTATCTTAGAGTTTTGTATTATTTTTCCCAAGGGGCATTGATGTACTCAAACTTTATCTTATTAATATAATGTGTGTTTCTTTTTTGTCTAAAACAAATTTGAATCTTTGAAATCCTTGAAAACATTGCATATGCACATATCATTCATCATAACATAGACAAGTCTTTTGCAACAAGTCTCCTCATCTCTCTATTGTTTATTTCAGTAAGATGGATATCGAGCAAACAGTGAAAGATCTCTAAGCTCAGAACACGCAGTTTCAACAGTTCCTCATGACCCTAGCCAAGGGGCAAGAAGAATTGAAGACTCTGCTAGCTGAAGAGAGGAAAAAGAAAACAAAGAAGGTAAATGGAGTCTTAAACATGGGGAGAAGATTTCAGGGGCAGACAAGAAGGACTTTGAACTTTGCAACAACATCCAGGGAAGGAGAAGGGAAAGGCAGGGAAACAACTGTCCCATCAGAATCGGAAGAAGAGGAGGAAGAGGAGGAAGACTACTCTGAGGAACAATATCCTCCAGCCGATGACAAGTACATACATCTCGAAGAGCGTTTGAGCGCGATGGAAATACAAAAGGTGCCGGGCTTAGACTTTGAGGAATTGGGACTAGTGTCGAGGATTGTGATTCCTCCGAAATTCAAAGTGCCTATGTTTGCAAAATATGATGGAGTGTCATGCCCTAAAATGCATCTCCGGTCATATGTGAGAAAAATCTAACCCCACACCGCTGATAAAGACTTATGGGTGCATTTTTTCCAAGACAATCTGTCTGGAACACAACTTGACTGGTTTTACCAACTAGAAAGAGCCAACGTCCACAATTGGGAAGATCTTGCCGCAGATTTCTACAAGCAATATCAATACAATGCTGATTTGGCGCCTACCCGTACTCAACTCCAGAGTATGGCCATGGTTTCCAATGAAGGTTTCAAGGATTACGTACAAAAATGGAGAGATTTGGCTGGAAGAGTTCAACCCCCTCTGTCTGAAAGGGAATTGGTGGAAATGTTCTTAGGCACCTTATCTGACCCCTTCTTCAACCATTTAATCGGAAGTTCATCTGCAGGCTTTACTGAACTAATATTAACCAGAGAGAGGGTGGAAGCTGGCATAAAAAGTGGAAAGATTCAGAAGGATTCATCTTCTTCTACAGCTGTAAGGAAGGCTTTCATCGGGAAGAAAGAGGTAGCTGCTGTATATCCGCAAAGGAACCAAGATAGGGCCGAACGCCGATCAATGGTGGGGGCTGTTATGATTCCCAAGCCTACATTTGATCAACAAAGAGGTAATCAACCAAAGGTGGAAAGGCCAGTCAGGAAATTCACCAGAATTAACATGACTTTGTCTCAAGTATTACCGCATCTTTTGAGATCCAACTTAGCAACCTTGAAAGAAGCTCCGAAAAACCCCAATACAACATCCCCTCATTATCATCCCAATGCCCGTTGCGCATATCACTCTGAAAGTCCTGGTCACGATACTAATAACTGTTGGGCCTTGAAGAACAAAACACAAGACCTCATTGAAGCAAAAGAAATTGAGTTTGATGCGCCTGAAAAGCCAAATGTCATTTCTGCTCCTATGCCCAGACATGGTCACAATACCAATGCTATTGAAGAAGATTTATTTGTTACCACAGTTGATGAACTCATGAATCCACTACCAACCATTAAGATAAACTTGTTGAAAGTCGTTATGTTCCCGGGCTGTAATGAAGCTTGCCATCTATGCTCATCCTCACCAACTGATTACCCTTTGTTGAAAGCAGGCATTCAGCGCCTGATAGATAACAAAGAGATTTTGTTTGAAAGTACTCCTGTTTCACCTATTCCTATTGAAGATGTTTCAATAATTACCATTTCCGCCAATTCTTCCAGGGTCTCCACCAAAAGACCCGTTAAAATTACATCGGTTCCGAAAGCAGCCCCTCTAATAATCACAATGCCTGGGCCAGTCCCATATAAATCAGACAAGACCGTGCTGTGGAATTACGGAGGGGATATTTACTACCATGGCATCAAACAAGACTGGCCGGCCGCCAAAGAGATAAATTCCGAAGAAGAAGATGCTGACATCAACAATATTGCCGGAACTAGTAAAATTACCCAAAGCGGTAGGATCTTTTCTTCAGAAATTGCTCTCTCAAAAGCAGTTTCTGGACCCATAATCATCTCTACAAGTTCTCCTATTGACAAAGATGTTACAACCCCTGTTATCATTCCTACCAACACTCCTGCTGCTGAGACTCGAGGAAAGAGTATTCAAGTGGAGCCTGTCCGGACAAAGGCTCAATCGCTAACTATCCCTGAGGCATCCAAGAAAGAAATGGAAGAGATCCTAAAAATTATAAAGAGGAGTGACTACAATGTAGTTGAACAGTTGGGGCAAACTCCCTCCAAAATCTCCATGCTGGCATTACTACTGTGTTCCGAGGCATATGCGAAATCCTTGGTGAAGTTCCTAAAAATAGCCCATGTGCCTCAAGAGATGTATGCTGATCAATTCCAAGACTGCGTGGCCAGCCTAACTGCCGTTAACGGCCTAGGCTTCTCGGATGCTGATCTAACACCAAGGGGAAGAAAGCACAATGAGGCATTACATGTCTCAGTGGAATGCAGGGGCACAACTCTGGCCCATGTTTTGGTGGATACTGGCTCATCCCTGAATGTATTACCCAAAAAAGCTCTTGACAGACTTGACTGTGAAAGGTTGAATTTAAAGCCAAGCAACATAATGGTAAGGGCTTTTGACGGTTCGAAGAGGATGGTGCACGGGGAAGTGGATATCCCCATAAAGGTTGGAACTCAAACTTTCAATTCAACCTTTTATGTAATGGGTATCCGCCCTTCTTACTCCTGTCTGCTAGGATGGCCATGGATCCACAATGCTGGCGCTGTTACCTCTACACTGAACCAGATGCTGAAGTATCCGGTCCAAGGGAAGATTATCACCGTCCATGGAGAGGAAGAATACATGATCAACCATCTTAATTCCTTCAGATATATGGAATTGGACGGTGAATTCATTGAAACTCCATTTCAACACTTCGAAGAGGTCCCCCAAGAGGTGGCAGTGACCAAGACTGTATCCCAGATTCCCAAGATTGCAAGGCCTCCACTCCGGATGTCATCTCTAAAGGACGCCAAAGCAGTAGTAGAAGAAGGAGGATGCACTATCTGGGGGCAACTTCCAAATATCCCGTATAAATCTGACAAGTTTGTCTTAGGTTTCACTTCAAGTGCTCAAAAGGCTGTACGCTGTGCCCATGCTGGAGGGCTACCCTTGAATATTAGCAACCGTGAGGTTAACGCGGTGGAAGATGGAGAAGATGATTGCAACCTGGAGGATTGGATTTTTCCGACTGTTAGTGGAGGGCTCAGCAATTGGGAGGCTAGAGACTTCATCCCAATCACCTTTCATCCCTTAGTAATTTATCTTTACATTTTTGTTGGATCTGTAATATTCAAAACAATTCGCACTCTTAAACTTCGTGTCTTACCCGAGGCACAATGGTCCCTTTGTCAGGGTTATCATTTCATCTTCATATAACATCAATGAATCATGGACGTTTTCGCATTCAAACTTTTATGCTCATTGTTTTTCTTTTAGATTTTACTTTCTTTCAAAGATAGCTATACCCTTACACACACCCACACTCACAATGCAGGTATCCATCCATTTTGGGTCCCATGGGTAACGATACTGCTATGGCCTTTCGTAACTCTGAGAGTCTAATCTACCAAGCCGAAGACAAAGGTGATGAAGATTCTGAAGTACTAGGGGAACTAGCCAGACTGCTACAACAAGAAGAAAGAACCATCCAGCCTCATGAGGAACCCGTGGATACCATCAACCTAGGTACTGAAGAAGATAAAAAAGAGGTCAAAGTGGGTGCCAACCTGGAACCTAGTGTCAAGGGGCGTCTGATTTAGATGTTGCATGATTATGTCGAAGTCTTTGCCTGGTCATATAAAGATATGCCAGGACTTGATGAAGATATTATGGTACATCATCTGCCTACAAGAGAGGATTGTCCACCAGTAAAGCAAAAGGTACGTCGGATAAGGCCTGATATGTCAGAAAAGTTTAAAGCAGAGGTCATGAAGCAATTTAACGCTGGATTCTTGGCTGTTACCTCTTACCCCCAATGGGTTTCCAATGTTGTTCCCGTACCTAAAAAGGACGGAAAAGTGTGAATGTGTGTGGACTATCGAGATTTGAATAGGGCAAGCCCCAAGGATGACTTTCCACTCCCCCACATTGATATCCTAGTTGACAATATGGCACAACACAAAGTGTTTTCCTTCATGGACGGATTCTCAGGATACAATCAAATTAAAATGACACCTGAGGACATGGAGAAAACAACATTTGTCACACAGTGAGGCACATTCTGCTACAAGGTGATGCTATTCAGACTGAAGAATGCTGGGGCAACCTATCAACGCGCCATGGTAGCTTTATTTCACGACATGATACATCATGAAATAGAAGTCTACATGGACGATATGATAGCCGGATCGCAAACAGAAGAGGAGCACCTTGATCACTTATAAAAACTATTTGAGATACTGAAGAAGTACAAGCTAAGGTTGAATCCAAACAAGTGCACATTCGGGGTACGGTCTGGAAAGCTCCTAGGTTTTATTGTCAGCAACAAAGGTATTGAGGTCGATCCTGCCAAAGTTAAAGCAATACAAGAGATGCCTGCTCCTCGTACTGAGAAGGAAGTCAGAGGATTCTTGGGACGTTTGAATTATATCGCCAGATTCATTTCTCACCTGACAACTACTTGTGAGCCAATCTTCAAACTATTGAAGAAAGATCAAGTAGTCAAATGGAATGATGAATGCCAAGTTGCTTTTGATAAAATCAAAGAGTACTTACAAGAACCTCCTGTGTTGATGCCACAAGTCGAGGGAAGACCGTTGATTATGTATTTGACTGTTTTAGAAAATTCAATGGGGTGTGTATTGGGGCAGCATGACGAGTCTGGCCGAAAAGAGCACATTATCTACTACCTGAGCAAAAAGGTTACCGACTGTGAAACCAGATATTCACAGCTCGAGAAAACTTGCTGCGCTCTGGCATGGGCTGCTCACCGGCTAAGACAATACATGTTGACTCATACTACCTTGTTGATATCTAAGATGGATCCGATAAAGTACATCTTCGAGAAGCCTGCTCTTTCTGGGAGAATATCGAGATGGCAAATGATCCTGACAGAGTATGACATACAATATACTACCCAGAAAGTTATAAAGGGCAGTGTATTGGCTGATCACCTTGCTCACCAAGTCGTATAAGACTACCAGTCCATGGAGTTCGAATTTCCGGATGAAGACATCATGACATTAGACAACTGTGAAGAATTCAGGTCATGTGACGGACTTGAACAAGGATCCTGATGGACCCTATTTTTTGATGGAGCATCCAATGCACTTGGTAATGGTATCAGTGCTGTACTCATATCTCCGGAAGGGTGTCGTACTCCCTTTACTTCCAGACTTTGCTTCAATTGTACAAATAACATGGCGGAATACGAAGCATGCATCTTTGGTCTCAGAGCTGCCATAGACTTGGGGATCAAATCCTTGGATGTATTTGGAGATTCAGCTTGGGTCATCAGCCAGATCAAAGGGGAATGGGACACCAAACACCCAAACCTTATCCCTTACAAAGAACAATTTTGACATTGCTACCACACTTTGAGAAGATTACCTTCGAGCATTTCCCGCGAGAAGAAAATCAGCTAGCAGACACTCTAGCCACAATGTCATCCATGTTTAAACTTAATTGGGATAACGAGGCTCCCTAGATCACCATCGAATGAATGGATGAACCAGCACACTGTCACGAGATTAATACTGAAGAAGTAGTGGTCCAACCTTGGTTTCATTAATTCAAAAGGTATCTCGAGGCTCAAGAATATCCAGAAGGAGCTTCAATCAATGATAAGAAGTTCTTAAGGATATTCTCTACTAAATTCTTCCTTAGTAATGGCATCTTGTACGAATGCAATCATGACTCCGTAATGCTTCGGTGCATAGATAAAGTTGAAGCTGAAAGGATCATGGCTGAATTACATGAAGGCACTTTTGGCACCCATTCCAGTGGGCATACAATGGCAAAGAAAATCCTACGGGCAGGCTATTACTGGTCTACCATGGAGGCAGATTTCTATCAACACTCCCAGACCTGCCATAAGTTCCAAATTTATGCTGACAAGGTGAACGTACCTCCGGTTCCTCTGAATGTCTTGACGGATCCCTGGCCCTTTGCTATGTGGGGAATTGATATGATTGGGGAAATCAAGCCGACAACCACCAATGGACACCGCTTCATCTTAGTGGCCATTGATTATTTTACAAAGTGGGTGGAGGTTGCTTCCTTCGCTTCCGTCACCAAGAACATGGTTTCTCGCTTCATCAAGAAAAATTTCATTTGCCGATACGGTATCCCTGAAAGGATCATCATTGACAATGGTACAAATCTCAACAACACTATGATCACCACATTATGCAAGAAATTCAAGATTCAACATCACAATTCTTCTCCCAATCGGCCAAAGATGAATGGTGTTGTCGAAGCTGCAAATAAAAACATTAAAAAGATCATACAGAAAATGACAGTCACATACAAAGACTAGCATGAGATGTTACCATTCGCTCTCCACGGTTATCGTACCACGGCTCGCACATCAACCGGGGAAACACCCTATTCTTTGGTTTACGGCATGGAGGATGTCTTGCCTATTGAGGTTCAGATCCCCTCTCTGAGGATTATGAAGGATGTAGGCTTGAACGAAGACGATTGGATCCAGACTCGACTTGATCAACTGAATTTGATTGATGAAAAGAGACTTACTGCTGTTTGCCATGGTCAAATGTATCAAAAATGGATGATCAAGGCTTTCAACAAGAAAGTCAGATGCCAAGTGTATAAAGTTAGGGATCTAGTAATCAAACGCATCAATATGCCACAAAGTGATCCCAGGGGAAAATGGACTCCTACCCATGAAGGACCATTTGTAATCAAAAACATATTCTCCGGTGGGGCAATGATCTTGACCACCATGGATGGCGACGACCTGCCACACCCTGCGAACGTGAATATAGTCAAAAGATACTACGCATAAGAGACCCGCTAGGTTGACACACCTAGGCAAAACAAGGGCATCCCGACGAACCAAAAAGGTTTGGGCAAAAATTAGGGATAAAACAAAAAAAAAATCTGTACACCCTGCAAGTTGAAAACCCAAAATGGCGACTTGGGCAAAAAAGGGTTTCCCGGTGGACTGAAAACCCGAAAGGGCGGTCCAGGAAAAAGTTAGGGAATTAAAGCGTATGACTATGTCCCGTTGGATCACTTTATGGACAAACTTTGGCTTCCACTGACAAACTCAGAGGTTCTGATCAATTCAATCATCTTCGGACAAGGCAACAAATAGACAAGACGCTCGGAGATAAGAAGGCTATAGCAGAATGGAAACCCCATGGGATTTTTTGTACACATAGCTATCTTTTCTTTGTATCAAAATTTTCATTTTTTTTACGACAACATTCTATTACTAGAATGTTTGTCTCCTTGTACAAAAAATACTTATTCAAAATCAATACAAAATATTCCTTTGAAAGTGCAAAAAACTATGTCTTTTCTTTACGCTTGTTTTGTTTACAAAGACGTCCAATGATTCATTGTTGAGCATATGCATTTGAACATAATTACTGTTTACAAATAAATGAAATAAAAAGAGGCGATTACTGATAGGCTGAAAGGATAGATAAATGTCTCTAGGCTATTCCATAAGTAATCCCCGACAGTGCATCGTTTAAATCCCCAGCAGAACAAAGTTCCCAGTTTTCAATCCCCAGCAAAAGTCGTCAAAATTCTCGGTACTTCCCAACAGATCTTGCAAGCAGTACATGGCATTGCCCTCACAACAGAATTTACTTCTCTCAACAAAAGTTCATCAGTACTTCAACTTCAAGACATGAAGACTCACATATCCTCAGCAGCATTCACGGATTTATTTTCCTCAATCCGACAACAATACAACAAATCATCTCACATACGCATACATTGCATTCATATATCATAAACATTGATAAAGCAAATACATTGCATCATACATCACACATCACACATACAACATAACTTTTTATTTTAGATAACATTTTACCCTTTTCAGGATAAGATTAACATCTACCGTTAATAATATGCAATCTTGATACAATTCATATACGCTCCAGATACGGATGCCATCCTGATACTCATTCAGATTCAACTTCATGATACAATTCAGATACGCTCCAGATATGGATGCCATCCTGATACTTATTCAGATTCAATTTCATGATACAGTTCAGGTATGCTCCAGATACGGATGCCATCCTGATACTCATTCAAATTCAATTTCATGATATAGTTCAGACACACTCCAGATACGGATGCCATTCTGATACTCATTCAGATTCAACTTTCAGATACAATATAGATACGCTCCAAACGCGCATGCCATTTAGATATTCATTCAGATTCAACTTTCAGATACAGTTCAGATACGCTCCAGACACGGACGCCATTGTGATACTCATTCTTCCAGCTTACAAGTTACAATTCAACAAACATTCTTGGATGGCATCTACAAGCCCATCTCCAACTAAATTCTATCGCCTCTCCAAATGGCATCTTTAAGCCCATTCCCTTAACCACGCATCATCGAGTGCACATTTCTGGGCACTCTAGTGTCCAATCATCTTTCACCTTCGAGTCACGAATGGCAAAACTCGCTAGTCTAACTCTTTAGATTTAAGAAGATTGAACAGGGGAAGCTGTTGTACCCCAAAATTTTCTCTCTCATTTATCAAGATTTTTCTCACAAGATCTCTTTGACTCAAGACTGGATTAGGGCTTGACCAGCTCAAGACATCTCATCATGCACTGATAACCCAAAATTAGGGTTTGAGATTGCACAAATATTTATAGACTATCAATGCTTCATACGACTTTCAAGGACAATTATGGACCCCCAAGATTACTCATGTCAAGTTTCAAGCCTTGGATCACATTTTTGATCAGTCAATAAGACAGTTGACCTAAAAATCAGTTGTATTGGGAAAAAAGTCAACCATGGCCAATTCACAGTCAAACTTCATAATTTTTGATCCACATCAACATTTTAGACTCATATGTATCATTTGATCAAGTTTGGACCATAATTCCTCAAGAAATTTGATCAAATCATCAAAAGGGCAAAATGGTCAAAATTAGGGTTTTGACTGATAAAAGGCAATTTCTAATTTTTGACCTAGCAAATGATCAATTGGTTTGAAGCATGATTTCAAGAGTTCAATTGAATCATCTTGAACTAATGACATGGTTCAAAACATTACAAATTCATTGGATTGACAGATGAATTTTTCAGTCAACTGTATACTGAAAAATCAAACTTTGACTTTTTGGTCAAATTCAAGTGCCAAAGATCATAATTCATCAAAAACATGTCAAAATGTGAAACTTGTTCATCAAGAAATCAAAGATTGAAGATTTTGTTTTGAAATTTGAAATTTCTTAACTTAGAAATTTTTCTAAGTATAGAAAATTTCTTATTTTTTCTCAACTTTAAGCCAAATTTTCACCATGATACAAGATGATTCAAAGAAAGTTCCCAACATGAAAGTTGTAGATATCCATGAAATCTACGACTTTTATTCACACAATTTCTCCTAAAGGTGCTTGGATCTCAAGATATAATTTTGTGAATACATGCTCATGAACTAAAATAACTTAGTGAAATTTTGCCCTAGTTAGGTAGGTTTTTGACCTAACTTCATGGCAACTTTTCACCTAGTTCCAAGAGGAATCTTGGAAAGAAATTCAAAGATGAGTTATTGATCACATTGCGAGCTTTCAGAAATGTCCAAGAACTCCTTGAGATCATTCTTGAGTAGGGAGAATCAAAGAGATGAAGTTGGCAATTTCTCACTTTGATTTCAAGTCATTTCATGAAGAACAAAATTCAAATACTCAAGCATGCTGTACAATCTTCACTTTTCAGGCCTTAAACTCGTTTGTCACTCCACCATTAATGAATTGCACAATGTTTCATGCCCTAAAGCCAAGCATTCATTGCTTTGTACATGAACAATTCCATTTTTGGCACAAAGGTGCCATTTCCATTTTGATAAAGCATAACTTTTGCAACTTTTCACTCCTTGAGCCTTGCACTTGTTTTCTATGCACATAAGCAAAGCCACAACAAAGAGAAACTTGCCTGAAGCCTCTACCAAACCAGACCATGCCTGTACAACACTTAGGGACTTGTCTCCTCACCTTGCTTCAAAAACAAGAAATGTAGCAAGACATGTGATCTTGTACTTCTGAGCAAGCACAAGTCCTCCAACCTTTTGCTCTATATAAAGCCATCACTTTGCAACTAAAACCACGAATGCCCAAGCCTTGAAACACCCTAGAATCAGAAATTGCATACCAAACCTCCAAACTTGCCATTTCTGACTTGTGAACTGAATCTTCCATTCCACTCGTGCATTTTCAAGCCTTTTGCTTCCCTAAGCTTCCTTACCTTACAAGTAAACTATCCCACACCCTGAAACATCACTGTAACTCCATCTTCCCCATTGTTGAACTTCAAAAATAGAGTAACACAGGTGGACTTCTCCAGATCATTCCAGCCACCCTCAAGACAAGCTAAGCATTACATTAGCTTCCTAGAGATTCAAGGAAGCTAACATGATCATTTCCAAAAGCACGATTTCCAAAACATGATTTCCATTTTCAAGGTGAGTTTTCTGTTTTTCTAACTCTTAATACATGCATAGTTAGCTTTTCATTTATGAATATACAATGTAGACATCATTGCTACGAAACTGTACATATCCATAACTTGCATTTATTTGGCCTGAGTTTAGAGAATTTTGAGTTTGATGTTTCTGGAAAAATTAGGTTAAGATTTAGGGCCAACAAAATTATCTCTGATCTTGGACTTATAGTTTTAGTTATGCACATGGTTAGAATCGTGAAGTAAAATGCTATAATATTCATGTTATCACTTTCCATTTTTGTTGAGAGATGAAAGAGTTATAGGGAGTCCGGTTGGCTAGAGGTTGAAGATGAAGTACAGGGCAAGGAAGTGTTTTATATTATGTATTTTTGTTTTCATTTGAACTAACGGATGTACAGCCACCCCAGTGGCAAGGCAACACGCATAAATGCCTTAGGTCACGGGTTCGAGCCTTGGCGCTGCCTTATGCAATTTTCCACATTTTTTCCATCTTTTTTTTCTTGTTTGCAGCGTGGGCTTATGAGCATTGGGCCTGATATTTTTACTAACTTTCTGTCTCCAGTTTACTCGTGGCACCCCTGGCCCATATATTTTATTTAATATTTTTATTTTCATTATATTTTATCAAATATATTTTTCTTAATAATATAAAATCATGAAAAATATAAAAATGATAAATATTATATTTTGTTTATTTTATTTTATTTTCTCATAAAAAATATTTTTATTTATTTATATATTAACTATTTTTCTTAATAAACTTGTGAATTAAAATAGAATTAAGTTAATTATTTATTCTTTTTTCTCACACTCATTAATATTTTATTTTAATATATAAAAAGACTAAAATATTTCATAAATACCATTTATTATTTTCAAGACAAAAGATACAAAAAGAATACTTAAAGAAATTTTATTTTCTTTTAACAAATTAGAATTAGGGTTAATCAAAATCTTTTCTAAAAAAATAACTTCCTTTTCTTAATTAATTTAAGTTTAACCTTGACTTATTTATTAGGCTTAGTTTAAAACTTTTTCATATAAAAAAAACAAAACAAAATATTTTTTTTCTTGAATTTATATATCTTTGCATATTTAAATTGCCTTGCACATTATTTATTCCAATACTCGTATAAATTCGATTTGCTTGTAATAGATTAATTAGGTTTATATTATTGCAATCCCCATTCATAATTTGTATCCCCCCTCCTACAAAATGTTGTAATAGCGTAGTAATCTTTAAATTTTGCAATTTATCGCTTTACATAATATGCTAGTAATTAGGGTTTGTATGGTAAGATAAAATCAATCAAATAGAAAATCCTAATCCAAGACAAAATCAAGCATGAAAATGACACACTTGCACACATGACACCCTTAGGGTTATCCCACTTGGTTGCCTTATACAAAATGGCCATATTACGCATGTAAAGTGTCTTAGAAAAAACAAACAAATATAAGATCATAGACCCTCGATGACGCTATTCAAAGTTGCCTTACAAAAATGATCTTAGTCCCTAAAAAATGATAAGATACTTTGCAACCTTGCTAATCATGACTATACGATGACCCGCGCCTGTCCCGTTTGCATCCAAAGATAGGGTTGCTTACCAAATCAATAGTAAGACAACAATATCAAAGGAAAAGAAAATGAACAAGAAAGACATTTGAGTAGGTAGATTAGTTTTAGTTACTTGCTCCATTTCAAACAAATATCCATTCTATTTTCAAAACAAACACACACATTTAAAAAAATCTTACAAACTTGAAAATATTTTCAAAAAGACAAACATCTTTGTATACATTCTTATGAACGAGAATCATTACAAAGGTTGCCTAAACAATGGCCTCTTTTCCAAAATACTTTCAAAATCACACAAAACACAATTTCAAACAAAAGCAAGTGATCTAGCAAGTAACTAAGAGCCCATGGAAAACCATAGATGAAAAGGGTGCTAATACCTTCCCTTTTCATAATCTACCCCCCGAACTCAAGAAACAATCTCAAAGGTCTTTCCTGTGCTTTTTCATCTTTCCTTTTGGATAAAAGAAAAGTAGGTGGCGACTCTTGCTAACCGCAACATTTGCAATAAAACACAAAACCTTCAAGTCAGTTCTCCCACCGTATCACAGAACTGAACCAACAGAGGTCTTGATTTATCTTTGAATGGATAAGAATCAGAAAAATCTTAGTGTCGATTTAACTGAACCAGAAAAAGGTCTTAGATTATCTTCAACTGGAATAGGAATCAGAGAGATCTTAGTGTCGATCTGACTGAACAAGAGAAAGGATCTACTTGAAAAGAATCTGTAAAAAATGGTTGATTCAAACTGAACCAGTAGAGGTCTTGATTTATCTTTGACTGGATAAGAATCAGAAAAATCTTAGTGTCGATTTAACTGAACCAGAAAAAGGTCTTGGATTATCTTCAACTGGAATAGGAATCAAAGAGATCTTAGTATCGATCTAACTGAACTAGAGGAAAATATTGAATTAACTTTGACTAGAATGGAAATCAGAAAAATCTTAGGGTCGATTCAACTGAACCAGACAAAAGTCTTGGAATATCTTCAACTGAAATAGAAATCAGAGAGATCTTAGTGTCGATCTGACTGAAACAGAGAAGGTCTTGTGAGGGCATCTTTCTGAGGAAGATCCTGAGATAACCCTTTGTTATACGTAGATTATGAGAAGACTACCAGGTCATATAAGTAGTCAAAGGTGTTTTTTGATTTGGTCTTTTCCTGAAAAAGGTAAAGAGTTAGTCATATGCAATGTTATGATGTATGAAATGCATTGTGATGATGTTCTCAAAATAAATGAGATTATGATGTATGTGATGTGTATGCGCATGCCATGATGTATGAATATGGGATGCTATTGTGATATTTCCCAGTCTGGGAAAATAAATCCTGGATTACTGCTGGAGAGTATTGGGAAGCTGAATCCTTCATTTCCGCTGAGGATGATGAATGTATATGATTTATCGGGGATTCCCTCTTTCTGTTTGAGGATATTCTGCCGGGGATTGACTCTGCTTGAGAATAACTCTGTGGAGGGAGAATACTTTGTTGGAAGGTTCTGTCGATGTAGAGAAATAAACTCTGTTGGGGCATGAGCTTCCATAGTTAGAGAAATAAACTCTAATCGGGAGGGGGTTTTATAAACTATTTGGAATTATAAAACTCGGCCGGGGAGAGCAGATTTCAGCTCTCTGAAGGAACTTGCTGGAGGAGATAGTTCCTGCTTGGGGAAGAAGAAATCAAAACTCTAGGTTGTTTCTACTATGTGGGGAACATATACGTCACGGGGTCGTATGTAATGGTGACTTCGTCTCAAAATGTCTCTGCCCCTGTACCTGTTGGAAGGAGTAACTGTCAGGACTACAAATGACTTTTTAGACTTTGCCCCGTTTCTTAAAGTCATTAGCAACTGTCTTTCTGTTTTTTATGCAAGTATTTGTGATCATATTCAAATGCATATGTCAAAAATAAGAATTGGACGTTTTTGCAACAAAAAAGAAAAATAGAAAACAAATAGTTGTGTACTTTCAAAGAAATGAATTGTATTGATTTCTGAAGTTTGCCTATAACAAACATTTTGTACAAAGAGACTGACATTCTAGTAGGAGAACACCATCGTAAAAAAATGAAAACTACACAAAACAGTGTATATATAGAAAACATTTATGTTAATAATCCCATTGAGTTTCAATTCTACTATTTCCTCTATGTCTTTGAGCGTCTCATCGCTTTGCTACTCGTCCGAAGGTGACTGGATTGATCAATACCGTTTGAGCTTGGTAGTTGATACTGAAGTCTGATTGCAAGGTGATCCAATGGGACATAGTTATATGCTTCAAATCCCTAACTTTTTCCTGGACCTCCCTTTCGGGTTTTCAGTCCACCGGGATACCATTTTTTTTGCCCAAGCTGCCTTTTCAGGTTTTCAACTTGCCGGGTGTACAGTTTTTTTGTTTTTATCCCTAATTTTGCCCGAACCTTTTTGGTTCGCCGGGATGCCCCTTATTTTTTCCTAGGCCAGACAACCTAGCGGGTCTTTATTTACGCGTAGCATCTTATCACTATGTCCGCATTAACAGGGTGAGGAAGGTCGTCACCATCCATGGCGAAATATATGATTTTGATTAAAAATGGCCCTTCGTACGTGGGATCCCATTTTCCCCTGGGATCACCTTGTGGCAGTATGATGCGCTTGATTACCAGATCACCCACTTGATATACCTGACATCTGACCTTTTTGTTGAAAGCCTCGATCATCCGTTTTTGATACATTTGACCATGACAGACAGTAGTAAGCCTTTTCTCATCAATCAGATTCAGTTGATCTTCGTTCAAACCCGCATCCTTCATGATCCTCAAAGAAGGGACTTGGACCTCAATAGGTAGGAAAACCTCCATACCATATACCAGTGAATAAGATGTTGCCCTTGTTGACGTACGTGCTGAGGTGCGGTAACCATGAAGAGCAAATGGTAATATCTCATGCCAGTCTTTGTATGTCCCCGTCATCTTCTGTATGATTTTCTTAATATTCTTGTTAGCAGCCTCCACAACACCATTCATCTTCGGCCGGTAAGGGGAAGAATTATAATGCTGGATTTTGAATTGTTTACAGAGTTCGGTGATCATTGTATTGTTGATATTTGTACCATATTCTGTGATGATTCCCTCTGGAACACCATATCGACAAATCAAGTTATGCTTGATAAACTGCGCCACAACATTCTTGGTAACAGTAGCAAAAGAGGCAGCCTCAACCCACTTCGTGAAGTAATAAATGGCCACTAGGATGAAGCTATGCCCATTGGAAGCGGTAGGTCTAATATCTCCGATCATGTCAATGCCCCACATTGCAAAGGGCCAGGGAGCCGTCAAGACAGTCAAGGGAACCAGAGGTACACGCACTTTATCAGTATAGATCTGGCATTTGTGACAAGTTCGGGAATGCTGATAATAGTCTACTTCCATAGTGGACCAATAGTATCCTGTGCGTAGAATCTTTTTAGCCATGGCGTGTCCACTAGAATAGGTGCCAAAGGTACCTTCGTGTAAATTTGTCATAATCCTCTCTTCTTCACTCATGACTATGCACCAAAGTAAAGTAGAGTCATGGTTTCGCTTGTAGAGGATTCCATTATTGAGGAAGAACTTTGCGGAGAACCTTCTCAGAAATGTTTTATCATTGACAGATGCCCCCTCAGGGTATTCTTGAGCCTCAAGATACCTCTTCACTTCATAAAACCAAGGTTTGTCTGCTAATTCTTCAGTGTCAATCTCGTAGCAGTATGCTGGTTCATCCAACCTCTCAATAGTGATTCGAGGAGCCTCGTTGTCCCACTTGACCTTGAACTTAGATGACATAGTAGCTAGCGCGTCCGCTAACTGGTTCTCTTCTCGTGGGAAATGTTCAAAGGTGACCTCTTCAAAGTGTGGAAGCAATGTCAGCACATGTTCTTTGTAAGGGATGAGATTCGGGTGCTTCGTGTCCCACTCTCCTTTAATTTGGCTTATTACCAAGTCTGAATCCTCGAAAATGCTCAAGAACTTGATCCTCAGGTCAATAGAAGCTTTGAGGCCCATGATGCATGCTTCATACTCCGCTATATTGTTGGTACAATTGAAACATAATCTGGCGGTGAAAGGAGTATGACAACCCTCGGGAGATATAATTACAGCGCCGATGCCATTGCCGAGTGCGTTGGAGGCTCCATCAAAAACCATAGTCCATCGGGATCCTTCCTCAGGTCCTTCATCCAGTCCAGGTTCTTCATAGTCAGTCACTAGTATAATATTTTCATCCGGGAATTCAAAGTTCATGGACTGGTAGTCATCCATGGCCCGATGAGCTAAATGACCAGCTAGCACACT
The DNA here is from genome assembly GCA_948472305.1 of Vicia faba. Lineage (NCBI taxonomy): Eukaryota > Viridiplantae > Streptophyta > Magnoliopsida > Fabales > Fabaceae > Vicia > Vicia faba. The sequence goes on from OX451739.1 coordinate 412,170,123, forward strand.
TCCCTTGATTACTTTCTGGGTCGTGTATTGAATATCGTATTCGGTCAAGATCATTTTCCATCTTGCTATTCTTCCAGAGAGAGCGGGCTTCTCGAAGATGTACTTGATCAGATCCATCTTATATATCAATAAAGTAATGTGGGTCAACATATGCTATCTCAGTCGACGAGCAGCCTATGCCAAAGCGCAACAAGTTTTCTCGAGTAGTGAGTATCTTGTCTCACAGTTGGTAAATTTTTTGCTAAGGTAGTATATTGCATGCTCTTTTTGACCGGGCTCGTCATGCTGCCCCAACACACATCCCATTGAATTATCTAACATTGTTAAGTATATTATCAAAGGTCTTCCTTCAATCGGAGGCGTCGGAATTAGAGGCTCTTGAAGGTATTCCTTGATTCTCTCGAAGGCGGTCTGGCATTCATCATTCCACTTTACCACTTGATCTTTCTTAAGGAGTTTGAAGATTGGATCACAAGTAGCAGTTAAATGGGAAATGAACCTGGACATGTAATTTAGGTGTCCTAAGAAGCCTCTGACCTCCTTCTCAGTGTGAGGATTCAACATCTCTTGTATAGCCTTCACTTTTGCAGGGTCTACCTGAATGCCCTTGTCACTGACAATGAAACCTAGCCGTTTACCAGACCTTACCTAGAAGGTGCACTTGTTCGGATTTAACCTTAGCTTGTTCGTCTTCAACCGATCAAACAACTTTTATAGATGATCAAGGTGTTCTTCCTCAGTTTGAGACCTGGCTATCATGTCATCAACGTAGACCTCTATCTCATGGTGAATCATATCATGGAACAAAGCTACCATGGCTCGCTGATAGGTTTCCCCAACGTTCTTCAACCCAAACGACATCACTTTGTAGCAGAAAGTGCCCCATTGTATGACGGAGGTTGTCTTCTCCATGTCTTCAGATGCCATTTTGATCTGGTTGTAACCAAAGAAACCGTCCATGAAGGAAAATATCTTATGCTGCATGGTGTTGTCAACCAAGAAGTCAATGTGGGGAAGCGGAAAGTCATCCTTGGGGCTTGCCATGTTCAAATCTCGGTAGTCCACACACATCCGTACCTTGCCATCCTTTTTAGGCACCAGGACTAAGTTAGCAACCCAATGGGGATAAGAGGTGACAACTAAGAACCCAGCATTGAACTGCTTCATAACCTCTTCTTTGATCTTCTCTGACATTTCAGGGCGCATGCGACAGACCTTCTGCTTTACCGGAGGGCAATCTTCTTTAGTTGGCAGACGATGGACCACAATATCCGTGTCCAGCCCTGGCATGTCTTCATATGACCAAGGAAAGATCTCGACATAATCATGCAACATCTATATCAACCGCTGTTTGACACTAAGCTCCAAATTTGCACTGATCTTGACTTCTTTTCTGTCTTCCTCTGTGCCCAAGTTTATTGTCTCAACTGGCTTTTCATGAGGCTGTATAGCCCTCTCTTCCTGCTGTAACAGTCTGGCAAGTTCTCCAGGTACCTCACAATCTTCCTCACCTTCGTCCTCGGCTTGGTTGATCGGATTTTCAAAGTCATAACCAGCAATAGAAGAACTGTTATCAATGGGATCCAAAGTGGATATGGATCTACAGTTTGATACGTGGGTGTGTGTAAGAGCATAACTGTATAGACAAGGTAAAAAGTAGAAAAGAAAAACAGAGAGCGCAAAATTTGTATGCATAAACGTCCAATGCTTTATAAATGCCATATGAAATTAAAACATGATAACCCTCACAAATAAACCATTGTGCCCCGGGTAAGACACATGACCAAAAGTTTATATTGTTTATTACATATCCAAAAACAAGGAAGATAATTACTTCTGAATAAAAGTAACTGGTACAAAGTCTTTTGTCTTCCAGTTACTGAGTCCACCGTTGGTATTAGGGAAGATCCAACTATCCATGTCATCGTCACTATCACTGTCTTCTAGAGCGTTGACCTCGTGATTGCTGATGCGTTGGGGAGGTCTTCCAGCACGAGCACGACGAACATCCCTTTGAGCCCCTAAAGAGAAACCCAAACCAAACTTATCAGACTTGTATGGAATATCAAAGAGTGCCACTGCACTCGATGGAAACATGCAGCGCATTATTGTGTTTCCTCCCTCTTGGTGTTAGATCAGCATCAGAAAAACCCAAACTGTTATCAGCTGTCAAACTGGCTACGCAATCTTCAAATTAATCAGCAGAGGTTTCTTGTGGCACGTGGGCAGTTTTAAGGAATTCCACCAAAGCCTTTGCATGAGCTTTGGAGAATAATAGTAAGGCTAGCATAGAAATCTTGGAAGGGGTTTGCCCCAGTTGTTCGACCATATTGTAGTCACTCTTCTTTATAATATTCAAAATTTCTTCCATTTCCTTCTTGGAAGCTTCTGGGATAGATACTGATTGCGTCTTCGTCTGGACGGGCTCATTCAATATGTCTTTTCCCCGAGTCTTGGCCGACTCGGTGATAGGGGTGTCAGCGGGGGTAATCACAGGAATTACAATAGTGGTATCAGCAGGAACAAAAGTAGGAATGGTCACAGGACTAATAACAACTTTTGGAGGAGAAATCTCAGGGGAGAACACTCTTCCACTTCTTATTATTTTGCTGGTTCCAACAATGTTGCCAATGTCGGGATCAGCATTTTCAGAAACCTGGTCTTCAATAGCCAGTAGGTATTGCTTGACACTGTGGTAGTAGATGTCACCACCATAGTTCCAGGGAACAATTTTGTCAGAGGAGTACAGGATTGGCCCTTTCCAGTTGGTAGAACCATTCTAGTTTAGTTCCGGATAGACTATCCTGAAAGAAGTGGACCCATAAGTCCTTATCAGTAGTGTGAGGCTAGATCTTCCTCACATAAGATCAAAGGTGCATCTTGGGACATGAAACCCCATCATGTTTGGCGAACACCGGCACCTTGAACTTTTGCGGGATGACAACCCCAGAGACCAAACCCAACTCTTCAAAATCTAGACCTGGTACCTTCCGGACCTCCATTGCATTCAAACGGTCCTCCAGCTGGTTGTATTTTTCATCAGCAGGAGGATACTGTTCCTTATCATAGTCAGATTCATCATCATATTCTTTTGGACTGGAGTCTTCCTCTCTTGTTTCCTCCTCTTGATTGTTTCCTTTCTTTGATGAAGTTATTAGTTCAGAGGCTCGCCGCAATGGTCCTCTGATCCTTCTTCCCAAGTTCACCACACCAGCTGGTTTCCTTGGCTTCTTCTTTTCTTTAACAAGCAGGGCTTTCAGTTCTTCTTGCCCCTTGGTCAGAGCCATGATCATCTGTTGAAACTGGACATTCTGAGTCTGTAGATCCTTCACTGTTTGATCTAGATCCATTGCTGAAATAAACAACGAAGAGCATGAGAGACCTGCTTTGAAACCTGTTTATGCAATGATATGTATGATATATGTATGCAATGTTTTCAAGGATTTCTAAGACTCAAATTTGTTTAAACAGAAAGAGACAAATGTTAATTGTATTAAGATATTTTATTAATCATAATAATGCCTTTTGGGCTCACAAAGGGAACAAAGCAACAATAAAATTCTCCAAGCAAAAGAAGACTCAAGTTTCCCATAGGCGCATCCTCTTTGGTGTAATGTAGGGATTTATATTCCTCTCCTCGTGAAGTAACCGTGTGAGCTCTAGAACCTTCTTCTCGCTGGCGTAGAATTGGGTTTCAAAGGTATCCCGTTCTTCTTTGAGTTGGATCCAGGACTTCCGTAGCTCCTCAAAATCAGTTGGCATATCAGAATGAAGAACAACGCAAGGAGTGTCTCCTTTAGAAATTGGCTCCACAATCACAGGTAAGATGGCAGGGGAAGGCATCATAAGACATTGAGAATGAGCTCGCACCCATTTGAGGTAAGTCTCAAGAGGGATGGAATTCTTGCGCCCTAGTGTCTTGCTATCAACCCTGTTTATCATCTCCCAATCTCGAATGAACCTCTTGCGATAACCCTGAATATAATTCTCATAGTCAAACGTGATTCCTTGGACGAGTGTGTCGTCGGGACCATCCCTTCTAGCGTAACCAAACTGTCGCAACACCGAACAAGGATTATAAGTGATTCCTCCCTTAATGCCCAAGAGAGAGACATTAGGGAATTCCCCATAGCGATCAATGATGGTGACACTCTCCAAGGACCGAGAACACCAATGAATATCCAAATGTGTAAGGGACATCAGCCTATGAGACAACCTCATACCCTGCTCATTTCTTAGAATAGATCGGGGTAGGTGCGAAATAAACAACCTATCCAAAAGAAGAGTGCAACACATAAGGTTCCCTCTTCTCTTTAGAGTGCGAGTATGCAGGGAGTGTAGAATTTCCCCAAGTAAAGTAGGCACCAGATTATGAGACAGAAAAATCTTAACCGCATTCACATTTATGATTTGGTTTGTGTTAGGGAATATTACCATCCCATAGATGAGAAGGGCCAACACTTCTTCAAAAGCTTGTAAATCCATGCTATCCCAAAAATAGTGAGCTTTATCAAATAGAAATTTGACTGGAAATCCTTGGACAGCTCTTCTGGTTTCCCAATTTTCCACTACATCAGAGCGTTGTAAAGACAGAGCTTGAGAAACCTCTTCAGGCTTTGGGTCTCTTTCCGTACCATTGAATGGTAGCTGATTAAGGATAGGTACCCCCAATAACTGAGAAAACTCCTCCATAGTAGGCACTAACTGGTAATCAGGGAATGTGAAGCAGTGATGTAACGGGTCAAAGAATTGAAAGAGAACCTTTAACATTTCTTCATCAGGGTTTGAAGTTACCAAGCTGAGAAGTCGACCATGTTTTTCAGTGAAGGGAGAGCTTTCAGGAATCCTTGATGCTAACTCCTTGAGTTGAGGATGCACTTTCACAAGGTTGATTTGGATAGTGTTCCTGCGAGCGGATGTCATGTCCTACAAAAAAAGACAAAGATAAGCCCTAGAAAATCCTTGAAATGGTTAGTATGATATGCCATGTTATGATGTCATGATTATGCCAATAAATCACATATATAGCAAGCACAAGAAAATCACACCAAGACCTTAGGTTTAAGGCTTGCATGGGTTTTAAGGTCATACCCTCTTGAAGTTGGATTGATTCAACCTATCCTATAAATAGTAACCGGGTTCTAAGGGATCTCAATATCACTGATCTTTCCCATAAATTTTGTTCGATAGGAAACTGACTTGCAACCAAACAAAACTCGGGAGTCAAACCTCAATGAGTGTAGCATTGAGTATCTGCCGACCTTGGGAATACACCAAAGACGACCATCTCTCTACGTCCTAATGGCCAAGTTGTTAATTTAAAGGTTCTAAGGTCAGTTGACGCTTCATGACACCATGAAGCGGCCCCGTATTCTCCTTGATTAACTCAAGGGCTACCAGTACTAACCAAAGTGTCGCATCAACATAGCCATCGCTTCAACCGTGTTGGTATACCCCTCACAATTTCCATGATCTATTGCTACTTACCTAAAAGGTTTCCCCAGATCTGGGTGTAGGATCTATAGTAACCCAAACATTACCCTTAAAAGTAAAGCAATCAAACAGACAAAGCAAACATTTTAGAAATAATCTAGACCCTAAGGTAAACCCCACTTTATAATACTCCCCATCAGAGTCGCCAGTTCTGTGATACAGTGGCATAACCGACAGTTTAATACTGGTTTGCGTTTTTTGTTTGCAAATGTCACGGTAAGCAAGAGCCGCCACCGGCTTTTCTTTTGTCCAACAAAGTAAAGGGTGAAAAGAATAGAAAAAGACCTTTTTAGAGATTTTATGAGTAAGGGGGGTAGATTATGGAAAGGGAAGGTGTTAGCACCCTTTCCATCCGTGGTTTTCCACGGGCTCTTAGGTACTTGCTCATTTTTGAAAACTGTTTATGTTTGTTTGTTTTGAAAGATTTTGTTTGCTTTATGGTAACTCTTGTATCAGTCCTCAAGAGTGTGATAAAGTGTTTTTTTGAAAAGTATTTTGAAAAGTGTGTAAATTTGAAAAAGAGAATCAGGTTTGAGCAAATACCTAACAATTATCTACCTACTCGAAAAAGGATGTTATTTTCCTCCCACCCTTTAGATAGTGTTATCCTACTATTAGTGAGTAGGTAGCCCCATTGTTGGATGTTGAGGGACTATCGAAAGGGACAATTATGGTCATTGAAGGCAACATGTAAGGATACCTTAGCATTTCGAAGGGTCTGTCATCATATAGGCAACATCGAGGGACAAGATCATTTCTCGTAGGCAACTCGAGGGACATTAAGGGACCATGATCTTTATGATGACTTTTAAACTGAGGGTCTTTGCTAAGATATCCCTATGTTCGAGGGACATGACCATTTCCAAAGGCAACCAAGTGAGGAGTACCCTAAGAGTGCAAGTGTGTAATAGTGATTTTTTCAGATATTTATCTTATGTTAGTGATCGAATGATTAATTGATTAATCTTGTCATGCACGTCTAAGTTACTAACAATTTATATACAGGCATATAACAAATATAAAGCGAGAAATAAAGTCCTACAACTATTACAAGGCTTAGGGACAGTTACAGTTATATCTAACTTAAAATGTAAAGTTCGGAAAATGAAAATCCTAATTAGGGCTATTACAATCCATAGGCAGATACATAATAATATAAAATGCGCGCACGATAAAAGAACGTCTAAAAACCTAGTAGAAAATTCTTAGTAAAGAAAAATATTTTTGTTTTGTTTTTTGCTAAGAGAATGATTAATTCTAAATTTATTTTTAATTAAGAAAATAAAAGTTGAATGAAATGAATCCTAATTCTAATATTTTTTGTAATTTTTATTAAGAAAAAAGCTTAAATTAAAAAAAAAGAACCTAAGTCTAATTTGATTTTAAATTGCATTAAAATAATTAATTAATTAATTTTAGAAAGAACCTAAATCTATTTATTATTTATTTGATTTTTTTTATATGTAAAAAAAATAATTAAAAAGAAGTAAAGAAAATAAGATAAGTAAAAGGCATCAGAACATGGATAGCGTGATCTAAAAAAAAAACTAAACCCAGAAAGTGGCAAACTCAGAGCCAGCACGAGAATTAATACATGTAGCTTCTGGAAGGCCCATCATGAGTACTCAAATATAGAGCACTTGATCTGACTCTGATGTTCTAATGGTGATAATTTGATGACGATGATCTGATGCACCTGATCTGATAACACATGATCTGATAGTGAATGCCTGGATCTGCAATAAACTGATTATAAAGAGCAAAATGCAAGATCTGGGTATTGAACCCATATCTTTTCATTATACGCGCTCCCCTTCACTAGTTGGACCTGTTTATCAATTGTTATTACAAATGAACATACAAAATATAGGTGATTCCAGATCATCAAAAACTGCACGCGCTAATGTCAGAGTCTACTAAAAGGATGCCATACAGGGGTTGTTGGAGTCAGCCCATTAGAGCTAACCTTCTGGTTGTATGCTCCGATGGGCTCAGAATCAGCGTGGAATTTGTGGTCTGTCTAGTCCATAATCAGAGCATGCGCAAACACGTTAGGACAAAACAGAACACTAGCTTTAGAAGATGAAATTAGAGAATATACCTATGATCAGTACTTGGATCTGTGGTGTTGATGCTACCCCTGGAGATTTCAGAATCAGAATGTGGACGCCTGTTTGGGCTTAAAAGCACCTGCAAAGCGTGTTTCAATGGGGGCACTTTTGAATTTTTAAGCATTGTGGTATGTTATTTTTTCGGTGGCAGCGCGCGCGTGTATTCTTCCCTCCTTCTCTCTCTAGCCTCTTTGATTTGTGTTTGACGTCTTGTATTTATAGGTGGTGGAGGGGACAAGAAAATGGGGAAAGAAACACGACTTTAAAGACCAGTCATTAAACATAGCTTTGAAAACAGAATCAGACACATTAAAAGATTTCTATTTTGAGAACTCTCATGCCTTTCTGAGATTCTGAATGAACCTGGACAGGTGAGGGTTGGCGCCTCATACGAATTTGACTTGCTCAGAGTTTTTCCTTATCAGAACTTCTTCAATCAGCCGTTCAAGCATTGTTCTCATTGATGACTCTGATTTCTGACTTAAATTTTTCAGAGTTTTCCTTACCAGAACCTCTTCAATCATCCGTTCAAGTGTTGTTCTCATTCATGACTCTGATTTCTGACTCGAATTGTTCAGAGTTTTCCTTATTAGAACTTCTTCAATCATCCTTCCAAGCGTTGTTCTCATTGATGATTCTGGATTCCAGTTTGAGACGCTCAGAACATTCCTTGTTAGAGCAACCAGAATTTAAACGTCAGAACTTCTGAGCTTAAAACACCTCACACCTTCAAATTTTTATACTTTCTTTAAACAAGTGTTTGTAGCTAACTATGTAAGGAAGGGTCTTGAAGAAAATGAGAGGGAAAATTTTGGGGTACAACAACAGGCGTCGAGCTTATAAAGTAAAACAAGTATGTTTTATTGTTTTCATTTTGTTAGTTTAGGTATTTGAATGCAATTGTATAAATAAATTTAACTCAGACTAGTTCTTAAATTTCATATCTTCACTTTTAAACTTGTTTAGACAATTTCATTTGGTATTTTAATATGTGTATATTATTTGTGTTCATTTTTGTGTTTGTCTTTGAGGTTGTTATGAATATCTTAAGGATATTGAGGTGATTTATCAAGTTTAATCGTTTTGACTTGCGAATGCATGGTGATGATTTTGTTAAGGTTTTGTACATGTTTGAGGTATGTGTTTATCGCTTTCTATACTTTAGCATATTCATGATACTTAGACTTTTTACAATTTTTATGTCACTCATTATTTTGTATACTTGTTCATTTGTGAATCACTTTAGTTCCTACCCTTTTGTGAGGCAACTTTCCATTGTTCACATATGTTGGAGGCCATAATTCTTATTTTAACTGGATTTTATTATGCTTAATCTTTTGTTTGTGTTGATTGTATGAATGCATGAAAGTGATCAAGGCATTTTGTTTCCTTTGAGCACAACTACCTAGCCAAATAGTCAATTCACATTGTGAGTGTGTGATCATTAGTATCCCCTTTTGAGATTTTTGTCAATGTCCATGTTGTTTTTGCTAAATGCTTGTCTATGAGTGTTTCGTTCTCATTTTTGTATGGACATTGATTCTTTGTTTTCTTGAACCCTTAACTATGATTTATAGTTTTAATTTTTGTCTTGCCTTAGAAATTATGGAGTATTCATATTATGATGATGGTTGAATTCAAGTTGGGGAGAGGAATGTTTATGTGATCTTATGTGTATTACTATGAAGTTGTGAAAAAGAAGAAAAAAATGTAAAAAAGAAGTGACAAGAAAAAGAAAGAAAAAAGAGTTTTTTTTTTTGAAAAACAAAAACAAAAATAGTTAGAATAATTGTGCGAATAAGTATTGTGATTGGTTTGAGAAATTTGGAATGAAGAATAAGTTTGATCGGAATCGTGTTGCTTGAGCCTTTGTGAGTTTATCACTCCTTTAGGTTAAGGCGAGTTTTTGTTTCGATTAGCTTTAGGACTTATCCCTTGTTTGTTAACCAAGCCACATTACAACCTTGAAAAGCCCTTGTGATTCTTGCTTTTATGTCTTCAACATGAATTTTTGAATGAGTTTATAATTTAATCTTTTGTTTGCAAGGTTGTTGGATGAGTGAAAATACCTCATTTTTGTGTGTTTGTCATCTACCGATGATTGTTTTTGCTAGGCGTGATTCATTTGTGAAATAGTGTTGTTTTAGAATGTTTGGCATGATTTGTATTTAGCATTTGTTTCGTGTTTATGTTATAGTCATAGTTTAGTGGTAAGTGTTTACTTTGTGTGTATTGTTTTTAATTTGAACCACTGCATTTGTTTTATGTTTTCAAAACTTTTCGATTCGTGATTCTTTGGTTGATCATTTTTGCTTATTTGAGTTTTTAGCCTTGTTAGAGGACAAACAAGTTCAAGTTGGGGAGAGTTTGATAAGTACAAATTGAAGTTATTTTTGTATATACTTTTCGTTGGACTTATCGACTCTTTATGGTTAATATCGGTTGAATAAACCCAACTTTTGTGTAAATTCATTTAGTTTGTATATATTTGTCTTTTTGTGTATATAGTGTATCGTTTGATAGTTTTGTATTCATTTTGTAGGTATTAGTTGCATTGTTGGAGCATTGAGGAATAAAGTCCAAATGGAGCTCCAAGATGTGCATTTGATCAATAAAGGAATAAGGTAAAAGAGAGAGCCAAGTAAAGTTGTACAGAGAAAGCAACAAAAGGTGCTAGGCTGATATGCATCGTCGGGCGATGGTCGGGCAAGGACCATCACGTCTGCGTCGCTGGATGATGGTGGAGCAAGAATGAACCAGTTTTCCATTTGGGCCTGCCTTACTTCGTTGCTGTGTCGCCAGGCGAGGAATAAAGGTGTCGTTGGGCAAAGCTTTATGTCACCGGGTGATGGAAGATATTTGTGGCCATTTTCCTACATGGCGTAGTCTGGGCCAAGAGTTTAGGTAGCTTCGCCGAGCAACGTGTTTGTCTCGTCGAGCGACGGCCACAGAACAAATTTTCTTTATAGTTCATTTTCAATTCATTTTGGAATTTTATTTTTTTGGGATGGTTTTTGTTCTCCTAACTTCATCAACCTCATTTTTGTACTGGATTAGCTTAGATAACAACTATGGACCTTGCTCATGGATGATCTGGAGTTGATTTCTCTTCGACCGACTCTGACAATCCGGTAGATTTGTGGTTCATTTCTCTTCTTCTTTGTGTATTCTTTATGTGTTGAGTTTGTACATATATTTACTTTTAACTCATATATATTTGTCGCCCATGGCGTTGTATAAAACTTGCTTTACAAATCTCTGTCGATTATTGTCCTGGATTTTTGCTATGTGCTTGGGATTTGGGTTGTTATAGACATATATTACTTGAACTCTTATCTAGGATGGTTGTCTAATAGTGTCTAGATTCTAGAGATATATTTAATGATATTATTCACTTAGGGTGTCTGTGATTAATGCCTCTATGCTGGTTGTGTTGGCAGAGAGATTGTTAACACAAGTGGTCTGGTTGACTTCTATGTTGTTGAGGTGGTTGAGATATTATTGTCGAGGTGATACAGTGGGTGTTGTGTTTGACATGTGATAACATTGACGTGTATTGTAGGTTGAGTATAACTCGTCGATAGGTTTAAGTCTACGAAGAGTGAATTATATGCATGCTTGGTAAGTTTCTCCTTGGAAGAATGAATTTATTTTCTTGTCAATAGTTTTTACCTTTCCTTACATACAACCCATTCAACCCACCTAACTCATTAACGAATGATTTGTCAAACGAAAAATCGATACCAATCTTTGTGAACACGAAACAGTATAACCTATATCACCCGGTAAAATTAATACTTTACTTTTTGCTTGCCACTTTACAGCTTCAGCAATGTTCCACACTTGAATTAGGTTTGTGGTATTCTTTTTATAAATATTGTCTGGTATGGATTTGGACCTAAAAAATGCAGCAGGGCAGCTGCTAAAATTATGCATAATAATATGTATTCAATGAAGTGTTTCCTAAAATGTATCAACATTTAGAAAAACAAAATAACCTTAAACTTAAACAGAATATTTGATTCCTCAATCTTGGATGCCACATATGATTACTTAATATTCTCAGAATATTATATAATCATTACTTAAACCAAATAAATCCAATCTGGAAAATTGTAACAGACAAGATGTCGAGACTTCGTGATAGGGCATCTTGTTCAACATGTTGTCAAGTTAGTTTTACCAAAATTAATGTCAATCATAAAAATAAAGAATTGACATTATCATTAAGACTCGTATAATAAGAAGCTTTGTATCTACCATCTTGATTGAAGATCCTGCATTTATTCACCAGCATAGGAAACTGGTGAATCTCAAGATACCCAATACCCTGTTTGATCTCTGGACACAGTCTATTCTTAAACTGGATGCATTTCAACACCTCAGCTGCTGGGTTATTGTAATTCAGACAAAACTTCACTAGTTCCTCGAAGCTAGCACCATACTCAACAACCATCAAACTGCCTTGCTTTAGCTCAAGGAATTTGATCTCCTTCTTACCATGCACATCTTCAGGAAAGTACTTATTCAGAAAAGTAGTTCTAAATACAACCCAAGTAATCTCTGTATCCAGAATATCCATCATCTAGCATGCATTATTCCACCAGTCCTCGACTTCTTCTTCTAACACGTGAGTGCTAAATTGTACCTTATGATCCTCCATGTAGATCACCACTCAAAAAATATTTTCAATCCCCTTAAGCCACACTTGTGCACCATATTCATCGTGCCTGCCCTTGTATATCATGGGATTGTTCCTCTGAAACCTTCCCCAAGCATGAGCTTCATCATTATTCCCTACAACATTAAGTTGATCTACACAACCTGAGCAACAACCTGCAAAGCAAAGCAGCAACAATCGCATCATCATTCCTTCTAGCCATACTATGCATATAGACAACCAACGTTAGAAAAGACAACATATCGAAAGTGTACTCACACTAATTGACCGACAAGACATGGACATCATATAAAACTCTGGTCGGACGGACCGACCTGCTCTGATACCACTAATGTAACACCCTTCTAAACCCCAAAATTAATTCACGAATAAATTGATAAATAAATCAACACAAAGCACCAACAAGGGTGTTACATTGTCATACAATTATCTTATACAAACACTTTGCTTCGTAACACGGGTTTTCAAAATGTTCATAGCCACTATTTCTTTAATAACATCAACTTATAAATTTAGACTTCACAGCGGAATCTTAGTCTCAATCATAACTTCATTTATTTCATCAAAAACATCAAGACCTTTTAGTATTATCCAAGGTTAACATCAAAATAAATTCAACAAATAACAAAACACATGAGAGATATTTTAAACAAACTACAAACTTCAAAACTCAAGCGTTCCCAAACCTCGATGTTACATATCAGAGCAAGATCCTCTTTCTTCAATGGAAAAACATACTAACTAACTCCAAAGCTATCCTCACGCTTCTATGAGCTATTCGTGGTCATCTGCACGTTAGCCACATGGAGGCAACATTCAAACAGAAAGGGTGAGTGATCACAAATCATTACAAAAGATATACATAATAGATATAGTAGTTACAACAAAAATCATCAAGAAATCCATATATCGTCATACATCACATACTACACTCATATTTTCACATCATTAATCCATTCAAAACATCATTATATCCTCAATTAAATAATCAAAATCAAATCATCACTTAAGCCACAACATTATCAAGACATTATTAAATTAATAATCATATAACGACACAAAGTATGCAATTCAATAACATTGACTCATGCGTGTGGTACCAAACTTCACTGATGAACACTGGGTCATCACCCTCCAAAGATCCCCACCATAGGATCGATTCTCGCTTGGAACTGAAATGCATCACAATAAAGCACTCAATCCACACAATGGGATTGATGCCTTCACTGGACAAATACTCCAACAACATGAGTGGACCAACGTCCTAACATATGTCATAATGTATGATGCACACCAATATTAACACTTCGACCACGGCTAGTCAATTGCATCATCATTCATGTAATCATCATATAAACATTCTTCACATAACATGTATTCACCCCCAAACATGCTTATCATCAACTCCATTTAACACATCATACATTCCTCATAGTACAACATACAACATACTCACAATAATCGACATATTGTACGAGCATACACAATGTTTCATTAACACATATTCATATAAATTCATCATAGAATAATCATGGAAAAATACATCATGTTACTCATTTTAATCCATACAAACAACAGAAAAACAAAATTTGCAATAGTCCACTCGCATGAGGCTCACCTGGCGAAGCAGTATGCTTAAAAGAGGTTCGTCTGGCGATGCAAAGGCTCGCTCGGCGACGGGTCCTCACTCCGTGCTCTCCCAGCGATGCAAAGGCGCTTCACTTATTTTCCAGGAGCATGCAATTTTCAAGTTCCCTCGCCAGACGCTCTCCCAGCGCTGCTAAGGTGAAATCGCTTCACCCGGTGATGCAAGAAACTCGCCCGACAATGGCTTCGTGACAAGAACTTCTCATTGCGATTCTTGCATCAGTCCAATCCAAATTTCATTCGATTTTCATATTAGTACTGTCCCAATTCACCAAAAATCATCATATTATCATACAACACCAACAAAAACACAATTCCATTCACATTGTGGGTATCAAATCATGGGAGTTACACATCAAAATCATCACATTTATCATGTTATCATCAATCAACAAAAACCACAAAGCATATTCCTACACATACCTAAACCCCATATCAATGGTAATAATTAGGATCACCCTTACTTGGTAATTCCTAGCAGATGATTTTTCTCTTCGTGTTCTTTACCGAAATCTTCTGGTTTCCTTAATGCCCTCGCTCTTTCTCCATAACCTATTCCCCAAAACTCGATCGTTCCGAATGAACACACAAAACTCCAATCTTCCTTTTTGTCACTCTTACCCATAGGACCCTTTTTATGATAATTCCATCTAACCCTCACTAATCCTTATAATATTACCACCTTGCCCTTAATATCTCTATACATATTATCCTATTTAATTTAATAGAACAATTCTAAATAATTATTGTTGTACCCCAAAATATACCCTCTCATTTTTCAAGGCATTTCTCACAAGGATTCTCAAGGTTCAAGCTTGCACAAGTACATTGGGATTTTCTGTACCAAGATTAAAAGGAAACTATCAAAAAGGAAGAAAACAGATAAAAATAATTTTTTGACAAAATTGGAGAAAAAGAAGTCTTTCGATTCAGCTCCTTCGATTGGCCTTTTGGAATCTTTCGATGCAAGCTTGGATTACATCCTTCGACTAGGCATGGGTCTTTGGTGCATTGGTTTTGGTTCACAAGGCAGGAGCTTCCTGTACGCCACCTTCAATTGCACCTTTGGTCTCAACGGATTTACCATGCAATGGCTGCCTAGGCACCTGTTTCATTTGGATGTTTGATGCTTGCATGCCTATACAAACTTTCCCTCTATGCTTGCCTTGATTCACAAATTGATGACTAGCTGGGTACAAGCCTTCGTTTGAGCCATAACTTCTTTCTTGCGCACAAAAGGTTTCCCCCATGCTAGCATGCACAAGGTACAAAGCCTCCTATAGATTCCTTCATTTCCAAGGCAAAAAGCTCCCTTTTGGCATCCTTCAATTTGCACTTTTTTCCTCCTGTATGCCTCTTTCAAATCTGGACATTTTTGCCTCTTGCATGCCTCTTTCGTTTGGGCATGTGGCTCCATCCATGCAAGTCTTTGTTTGGACATTGACCTTTTGTGTGTACGCATGGAATCACAAAGTTTAGACCTCCTGCATGCAGGCTTCGACAAGATATTGTCTATGTTTGTACTAGCTTCGACTGGGCAACATTTCTCTTTACTATGCTGCATTTCCATCCTTGATAAGCTTCAGCAAAGATGGTTGATGACCCCTTCAAAAGACATATTATGTTGGATTTGAAGGGCATACATTGAGTCCCTGTCGAAGGGTATACCTTACTAATCCATTCGAAGGACACATTTGGCCCTTTTCAAAGAAACATACATGACCCATTCAAGGGACGTGGCTAGGCGTCCCATTCGAAGAGCACGCTGGATGGCCCATTCGAAGGATTTACAAAGCCCACTTTAAGGCATGTTTTGGTGACCCATTCAAGGGTCACACTTTTGGATCCTTCGAATGATGCACAAAAGTTGCCCATTTGAAGGACACTTGCTGGAGAAAAATCAAATAATATTGTTGGGAGAAGAATCTGGTCGAAGAAGGGTCAAAACGAAAGGTTGAAATATTCAAAGATGCTTGCTGCCAAGTTCGGGCCTGGTAAACTGGCCAAAACTGCTGCACAGCAGTCCTGAAACACTGCCCCATTCTTGCACCAAAATAGCATATAAGGCACTGTCTCTCAAAAGCTACAAAGAGCAGTTTACTCAAATTGTTCAAACCTTTTATTTTCCCTCCAAAAGCTTCAGGCAGCTTTTCCTATAAATAAAAGGCTTCACAACATTTTTGTGGAGGACTTTTTGGCCTGAGGAACGAATCTTCAAAAATTCCTCAAACAACATAAAGCTCTCAAACACTTAAACACTTGTGAAACAACAAACCCATAATAAAAACACTTGTCCCCTTCAAATATGAAATATCCCTACACCTTGTTACCCTTCGAATCCAGTAAAAAAGACATTTCACTTGTTCTTCTCTTTCGAATCCAGCAGTAGAGAAGCTACCCTCGCTCCTTCCCTTCGAATCCAGGGACACTCAAGGCAACCACTCAAAGCCCAACACACGCTCCAGCCTCAAGCAAGGTAAGTTTCTCCAAGCCTTAAACTTTTCGTTTCTTGCATAACATGTAAATAAACTTTCTTTTTGTTTCAAACATGTACACACCAATGTACTTCTTTTCGTCTCCATCCTTTTAATATGTTTTCAGAGATGATCCTTTTGTTTTTGCTTCTTATTTACCTAAACATGCTTTAAGTACTAACCTGGCCATAAGGCAATGCTAGCATGACCTTAAACCATGTTTCTATTCAAGAGTTCAAACAAAATAAACAGAAAACGAGAAATAGGAAATGAAGCTTCTGGCTTCCATACTAATCTCCAAGTCAAAACAAGAGGCATCCAGAAGGCACACCATGCTGACTTCCAGGCTCAGACGAAAGGCACACCATGCTGACTTCTAAGCCTAGACGAAAGGCACAACATACTGACCTCCAGGCCCCAATCGAAAGGCACGCCTACACTGGTTCCAACCCCCAATTGAAGGAGACAAAGGAAAATCGAAGGGCACGACTCCACTGACTCCAGACCCCAAATTGAAGGAGGTCAAAAAGTGCATAATCGAAGGGTGTTCCTGCCTAAATCGAAAGACCCATTTTTCTTGCTTTTATTTTATTTTTGCCTTTATATTTTCATGCAATTCAATATGGTTGTAATAGTGTAGGATTTTATCTTTCTGCATTTTATTACTTTTGTATGATTGCTAGTAAAATAGGGCATGTGTGACAAGATAAAAACAACGAGTAGACAACCCCTAATCAAAGACTAAATGCATGAAAATCAAACACACTATTCAAACATGCACCCTTAGGGTAATCCCACTTGTTGCCTCGGAAAAATTCATGTCCCTCGAATATGGGCGTTTTAGCAAAGAGCCTCGATAAAAGATCGTAGTCCCTCGATGACCCTCAATGTTGCCTTTAGTAAACGATCTAGTCCCTAAACGACATTGCTAAAACGTCCCATAGGTTGCCTTCTATAACTATACAAACGTCCCGTGCCCATCCATTCACATCCAATGATGGAGCTTCTTACCAAATCAATAGTAAGATAGTAACATTTAAAGGAGGAGGAAAAGAACAGTAAGACCTTTTGAGTAGGTAGGTTGCTCCTAGTTTCTCGCTTGCTCACAACAAAAACATTTTATACACCAACACTTTCATTTGAATCATTTTTAAAAGTTAAAACACTTTGTTCACATTCTTATAGAAATGAGAACCATTACAAAGACACCTTTTCAAAATCACTTTCAAAAAACACATTCCACAAACACCTCTTTGAACTATTTTCAAAACAACACTTTGTACGCATTCTTATAGAAACGAGAACCATTACAAATACGATTTTCAAAAAACTTTCAAAATTCACACCACAAGCACATTTATAAATAAAAGCAAGTGATCTAGCAAGCAACTAAGAGCCCGTAGATAACTACGGATGAAAAGGATGCTAATACCTTCCCTTTTCATAACCTACCCCCCGAACTCAAGAAATAATCTCGAAAGGTCTTTCCTGTTCTTTTCAACCTTTCATTTTGGATAAAAGAAAAGTCGGTGGCGACTCATGCTATCCGCAACAAATGCAATCAAACGCAAAACATCCAAGTCAGTTCTCCCTCCGTGTTACAGAACTGGCGACTCTGCTGGGGAGTTTATTTAAAAGTGGGGTTACCTTAGGGCTAGATCACCTTTACTTGCTTTCCTTGTTTGATTTGTTTTCTTTACATTATGGTTCCTTGTTTGGGCCTGTTTTGATCCTCTACCCGGGTCTGGGGTCACCTTTTAGGTAAATAGAAATAGATTATGGAAACTGTACGGCATCGACCGACACGGTTAAGGAAATGGCTATGTTAGTGTGACACATTTATTGGTACCAGTATCCCTTGTGTTGAATCAAGGAGAATACGGGGCCGCTGAGAGGTGTCATGAAGCTCTAACTGACCTTAGAACCTTAATTAAACAACTTGGTCATTAGGAAGTAGTGAGATGGCCGGTTTTGGTGGAAAGCTGAAAATTGGTTGATACTCGATACTACACTCATTGAGATCGAACTTTTGGGATATTTAGGCCGCAAGAAAAGATTAATTATGCTGAGACAATGCCTAAAAGAAAGGTCAGTGATATTGAGATCCCCTATAACCCGGTTACTTTCTAGGACAGGTTGAGCCAACTAAACTTCAAGAGGATACTTACCTACAAACTCCATGCAAGCCTAAACCTAAGGACTTGTTTGCTTTGTGTGTACATAACAACTTGCTTGCTTTGTATACATGTACATAACATCATAAACATCATAACATCATAAGCATTCTCACTAACCATTTCAAGGATTTAGGAATTTTTCTTTGTTTTTTTTGTAGGTCATGGATCTCGTTCGAAGGAATACCATCCGAATCAGCTTCATGAAAGCACACCCTCAACTCCAAGAATTAGCATCAAGGGTGTCTGGAGATTCTCCTTTCACCAAGAAATATGGTCGACTTCTCATTTTGGCTACCTCCAAATTCCCAGAAGAAATGATGTGTGTGCTCTTCCAATTCTTTGATCCCATGCATCATTGCTTCACTTTCCTGACTATCAGCTGGTCCCTATGCTAGAGGAGTTCTCTCAACTGTTGGGAGTGCCCGTGCTTGATCAATTACCGTTCAATGGTTTAGAAGGGACTCCAAAGCCTGAAGTTATTTCCGAAGCCCTACATCTGAAGAGAGCCGACATCATAGTAAATTGGGAGACAAGAAGCAGAGTTAAGGGTTTCCTAGCCAAATTCCTGTTAGATAAGGCTCGCTCATTCTGGGAAAAATGTGGATTTCCAAGCCTTTGAAGATGTCTTGGCTATTCTAATCTATGGTTTGGTTCTATTTCCCAATCTGGACCAATTCATAGATGTGAATGCCATCAAGGTCTTCCTCTCTCGTAATCCTATACCTACTTTGCTTGGAGACATTTTACATTGTTTGCACACCCGCACAATGAAGAAAAGAGGTACTCTCTTGTGTTGCATTCCCCTACTCGCTAAGTGGTTTACTTCGCACCTACCTCGATCAATACTGAAGAACGAGCAAGGATTAACATGGTCTCAAAGGATGATACCCCTCACACACTCTAACATTTATTGGTGTTCTTGATCCTTGGAGGATACTACTATCATTGATCATTGTGGGGAATTCCCTAATGTCCCTTTTCTTGGCATTAAGGGAGGTATCACCTATAATCCTTCTCTTGTATTACGAAAATTTGGCTATGCATGAAGAGATGGTCCTCACGATGCACTCATCCAAGGTTTAGTGTTCGACTACGAGAGTGATGATCAAGGGTACCGTCAGAGATTTATACGAGCTTGGAGGATGGTAAACAAAGTGGATAGCAAGACATTGGGGCGTAAGAACTCCATTCCTTTGGAGCCTTATATTAAGTGGGTATAAACTCGTGCTCAAAGACTCGGTATGCCATACCCTACCACTTTTCCTATCATCACGGAGCCATTAGTTGAAGGAGATATTCCTTATGCTATATCTCACCCTACCATGCCTACTTCTCTTGAAGACTTACAAAGAGCTTGGATCCAGCTTTAGGAAGAACGAGACACTTTCGAGGCCCAGTTCTATGCGAGTGAAAAGAAGGTCCTGGAGCTTACGAGACAACTTCATGAGGAGCAAAATCGGAACACTTACATCGCGCCAAAGAGGATGCGTTCGACCTTCTTGTCTTAGGAGTTTATTTTGCTTTATTTCCTCCATTTTAAGCCCAAGGGGAATGGTTATAATCAATTTAAAATTATTAATACAATTGATGTTTGCTCCTTTCTTTGTGTATAACAAATTTAAATTTTCCAAGTCCTTGAAAACATTGCATCCACATACCATGCATCATATCATGACAAGCTTTTCCACACATGTCGCTCATCTGCTTACTGTTTATTTCAGTAGAGATGGCTCTAGAACAAACTATCAAAGACATTCAGACTCAAAACGCTCAACTTCAGGAAATGTTTTTGAACCTGTCCAAGGGACAAGAAGAGGTGAAAACACTCCTTACTAGGAGCATGAGAATGGGGGAATCTTGAGGACAACAAGGATGACCAGTTGGAATGGCTACAAACTGATTGGAAACAATGAAGATCCAGATGACGGGACAACTGGTGGGCCAGATGGATCTTATCCAAAACTTAGCTCGGGGACAAGTGGAGCTAAGGACCCTCATCAAAAAACTTCATCAAGACAATTGCAACCGTATGAAGCAAACGGCCGAGATTGGGGATCAAGTCATTATTCAGCCTCCCATGAGACATGAAACCAGTTTGAGGAAGAGAAGACCTTCCCAAATTGCTGCTACTTCATGAGCCCAACAACAACCTCGAAAACAACAACAGGGTAATCAGCATAAACGAGTCCCATCTGATAGGCAGTTTACCAAACTCAACATGCCAATATCGAAAGTCTTGCGACACATGATGAAGATGAATTTAGTTATGTTAAGGGATCCTCCTCAGAATCCTAATACTTCTTCTCCCTGTTACAATCATGGAGAAAGGTGTGCATATCATTCCAATAGTTCGAGGCACAATACTGATAGCCGTTGGACATTGAAAAACAAGATCCAAGATCTGATCGACGAAGGGGAGTTGGAGTTCACACAAGACGGTCAACTGGAGCTTTTTTATCACCCCTTAAGGGCATCCATATGAAGTGGCATTCTGGGCGAGGAAATTTTCTGTTTATTCGAATCTTCAGTTATAATTTCTTTGTTTGCTTAAACACATATCTTTATGTCAGACTTTGGTTACTCTCATTAATGCATTAAATATGTTTGTATTGAATTAACCCATTCATTTTCATTCTTTTTAAACTATTCTTTTTTACTCCCTTTATGATATTCAACTCTTGTTCCAAAAAGTTGCAACCTTTAGAGGGAGGATGACGAAAACAATACCATAATCTCATACAGTATGCTTTTGGACAGACCTTGCTGACGATGTACATGTGTTCTTTCAATTCCTAAACACTGGAGTTATAAGGAGGATAATCCCTAGTCAACCCCTTTGAGCCAAAGAAGTAGGAGTTTCCTTCTTACACAAATTGAAACCTTTAATCAAAACCCAGGGCAGGATAGTCTCTCAGTTAATTCAAACGCGCGTTCAGTCGCAAACTTTCACTTTGTATACAACAAATGACATAAAAAAACATTCCTCTCGAATCAAAAGATGGTGATGTTTCCTTACCAAATAGGCAGGAAGTATCTCTCAAAAGAAAAGCCCACTAAGTCAAAACCTACGAAGGAGACTTAAGAGAAAACTGGGGCATCCCGCTGACTGTAATCTCAAAAATAAGAACAATCAGGAAAAATCAGGGATAGTAAATCCAAAAGAGGTCACTACAAATCCTCGACAACATGAAAAATGTTGCAAAAATGACTGCCTTCCACTAAACTTAACTTGTCTGAACCATCACCAAAACGTCATTCCGGACTCAATTGGAGTTCAAACGCATAATTAACCGAGATTAGGATTGGAGAACATTACGAATAACTGGCGGGTATGAATACACTTTGAGCCTTATCCTTTGTTTCTTAAATAGTGAATCAAGCCACATTATAACCCTTCAAAATTCCTAATTGAAGCATGGGTTAGTTCGAAAGCATAGTGTTACAAAAGGTATCCTGACTCCTTTAAGGCTTTACTCAAAATCATGTGTTGAATTTTCTTACAAAAATTCTTTTATCTGCTAAAACGCATTTTCAAAACTTCTAGACAAGTATAAACTTTGCACTATTTGAATATTGCTGTTTGCATATGGCTAATTGTTTGACAACTGAGAAATTCGCACGATGAATATGCATAAAACAGAAGCTCTCTCAGTGAACAAAATCACTTCAAATGGGATGAAACTTCCAATGACAGATCTCCTATAAGCAAGGGGGCAAGGAGCGCCATTTCCAAACTCACATGGGGCCGTCGAGTCAAGATTACGATAAATCTCTTGAGA
Organism: Vicia faba; assembly: GCA_948472305.1. NCBI lineage: Eukaryota > Viridiplantae > Streptophyta > Magnoliopsida > Fabales > Fabaceae > Vicia > Vicia faba. Next base: position 412,192,485 of record OX451739.1, read on the forward strand.
GGTGCTGAATAACCAGGGGCAAGTCTGCATCTGAATCACTTGGGGAATTAAGCTTGAATTCCAGCAAAGGGTCAAGCAAACGTTTTTCTGGCGGTGCTACAACGCTTGCTACTAGGGGCAATGATCAATCTCCAAGAAATCCCCTTCATAAAGTGATCCCCGGTCAAGTCCCCACAAAGTTGTATCTAGGAAATTCCTAGCCAGAGTTTCAATCTCTGGAAAACCTTTCTTCCCAGCTAAGTTTGGTCTCAAGAAGAATCCTCTAAGAGTTCTGCCAAAAGAAACGCCTCTCCAACAGATTGGAAACAAGGTTTATTTCCCCAACAACAGTCCAAGAATCAACTCCCCAAAACTCCCCAACATTTGTCAAGGATTTATTTTCCAAGACAAAAATACATTCCAATCACATTTTGCATTTCATGCATCATATTACATACATGACAAGTGCATACGACACAATCTCATTTATTTTGAGAACATCATTGCACCATGCATTTCATACATCATGACATTGCATACAGCTAACTCTTTACCTTTTCAGGAAAGTTCAAATCAATAAATGGCTATCATCAACGATCTTCAAAAGGTCAGAGATTAATACCTGAAACCAGATAGGACAACTATCTCAAACGACCAACCTTTTCAAGTTCCAGATTTATACCTGTAACTATCCAAGAAAACTATTTGTGAATGACTGATTGTAGATTAATACCTGTAACAATCCAGGAAAACTATCTACACGAGGAGATTGAAAATTAACACCTGCAACAAGCCAGGAAAACTATCTTTCTTTCTCAGGTCAGAGATTAATAACTGAAACCAGACAGGACAACTATCTCAAACGATCAACCTTTTCAAGTTCCAAATTTTTGTACGCCAAAATTTTCCCTCCCATATTTCTCAATACATTTCAAGTAAGGTCTTCAAATTGCCCAAGGAAGTCCAAGAGTTGACCAGACAAACTCTCTCCTAAAGGCAGTCTACCTCAAATTAGGGTTTCATTTTGCATCAAGATGTTTGATTCCAAAGGGTCCCAAATTATCACTATTGTCCTAATATGTTCTCAAGATCATCCATGTCAAGTTTCAAGCCTTGCAGAGGAAGTTTGCTCAGTCAATTGCTCAAAGGCCTAAAAGTCGACTGTGCTAGGGAAAAAGTCAAATATGGCCCACATACAGTCAAACTTCAAGATTTTTGGTCAACATCCTCATTTTGAAGTATTATTATTCATTTGATCAAGGGTTTATCATGATTCCTAAAGGATTTCTCACAATTCATCAAAACCCAAAAGTTGCTAAATTAGGGTTTTGTAGGAAAAATTAACTCAACTTTGACCAAGCATAACTTTCTCATACTTTATCAGAAATGACCCATACAAAGCTCATTTTGAAGAGGATGTAATTACCTACAATTCATATTCATATCCCTAGTTCAAAGTATGCACTCACAAGAAGATATAAATTTGGACATTATAGGTCATTTTGAAAAGTCAACAAAAACACCTTTTGGGTCAAAGTTTCTTACATGAACATGGAAGATCCAATTGAGATGAAACCAAAGATGATGCTTAGGGGACATACTAAGCTTTCTAAAACGGCCAATAACACCCTCATAAGGTTAAAATTGAGATAGATATGCATTGTCAAAGTTGGACAATTTTTGAAAAAAATGCATGAAGCAAATATTGACCAAACTTGGATTTTTTCCAAATGGGCCTATCTTTTCAAGTTTGAAACTCATTCCTAACATGGTCTACGACCTCTAAGCCCACCCATACATTTTTCTACTATTTATGTTATTTATTTTGATATTTTATTCATTAAAATTCATAATTAAATAAATAAATAATAGAAATATGTAAATTTTGATGTGAATCAATTTTGGGCAAGTTTTATGCTGGTTTATGTCAATTGATTTCGTGCAATAACCCTTCAAATATGTCCAGGTTCATCCACATGTGAAAATGGCATAAAATCATCAAATATGACATTTTTTTCAAATCTTGATCATGGTCTTAAAACACAACATTATGAGGGAGATTTTTTGCATGCTTTCTTGTCTCCTCGTTCTCCTCTATAAATATAGAGCCATACAAGCTTGAAAGAGACGAAATTCCTCTCTAAAAATCTCTCAAAAAGCTCTTGAAAAAGCTCTCCAAAAGCTCTCCAAAAATCAAATAATTGGTGCAAGTCATATCTCGAGGTTCCGGTCTGTCTCAATTGACATCAAGCCTCAAACCATCCTCTTGAAGTCCTAAGGAGTCTTACAAGGCCCAAGAGCAATCCATCACACGCCTAGCACGCCCCCATTTGACAATACCGGTTTGGTAAAATTTTAAACTTCGAATCTCTAATTTTAATCACATTTTATGGTATGCTAACGTTTGTTTGAGTTTATATAGAACAGTTATGGATGGTTGAATCATAGGTTCCACGCAAGAATAAAAAAACACCATAGTTAGAGCATGAAGCTTTCAAAGATTCGGGCCTAGGGATTTTTGATGATTGCACCCCCTGTTTACTTTTGCTACTAGGCCCATCTTTATTTTCTTGTTTTATTCATTTCATTTATTTCTTTTAATCCCTTTTTTTATTTTTATCAATAAACAAATATAAAAATCACATAAAAATAGATTTAGGATTTTTTCTTAATTAAATTTTAATTTTGGTAAATTAATTAACTAAACACTTTAACTTTTTTTTAAAATTAAAATTAATAGAACATAGGTTTAATTTTATTTTAATTCATTTTCCTTTTCGTAACAAAAATACCAAAAAAAACATAGAATTAATTTCTTTTATTTAAATTTCATGTTTCTTTAATAATTATCTTTTTTAAATATAGATCTAGATCAATTATTTTTTAACTTAAACCGTTTTTATAAATTAAAACAAAAAACAACAAAAAGTTTTTTTTATATCTTAGGATTTTTAGATGTCTTTTCAAATTTACGCGTTATTATTCTTTCGCACTTCATTTTATTATTGTAACTGTATATTGGGATGTAATAGATGATTAGTAGGACCTTTACCGCTTTTATTTATTTTTTCCCCCATTTTTAGATATGTACATAATCCCCCTCCCCGAAGCCTTGTAATAGTTAGGTTTTATATTTATGCACTTTTAAATTACCGCAATTATTAACTGTTAGATGTATGACTAATAGGATTGTATGGCAAGAATAATCAAACATTAGCAAACTTAACACAAGACTAAAATAACTGAACATAACACACCTTGCACATATGCACCTTTAGGGTATACCTCACTTGGTTGCCTCGGAAAATAATGGTCATGTCCCTCGAACGTAGGTGTTGTACCCCAAAATTTTCCCTCTCATTTTATCAACATTTCTCATCACAAGGCTCCTGGAATTCAAGATCAAGCTAGGGTTTTCTCTGCTCAAGGCACCTCCTTGCACTGTTGACCTAAACTAGGGTTTGAGTTTCCATAGGGATTATTGGACCTTCAATGCCCAAATTGACTTTCATATTTCATGTTGGACTCACAAGTTTGTCCAACCAAGTTTCAAGCCTTGAATCACATTTTTGCCCAGTCAATTGGACAGTTGACCTAGAAATCAACTGTATTGGGGGAAAAAGTCAATTGTGGCCAGTTTACAGTCAAACCTCATGAATTTTGACCCACATCAATATTATGAACTCATATGAACCATTTGATCAAGTTTGGACCACAATTCCACAAGAAATTTGATCTGATCACCAAAAGGGCAAAATGGTCATTTTTAGGGTTTTGACTATACAAAGGCAATTTTTGACTGTTTGACCTAGCCAGTGGCAAATTAAGCTCAACCATGGACTCAAGGACTCAATGACATTATATTGACCTATTCAAAAAGTCCAAAAGATCTCAAATGCATAGGATTGACAGATGAATTTTTTCAGTCAACTGATCAAAATTTGACTGTACACTGAAAAGTCAAACTTTGACTTTTTGGTCAAAATCAAGTGCTAAGGGTCATTTTTCATCAAGATATGTCAAATTATGAAACTTGTTCATCAAGAAATCCAAAATTGCAAATTAGGGTTTGAAATTGAAAAAAATTCATAACTTAGAAATTTTCTAAGTTATGAAATTTTCTTAATTTTTCCTAACTTTGCCCCACATTTTCACCATGATACAAATGGATTCAAACAAAACTTAAAACATGAAAGTTGTAGTCCTCCACAAATTCTTCAACTTTAATTCACAAAGTTTTCTCAAAATAAGCTTGGATCTCAAGTTATGATTTTTGGAACAAGGGTCCCTAAAACTTTTAACTTAGAGAAATTTTGCCCTACTTTAGGCAGGATTTTGACCCATCTTCTTGGCCATTTTTCACATAGTTCCACTTGGGGTCTCAAGTTGCATTTCAAAGATGGATTATAGTACATGTTGCAAGCTTTCCAAATTGTCCAAGAACTCCTCAAACACATTTGTGGTTATGGAGAATCGAATGCTTGAAGTTGGCAAAAACTCACTTTGTATCCATGGCCAATACATGTTCATACAAGTTGCAAAATCTGTCCAAACTAGCTTTGTACTTGATTAAAGGTCTCTAAACCCTTCAACACTTAAAAATTGAATGCAAACTCATTGGACATTGGTGTTATTCTGACCATTAGAGCTTGACACAATGAACAAATCCATTTTTGGCATAAATGTAACACTTCCATTTTCATAAAGGCAACTTTATGTCAACATTGCTTCTCTTGAGCCTTGGACCTCTTTCTTTGCATCTAACAAGTTCCACAAACTCAGTAAAAGGTACAAGAAAATTGTGCATGCTTGGAGATAGCCTGTACAGGCCTACCTCATTTCACTTCACACTTTTCTTCCAAAATAAGTCAACTTACCAAAAGGACATAACTTGCATATCTGATATATTCAACTCTGGCCAACATTCAAAATAAGTTTTTTGCATTGCCTTGAGCCAGAAACACGAATTGTTGATCCCTAAAGCCTTCCAAAACACCAAGTCACATCCTTCTTGCAAAACAGGGCACTCCCTGCAGATTCACATCCATCACACAAACCACTCGTGCGTTTGGCCTCAAACTTGTTCCAATACCTTCCACTCAACTCGCTCAAGCTATCACAAGCCTCCATTGTCAACTGTAACTCCATTTACAATGTTTACCATTTTCGTTTCAAGCTTATACAGGTTGATTTCTATAGAGAGATTCAGACCATTTCAAAGCAAGCCAAGCATCGGGAAAGGTCAAAGGAACATCAAGCAAGCTCAAAAGAACCTCAGGCCTCACTGAAAGCTGCTGCATTGCCATACTCGAGCTTGACTAAAACAGGTATTTCTCAAACTTCTATCTTTCTATTTAGGAACATTTAGCCTTTGGTTTGTGAATGAAAGATGTAGTACTCATTGCCATGAAACCATACATATGCTCAGTTTTCATTTATATTAAACGTGCTAAGAGAATTTCATCCATGAACATGCTGAAAAAACTAGGTCAGATTTTAGGGCCCGAAAATTCTCTCTGGTCTTTGAGAGTTAGATTAAGTTTTTTATATGGTTAGAATCGTGGTTTGATGCTCTACAAGTTTCATGTTTTGAGTTTTGGAAAAAGATCACAAATACAGGAGTTAGCAGTTTGTACAGGCGCGTGCGTATTTTCAAATATTCTGGAGGTTGAAGATGAAGTCTGGGCTGGGCCTGACCTTCTTGCTGTCTGCACCCCTCTTTTGCTAAATGCACCCCCTGGCCCATTTTCTTTATATTTTGTCATTTTTGTATTTTAATTTCATTTCTAACTTTGTTTATTTATTTCCAAATATACAAAATGCTTAAAAATATTTTCACATTTTTTTTACATTTATTTGGCATTTTATTCTATTATTTCTAACATTAAAACATTATTAATACTTTTTTTATTATTTGTTTAAATTTAAAAACAATGTAAATAATACTTTTACTTTTATTTCTTATTTTTATTCATACTGAAAATATTTTCTTGAATATATTTTATTTTTGTAAATATTTTATTTTATTTTATACATACTTAATATATTTAATATATATATATATATATATATATATATATATATATATATATATATATATATATATATATATATATATATATATATATATATATATATATATATATATATATATATATATATATATATATATATATATATATATATATATATATATATATATATATATATATATATATATATATATATATATATATATATATATATATATATATATATATATATATATATATATATATATACTTTTATTTTATTTAAAAAAACATAAGATAAAAATACAAAAATATTACATTTTTAATTTTATTATTATTTATACTAAAAAACACTTTTTTCTCCAATATATTTTATTTTGTACATATTAATATATTTTTGTATATAAATAATATATAATATTTATCTTCTTAAAAGAAATTAGGGTATACCCTAAAATAAATAAAATTAATCCTTTTTTATTTATTTATTTCTTTATATTTCTTTACATTGAAAATATTTTTACATACATAAAAACTTATTTTTTTGCATAATACATTTTATTCTATATTTATTTATTTTGTTTATTTAAATATTGTACATTTAAAAATTGAGGCATTTGAGATTCAATTTGGTTGTAATAACTTAGGGTTTAAATTTCTTGCAAAATAATCCCCTATCCAAAATTGTACCCCCATCCCCATAATCATGTTGTAATAGCTTAGAATTTAAATTCTCGCACTTAACGCTTTCAATTATGCTATGATTAGAGAATTAGGGTTTGTATGCAAAATCAAAACCAACAAATAGTTTGACCTAATCAAAGACAAAAATGCATGAAAAAACAAACACAATGCACACTTGCACCCCTAGGGTTACAATCCACTTGTTGCCTTCAAAAATGGGCCATGGTATGCATGTTGAGTACTTTGGCAAGACAAAAATAAAACAAAAGATCATAGTCCCTCGATGATGCTATCTTGGTTGCCTAAACAAAAATGATCAAGTCCCTCAAGAAAATTGCCAAAGATACTTGACACAATTGCTATCATGGTCTATACGATGACTCGCGCCTGTCCCGTTTAACATCCTAACACAAGGTTGTTCATCAAATTCAATGGTGAAACAACACTGTTAAAAGGGTTAAAAACATAAGAAAAATCTTTGATTAAAATAGGGTAGATAGCTCTTAGTTACTTGATCAAAAACTTGCAAAAAACATCCTTGCTATTTTCAAACACACTTCACAACACAATTTCAAAATCCAACTTTCAAACATTGAAAACTTTTCAAAAGACAAAAACACCTTTGTATACATTCAAACAAGAATCATTACAAAGGTTGCCACAACGATGGCCTCTTTTCAAAAATATCTTTCAAAACCACACACACAAAGCACCATTTCAAACAATTGAAAAGCACCATTTCAAACAATTGAAAAGCAAAGCAAGTGATCTACACAAGTAACTAAGAGCCCATGGATAACCATGGATGAAAAGGGTGCTTGTACCTTCCCTTTTCATAATCTACTCCCCGAACCCAAGAAAACATCTCAAAGGTCTTTCCTGTGCTTTTTGACCTTTCCTTAGGATAAAATAAAAAGTCGGTGGCGACTCTTGCTAAACCGAAACATTTGCGAACACAAACGCGAAACCTCAAGTCAGTTCTCCCACCGTATCACAGAATTGTCGACTCTGCTGGGGAATTTCTAAAAGTGGAGTAACCTTAGGGTTTAGATCACCTTTGCATGCTTATCTTATTTGCTTTGATTGCTTTACATTTGGTTCTCTTGTTTGGGCTTGAAATCCTCTACCAGGATTTGGGAAACATTCATAGGTAAATAACAATACGTTGTGGAAACTGTGCGGGGTATACCGACATGGTTAAAGCAATAGCTATATTAGTGCGACATATTTGTGAGTACCGGTAGCCTTTGAGTCAATCAAAGAGAATACGGGGCCGCTGAGTGATGTCATGAAGCACTAATGAACTCTTAGAACCTTACTTGACCATCTTGGCCTTCTTTAGGGGTAGTGAGATGACCGGATTTGGTGCAGTCCGAAGTTGGTAGATACTCGATACTACACTCATTGAGGATTGTTTTCTTGGAATATTTTGGTCGCCAGTTAAGTGGCTAAACCAAAATAATGAACACAGAAAATAATCCAGTGATATTGAGCTCCTTAGAACCCGGTTACTATTTATAGGACAGGTATGAGCCAACTAAACTCAAGAGGGTACTTACCTATGAAACCTCATGCAAGCCTGAAACTAGGATCTTGTGTGACTTGTTTGTACATGTGCATATATCATGAACATCATAAAGCATCATATGCATCCACTAACCATTTCAAGGGTTTAGATCTTCATCTTTGTTCTTGTTTTGTAGGCCATGGAATCTCTTTGCAGGAAAACAATTCAAGTCAACCTTGTGAGAATCCCTCCTCAACTCAAGGAGCTTACTTCCAAGATTCCATAGAATTCTCTCTTCAGTGAAAGACATGGTAGACTTCTCAACTTGGTCAACTCCAACATTGAAGAAGACACGGTGAAAGTTCTCTTCCAGTTATTTGACCCCCTACACCATTGTTTCACATTCCCTGATTACCAACTAGTACCTACTTTGGAGGAATTTTCTCAACTTCTGAGGATTCCTATTCTTCATCAACTACCCTACAACGGTACAGAAAAAGAACCAAAGCCTGAAGATGTTGCTCAAGCCTTACACTTGCAACCATCTGATATCAAAGGTCATTGGGAAACCAGAAGTGGTGTTAAGGGTTTCTTGGAAAAGTTCCTGTTTGAGAAGGCACAAGATTGCTGGAATTCTATAGATCTACAAGCTTTTGAGGAGATTGTAGCACTTCTCATCTATGGGTTGGTCTTGTTCCCAAACCCTGATCAACTTATATATGTGAATGCTGTCAAGATTTTCATATCCCGGAATCTTGTGCCTACATTGCTTGAGGACATCCTACACTCATTTTACACACGAACAATGAGGAAAAGAGGTGTTCTCGTGTGATGTACTCCTCTCCTAGCAAGGTGGTTTATTTCTCACCTTCCAAAACCAGTTTTGAAGAATGAGCAGGGTTTAAGGTGGTCACAACGGTTGATGACCCTCACACATTCTGATGTTCATTGGTGTTCTCGGTCCAGATAAAATGTCATCATCATTGATCGTTGTGGGGAATTCCCGAATGTCCCACTACTTGGCATTAGGGGAGGCATTACCTACAACCCCTGTTTAGCTCTAAGACAGTTTGGATATGCTCGGAGGGATGGCCCTCATGACATGCTGATTCTTGACTTGGTTTTTGACTTCGACAACGATGTGCAAGGACTTCGACAAAGGTTCATCAGAGCTTGGAGGATACCCAACAAAGTGGATAGTAAGACACTGGGCACAAGAATTCCATCCCCCTTGAGCCTTATCTCAAGTGGGTACGAACCGCGCCCAGAATCTTATGATGCCATACCCTCATATTCTCCCCGTGATCAAAGAACCTGTTATGGAAGGAGAGGTTCCATACACCCTCCTACATCCTGACATGCCAACATCATTGGAAGAATTGCAAAAGAGTTGGATCCAACTCAAATAAGAACGAAATACTTTTGAAGCCAGCTTCTATGCCAGTGAGAAGAAGGTTTTGGAGCTTACCCGCCGACTTCATGAGGAGGAAACTCTCAACACTTACATCGCACCAAAAAGGATGCGCAATGTCTTTTTACATTAAGAATTTTGTAATATTTTGCCCATGGGGCACTTATGTACTAACAAATTTCTTCTTAGTATGACGTGTGTTCTTTTTGTTTGCAACAAATTTGAATTTCTGAATCCTTCAATGCATTACATGAATAACATATCATTCATCATATGCATAAACAGGTCTTCACACCAGGTTTCCTTATCTTTCTGCTGTTTATTTCAGCAAGATGGATTTGGAGCAGACGGTTAAGGATCTGCAAGCACAAAATTCGCAATTCCAGCAACTCCTCATGACCTTAGCAAAGGGTCAAGAGGACCTTAAAGCACTGTTGGAGAAAGATAAAGAGAAAAAGAAGAAAAGACCTGGTGTGGTCATTATGGGAAGGAGGTTTGAAAACCATGCTAGAAAAGTTCTCGAGTTCCCCTCAACGTCTGATGAAGGGGCTGGTAAAGGAAAAGGAACTGTGATGCCTTTTGAATCTGAAGTTGAAGAAGAAGAAGAGGGAGAGGATGAAGATTACTCCGAAAAGAAATATCCCTGGGCGGATGATAAATTTAAAAATCTTGAGGATCGGTTGGAAGCCATGGAGTTGCAAAGGGTACCCGGTTTAGATTTCGAAGAACTAGGGTTGGTCGCTGGGATCGTCATTCCTCCTAAGTTCAAAGTTCCTATATTTGCTAAGTATGACGGTTTGTCCTGTCCAAAAATGCATCTGAGATCCTACGTCAGAAAGATCCAACCCCACTCTTCTGATAAAGATCTTTGGGTCCATTTTTTCCAAGATAGTTTGTCAGGCACACAATTGGACTGGTTCTATCAACTTGAGAGGTCTGAGGTTCATAAATGGGAAGATTTAGTTGCTGCTTTCTACCGGCAATACCAATACAACGCTGATTTAGCACCTACTCGTACTCAACTACAGAGTATGGGTATGGCTTCTAACGAGGGATTTAAAGAGTATGCCCAGAAGTGGCATGATCTGGCTGGAAGGGTGCAGCCACCATTGTCGGATAGAGAGCTGGTTGACATGTTTTTAGAGACCCTGTCTGGCCCTTTATTCAATCATTTAATTGGGAGTTCCTCCGCAGGATTCACCAAATTAATTCTGACCGGTGAAAGGGTCGAGGATGGCATTAAAAGTGGTAAGATTCAGAAATATGCCTCCGCATCCACTGCTATTAAGAAGACCTTCCCAGCTAAGAAGGAAGCTTCTGCTATTTATTCTCAGAAAAGCCAAGGAAGAACTGAGCGCCGACCAACGGTGGGGGCTATGATGATCTAAAACTCTTCAAATGACCAACCTCGCAGCAATCAACCAAGAGCTAGCCAGCAAAGGGTAGAAAGGCCACAACGGCAATTCACCCGAATCAACATGACACCGACTCAAGTACTCCCTCATTTGCTAAAGCTGAATCTTACCAATTTGAAGGAAGCGCCAAAGAACCCCAATACCTCTTCTCCATATTACCACTCCAATGCAAAGTGTGCATACAACTCTGACAGTGTAGGGCATGATACCAACAATTGTTGGGCTCTTAAGAACAAAATCCAAGACCTGATCGATGCCAAAGAGGTAGAATTCGATGCGCCCGAAAAGCCGAATGTGATTTCTGCCCCAATGCCCAAGCACGGTCATAATGTTCATGCCGTTATGGAAGACCTTCATGTTACCAATGTTGCTGACCTTTTGACTCCGTTACCAGTGATTAAAGTGAATTTGATGAGAGCCGGGATATTCCCAGGCTGTGGAAAAGACTGTTACTTTTGTTTAAACATACGAGCTAACTGCCCACTGTTGAAATCAGGAATCCAACGCCTGATGGATACCCAAGAGATTCTCTTCCAAAAGACTCCTGTTGATACCTTCACTCATGTTACTCATGCTACCTTTGTTACTTTAACCAATGACATTGCAATAATAACCATCTCCGACGATCTTCCCAAGGCTTGCAAAAGGCCTGTCAAGATTACGGCTGCTCCTAAGTTTGTGCCATTGAAAATCACCATGCCGGGGCCTGTCCCGTATAAATCTAACAAGATGATACCATGGAACTACGGAGGAGAAATCTTCTATCATGGTATCAAACAGATTGAATCAGTCCAAGAGAATTCTGATGATGAAACCCCTGATATAGGGAACATTGTGGGAACAAGCAAGATAACTCGCAGCGGAAGGATCTTCTCTCCGGAGATTGCTCCTCCACGAGCAGTCTTCGGACCCTCGAAAGCTTCTGTGCCTGTTAAGCCATCTGTGCAAAGCCCGATAATTGAAGAATTGGATACTCCTGAAGTTAGACCCTCTGTTGATACTATCGATAAGGGTAAGGGGATACTAGAAGCGCCTATCAGGATGAAGGCTCAGACTGTGGTAATCCCCGAAACCACCCAGAGAGAAATGGAAGAAATCTTAAAGATAATCAAAAAGAGCGACTACAACGTCGTGGAGCAGCTAGGGCAGACCCCTTCCAAAATCTCCATGTTGGCTCTTCTACTCTGCTCCGAGGCTCATGCTAAGGCCTTAATCAAATTTTTAAAGACGGCACACGTGCCTCAAGAAACTTCGGCTGACCAGTTTCAAGAGTGCATGGCTAGCCTTACTACTGATAATGGTCTTGGTTTTTCCGATGCTGATTTGACCCCTAAAGAAGGAAGCACAACGATGTGCTGCATTTCTCAGTAGAATGCAGGGGAACCACACTTGCCCATGTCCTAGTTGATACCGATTCATCTTTGAATGTGCTACCGAAAAAGGAGTTGGATAGATTGAACTGCAAAGGATTGACCCTCAAACCCAGTAACATCGTTGTTAGAGCCTTCGACGATTCTAAGAGGATGGTTCATGGAGAAGTGGACATTCCTATCAAAGTGGGCACCGAGACCTTTAACTCGACCTTTTATGTGATGGACATCCGTCCTTCATATTCGTGTTTGTTGGGAAGGCCATGCATCCACTATGCTGGGGCAGTTACCTCCTCTTTACATCAAATGCTAAAGTATCATGTTCAGAGTAAGATTATAACGGTTCACGGTGAGGAAGAGTACATGATAAGTCACCTCAAATCCTTCCGCTATGTGGAGTTGGATGGAAAATTCATAGAAACGCCTTTCCAACATTTTGAGGAAGTTTCTCCTGAAGTCGCAGTTGCAAAGACAATGACAGATGTGCCTATCGTTTCCAAGCCTGTGTCTAGGATGGCATCTCTCAAGGATGCGGAGGCTGTAATCAAAGAAGGACAAAGTACAATATGGGGGCAACTACCTAATTTTCCCCATAAGACGGAGAAGTTCAGACTAGGTTTTACTACTGCTAGCCAAAAAGCTGTGCGTCGCTCCCGGGCCGGAGGACCACCCTTTAAAATCACTCACCATGGAATTAATGCCTTAGAAGATGATGATGAAGAAGACAACTTTGAAGATTGGATCTTTCTAACCGTCGAAGGAGGATTAAGCAATTGGGAAGCAAAGGAGTTTATTCCCATCACTTTCATCAACCAGTACCCATCCACTCCGGATTCCATGGGTGACTATTCTGTTTTAGCCTTCAGTGACTCTGAAGATTTGGTCAATCATGCTGAGTACGAAGTTGACGAAGACTGTAAAGTGCTGGGAGAGTTAGCCAGACTTTTGCAACAAGAAGAGAGGGCTATTATTCCCCATGAAGAATTGCTAGAGACCATCAACTTGGGAACAGAGGAAGATAAGAAAGAGGTTAAGGTGGGTGCCAACCTGGATCCAAGTGTCAAAAAGCGCTTAGTGCAGTTGTTGAATGAATATGTTGAAATCTTCGCCTGGTCCTATGAAGACATGTCGGGACTAGATACATATATCGTGGTTCACCGTCTCCCTACAAGAGAAGATTGTCCACCGATCAAACAAAAGGTCCGCTGAATGAGGCCCGACATGTTTGAGAAGATCAAAGCTGAGGTAATGAAGCAATTCAATGTTGGATTTCTGGTTGTTAATTCCTATCCACAATGGGTTGCTAACATTGTGCCCGTGCCTAAGAAGGACGGAAAAGTCAGAATATGTGTGGACTATCGGGATTTAAACAGGGCTAGCCCTAAATATGATTTTCCACTGCCACACATCGACATCTTGGTTGACAACATAGCTCAACACAATGTATTTTCCTTCATGGATGGATTCTCGGGATACAACCAGATCAAAATGGCCCCCTAAGATATGAAGAAGACTACTTTCGTTACGCAGTGGGGTACCTTCTGCTATAAAGTGATGCCATTCAGACTGAAGAATGCAGTGGGGTAGCTTTGTTTCATGACATGATACATCATGAGATTGAAGTTTACGTAGACGACATGATAGCCCGTTCACAGACATAAAAAGAACACCTTGATCATCTGAAAAAGCTGTTTGTCAGGTTGAAGGAGTATAAGCTTAGACTGAACCCAAGCAAGTGCACTTTTGGATTCAGGTCTGGTAAAATTTTGGGATTTATCGTCAGTGTGATCGGTGGGAAAGAGAACTGACTGTTTTGGAATGCTGGTTCGCGTTTTGCGTTTGTTTTTGCAAAATGTCGCGGTAAGCAAGAGTCGCCACCGTCTTTTATTTTATCCAAATAGGAAAGGAAAAAAGCATAGAAAAATTCCTTTTTCGAGATGTTTCTCGGGTTCGGGAGGTAGATTATAGAAAGGGAAGGTGTTAGAACCCTTTCTATCCGTGGTTATCCACGGGCTCTTAGGTACTTGCTCAAAGTGTTTTCAAAATTTGCTATTCTTTGTGTTTGTGGGTTTGAAAGGAGTTTTTTGTTTGAAAGGTGTAAGTGCGAAAAGTTTATTTTGTTTTGAAGAGAGCAAGTACTTAAGAACCATCTACCTACTCGAAAAGGGAATTACAATGTGCTAATGTCCTTTAGACAATGCTAGCCCACTATTGATGAGTAGGTAGAATCGTCGTTGGAGTTTTAGGGTCAATTCGATTAAGGGACGTGTGGTCACTAAAGCAATGTTAGGACGCCTTAGCAGTAACCCTAATGTCTTAGATCATTTTTCCGAGGCAACCGTTTCGAGGCAACTATGATCTTTGGACAAGAGGACGACCTCTAAAACTTCCTATACTCAATGACCACGTTCGAAGGCAACCAAGTGAGGTGTACCCTAAGAGTGCGCATGTGCGAGTGTATTGTTTTTCAGTTATTTATCTTTGTACATGTCATGGGTGAGCTATGTTGATTTTAAGTTCATACATTTGATCTTGTCATGCATTCCCTATTATCAAATCATCTAACAGTTAATATTGTGCGGAATTTAAATTACGGAAATTAAATCTAAACTATTACAAGGCGTCGGGTATTTACATCGCCAAAAACAACCCTTTAAAATTAAATTGCGGAAAATTAAATAAAGCGATAAAATAAAGTCCTAATTAAAAGCTATTACATTTCGGAAGCAATTACAATAATAATACAAAATTGATCGCGTGTGAAAAAATTAAATCGGCGCATTTTTTAGGGTTTTGACCCTTTTTTGAAAGAAAGCATTTTTTGTTTATTTTTTGAATTTATGGAAATCAAATCTAAGTTAATAATTAAATTAGTTAATTAATGAAAATATTTTTGGATTTTTTATATTTAAGGAAATAAAATAAATTGATTAAAAGTTAGCAAAACCTAATTATCTAAATTAATTTTAATTTATTGCAAAAAATATTAAAAGTTAAACCTATTTAAAACTAAATTAATTTAGTTAATTTATTTACAAAAAAAATAAAATGGTGAATTTAATTTTAATAAATAAAAATAATATTTTTTGTGTTTTCTGATTTTATGAGGAAAAATAAAATTATTTGGTTAATTAAATAACAATAATAATAATTAAGTAAAACAAATAAATAAAAGAAAGAAAATATAAAGAGAAAAGAAATAACCCATTGGGGGGTCTGGGCCCAAATCTGGAGGTGGAATCAGCATGTTCAAGGCCCAACAGGTGCTGGCCTAGGTTGACTTTTGCAATTCTCTGCGCCAAGTTGACTGGAGCGTATGATAGGCCTTCCACATGGGCCATCAGATTTGGCCTGAAGGCCATCTGGCATCTGGAGATCTGAAGGCGTATGGTGTGCTACGCTATTGGCTTTGCACTGGATCGCCTGTAAATAAAATGCAACAAATATATGGGGGACCTGGGATTCGAACCCAGGTCCCATTAGCCAATGCACTAGCGCTTCCACCACTGGGCCACTGTAATGCTTTTGTTAATGGAATATGAAACAATTATTATATATAAAACAAAACATTATGCCTGGAAATAAAAAAAATAGCGCGAATATTTGAAACCACCAATCAGGAGAAGACACATAGTCGTCTTCTTCGTTGATATACTGGTTTTCTTACCTGCGGGTTTTTATCCGCAGCAAGATCCTTGGGTTCGTCCTAAAATGAACTATAGGCCATATAAATACAAACGGAGACCATCAACATGCTCGTCTCTTCTCCCTGAACACAACCATGTCCATGGTTTGCCCTAATTTTTCCTGAAATCAAAACGCCTAAAAAACAAGAACAAAAACCCTAGCTTCGGGTACAGGGTTACGGGCTACCAAAACGAAATCAAATATTGCAAAAAGTATGGAAATCATACAAAGATCAAGAATATGCCCATGATTTATCAAAAAGATGCAAAAATCCAAGGTTATGATTTCATGTACAAGGGTATGTTTTGGAAGACTTACAGCGTAATTGGGGATGTTTCAAGGCTTGATTTTGATCCCAATAGCTTCAGTGAATGGCTAGTAAGAACATAGCGTTGAGTTTTCTCTTTGAATTCACCTCTAACCAAGATTTCAATTCCAAGCTTTTTCAAGCTTTTTCAAGTTTTTGTTTTTGAGATTTGGCAGCTTTCCGGTCGTGTTCTTGTATGCTTTGCATTGTATAAGTATATTGGAAGCAATTAGGTTTAGTTTTGGGCTTTAAATCCATGAGAATTGATGATTGAAGATTTGAGTTTATTCTCCATTAACAAAGCTTCCAAAAGTGTCAAAAACCAATATTTTGTTCACAACCTGGCTTGATTCGAGTTTGATTGTGTCCATCATGATAATTAAGACCTGTAATGATCAAAAAGATACCAAGTTATCAATTTTTAGATTTTATTTAGATTTAAATTGATTTAAAATGAATTAAATCAATAAAAATCAAATAAAATAGAACAATTAATGAATGGACATAAAACTGAAGATAGGACACGTGTGTGGTGTGACAAGATCAAATCAAGTGGAAAAAAGTGGGCCCTTTTGTCAAAATTTGAAGTTTTGAGGATAGTTGACTTTTGGCAATTTTGGAAAAATGCCCAACTTCAACAATGCATAACTTCTTCAATTTTGAACTTTTGGAAGTGTTCTTGGACTTTTTAGAAACCTTGAGATGTCCTCTAACCAACCCTTTTTGTCTTATCGCATTTTGATATTCCATGCTCAAGTTATAAGCTTTGGAAAAAAAGGTGTTTTGTTGGCTTTCAAAAATGACCTATAATGTCCAAATTTGTAACTTCTTGTGAGTGCATTTCTTGATCTTGGGGTGTGAATCTGGATTGTAGGAAATTGCATCCTATTCAAAATGAGCTTTGGAAGGGTCATTTCTCATAAATTATGAGAAAGTTATGCTTGGTCAAAGTTGAGTTGACGTTTCCTACAAAACCCTAATTTAGCAACTTTTGAATCTTGATGAATCTTGAGCAATCCTTGATGAATCATGATCAACCCTTGATCAAATGATGAATTATCCTTTAAAATGAGAATTTTGACAAAAAATCTTGAGGTTTGACTATTTGTAGGCCACAGTTGACTTTTTCCCTAACATAGTCGAATTTTAGGCCTCTTGAGCAATTGACTGACCAAACTTCCTCTGCAAGGCTTGAAATTTGACATGGATGAACTTGAGAACATATTAAGGCATTGGGGAGCACTTGAGGTCATTTGGATGTAAGGACCTTGATTCAGCACAAAACCCTAATTTGAGATTGACTGCCTTAGGAGATGATTTGACTATCCAACTCTTGAGCCATCTTGAACCACTTGGAGATTATTCTTGAAAGGTCTTGAGAAATATGGGAGGGCAAATTTTGGGGTACAACAGTTTCCCCTGTTCAATCTTCTTAAACCTGAGGATGTAGATTGGCTTTCGGGCCTTTCGTGATCCGAAGGTGGAAGATGATTGAACACTAGAGTGCCCAGAAATTTGCACTCGCATGAAGTGGTATCAGCATTGTGATGTCGGGAATGGGCTTACAAATGCCATTTGGAAATTGGTTGTAGGTGGTCTGAACTTTGACCGGATCGGCATCATAAAAATCTTTAGGTATCGATTTAACTGAACTAGAGGGGTTTTTGTCTCCATTGACTGCGTTCGCATCAGAAAAATCTTTAGGAATCAATTTAACCGGTTTTGTCTCTATTGACGGCGTTCGCATCAGAAAAATCTTTAGGAATCAATTTAACTGGTTTTTGTCTCCATTGACTGCGTTCGTATTAGAAAAATCTTTAGGAATCGATTTAACTGGTTTTGTCTCCATTGACGGGTTGTCTCTTTTGACGGGTTGTCTCCATTAACGGGTTGTCTCTATTGACGGGTTGTCTCCATTGACGGGTTGTCTCCATTGACGGGTTGTCTCCGTTGAAGGGTTGTCTCTATTGACGGGTTGGCCTCAGAAAAATCTTTAGGAATCGATTTAACTTATTTTGTCTCCATTGACTGGCCTCAGAAAAATCTTTAGGAATCGATTTAACTGACTTTGTCTCCATTGACGGGTTGTCTCCATTGACGGGTTGTCTCCTTTGATAGGTTGTCTCCATTGACGGGTTGTCTCCATTGACGGGTTGTCTCCATTGACGGGTTGGCCTCAGAAAAATATTTAGGAATCGATTTAACTGATTTTGTCTCCATTGACTGGCCTCAGAAAAATCTTTAGGAATCGATTTAACTGATTTTGTCTCCATTGACGGGTTAGCCTCAGAAAAATATTTAGGAATCGATTTAACTGATTTTGTATCCATTGACGGGTTGGCCTCAGAAAAATCTTTAGGAATAGATTTAACTGATTTTGTCTCCATTGACTGGCTTTGCCTCAGAAAAATATTTAGGAATCGATTTAACTGATTTTGTCTCCATTGACTGGCTTTGCCTCAGAAAAATCTTTAGGAATCGATTTAACTGATTTTGTCTCCATTGACTGGCTTTGCCTCAGAAAAATCTTTAGGAATCGATTTAACTGATTTTGTCTCTATTGACGTAGTTGAGAATTTAACTGCATCTTTCCTGAAAGGTAAAAGTCAGTCATATGCAATGCATGATATGGATCAAGCAATGATGTTCTCAATATAAATGAGATTGCATGGTATGATGCGTATATGCATGTATCATGATGTATGGAAATGTGATGTTTTAGCTGGGGAAAATAAATCCCGGAGCTGCTGAGAGTAGAGTTGGATTCTTCATTTCCGCTGGGGATGATGAACGAAGATGATTGCAAGAATAAACCTGTAGAAGAGGATGACTCCGTTGGGGAATAAACAGATGAGGAGAATACTCTGAGGGGAATTACTCTGTGGGGAAGAGATGTTCTACTGAGAATTTCACTGATAAACTTACTGGGGATTTCGCTGATAAGCTCCGCTGAGGATTTCAATGATAAACTCCGTTGGGGATTTCAATGATAAACTCCGCTGGGGATGGATTACCATTGCTGGTGATATTAAATCTGTTGAGGGTTGAATCCTGTTCGTGAAAGGAAAGAACTTCGCTGGGGATGATCTTTCAGTCGCGACTTGCTAGGGATAAACCTGTTAGACTCTTGTGGGGACAACCCTCTGAATTTGGCTGGGGAGATTTATTTGTGCTCTGCAGGGGATAAACTTCCAGAGTCTACTGGGGATGATGATTTAACTCCGTTGGGGAAACTTTTTTTGAGACTGCGCTGGGGAAATATTGACTCCACTGGGGTATCTTGTATTCTGCCGGGGAGCATTCTTATACTCTGTTGAGGAATATTAAGACTATCGGGGATACTCTTATACTTGCTGGGGAATATTCTTACACTCCACTGGGGAATATTAAGACCCTTTTAGTGTTAATGGTAGACTAACTCTGCTTGGGGAGAGTATTGCTGATTTGTTCGCAGTTGCAAGTCTCAGCTGGGAGAGTTACCATTATTGTCTTACTCTACGGAGAGTGAAGGCATCTTAGCCATGTTCTTCAGCTGAATATACCTTGGTACCTGGTGGACAAAGCAACTACACAGTTTGGACACTTCTTATTGCCCCTGTTTCTGATGTTACCCGTAATTCATCTTTTATTTCGCATGTAAATATTTATGAGCAGCAATTAATGTCAAATGCATATATCAAAATGAACCTTGGACGTTCTTTGCAAAACAAAACAGATAAAGGGAAAACAATTTGATATTTGTCTGAAAATGAATTTGTATTGATTTTGAAGTTTGGCCTGTAAATAGGCGTTTTTGTACAAGAGGCTGACGTCCTAGTAAGAGAACACCGCCGAACAAATAGAATTTATACAATTTGTGAAAAGAAAACAAAACAGCTATGTGAATGATCCCACTGGGTTCCAACTCTGCTATTGCCTTTATATCCTCGAGCATCTCATCACTTTGCTACTGGTTGAAGATGAGTCAGATTGATTAGTGCCGTCTGAGCTTGATAGTCGATACCTAAGTCTGAATGCAAGGTGATCCAATGAGACATAGTGTTACGCTTTGATCCCTAACTTTTGCCTGGACCGCCCTTTCGGGTTTTCAGTCCACCGGGATGCCTTTTTTTGCTCAAGCCGCCTTTTCAGGTTTTCGACTTGCCGGGTGTACAAATTTTTTCATTTTCATCCCTTATTTTTGCCCGAACCCTTTTGGTTCACGGGGAAGCCCTTATTTTTGCCTAGGCCAGTCGATCTAGCGGGTCTTTGATTATGCGTAGTATATTTTTACTATGTCTGCATTGACGGGGTGAGGAAGGTCGTCACCATCCATGGTGGTTAGAATCATAGCTCCTCTTGAGAAAATGTTCTTAACCATAAATGGCCCTTCGTAAGTAGGGGTCCATTTTCCCTTGGGATCACCTTGAGGTAGAATGATGCGCTTGATTACCAGGTCCCCAACTTGATACTCTTGTCGTCTAACTTTCTTGTTAAATGCCTTGATCATCCGTTTTTGGTACGTCTGACCATGACAAATAGCAGTAAGTCTCTTTTCATCGATTAGGTTTAGTTGATCAAGCCGGGTCTGAATCCAGTCATCTTCGCTCAAACCTGCATCCTTCATGATTCGAAGAGAGGGTATCTGAACTTCAATGGGCAAAACTGCCTCCATACCATACACCAAGGAATAGGGTGTTGCCCCTGTTGACGTCTGTGCTGAGGTACGGTACCCGTGAAGAGCAAACGGTAACATCTCGTGCCAGTCTTTGTATGTCACTGTCATCTTCTGCACAATCTTCTTAATGTTCTTATTAGCCGCTTCTACATCCCCATTCATCTTCGGCCGGTAAGGAGAAGAGTTGTGATGCTGTATATTGAATTGCTCGCAGAGTTCGGTGATCATCTTGTTGTTGAGATTGATACCATTGTCTGTAATGATCCTCTCTGGTACACCATATCGACAGATCAGATTGTGCCGAATGAACCGTGCCACGACGTTCTTGGTTACAGTAGCAAAGGAAGCTGCTTCAACCCACTTCGTAAAGTAATCGATTGCTACCAGGATGAAACGATGCCCGTTAGATGCCGTAGGTCTGATCTCGTCGATCGTATCAATGCCCCACATTGTAAAAGACCAAGGCGCCGTCCAGATGTTCAGAGCTTTTGGTATCAGTATGAGTCAACATGTACTGTCTCAGCCGACGAGCAGCCCATGCCAAAGCGTAGCAAGTTCTCTCGAGCAGTGAGTATTGGGTCTCACGGTCGGTAAACTTTTTGCTAAAGCAGTAAATAGCATGCTCTTTTCGGCCAGACTTGTCATGCTGCCCCAGCACGTACCTCTTTGTATTATCCAGCACTTATAAGATCAATGATATTCCTGTAATTGGAGACATCAGAATTGGTGGCTTGGAGGCAGTATGGCCCTCTCTTCTTGAAGCAGCAGTCTAACAAACTCAGCAGACACTTCGCAATCATCTTCACCTTCGTCTTCAGCTAAGTTGATCGGATTTTCGAAGTCATAACTGGCAGTAGCAGAGTCGTTACCAGTGAGATCCATAGTGGATGTAGATCATGATACGTGAGTGTATGCAAGATAGCAGTTTTGTAATATATATAATAAAAGAAAAACAAGGAGCGCAAGATTTGAAATGCAAGAAACGTCCAATGCTTTTATTAATGATATATAAAAATGACACACAGAAAGCCCTCACAAATGAAACCACGATGCCCCGGGTAAGAGACCGGGCCATAAAGTTTAAAACATTGTCTGTTACATATTCAAAACAAAAGTTTCATTACTGGGTAACAAAAGTAATAAGGATGAAGTCCTTTGCTGTCCAGTTGCATTGTCCACCGTTGGTCGTAGGATAGATCCAACTATCGAATTCAGACTCTTCCACATCGTCTTCAATGGCATTCACCCCCGAGTTGCTGATGAACATGGGAGGTCTTCCGATTCGTACATTCCGAACAACCCTCTGAGCTTCTGCAGTGAAACCCAAGCCAAACTTATTAGTCTTCTGTGTAAAATCAGGGAGTCGGCCCCAATTTCTACACTCACCCTTCTCAATAACAGCCCGGGCATCCTTTAAGGAAGCCATCTTCATAGGAGAATCTTCACTAATAGCCTCTACTGACGCCAATGTCTAGGGAACCTCTTCAAAATGTTGAAATGGGGTCTCAATGAACTCCCCATCCATCTCTACATATCGGAAAGAGTTGAAGTGGCTAACCATGTACTCTTCCTCTCCATGTACTGTCACAATTTTCCCTTTGACCGGGTACTTCAGCTTCTGATGGAGGGTGGAGGTTACGGCCCCAACTTTGTGGATTCATGGACGACCCAACAAACAAGAATAAGATGGCCGAATGTCCATCACATAGAATGTAGAATTGAAAACCTGAGAACCAACTTTGATTGGAATATCAACTTCTCCATGCACCATTCTCTTAGACCTATCAAAGGCCCTGGCAACGATGTTGCTTGGCTTTAGCTCCAGCCCTTCACAATCCAACCGGTCTAGAGCTTTATTTGGCAAGACATTCAATGAGGAACCAGTATCTACCAATACATGTGCAAGAGTAGTGTCCCTGCATTCAATGGAGACATGCATGGCATCGTTGTGATTCTTCCCCTTAGCAGTCAAGTCGGTGTCCGAGAAACCCAAACCATTATCAGCAGTCAAATTGGCCATGCAATCTGTAAATTGATCAGCTGATGTTTCTTGTGGTACGTGGGCAGTCTTCAAAAAGGTAATCAGAGCCTTGGCATGGGCCTCTGAGCATAACAACAGTGACAACAGAGAAATCTTGGATAGGGTTTGCCCCAGCTGCTCGACTACATTGTAGTCGCTCTTTTTGATGATTTTCAT
Source organism: Vicia faba (assembly GCA_948472305.1). Lineage (NCBI taxonomy): Eukaryota > Viridiplantae > Streptophyta > Magnoliopsida > Fabales > Fabaceae > Vicia > Vicia faba. The sequence goes on from OX451739.1 coordinate 412,215,710, forward strand.
AATCTCTTCCATCTATTGTTTGGAAGCTTCAACAGTTATCGTCTTCGGTGCCTCCGTCTGGGCAGGCACATCAGTGGTGATCCCTTTGCCTCGAGTGTCAGATGACTCAGCGACAGGGGTAAGAATAGGAACTTGAACGGGAATAGTGGCAGGTACACTGGCAGGTGTAATAACAACAGGTCTTCGGGAAGTTGGTGGAGCAATATCAGGTGAGAAAAGTCTTCTGCTGCAGGTGACTTTAGCAGGTCCAACAATATTGCTGATGTCAGTATCAGCTTCCAACTCTTGCTTAACTCCATGAAAATAAACATCAGCCCCATAGTGCCAAGGGACAGCTTTATCAGAGGTGTAGGGGATGGGCCCCGGAACAGTGATGATTACAGGTGCAATTTTCGGAACAAATGTAATTCTAACAGGCTTCCTCGAGGGAGCCTTGGAAGAATTGTCGAAAATGGTAATGATGGTAACTTCTTTAGTATGAATTAGAGGAACAACAGTTTTCTCAAACAGGATCTCTTTACCATCCATCAGGCTTTGGACACCTGATTTCAAAAGCGGACAACCATTTGGCAGGGTAGAACACATACGACAACCTTCATCACAGCCCGGAAATAAACCGGCTAGCAAAAGGTTCTTCTTTACAGTCATCAAAGGGGTAGCACTATCATTTACGGAAACCACAAACAAGTCCTCTTCTAGAGCATTCACTCCATGCTTGGGCATGGGAGCAGTCACAATATTAGGCCTCTCGGGCGCCTCAAACTCAATCTCCTTCGCATCAATTAAGTCCTGTATCTTACTCTTCAAAGTCCAACAATCATCTGTATTATGCCCCGGGCTATCAGAGTGATAAGCACAGCGGGCATTAGGGTTATACCTCGGTGATGTTGTATTTGAATTCTTTGGGGATTCCTTTAGAGTCACCAGATTGGTCTTCAACAACTGTGGAAGAATTTGAGATAAGGTCATGCTGAGACGGGTGAATTGCCTTCGAGGTCTCTCGTCCTTTTGTTGATTGTTGTGCTGAGGAGCACCAGCAGGTTTTGAAATAACAACCACATTGACAGCTTAGCAGTGTTCGGGTCTATTCTGTCTTCTTGCACTGTAGACAACACTGGACTCTTTCTTAAACGGCTTCTTCTCGGCGCTCGATGAGGCACCCTTCTGTATCTTACCAGCCTTAATACCATCCTTAATCCTTTCACCGGTAAAAATAAGCTCTGTAAACCCAGCCGAAGAGCTTCCAATCAAGTGGTTGAAAAATGGACCGGACAGGGTCCCTAGAAACATATCAACTAGCTCTCGATCAGCTAAGGGTGGTTGTACTCTACCGGCGAGGTCCCTCAACTTCTGAGCATAATCTTTGAATCCTTCACCCTTTCCCATTGACATACCCTAGAGTTGGGTACGCGTGGGAGCAAGGTCGGAGTTGTACTGGTACTGCCTGTAGAATGCAGTAGCCAAATCTTCCCAACTGCGAATACTGGCTCCATTTAACTGGTAGAACCATTCAAGTTGAGTCCCTGAGAGACTGTCCTAAAAGAAGTGGATCCATAAGTTCTTATCAGCGGTGTACAGCTGAATCTTCCTCACATATGACCGGAGGTGCAGCTTCGGACAAGAAACTCTGTCATATTTGGCAAAGGCTGGTGCCTTGAATTTGTGGGGAATCACCACCCCAGATGATAGACCTAGATCACCAAATTCCAGACCAGGCACTTTTTGAACTTCCATAGCATTCAACCGGTCTTCCAGTTGCTTGTATCTGTCCTCAGCAGGAGGATACCGTTCTTCATCATAGTCCGTCTCGTTGTAGGAGACCACGGGGCTAGGAGCCCTCCTTTCTTCTTGACTATCTTTCCCTCCAGATGAGGTGGTCAAATCAACTTCATCCCGAAGCCTCTTTCCAAATCTAGGACCAGTGTTGAACAGGACTGTCCTCTTCTTCTTCTTCTTCTCTTTCAGAATCAGGGTCTTCAAGTCTTGCTGACCCTTAGCTAGATTCATGAAAATCTCTTGGAATTGGGCATTCTGGGCCTAGAGGGCCTTGATGGCTTGCTCAGTTGAAGGTTCAGCAGACATGATGAGTGCTGAAATAAACAACAAAGAAGATAAGAGACCTGTAATGGGTACCTGTTTATGAAGTGCATGAGATGAAATGCGTATGATTATGATTTCAAAGATAATCGGGAGATTCAAATTTGTAAACCAGAAAGGAAACACACTTTATTAGATTAAACTTTGGAATTCAAATTGTTCAACTGATGCCCTTAAGGCGTTACAAGAATGGAAATACTGAAAAGTAAATAAAAACTGGAAAGGAAATCATCAAAGGTCAATCAATGCTCCCATGGTCTCTTCTTATCAGTGTGGACATAGTCGTTGAGAATCCGCTCGTTCTCCAACTGCCTAGTCAACCTCTGGATCTTCTGCTCTTGCTCGTTGAACTTCTCTCGGTAAGAATCTCGTTCTTCCCTCAACTGCATCCAAGACATTTTCAGTGCCCCAATGACAGTGGGCATATAAGGATGGAGGATGGTTGGAAGAACCCCTTCTTCATTAGCAACTTCAAGACTGACAGGCCGGACAGCTTCATATGGCATACCTAACTTCTGGGCACGGATGCAGACCCATCTGAGATATGGCTCCATTGGCAGAGAAGTCTTTGGGCCCAGCTCATGTGGATCAGATTGGTGAACTCTATCCCAAGCCCTTATGAATCTTCGACGTTGCTCGTCGCTATCCCCTTGAAAATCAAAGATGATATAAGGCATTAGCAGCTCATGAGGTCCTTCTCTTCTGGCACGCCCAAACTGACGTAAGGATAAGCAAGGGTTGTAAGAAATTCCTCCATGGGTTCCTAACATTGGAACATTAGGGTACTCCCCACATCGATCAATAACAGTCACCTCGTCCATACCCTTGAGAGTCCAAATAATGTCATTATGCGAGAGAGACATAACCCTATAAGCCCAACCCATGCCTTCTTTATTCTTCAGCACTGATTTGGGAAGGTGCGAAATAAACCACCTTGCCAATAACGGAGAACAGCACATCAAAGTTCCCCGCTTTCGGGCAGTACGAGCATAGAGCTGATGAAGGATGTCACCCAAGAGAGTGGGTACCGGATTCCGAGAGATGAAGATCTTTATTGCATTCACATCAACAAAGGAGTCAGAGTTCGGAAACAATACCAAGCCGTATATTAGAAGAGCCAGAATATCCTTGAATGCCTTGAAGTCTAGACTACCCCAGAAGTAATTAGCCTTACCAACCAAGAACTTATTCAGAAATCCCTTTGCTCCACTTCTAGTCTCCCAATTAGCCATTACCTCCTCTTTGGTCAAATGAAGGGCTGCAGCAATCTCTTCGGGCCTAAGCATCTTTTCACAACCAGTAAATGGGGTCTGTTCCAGAACAGAGATACCGAGTGTTGTACCCCAAAATTTGCCCTCGCATTTTTCCACAAGAAAATCACAACTTCAGGCTTTTCCTGATTTTTTCAAACTGGCTCAAGAATCGGTCAAACGGACTTTTCTCGTCAGTCGGACACAATTAGGGTTTTACTAATTTCCAGGGCTCTAGAATGTTTCAAACAGTTGGTTTAGGGTTTTGGTTGATTTTGGCTCAACTTTGATCAGGCGAACGTTCTTTGGCATTTAATCAGGAATTATGGTTTTTGTGCGCGCGTTCTCAGAAAGATTTAAATTCTACAACACTTTTCAAGTTATGCTGAGATATGGATTGAAACATTTGGATTGAGTTCGCACTGTGTGATTAAATCAGTGAAAGGATACATTCAGTTTGAATTTGCAGTGTTTGGTAAAAATCAGTAAAAAGGGGAATGCGTTTGATCAGTTGTTGTGATTAACTGTTGTTTTGCTTTGGATGTTGGAAATGCCAGGTTTAACTGATCAAATGCTGAAGCATTGTTTATTTAATTATTTATTATTCTAAGGTTAAATGATTGGAATTTATTTTCAATTATTATAATTAAAGAATTATAAATAATAAAACGAACAATTAAAAAAGGGGAGGAAAAAGAATTAATTGGATAAAGAAACTTTTATTGATTTTTAAATTAATTGTACAATTGTTTTGTTGTTTACAACAATGATTTTACATTTATTTAAATTTAAATAAAAACTATCCTAAATATTTTTCTAATCTTCAATTCTTCATCTGCTATTCCTTGTTCCAGTGCTCCATGGAATTTTATCTGCAATACAAAGAACAAAAGAAAAGTTAGAAGCAAATAAATAAATAAAAGACAGATAAAAAGTTCATCATTAAGGGCAACTGACTGGGATCAGTTAGCCCTCTCTGCAAATCACGGGATTTCTCCCGGTTCACAAAGAGGGATGAATATTTATTTGCTAAACTTTGAATGCACAAATATAAAGAATGCACAAGTCAAAATTGTCAAACTGCATAGTTCAAATCTCAAACAGCATGTTGCAAAGTCCAAATCAAACTACAAAGTCCAAACTAAAAGTCCAAATTCAAACTTTCTGCCAAAGTACAAAATACTGTCACAAGGCTACCAAAGCTGTCAAAAAGAAGATTTGGAAAGATATCAAAAGATACAAAAGTACAAGAAGCTGTCAAAAGAAGAGATAAAAATGCAGAGAAAGCATGTTATGCAAGCAAGCTAATTCATTTGCATCATTTCCCAGTGCTTCCCTTTCAGCTTTAAGTACAAGCACAAACATATTTTAATATATTGACTGTACTGGAGAGAGAAGGAAAAGAGAAAAAGAAGAGCAGGTTTTGCAGGCTTAAGGCTTTAGGCATGAGAAACAAATATAAGACAACCTGTTCATAACACAAAAGAGGGAGAAGAAACAAAGACTGTAAAAACCTCCAGCCTAAACAAAACTTGTAAAAGGCCTTAAGATCAAGAAACCTGCATAAGCCTCCAGTCTCAAAAACCTTTAACCTGTTTTACAGATATAAGAACAAAAGGCCAAACCTGCTGAGAAAAAAGGCCAAACCCTGCTGAAGCAAGACAGTTTCAAACCTAAAGCCTAAATCCTGCATATGCCTTAAAGCCTAAACCACTGTAAACTCCAAACAAAAACAGTATCAAAAGCCAAAACCTGAACTGTCCAGCCTTACCAGTTGCAAAAACCAACCAGCCTCACAACCTGTCAACTAAAGCTCAAAACTGGCCAACCTGTAAAGCCATATCAAAGTAACATAAAGCCTAAACATCAAACAGACCAACCCAAAAAACCTTGTACCAGAAAACAAACAAAATTCCCAAGGCCACAACCTGTAAACCTTGCAAGTCTCAAGGCCAAAATCAACATTTCAAAAGCCACGACCTGTAAACCCTTCAAACCTGATAAACACCAAGCTTGAAGCAAGCCTCATCAAGCCTTATACCAGTCAAGAAAACTCATAACAACATCAACCCAAGCAGAAACCTCACCAAACCATAAAACCAATTTCCAAACCCACAAAAGGCCCTCAGAACATTCATCATTGGGCAAGCGTCCAGGCAACATAAGAAAGAGATAAAAAATCATACAAAGGCATCATACAACAGTCAAGCATACTCAAGCATTCAAGGTCAACTCTAAGCCCTCAGAAAGACATCATCCCTGGGCGTAAAAAATCAACATTCAGAAGCATACGAAACACAAGGCAGCTCAAAGCAAGGCAAAGGGAGAAGAGAAAAAGAAGCGTATCAATACAAGGGCCCTCAGAAGGTTCATCACAGGGCAGTAAAAAAAATGGCATAGCATACAAAATAGGCAACAGAAGAAGTAGACAGAAGCAACGTGCAAGGCAAACGTTCAAGGCAAACATTCAAGGCAACCAAACAGAAACATTCAAGGCAACAGAGAAGAAGAAAGAAGTGAAATCAGAAAAGGTTTTCAGGCCATAATCATCATCAAACCCTAATACAAGCAAAGAGTAACACAAACCAGGAATCAAAGCTAGCACCCAGTGTTCGTCATCACGTTCTCCTCGCCATTAAGCCTCCAAGCACCGCCGCGCTCGCCTCCTCCTCCGTCAAGGTAGTATTCTTTTTTTTTCCCTTCATACACCTCAATAATAAACGATCACGAAGCTTAATCAGAATCAATAATCACCAAAACTAAACATGCAAAAAGGGATTAATGAAAACCTGAAGACATAAGCGAAAAATCATAACCTTCCAGTTACCACCGTTTGAAGCGAGCGCGAGGAGGAGGTTGCATGTTGGTGCTGGTGGCTCTGCAGCGAAGGGGATCATTCAGAAACATTTTGAATCGAGAGAAGCAGTGGAACGAAGCGATGACGAAGTAAACGGCGCGCCGCTGCTCTCACAAACCCTAGGCCATGTCTCAAATGAACAAAATCCTTTAACCCTAAAAACAAAGTTATGAGACTAATTGGGCCTTGCCCATTTCTGAGCGCCTAAGCCCAAAGCATATTCCACATAAACCCCCACCCTTGAGCCCATTTCTGATTTGTTTCAAACTATTCTTAACCATCATATTCCTTTTTATATATATAAATTAACATAACCCCTTTTTTTATTTATTTACATCAAATATTGACTTTCTTTAACAAAAATTACATTTTTAATTACAATATTTTTCCTCTAACTTAAAATATTTTTTTATTTTGTATATTAATACCTTAATACATAAAATACTAAAAATACGTAAGAAATAGAATTATTTAAAATCTTTTTTTTATTTATTAAACTCATTTTGATTTATATGTAAATTCTCTTTAAGATAAATACAATTTCTTTTAATTAAAATAATTTGTACATAATCAATTAAAATACTCTTTTTAACATACATAATCCAATTAAAATTAAAACATTTTTCTTTTCTTTTAGTAAATATACTTTTGTACATATCAAAGAAAATACAAGATTAAATAAATAAACATTTAATTCTTTCTTTAAGTTAAAACAATACCTAATAATACACATTAAAATTCACATTTCCGCACCTGTAAATAAATTACATACATATATACACGTACACATACGCAATACACAAATACATTTCACATTATACACTTGATACACATACAATTACTATTCTTATACGTTACTATACATTGATTACATTTGATCGCAATTCGATTTGGTTGTAAATTATTAGACACTACATTCCTAAAGTCCCATCCCCATTTGTGAATTTGTACCCCCACTCCCGGATACTATTTGTAATAGCGTAGACTTTAAATTCTTGCAATTTATCGCTTTTGAATTATACCATGGTTAGACCTAGGGTTTGCATGTACATAAAATCAAACGCTAGATAACCTAATACAAGACAAATACATGAAATCAATACACAATCACACTTGCACCCTCTAGGGTAATCCCACATGTTGCCTTCCAAAATGGACCATGCTTGCACGTTGAGTATCTTTCGCAAAACGAATTCCAATGATCATAAGTCCCTCGATGACGCTTTCGAAAGTTGCCTAAACGGAATGATCATAGTCCCTTCAAAACAAATTGCCAAAGACACTTGGCATCATTGCATTCATGGTCCATACGATGACTCGCGCCCGTCCCGTTAAACTTCCTAAACGCAAGATTGTCCACCAAATTCAATGGTGGAACAAAATTGTTAAAAAGGGTTGAAAACATAGAGAAAACCTTTGAGTACAATAGGGGTAGACAAAACTCTCAGTTACTTGAGATCAACTTGCAAAAACACTTGCCTTCTTTTCAAAAACCACACTTCACGCACACTTTCAAAACAAACTCTCAAAAACATTTGAAACATCTTTTCGAAAAGATACACACTTTTGTAAAACACTCAAACACGAGTCGAATACATTGGTTGCCTAAGACAAGGCATCTTCTTCCAAAACATTTTCAAAAAACACACACACCATTTTCAAGCAATCGAAAATCAAGGCAAGTGATCTAAAAAACCAAGTAACTAAGAGCCCATGGATAACCATGGATGAAAAGGGTGCTAATACCTTCCCTTTTCATAATCTACCCCCCGAACCCACGAAACATCTCAAAAGGTTTTTGCTGTGCTTTTTTTAACCTTTCCTTTAGGATAAAATAAAAAGTTGGTGGCGACTCTTGCTCAACCGAACAAGTGCGAAAACAAACGCAAAACCTCATAGTCAGTTCTCCCACCGTATCACAGAACTGGCGACTCTGCTGGGGACTAACTTAAAAGTGGGGTTACCTTAGGGTTTAGATCACTTTTACTTTCTTGCTTTGATTGACTTGATTGCTTTATCTTTTGGGGTTCTTGTTTGGGTTTGTTGTAAATCCTACACCCGGATTTGGGGCACCTTCTTAGGTAAATAGCAAAAAAACTGTGAGGGAACTGTGCGGGGTATACCGACACGGTTGAAGCAGTAAGCTATGTTAGTGTGACATATTTGTGAGTACCGGTAACCCTTGAGTTCAATCAAGGAGAGTACGGGGCCGCTGAGTGATGTCGTGAAGCACTAACGAACTCTTAGAACCTTAATTAACCATCTTAGCCTTTTTAGGGGTAGTGAGATGACCGACTTTGGTGCAGTCCGAAGTTGGTAGATACTCGATACTACACTCATTTGAGGGTTGTTTCTTGGAATATTTTGGTCGCCAGTAAGTGGCTAAACCGAAACAATGAACACAGAAAACAATCCAATGATATTGAGCTCCTTAGAACCCGGTTTCTATTTTAGGACAGGATGAGCCAACTAACTTCAAGAGGGTACTTACCTAAACCCCATGCAAGCCTAAACCTAAGGACTTGTTTACTTTGTGTGAATATGTTTGTCTGTATATACACTTACTTGCTTGTGCATACATGTACATAACATCATGACATCATACCATAGAATTTTCAAATAACCATCTCAAGGATCTCGAGGGTTCTTTTGATGCAGGGTTACGTTGAACCAGGCGTCTACCAAGGGGCAAGGGGTTTCTCCTCTAAACAAATGCCATCAAAGATCAAGTACAACAACTTGAATCAGTGGCTATGACCCACTCGACATGGTGAGCTTGATTCTCGTGGAAAGACATCCACCGGCGCAAAGTTCTCCAATCGAAGTTCAAGTACAACAACTTGAATCAGGGGCTATGACCCACTTGACATGGTGAGCTTGATTCTCGTGGAAAGACATCCACCGATACAAAGTTCTCCAAACAAAGATCAAGTACAACAACTTGAATCAGTGGCTATGACCCACTTGACATGGTGAGCTTGATTCTAGTGGAAAGACATCCACCGGTGCGAAGTTCTCCAATTCAAGAGCAAAGTTCAACCTCTAACATTTTTTTGTGTTTACCCCAAGAGATCCTTGAAAGCATGCATCCACATATCATGCATTGCATTTTGACGATCTTTCCTTTTTCAGGTTTCCTTACTCTCCTGCTGTTTATTTCAGTAAGAGATGGCTCTAGAAAGGTCTGTCAAAGACATCCAAGACCAGACTGCTCAGCTGCAGGAGATGTTCCTGAACTTGTCTCTGGGGCAAGAAGAGATGAAAGCTCTCCTCACAAAGGGCTTGGAGAATTCCAAGAATGCCATGAGTGATCAGCTTGCGGAGTTGCAGTTTAATCTGACAACATTGAGGACCCAAGTGATGGGACAGTTGGTGGGCCAGATGGCTCTCATCCAAGACCTATCTCAAAGACAAGAGGAACTCAGAGTTCTTGTCCGCCAACTGCTTCCAAACAACCAACTGGGGCAAACATCTGAGGTTGAAGAGCAAGTCACCACTCAGCCTCCAGCCACTCAAGAAGACAAGGGGAAAGCTCCTTTGCTTGCTTCAGGGACACAAGCCCATCAACAACCTCGCCAGCGTCAACGGGGTAATTGGCGTAAGCAAGAAACGTCGGGAAGACAGTTCACGGAGACTGAAATACCATCATTCTTCATACTGAAGCGCCTGTTGGAGGTCAACCTGCTTACCTTAAAGGATCCTCCTCAGAAGCTCAATACCTCTTCTCCTAACTATCGTCCCGACACATTCTGTGTTTACCACTCCTACAGCCCAGGACACGACACCAACGACTGTTGGGCCTTGAAGAACAAGATTCAAGATCTGATCGACATTGGAGTGCTGGAATTCATGCCAGACGGTGAGATGAAAATCTTCCGTTAAAGGGTTCTCCACCTGAAGTGACAAAGCTCAAGCTGAAAGACTTTTGCTTCATTTTGAATTTTCAAAGTTGTAATTTCTTTTATTGTCAAACAATTATCTGTTGATGTTAAACTCTGTTTTCATTAATGCATTGCATATGTTTGTCTTGAATTCATCCATTCGTTTCACTACTCTTATGCTTTCTTTATGATATTTGACTCTTGATAAAAAGCTGCAAGCCTTTAGAGGGAGGATGACGAAACAATACCATAATCTTATACAGTATGCTTTTGAACAGACCTTGCTGATGATGTACAAGCATTTCTTTCAATTCCTAAACACTGGAGTTATAAGGAAGTTAATACCTAGTCAACCCCTTCGAGCCAAAGAAGTAGGAGTTTTCTGTTCTAAACAATCAAAACCTTTGATATAAACCTGGGGCAGTGTAGTATCTCAGTTAATTCAAAAGAAGATGCGCATTGAAGTCGCAAATTCTCAGTTCGTAACGCAACGACGTCAAAGCAAAAGAAAAGCTTTCCTTTGGAATCAAAAGACAAGGGTGGTTCCCTATCACATAGACAATCAATCTCTCAAAAGAGAAAAGCCCACCAAGCCAAAACCTATAAAGGAGGCTTAAGAAAGCTGGGGCATCCCGCTGACGGTAATCTCGAAAAAACGGGAACAGTCAGGCAAAAGTCAGGGATAACAAATCAAAATCAAAATAGTGAGGTCATTACAAAATCCTCAACAACATGAAAAATGTTGAAGGAGATGATGATTGTCTCCCCAAATTCAACTGGTGAACCATCGCCCAAAAGTCGTTCCAAACTCAAAACAGAGTGTGACGCACAATTAACTGAGCTTAGGTATGAAGAACATCACGAAGAGCGGGTGGGTACAAATATACTTTGAGCCTTTATCCTTTGTTTCTTAAACCGTGAACCAAGCCACGTTACAACCCTTCAAAAGTCCTAATTGAAGCATGGGTTAGTTCGAAAGCATACTGTTACAAAAGGTATCCTGACTCCTGTAAGGCTTTGCTCTAAATCTTGTGTTGATCTGTCCTATAAAAAGTTTTCTGCTAAAAACGCATTTTTCAAAACTTCAAAGACAAACATAAACTTTGCATTGCTTGAAAATCACTGTTTGCATTTGGTTTTTTGTTTGACAGCGAAGAATTTCATACAGCGAATGTTCGGAGGAACGAAAACTCTCTCAGTGAGCAAAATCACTTCAAAAGGATGACACTTCCATTGCGAATCTCCTATCAACAAGGGGCATGACATGTCACCATCCAATTAACCTGGGGCAGTCCAGTCAAGTTTCAACAGATCTTTCAAAGTTCAGTTAACCTGGGGCAGTCCAGTCAAGGTCCAACAGATCTTTCAAAATCCAATTAACTTGGGGCAGTCCAGTCAAGTTTCAACAGATCTTTCAAAATTCAGTTAACCTGGGGCAGTCCAGTCAAGATTTCAAGAAATCTCTCAATTCGCAGATTAATCTGATTCAAGACTCATCATCACTTGGGGCATTCGAATGTCAAAAGTATTCAAACATTCCTTCACCACCTGTTGGAAATTACAACCACCAACAAATCAACTATCACATTTCCAGACTCGATTCCTGTATCTAGCCAAGGCACGTCTGAAGAGTTTGAGGATTCGATTCCTGTATCCAGCCAGGGCATATCTGTTGACGACTATTTCCAGATTCGATTCCTGTATCCAGCCAAGGCATATCTGTTGACGACTATTTCCAGACTCGATTCCTGTATCTAGCCAGGGCACGTCTGAAGAGTTTGAAGATTCGATTCCTGTATCCAGCCAGGGCATATCTGTTGACGACTATTTCCAGACTCGATTCCTGTATCTAGCCAGGGCACGTCTGAAGAGTTTGAAGATTCGATTCCTGTATCCAGCCAGGGCATATCTGTTGACGACTATTTCCAGACTTGATTCCTGTATCTAGCCAGGGCACGTCTGAAGAGTTTGAAGATTCGATTCCTGTATCCAGCCAGGGCATATCTGTTGACGACTATTTCCAGACTCGATTCCTGTATCTAGCCAGGGCACGTCTGAAGAGTTTGAAGATTCGATTCCTGTATCTAGCCAGGGCATATCTGTTGACGACTATTTCCAGACTCGATTCCTGTATCTAGCCAGGGCACGTCTGAAGAGTTTGAAGATTCGATTCCTGTATCCAGCCAGGGCATATCTGTTGACGACTATTTCCAGACTCGATTCCTGTATCTAGCCAGGGCACGTCTGAAGAGTTTGAGGATTCGATTCCTGTATCCAGCCAGGGCATATCTGTTGACGACTATTTCCAGACTCGATTCCTGTATCTAGCCAGGGCACGTCTGAAGAGTTTGAGGATTCGATTCTTGTATCCAGCCAGGGCATATCTGTTGACGACTATTTCCAGATTCGATTCCTGTATCCAGCCAGGGCATATCTGTTGACGACTATTTCCAGACTCGATTCTTGTATCTAGCCAGGGCACGTCTGAAGAGTTCCAGATCAACACCTGTAACAAGCCAGGAAAATATCTATGAACGACCGATTATAGACCAACACCTGTAACAAGCCAGGAAATTATCTACATCATTACTTGGGGCATTCGAATGTCAAAAGTGTTCAAAAACCCGATGCAGTTTTACACGAACTCATCATCAGGAAATCCTACACATATCTCCTCAAAACAAGAAGTCCCCAGTAGTTTGGCATACAACCCAAGCTTCTGATTTCCCCAACAGTGGTCCCAAGACTTCTCATTTTTAACAATTGAAGATTCTTGCCCTCCACAGCTACAGCCCAGGAGTTGTTCTCCCCGGCAGCAGTCAAGATTCTTTTATCTTCAGCCATCCAGGATTCATTTATCCTCGGCAAGTTAGCTCATCAGCTTACATGCGCATTCATCACATTCATATCATAAACATTGATGTCACATACATTGCATCATGCATCATGACATTGCATACAACTAACCCTTTACCTTTTCAGGTAAGATCAGTCGACAGACAAAGATCATTTTCCGAGAATCATCCAGAAATAGTTCATATGTGACCCAGACACGGCGACATTCTGATACTTATTCCAGGTTCACTCAGATGCAGTTTTACACGGACGCATCATCAGGAAACCCTACACCGGTTCCTCTTTAACTTCAAGACTTCCGAAAACAGTTCACGGGTTCTCCAGTAACGGATGTTAACCTATCACTTGTTCAGACTCTTCTCAACTTTTGAAAACAGTTTACGGACGCTTCCCAACAACGGATGCTGCTCTATTGCTTATTCAACTTCAAGACTTCTGAAAACGGTTCACGGGTTCTCCAGTAACGGATGTTAACCTATCACTTGTTCAGACTCTTCTCAACTTCTGAAAACAGTTTACAGATTCTTCCCAACAACGGATGTTAATCTATCGCTTGTTCAGATGCAACTTTTGAAAACAGTTTACGGACGCTTCCCAACAACGGATGTTAATCTATTGCTTATTCAACCTCAACTCCTGAAAACAGTTCACGGATTCTCCAGACACGGATGTCAATCTATTGCTTATTCAGACCCCCAGTTCAGAGATGTTCCGAAACATGGAGGCCTTTCTGATGCTCGTCCACTCACCATTGACATACAGTTCAACATTTCCAAATGGCATCTTTAAGCCCATTTCCAGATGGCATCTTTAAGCCCATTCTCAGGTGGCATCTCTAAGCCCATCCCCCGACAAGATTCTATCGCATCAGATGGCATCTTTAAGCCCATCACCAAATGGCATCTTTAAGCCCATTCACCTCTACCATCACATCGCCGAGTGCAAATTTTCTGGGCACTTTAGTGTCCAATCTTCTTTTACCTTCGAGTCGCGAAAGGCAAACTTGCCAATATAACTCTTCAGGTTCAAGAAGATTGAACAGGGGCAACTGTTGTACCCCAAAATTTGCCCTCGCATTTTTCCACAATAAAATCACAACTTCAGGCTTTTCCTGATTTTTTCAAACTGGCTCAAGAATCGGTCAAACGGACTTTTCTCGTCAGTCGGACACAATTAGGGTTTTACTGATTTCCAGGGCTCTAGAATGTTTCAAACAGTTGGTTTAGGGTTTTGGTTGATTTTGGCTCAACTTTGATCAGGCGAACGTTCTTTGGAATTTAATCAGGAATTATGGTTTTTATGCGCGCGTTCTCAGAAAGATTTAAATTCTACAACACTTTTCAAGTTATGCTGAGATATGGATTGAAACATTTGGATTGAGTTCGCACTGTATGATTAAATCAGTGAAAGGATACATTCAGTTTGAATTTGCAGTGTTTGGTAAAAATCAGTAAAAAGGGGAATGCGTTTGATCAGTTGTTGTGATTAACTGTTGTTTTGCTTTGGATGTTGGAAATGCCAGGTTTAACTGATCAAATGCTGAAGCATTGTTTATTTAATTATTTATTATTCTAAGATTAAATGATTGGAATTTATTTTCAGTTATTATAATTAAAGAATTATAAATAATAAAACGAACAATTAAAAAAGGGGAGGAAAAAGAATTAATTGGATAAAGAAACTTTTATTGATTTTTAAATTAATTGTACAATTGTTTTGTTGTTTACAACAATGATTTTACATTTATTTAAATTTAAATAAAAACTATCCTAAATATTTTTCTAATCTTCAATTCTTCATCTGCTATTCCTTGTTCCAGTGCTCCATGGAATTTTATCTGCAATACAAAGAACAAAAGAAAAGTTAGAAGCAAATAAATAAATAAAAGACAGATAAAAAGTTCATCATTAAGGGCAACTGATTGGGATCAGTTAGCCCTCTCTGCAAATCACGGGATTTCTCCCGGTTCACAAAGAGGGATGAATATTTATTTGCTAAACTTTGAATGCACAAATATAAAGAATGCACAAGTCAAAATTGTCAAACTGCATAGTTCAAATCTCAAACAGCATGTTGCAAAGTCCAAATCAAACTACAAAGTCCAAACTAAAAGTCCAAATTCAAACTTTCTGCCAAAGTACAAAATACTGTCACAAGGCTACCAAAGCTGTCAAAAAGAAGATTTGGAAAGATATCAAAAGATACAAAAGTACAAGAAGCTGTCAAAAGAAGAGATAAAAATGCAGAGAAAGCATGTTATGCAAGCAAGCTAATTCATTTGCATCATTTCCCAGTGCTGCCCTTTCAGCTTTAAGTACAAGCACAAACATATTTTAATATATTGACTGTACTGGAGAGAGAAGGAAAAGAGAAAAAGAAGAGCAGGTTTTGCAGGCTTAAGGCTTTAGGCATGAGAAACAAATATAAGACAACCTGTTCATAACACAAAAGAGGGAGAAGAAACAAAGACTGTAAAAACCTCCAGCCTAAACAAAACTTGTAAAAGGCCTTAAGATCAAGAAACCTGCATAAGCCTCCAGTCTCAAAAACCTTTAACCTGTTTTACAGATATAAGAACAAAAGGCCAAACCTGCTGAGAAAAAAGGCCAAACCCTGCTGAAGCAAGACAGTTTCAAACCTAAAGCCTAAATCCTGCATATGCCTTAAAGCCTAAACTACTGTAAACTCCAATCAAAAACAGTATCAAAAGCCAAAACCTGAACTGTCCAGCCTTACCAGTTGCAAAAACCAACCAGCCTCACAACCTGTCAACTAAAGCTCAAAACTGGCCAACCTGTAAAGCCATATCAAAGTAACATAAAGCCTAAACATCAAACAGACCAACCCAAAAAACCTTGTACCAGAAAACAAACAAAATTCCCAAGGCCACAACCTGTAAACCTTGCAAGTCTCAAGGCCAAAATCAACATTTCAAAAGCCACGACCTGTAAACCCTTCAAACCTGATAAACACCAAGCTTGAAGCAAGCCTCATCAAGCCTTATACCAGTCAAGAAAACTCATAACAACATCAACCCAAGCAGAAACCTCACCAAACCATAAAACCAATTTCCAAACCCACAAAAGGCCCTCAGAACATTCATCATTGGGCAAGCGTCCAGGCAACAGAAGAAAGAGATAAAAAAGCATACAAAGGCATCATACAACAGTCAAGCATACTCAAGCATACTCAAGCATTAAAGGTCAACTCTAAGCCCTCAGAAAGACATCATCCCTGGGCGTAAAAAATCAACATTCAGAAGCATACGAAACACAAGGCAGCTCAAAGCAAGGCAAATGGAGAAGAGAAAAAGAAGCGTATCAATACAAGGTCCCTCAGAAGGTTCATCACAGGGCAGTAAAAAAAAGGGCATAGCATACAAAATAGGCAACAGAAGAAGTAGACAGAAGCAACGTGCAAGGCAAACGTTCAAGGCAAACATTCAAGGCAACCAAACAGAAACATTCAAGGCAACAGAGAAGAAGAAAGAAGTGAAATCAGAAAAGGTTTTCAGGCCATAATCATCATCAAACCCTAATACAAGCAAAGAGTAACACAAACCAGGAATCAAAGCTAGCACCCAGTGTTCGTCATCACGTTCTCCTCGCCATTAAGCCTCCAAGCACCGCCGCGCTCGCCTCCTCCTCCGTCAAGGTAGTATTCTTTTTTTTTCCCTTCATACACCTCAATAATAAACGATCACGAAGCTTAATCAGAATCAATAATCACCAAAACTAAACATGCAAAAAGGGATTAATGAAAACCTGAAGACATAAGCGAAAAATCATAACCTTCCAGTTACCACCGTTTGAAGCGAGCGCGAGGAGGAGGTTGCATGTTGGTGCTGGTGGCTCTGCAGCGAAGGGGATCATTCAGAAACATTTTGAATCGAGAGAAGCAGTGGAACGAAGCGATGACGAAGTAAACGGCGCGCCGCTGCTCTCACAAACCCTAGGCCATGTCTCAAATGAACAAAATCCTTTAACCCTAAAAACAAAGTTATGAGACTAATTGGGCCTTGCCCATTTCTGAGCGCCTAAGCCCAAAGCATATTCCACATAAACCCCCACCCTTGAGCCCATTTCTGATTTGTTTCAAACTATTCTTAACCATCATATTCCTTTTTATATATATAAATTAACATAACCCCTTTTTTTATTTATTTACATCAAATATTGACTTTCTTTAACAAAAATTACATTTTTAATTACAATATTTTTCCTCTAACTTAAAATATTTTTTTATTTTGTATATTAATACCTTAATACATAAAATACTAAAAATACGTAAGAAATAGAATTATTTAAAATCTTTTTTTTATTTATTAAACTCATTTTGATTTATATGTAAATTCTCTTTAAGATAAATACAATTTCTTTTAATTAAAATAATTTGTACATAATCAATTAAAATACTCTTTTTAACATACATAATCCAATTAAAATTAAAACATTTTTCTTTTCTTTTAGTAAATATACTTTTGTACATATCAAAGAAAATACAAGATTAAATAAATAAACATTTAATTCTTTCTTTAAGTTAAAACAATACCTAATAATACACATTAAAATTCACATTTCCGCACCTGTAAATAAATTACATACATATATACACGTACACGTACGCAATACACAAATACATTTCACATTATACACTTGATACACATACAATTACTATTCTTATACGTTACTATACATTGATTACATTTGATCGCAATTCGATTTGGTTGTAAATTATTGGACACTACATTCCTAAAGTCCCATCCCCATTTGTGAATTTGTACCCCCACTCCCGGATACTATTTGTAATAGCGTAGACTTTAAATTCTTGCAATTTACCGCTTTCGAATTATACCATGGTTAGACCTAGGGTTTGCATGTACATAAAATCAAACGCTAGATAACCTAATACAAGACAAATACATGAATTCAATACACAATCACACTTGCACCCTCTAGGGTAATCCCACATGTTGCCTTCCAAAATGGACCATGCTTGCACGTTGAGTATCTTTGGCAAAACGAATTCCAATGATCATAAGTCCCTCGATGACGCTTTCGAAAGTTGCCTAAACGGAATGATCATAGTCCCTTCAAAACAAATTGCCAAAGACACTCGGCATCATTGCATTCATGGTCCATACGATGACCCGCGCCCGTCCCGTTAAACTTCCTAAACGCAAGATTGTCCACCAAATTCAATGGCGGAACAAAATTGTTAAAAAGGGTTGAAAACATAGAGAAAACCTTTGAGTACAATAGGGGTAGACAAAACTCTCAGTTACTTGAGATCAACTTGCAAAAACACTTGCCTTCTTTTCAAAAACCACACTTCATGCACACTTTCAAAACAAACTCTCAAAAACATTTGAAACATCTTTTCGAAAAGATACAC